>CAWUFW010003140.1:0-1200000 GCA_963921515.1 Calotriton arnoldi | reverse complement strand
AATCCTCATTTGACTCATGCGAGATTAGATTATATGTTTGTCTCTAACATCATGAGTTCAAAATGTATAATTGAAAAGCTACCACAGGTCTTATCAGATCATAACCCCTTAGCCTTGAATATAGAAATGGGAGCAGTTAACCCAAATGTGAGAACCTGGACCTTCCAGAGGGCAATGCTGCTTAATAAGGAGTATTGCAGGCATATGAGGCAATGGATACCAGGGTTTGTGGAGGATAATCTGGGTAGCGCAGCAATTGAGGTGGTCTGGGATGCCCTGAAGGCAGGGATTAGGGGGAAACGTTACGGTTCTCTCTAAATCTCAACAAAGAGGCTAAACAAAAAATGACAGCACTGCAGGAAAATTTGGGGGCAGCCGAGGAGGGATTGATAGGGGCTGTGCATGAGGGACGGGAAGTTGAACCAGAACAAATACGCGTAGCGATTGCTAAAACCGCCATTACGGATATATTAATGGAGAAAGCAATAGTTAAAGCGACAATACATAGAGAAACTGTATATGAACTAAGTGAACAGATTGGTCATCACTTGGCAGTCCGTACTAGACAACAAATTACATCTAATCTGATACGGGAAATTAATGATCCAGAATATGGTCGGAAGACCGAACCAGAAGCAATCAGAGCAGCATTTCAGCGGTATTATCAAAAGTTATATGAGGCTAGTACGGGTGAAGAGCTGAGTAAGATTGAGGAATATCTAGACCAAATCCCATTTTCAAGGCTGGAGGAAGAAGATCAGGATAGTTTGGATTGCCCACCACAATGGGAGGAGATTTTACTCTCCATGAATAGCTTAGCTAAAGGGAAAGCGGCTGGCACAGATGGTATACCAACTGAATTTTAGTCTATCATTTTCCAGGAGTTAAAGGGAATAATCAATGACTTATTTACACATATTTTTCATGGTGGGCTACCCCGGGTTCATGGTCCCTAGCGAAGATTGTGTCTTTAAAAAAAAAAAAAAGCTGAGAACACAACTGGGGTCTTATTGTCCTATCACCCTGATTAATGGTGATTCTAAAATGTATTCTAAACTATTGGCCAGCCGACTTTCATCGGTAATTCACAAAGTTGTATCAGATCACCAACATGGGTTTATCCCAGGTAGGTCCACTATTGATCATGTCCAAAGAGTGATTACTCTATTTGATATCACTGATGTTGCAGGAGACCCTATTGCACTTATTTTATTGGATGCTGAGAAAGCCTTCGATAGGGTCTCCTGGCAATATCTGTGGACGGCTATGTCAAGAAATGGTATTAGGGAGGGTTTTATTAAGGCAGTTCAAATGTTATATACCGAACCATCAGCAGCAGTGATGGTGAATGGGAAATTATCGGAGAAAATTGTAATCACCAGAGGGACCAGACATGGGTGCCCGTGCTCTCCTCTTCTATTTGCGGTGTTTATCGACCCCTTTATCCGTAGACTAGAGAGTAATGCACTAATACCGGCAATATGGTCACGGAATTGGCCTACCAAAACCCTTGCCTATGCCGATGATATTGCGCTGGTCACATCTGATCCAAACACGGATATAAAAATAATAGAAGACTAGGCCAAGCGCTTTGGGTGTGTATCCAGCTATGCGCTGAATCAAGATAAAACACAGATAGTACTCAACCAAAAAATCACGATGGCAGACAATCGGGTAGTAGAAAGAGCCACTTATCTGGGTGGTAGTATAACATCAAAACTGGATAACTTAGTCAAGAATAACATGCAACCCTTATTGGAACACACAAAAAAAGAACTTGGAAGGCTAAATAATTTACATTTGTCCATGGAGGGCAGATGTAATGTAGTAAAAATGTTATTCATCCCCAAATTTTTATACTTTTTAGGGCAATATGTTTGGAATTTATGCCTCAATGGTTTAAAGCAACGGAGAGCATGTTTTCCAGGTTTATATGGGGATATACAAGACCACGCAGAGCACTTAGATTCATTACCTTGCCAAAAAATAGAGGGGGTTTCGCCCTCCCCAACCTGAAACTTTATTATTGGGCCACCACACTAATTTACAGCCAGGAGCTACTGTTGACAAACGTAGATAATAGGTCCAATGTTAGGATCCCCTCATCACAGGAACTTATGTTGGGCGAGAAAACAAGAGGGTGCCTATGGCAGCAACTACATGATAGTTATTACAAGAAAGTTTGTTTTAAAACTATTTTTAGTATCTTTAAAGTATGGAGTGCTGTACGTAAAACGTTGGGAATTGGCAGGCTATCTTTTTATATGCCGATATTTAATAATCATAATCTCCCGGAGATCTTTGGAGATCCTTGCATGGACAGATGGGTGCGGGCTGGGATCACTCAGATTGTTTGTTTTTTTTCATGCTCAGGCCTCAAGTCTTTTGATGAATTGAAAAACAATTATATTTTAGACCGTAGAGCTTTTTTTAAATTCCTCCAGGTCAGGGATTATCTGTGGCGAAAGGGAGGAGGAAGAGCCAAATTTCAGAGAGTCAAAACCATGGAAAGTATAATCAAAAATAGAACCGGATCTATTGGGGAAGTTTATGAATTTATCAATGCAACTATGCCCAATGATATGGATAAAGGCTCTTTGAAATGGCAGACTAAATTGGGCGTTTCAGCTGAAACTTTTTTTTTATTCCTATGAACTATCACAGTCTCTTTTAATGTCCACCAGGCTACAAGCACAATTTTATAAGACTTGCTTCTCATTGTACTATACACCTTATAAGATAGCCAAGTGGGGGTCAGGAAAAGGAACTGTATGTCCACGGTGTGCACTTTATGAAGCTGACATAGTTCATATGTTCGCATCCTGTAATGTTTTGCAAGAGTAAATCACTGATATATCAGATTTTTTATCAGAAGTGTTGAAAACAGGAATAGAAATATCAGTTGAAGAAATAATGTTAGGCACGGCAGGAACAAGTCGGGCAGGGAATGTACAGGGAATGATTTTTGTGGCTATGGCTGTCTTAAGGATTTGCATCGCTTTGGCTTGGCTAAATCCAAGCCTACCGGCTTTTCAATAATGGCGTGCCAGATTGTTGACAACTTGTAGCCTGGAGGTAGCCATATATAAAAGAAAAGGGCTGTGTATGCGCAAAAGGGGTTTGAAAATCTGGGATCCTCTGATAAAACGGATACAAAGGCATAACAGGACTGGGTAGGGACTATGCTTGTTTTCTTATAGTACTGAAATCCAAAGGATGATACCCAAAATAATACCTGTGGGTAAACCACTGTCATATTATTTTATTGACTGCTTTTGTTATTACTGCACCAGATGAATTATGTACTGTTGTTTTTTTTACTGTCTGAGAGGGTTGGGGGAGGTGGGGAAGGAGGGGTGGTATTGTATGGTAAATAAAACAATAAAGATAATAATTTTTTTTTTTTTATAATATACATTTAAATTATTCATTTAATAATATTTATAATTAGATATATGTAAATAAATATATATTAATATGTATGTGTGTTGTATTTTTTAAATAAGTATAATTGTTATCTTTCTTTTAAAATCAATTTAATATATTGATGTTTTTATTATATTATTGTTAATTTCTAATATATTGAAAATTTACACTTTAATTAATTATATATATAATTAATTATATATATTTTAAAAAACAATAACTTAGACAATGATACTAGTGACAACGATATTGTTTTTCTGTTATTTACATGAAAATTAAAGGATGATAATATTTTTCACATCGATATTTATATCACAATATTTTTGGATGATTTTATTTTAAGGGTCAATATTTTGTCAATGAACCGATAGCTCGCTGTCCAAGATGATGCTGAGGTTGCGGGCATGGTCTATCAGGGCAGGGAATGGGCAAAGTTCAGTAGACCACCATATGTCATTCCATGGCATGGTGTTGTTCCCAAAGATGAGGACTTCCACCTTGTCCATGTTGAGCTTGAGACAGTTGTCCTTCATCCAGAGACATTCATCATACATCTGTGGAAGCTGACTCTGGCGGTGGAGGGGTCATTTGACAAGTGAGAGGATGTGCTGGGTAGCTTAGGAGATGATGTTGAGTCCATACAATCTGACAGTGTTGGCAAGGGGGGTCATGTACGTGTTGAAGAGGGTGGGGCTGAGGTACAATCCTTGGGTGTCGCCTCAGATGTTCTTCCTAAGTTCTGAGGTGAACGGAGGGAGACGGATTATCTAGGTTCTTCTGGTGAGGTATGAGGCAATCCATTTGAGGGCATCTTCCTGGATTCCAATGTGGTCGAACCTGTTGATCAAGATGTGATGGGAGACGGTGTTGAAGGTAGCTTACAGGTCCAGAAGATGAGGGCTGCTGTTTTGCCGCAGTCCAGGAAAGCCTGATGTCATCAGTGGCTGTGAACAGGGTTGTCTTGGATCTGTTGTTGGCTCAGAATCTGGATCGAGAGGGGTCCAGGAGGTTGTTGTGTTCCAGGTGTGTGATGAGTTGCTGGTTGATTGTCTTTTAGAGAACCTTCACTGGAAAGGGGAGCAGGGAGATAGGCCAGATGTTCTTCGGTTCTGTTGGGTCGGCAGACTGTTTCTTCAGGAGGGACCTCACTTCAGCATGTTTCAAATCCTTATGGAAGGCGAGTGCATCAGCCCCACAGCAACATTAAAAAACAGCACAGTATGTCTCCTGGGACATTGCATCTATGACCCTAAGATAGCTTACCATATTTTTTAAAGGCCTTACAGCTACAGTTGTATGCTCTTCTGCTGGAATGTAGGGAAACCTTGTGGTGGGTTCTAGGGTTGCTATTTGTGGCCTGAACATTTTTAAAAAGACTCAAAGATATGTTGACGTTTTTAAGTAAGGTTTTATGAAAAATAATTTATGACAATCAGTTTTATTAAACATTGCAATGTGTGAATTCATAAAATAAATATTTGATTATAGTTGTTGTTGACTTTTTGACAAAGACTAATGTCTGCTTTATATATGTTGATGTCCTTACCCCTTGATAAAGTGAATAGGGCAGCTTTCTATATTTTGGTGTTCTGACCCTACGACAAAGTCAGTAGGTTTGTCTTACTTAAAATAGCACCTATTATTTTGTTACATCACATACTCAGTGGTATGTGCTCATGGAGGCTAGGACAGGCAAAGCCATGCACCCAACCCCACACTCATCACCGCCGTGAGCAGTGGGGATTGGGCACAAATGAGGGACCTGTTCCCAACCCCACACCATGGATTGGTGAGCAGAGCCTGACCTTAAGAGGCATGACGCCTGTGTTGATGTCCCTGCACTGGCTCCCGGTGCGAAAGAGGGTGAATTTTAAGGCCCTGGTCCTGGCCTTCAAGGCCTTTCATAATATAGGGGCTCCCTACATCAAGAGCAAAATCCAGCCCTATGCCCCAACCAGGACCCTGAGGTCCTCAACTCAGAGGCTGGTGAGCGTGCTAAAGTTCACATGTTCACATTTGGGTGGACGTTCGTTCCAGGTGGCCTCCACTAAGCTATGGAACAGCTTACCACCTCCTCTGAGACAGGTGCAGGATATCCTGAGCTTTAGGAGAAAGCTAAAAACGTGGCTCTTTCAACAATAGATGTGGCACTCAATGTTCCACGATAACTGTTCTGTCAGATAGGGCAAAGGTAGTGCCGGGACACTCCTAGGAGTAGCCGTGCACTCTACAAATACCCTACATAACATAACATAACATGAGGGAGAGGACATTCCAAAGGGCCCCACCTTGATTCACTGTCACAACATGGACATTATGTAGTGACAGCCATTACAGAACTTGGGGTAATGGTCCCCATTGAAATGTGTTGTAGTGAATTCCAGCTTCAGTGGTCACAAATAGGAGCACATATAAAGGGTGCTAATAGATTTTAGTCACATTATAAATCATTTGTTGTTAGTAGCATACTATTTTTAGGAATTGTGGTGTTTTCTAAGATGTTTGACCCAGTGAACAATGTTGAACCTCTGCAGGGATTTGATGAACCATGTTTGATGGAAACATCTTTCTCTGATGCTTCTTTCACAGAGGTAATGGAAGGTGCTCCATAACCTAAAATGAGAGCACATTGTTTATAAATTCACATTATCTTCCTCAGCCATGTGAGACAAAAGTCTCATATTCTGAGTAAAAGATGTATTTCCAACAGACGTTGCAGACTGACAGTGGATACCCCAGTGTTCTCCTGCAGCCTCCCACAGTGTTCTAATAAACTGCTAAAGTGCTAACATTCTAAGCCACCTAAAACCATCTTAATGGATTCAAATATTTTCTTTGAGCTCTCAAATATATTTCTCACCCATGTCAGTGAAACATTTTGACATGCAGACTGAAGCAAGGACTTTTAACACCAGCAACAGTCTTTTTGTTAACTTCCCAGTGTTCAGCTTCCAACATTGCTCTAATGTATAAACAGAGAGCTAACATTTCTCTTTATGACAAAATTGTGGCACATCTGAAGTCATCTTGATGGAATCAAAGCTGTAAAACTTAATGCATTTTGTTAGAAATTAATAAATGGGGGAGGAGGGTTGTGTTGTCAATGAAATTATGGTTAGTACTCTAGCAAGCTAAATGAGGATACATTTTCTAAAAGTTCTCAAATGTATTTCTCATCCATGTCAGTAAAACATTTGAACATACAGACTGAAATATATATTTTCAAAACCAGCAGCAGTATGTCAGTTAGCTCCCAAGTGTGCTATTGCAGCTTTCCATAGTGCTTTAATAAACAACTAGAGTGGTAGCATTTGTATTTATACAAAAGTGTTGCATGTCTGGAGCCATTTTGATGGATTCAAATTTGTAAATTGTTCAGCATTTTTTTTAGAACTGAACAAAATGCTTGAGTGCTTTCTGTCATATAAACTATGATTAGTACTCTAGAAGTCTACAATAGGATATGCCAGAGGCAGGGCCAGTGTAAGTACAACAGACCGCAGAGGGCAGGAAAGAGAGCACCGGGGCACCCACACAGACAACCGGTGGCAGAGGGGTAGTGGCAGAAGCATGCACATGAACAATAGAGAATGAGGGGATGGGGCAGAACCAGCAAGCTGACTAGGCAGAGGAGGCAGCAGGAGCAGTGACAGCACAATGGACCATGGAGAATAGGAGGAGGTGGCAGGGGGAACACACACAGACAACAGAAAGGCATGGGGGAGGGAGCAGAGGCAGAAAGATGAACAGGCAGGGGAAGTGGCAGAAGCAGTGGCAGCACAACAGACAGTGGAGGGCAGGAGGGATGGGGCAGGGACATGCACACAGACAAAGGAGGGTGGGGTAGACAGGCAAGGCAGAAAGATGAACAGGCAGGACAGGTAGCGGGCAGTGGCAGCACAATAGATCACAGAGGGCAGAAGGGTGGGGGAAGGGGCAGCAAGCTGATGAGTCAGGGCAGTGGCACCACAGCAGACTGCAAAGGGCAGGAGAGAGGAGGCAGGGGCACACATGTGGACAACAATGGATGGTATGGAAATGGGTAGCCAGCTGACTAGATAGGGCAGGAGGCAGGGCAGTGGCAGCACAACAGACAAAGGTTGGCAGGAGAGAGATTGGCAGGCTGGAGGGGGCAGGGGCACATCCCTGGACTATGGAGAGCAGCATGGAGGGGGCAGGAGCAGCGATCCTACCAGGCAAGACAGGTAGAAGTGGTGGTGGCAAAACAACAAGCAAAGGCGGTAGAAGGCAGTGGCATACACATGGCAAACAGAGGGCAGGGGGAGGAATGTTGATAGTAGCAGCAAGATGACCATGGAGAGCAGGCCAGCATGGGCAGGAGGCTGGCCATAGATCACAGGCAGGAGGGAGCAGGGATGTGGAGACTGAGAACGGAGAGCAGGGTATGATGGAGGCAAGTTCAGCAAGCCGACAAAGGAGGTCAAGCTGGCATGGGCAAGGTCAGCATAGCGAAAAAGTGAGAGGAGGAAGGAGTGATCAGGGTCATACACAAGGACAAAATTAGGTAGTGGGAGAGGAGTAGTGGCATGGGCAGCAAGCTGACCTTAAAGGGCAGGCAGGAGGTGGCAGGGGCATGCAAACAGGGAACAGAAATAGAGGGAGTCAAGTGCCACAATAAGGTAGTTCTTTCTTAGTAAAAAGACAATTGTGTACTCTGATCTTTTGCAACTAATAACCTAGGGGGTCATTACGATGGCGGGCGGAAGCACAACCGCCGTGCTGGCGGATGCAAAAACCACCAGTTACCGCCGGCACGCAGCAGTCCACACGCACGCCCAATTACGATGCGAAAAGTAGGCCAAACACCGCCGGCAAGCCAGCAACACCGTCCGCCATCAAAGTGCGCCCGTACACGTAGCGGCGCAGCTAACTGACACACACCGTCCGACGAAAACACGTCCCGCCCGGCGCATAAATTACGATGCCGCAAACAAACGGCTCCCACGGCCAAGAGATACCGTACGACAAACCGAAGCGGTAACACGGACGCCGAGCACGGACAACGAAGAAGCGGCTCCCCGAGCATGAATCCAGCACTGCAGGCCCTCCCCATGCTCTTGCTGATGCACCACCAAGGACGCAACGTACCGCGGAGGCGCAGGTAGGCACACACACAACAAGTGCACGCAAACAGCGCACACAGTGCAAGGGCGGAAAAAGCGGACAACCCCCCAGCGCGTGTACACTACACATCCACCATTGCATCCACATATGACACACAGGCCAAATCGTAACATCGCGTAACACATGTGTACACACCACCTGGGACTAGGAACCAACGACCCCGTCACGGCCCCAAAGCGGCGATGACGCCGCCACACATGCGCACAACGCAGAGGCCAACCGCAGCGCCATGCATGCGTCGCACACAGACACAGGGACACAACCAAGCAGCACACACATCAGCCCCACCCCGAACGCACATGACACGTGACAGGCCTGCCACAGACATGTCCCCAACGCCCAATTCACGGACAACACCCAACGCCACACAACCGACGCACACATGTCAGTGAAGTCACGCAACAGCAGGACACACCCCAGTGTAACAAACATGGCGAAGCACACAGCGGCGGCAACACCAACTAGGAGAAGCAGGGCCCCTTCGGGAAGAGGAACGCCAGTACCACACTGAAACACCCATACCACCCTGCACATATGAACAAGACATATAAAACGGAACACCAAAGAGCCCGGGGACCGACAACAGGTGGCCCAAGAATAACATTCACACACAAGGCCCAACGCAGAGCGGAAAGGCAGCCTGCCGCCCACACAAGGGAGAGCAGACAGCACTGAATGACCTTCCATTCCAACTCCGAAACCACAGCCCTACGAAAGAAGCCGGTGAATACAGCCATTGTCCAGAAAAAGACCAACACAGGCATGCCGAGGAGACCGACCACAGGGCAGATAGCGCATATCACAGAAGCACACAACGGATGGGGAAGAAAGAAGAAAACACTCCCCCATGTCGGCCACATGCAAGTTAATTGGAAGGAGTCACACATCACTGACCTTGAACTGTCTGAGAAGCATGTGGGATGAGGGCCCGTGTCCTCCAAACAAGCCAACAGAACACAAGTCCTGTCCCCCTACGACTACACAGAGCTCACAGCAACCTCGGAGCGTGCACATTGCAGACTGCACACACAGCCGGAGCACGCCACCACAACGCACCGCTGCGAAATGGCAACCGCAACACACCTACCCAACTACGCCGGACAGCTCAAGCTGTACAAAACCAACCTGATACATATATTGGGATGCGATCTCCTGTCCCTGCTGAACGTAAGTTACCGACTGACTTACCGCATCACATTGTTCAGCTGCGTCATGCCCGTCTTCTACTGTCGGAGGTGTCCCTACCAGCATCCCGTGGAGATATGCCTCTCGAACCCGGCATGTCTAAAGGCGGACCTGCTACCACTACTCCTCCCTCTGGACGCACACGACAGGGCCTGCTCTGCCTATGGGGGCATGGCGTATGTGGCCAACATCGCACCCGCACTGAAATGGGACCACTGTGCCTCCACACGACGGATCATCGAGAACAGCTACATCGAATGTCACCCAGCATGCCCCATCATGGTCCTCCAAGGGACAACTTACGAACAACACCTTGACAGCCACCATCCGCTACATTGGCTGGCAAACATGTACACCACCAATGACATGGAAGCCCTGCTGGGACGGCATCGCATACCTGACAACCTGTAAATTCGTCGGACCACAACGCAGGTTCCCCGATTGACCTATGATGTCCAACCCCGCACCCGTGCTTAGCTTCCGCACGGACTGGCCAGTCACCACCACAACAGCCATACCAAACGACCGGCAACTGTTACCACACCATCAACGACATCGCCATGACATCGGATATGACCGGGACATGCACACTGTTCCCCATCACATCCAGGAACACCGCATGCATCGTGGGAGGCAGTGGCATGGGGTCTGTGTATCGCACCCACATGGACGGAACTGCACGAACAACCAGGACACGACATGGATCCAGCGCCCATGGACACACACACCGCTCAGTGGACATGAATAGGTCGCCTGGAGTCTGTGGGTTCTGCACCCCTCCCACCCCCGCCCCGGGAATCCCATACCAGGACCTTTGCATGGACGACAAGTGCATACAACAACAACACGACCCCAGTGACTGTGACATGTCCAGTAACCACCACATTGCAACAACAAGTGGCACGCCGCTGCATGCACACAAGCACATGCCCTGATGTCATCTCACATGCACGCGTGCATGAGGAACAACCGCAGCAAACCTGTCACATGGAACTGAGATGGACTGTGCCCATGATGCCAAGCGGTCTGGTAGGCTACATGTATACCGTCTGTGTCAAAGTCCGCAGCTCCGCAGCTATACGTAAATGTACATTAGCACAGCCTTGGCCAAGCAGATGTAACTCTGAAGCCCACATCCCACATGCAACAGCCAATCACATGTAACCCCACACCCTATCCCATTTGCAATCATGCTCAGTATATCCTCAACATGTTTTCCGCTGCCAGTAGTGTCCACTATACTGCATCACAGAGGACAGAAGACTCAATATAATGTTTGAAACCAAAACTGTCTCCGCTGACTCATTTCACAAGTACGAATGAGAGAGGATGAGAGTATGTGAAGTACACGGCAGTCGTGACATGACCATGTAGTCCACTGGTATTGGATGTCAACGCAAATGAGTAGCACAACTGTGGAAGACACACATGTGTCGTGTGAAGTCGTATGGACGCAGTGCTCAGGTGGGTGGGTGTGACGGGTAGATGCGCACATGCCAAGTTGGAGCACGCCGTGTCGGGAGGGGTCATGAACAGTACACCACCGCTTCCCTGGGCATTGTGAGAGGACACCTGTCGGGGGGAGTGAACACGTGTGTGCACAGCAGCCGGGCACACGTACAAAGCGGTACCAGGCGCACCTCAGCCCACCCTCTGTGGACAAGCTGGATCCTGTTGTGCGCCCGCCATGCCCCTTGACAAGGCACACACAGCCCCAGTCGACCAGGTGTAACCCCAACATAGTCAATCCGCACAGGCGATACAGGGCACGGGATGGCAGTGGAGCATGGTGTGTGAGAGGTCTCCTCGCGCTCCTCCTGGTCATATCACGCAGGCAATAGAACCTCAACGTCTAGCATGGCACAAGTCAAATGGAAGTGTAGGGGGGACGCACCACAGCACGAGCAGCACTGACGTCACGGGAGGTGGCTCGCACCATCCCATCCATTGCCCATTATACCAACCACGCCACATGCCATTGCGACTAAGTGCAAGCGCGTGCGCCACCACCCCCGAGCCCTCCCCAGAGAGGCCAAAGAGTGAATGTGTGGGCCATCAGTCACAGACGGACGCGGCATGGCCGCAAGGGCAGCCACAGCCACTGGGTGTCGCAGGTGGCGGATCCGGAAGGCGAAGACTGTGATGCATAGTCCATGCAGGCCGGGTCTCCATTTGGGGCACCACGCAGGTGGACGGCGTCCCGCAACACATCATACCCTGAGACAGCCCACTCGTGCAACTGGACCCACACATACACTCCTTGCCCTCTCTGGTGCGAGCTTGGGGCTGCCTGTGCAAGCGCTAGCCTCGCAGGTGCACATGCATATTGGGGGAGCGAGGGGAGGACATGAGGGCTGGGGCGAAGATGACTGTATCACTGTCAGTGAGTACAAGGGATGACCCAGATGTGGAAAGGAAGAGACGTGTCCCGTGTGTACTGCAACTAGTCGCCAATCCAACTACCCCCATGTCCGGAATGTAAGCCCGCACCTAGGCCCGCCCATCCGCCACATCGAATATACCACCAGCACGACAACCTTCCCATTCGAAACACTGACTGGGGGTGGCGACCAGTGAACAATCATGTGTAGCCTACCCACGCGTACATGTGGGCCCTCCATGATCCATGTCACCTGCGGCAAAGTCATGACATGCGCAATGAGGGAAGTGAGGAGAGCTGTCCGCCCCACGCACAGAAGGTGCATCAGCTCCACAGACCCAGCAGCGAGTCCAGCAGGGGTCACATGTGCAGGGGCAGCTGTGCCTGGTGTGAAGGCACATGCATATAGACAGCACATCGACCAATGTGTAGTCTGCCCACATCTACAGTCCATCATCATGCGGACATAGGAATTGAACACAGGGCAACACATCTGAGTGGGTGCACCCACCGTGACCAACAATGCGCAATCATCGACGTACCCGCCCTGTGCATGGCCCCCACCCAACGGAGGCACATCCAGTACCACCATCCCACACACACAAGCCTTCCACGGAACATGCTGTGTCCAATGGTCAGTACAGAGTCAGCGCCCATCTGGTGGATCCTGAACAGGAGACACATGCACACACATGCCAGCTCCCACTATGTACGTCTGCCACCTGGCACGTGCAATGTAACCTCTCACCTGTGACGTGTGACTGCAAGCACACAGCCGTCTTGGCATGGGGCTGTCAATGTGGACACCTGTCAATGTTTCGGGAGGTGTGATCCGTACAGTGCTGTACATAGGGTGCAGTGCTGACACCTACTACTGTCTCATATCCCCTCGTGCCACAGGTCCCACTTGTTTTGGCCGCTCAGCCTGTGCCCACATCGTCGTCGTCGTGTGCCATACTCATCCAGCCTCGGAAGCAGTTCCATGCTCAGCAGACATTCATGTTGCCGTGGCGTTGCCGCTTGACGAATATGCAGTCAGTCCCCATCAGCACGCCCCACAAGTCATTGGGGCCTAGATCCCCATGTGCATGCACATGGCAGTGGTTTGTATCACTAGCCATTGCCATTGTTGGGAGACCTGTGTAAGTGTATTGTGGCCGTGCCGTCCCAGCTTGACAGCTGGGCTGTGGCTCATGTGCTTGCTCAGTCATGTCAGTGATGTGTATGCGAAATTGCTATGTGTTGTGTTGCTTTGACATGTGTCCACTGCCATTTTCCCTAGGCGGAGACCGAACATTGACCGCCCATACCAATTGCTGGCGGACATGGACGATACAGAGGTCATTAGGAAGTTTCGGCTGGACAGGCCAACCCTGCATTGACTGTGTGCCATGTTGGAACCCCATCTCCGTCCCCGCAGGGTGTATCCGACAGCTGTCACCCCCACGGCTAAGGTGATGGCCGCCATGCATTTCTTCGCCACTGGGTCATTCCAGCACACAGTGGGCAGTGGAGGAGGGATGTCCCAGCCCATGTTCAGCAAGGTGCTGAGGGATGTACTGGCAGCCATGATGCTGTGCCGAAACAGGTACATCCGCTTCCCCAGGGCTCGTGAATTGGCGGCAGTGAAGGGTGCATTCTATGCCCTTGGCAGAATCCCACACGTCGTTGGAGCCATTGACTGCACACATGTTGGCCTTGTTCCACCACAGGCCACTGAGCACCTGTACCGCAACAGGAAGCACACGCACTCCCTGAATGTGCAAGTGGTGTGCCTTGCGGACATGGTGATCACCCACGTGTGTGCAAAGTTCCCAGGCTCGGCCCATGACGCACACATAATGCGCAACAGCATCTTGCCACGACTGATGTCCAATCTGCAACAGGATCGTGGCTGTATTGTCGGTGAGTATGTGGAGTGGTGTAGCGTGCTGATTGTGCGATGCTGTCCCCTGTCCAGTTGGAATAGCAACGGTTCTCTGTGTCCCTCACACCCAGGTGACTCTGCGTACCCGAATGGGGCATGGCTGCTCAGTCCATTGAGGAATCCTCGCACCCCAGCAGACGATCGCTACAATGAGGCACATGGGAGGACCAGACGTGTGGTCGAGCGTACCTTTGGCCTCCTCAAGTCCAGGTTCAGGTGCCTGGACCGCACCGAGGGTGCGCTGGCGTACTCCCCACAGAAGGTGTGCCAGATAGTGGTGGCGTGCTGCATGCTGCACAATCTGGCCATTCGGAAGCAGATCCCCCTCATCGTGGATGACGGAGATCAACCAGGGCCCCAGCCCGCAGACCAGGACAGCTCGAGTGAGGAGGACAGCGGAGAGGAGGAAGCTGGTAATGTGCGGCAGCAGCTCATCGCCCACTACTTCACTTGACGGTGAGTGTCCATGTACGACGGCTGATGTGGCTGTATCTGTGCAGGTGTGTGTGTGCTGTGTCAGGGTGGCCGTTTGTTCACTGCGTGCTGTGTGTCAACGCTCCATGGCCAGGGTAGTATGCCACTGTTGGTGGCTGTGGCATTGTGCCCTATTGCTCTGTGCGATGTGTGTACATTTCTTGTAGTTGTTGACATGTACTGTGTGATGGGTGTGTGACACACTCATTGAATGTGCTCCTGTTCTGTCTCCCACCCCTAGGTCCCTACAGGCCCTCCGGTTCCATTGCCATGCCACGCATCAGGTGCCTTTCCGCCCAAGGTGGCCGTTGTATTCCGTACAAATAAAACACAGGGCACAAACAGCAGTTTGTGTAAGAGGTGCATTTATTTCAAACTGTGACATGTGATTGTGTGCGAGGTGATGACAAAAGTGGTGCGTGCAGTGACAATGAGCTGTCGGTCACGGCTGCGTGATGCTCAGGGTGTACCCACTTGTTCCATGTCCATGGTCCAACAGACACATGCCATCCAGATGGCTGTGTGGAGTGGGATCGTAGTCCAAGTCAATGCAGTGGGTGGTCAAGGAAGGCTGGCTGGCTGCCTCACTTGCGTCTGGAGCGTGCGTAGTCCTCCCGGGAGATCTGTTTGTACTTCGGACGGCCCCTTCCACGTTTGGGAGGGGGTGTGTGGTGGCGACCTGCTGGTGGGGGGTGAGGTGTGCTCACTGGCTGTGGATGCAGGGGTACTGGACACTGCTGCTCGACCCTGCGCCCCGGCAGGTGGTGGCGGTGGTGGAGCTGCTGTCCCTGGCTGTGACCTCACCGCCACCACCAGCTGGCCCATGAGGTCCACGAGTTGGCCCATACGGGCGTCCATGGACCTCAGCACCCCCAGCACCTCCCGCGTGTCTGAAGCAGACCTGACCCATTGTTCTTGGGCCTCTTCATAGGCCCCAAGGACTCTGGCCATTTGAGGCAGGGCATGGCTCCCAGGGGAGACTTGCGTTTCCCTGACCCTGCTCCTCCTACCAGTACTGCTGCCACCGGCCCTGCCCACTAGCCACATTGCTCACCACGGTCCTCGCTGTGGCTCCCAGGGTGGATCCAGTCGGCCGGGCCACCACCTGCGCTGGGGCTGGTGCCAGCGAAGACGTGGTGGTGGTGGCGGCGGTGGTGGTCGGTGCGGCGATGGTGGCGGTTGCGGCAATGGTAGTGGCCGCAATGACCGTGGGTGTGGCCGCAATGACCGTGGGTGTGGCCGCAATGACCGTGGGTGTGGCCGCAACGACAGTGGCAGCAGGGGGCTGGGAATGTTCAGCAGCCCTGGATGATGGGTTGGTGGGTAGGAGGGGTCCTGGGGAGCGGCTGGGCCCTGCCACACCAGATGGGCCTGCTTGGTGGTCCGTGTCCGAAGAGGAGGACAGATCCTCCACATCCGTGTGTCATCGTTGGGGGCTTGTAGGCTGGCTGTGCTGGCTGCTGTCTCCATCCCCAGCATCCAGCAGTTCGTCACCTGTGGAGAGAATGAGATTTGTTATTGTGTTGCACCTGGCGAAGTATGTAGTTGTCGTCTGACATTAACAGTTCGTGCAATCTCGTACATGGGTTTCCCGGAGGCGTGTGTGTGGCTGTAGCATTTGTAGTTGTGTGTGCTTGACAATGGGACTGTGTGCTGTGCACATGTGGCATGGGACGGATTGGCCATGCCGATGGGTGTGTTGCTGTGCCCCTACTTATTGTGACTCTGGTGTATGCGGGCTCCTGGCCCATCCTGGGTCTGGTTTGTACTTTGCTTTTGGTGTTCAGATGGGACGCTTAGGAACGCATATGGCAACATGGGGGCCATGCCCCAGATTCGCATTTGGGATGGAATATGCTTTTGGGGTACATGCTGTGAGCCATGGGTGCCGAACGTGACATGTGTTGTGGCAGCATGACAGTGCATGGTTTGAGGTGTGTGCATGCTTGACATGGCCTGCATATTTGCTGTCTGTTGTGATTACTGGACATGGCATTGGACGCATCGTTATGAGTGAGTGATGGTTGTGTGCCAGCCAACGTATTGCAGTTGTCCCATCTCCTTGGTGTGCGTGCTGCCCTGTGCCATGTGCATCACTGCAGTGCTCGGGGGGTGTGGCCCATGTTGTGTGTTGTTGCTCACAGTGTGTCGTGCGCTTCATTGACTTCTGGCACATGGTTGGTCATGGGCATGTATCTTAGCGTGACTGCTGTATGTGTGGCAGCTGTGCGGATGACATGCCTTTCATGAGACTGGGGCTGACGGATGGGATGGATGGTATGTTGTATGTGCATGGTGTGTCTGTGTGTTTGATGGGTTCAGTGGTGTTCGTGTGCATTTATGTTGTTCCGCTCTGTTGCGTCTAGTGTTGTTTGTCTTACATAGGCATAGTTGTGGGGTGTGTGGTTGACAGGCAGTAGGGGCTACATGGACAGGACTTCAATGGTGTTTCGGTTGTGTGTGATGGGTTGTACAGTGGCTGCCGTGTGGTACTATATTCAGTGTGGCTTGTGCATGCAGACGTGGCTCCTTGGGTGTTGCTGTGTTTGTGATGGGTCATGTGGGGTGTGAGTCTGTGGTTCATGTCCGTGTGCACATTGTTCACTTGTTCGTGACGGTGGGCGGTGCTGTGTGTTCGTCTGCTACGTGACATGTCCCATGTGTTGGTCGTGTTACGGTCCTCATGCCTCCAGTAATCCAGCCCTGTCCAGTTTCCCACCTGTAGGTTGTTCGTGCGTGCACTGTACTGGATGCCACATGGTTCTAAGCGGGGGTGCTCCATGTTGCAGGTCTGTGGGGGTGGGGGGGTGTTGTGGGTCGTGGTGGTGGCTGGACACCCACTGACACCGATTGCTGTGGACCGTGATGTCTACCTTTCGGCTGTCGTTGTGCACTGCGGTGGCTGACACGTGGCTGTGGGGTGTGGGGGATGCTCCTCCTTGCTGTGCTGTGGGACTAGGGGCCTGGTGTGTTTTGTACTTGGGCTGTCCACCCTCCCACCCACTGCACTTTGTGTTCCTGCCACTTACCTGTTACTTGTCGGTTAGTGCAGCTATGGCGGACACATGGGTGTGGTGGGTGCTCGTTGTGGCGCTTCTGGCATATTTGGGGACCTGTTGGTGGTTACGTGGCTGGCTGAGTGTACACATGTCCCCACGCATCTTACAGTTGTTTGGTTTGGGCTGTGTGTGGTGGTGTCTGTTGCATGTGTGTGTGATGTGTTGTGTATTGTGTGCTGGACATGGGGGTGTTTGTCCCTGGGAGCTGTGGCATGGTGGTAGTGCATGTGAGTACATAGCGGTGTGCTGGTATACATTAGTTTGTACTTACCAGCCTCCACTCCCCCTGCTAATCCGGCGAGGATCTCGGGATGTATGATGACTCGCACCTTCTCCTCCCACGCTTTGAAGGTCTTGAAGAGCGCGGGATTCCCTCCGCCAGTGACGGCAGCCAGCTCTCTGTTCTTGCTCTCCTTCTTCTTGACCAGGCTCTTGACGTCATTCCACCGTTTGTTTATTTCGACTCTGTTCCTGGGCAAGGTCCCGACTGCATTGACCTGGTCTACGATCCGGTTCCACATTCTCTTTCTGGTGGCTAGTGGTGTGTGCTGGACCAGGTTCCCATAGATTTGTGGGTGCACCTTGATGATCTCGTCGACCATGACCGTCAGCTCCATGGGCGTGAACTTGGGCATTCTTTGTGGTGCCATGGTGTTTGTGGTGCTGGTGCGGTGTGTGTTGTGTAATGTGCAGGGGGTTTGTGGTGCCAGTGTTTGGTGGTGGTGGTGGTGGTTGTGATGTGTGCGTTTCTGTGGTGTGCTGCTGTCCTTGCTGTGTCACTGTGTCCTCTCCTCTCCTCTCTAGTTTGCAATGTTGCAAGGGGTTGTGGTCTGTGGGAGTGCTGCTTTTGTACTTACCTATGTGGGTGTGTCCTCATGGTCTGTTGTTTTCAGGTGTGTTGTGTCTGGGGTTCTGGCCTTTGTAGTTTTTGTTTGTCCAGGGGGGTGTTTTCGGGATGTGTACTGTGCTTGTGTATTTGTGCGTGCCTTGCTGTGTGGACTTGTTGGCCATGTTGTGTGCGATTGTTTTTGTCAGCGGATGGTTTCTGTGCAGGGACGTGGGCGCCATGGCTTCTGCCGTGTCGGTTCTCATCGGCGTTGTTTGCGCTGGCGGGCGGTATATTTGTAGTTTTCCCGCGCTCATGGCGGTGCGATCGTAATCTCACGTGCGGTGTGTCGGGCGTGAGGGCGGGCGGTTTTGTGTTGTCGTGCGTGTTTCCGTCCGTGGCGGGCGGTTTGACTCCGACTCGGACGATGGCGGGCGGTATCTTGTGTGATTTTTCCGCCGATGGCGGTTTTCGGTTTGTGTAATCGTAATGGCGTGGTCGGTGTTCAGACGGTGTGTGCGGGCGGATTTTTGCCGCTTCCATGCCTGGCGGATTTTTTTACGCCGGGTATCGTAATGGGCCCCCTAGTCTCTTACTATATATAATATATATGGCACTTGAGTATCTAAGGGTAGCGAAGTGGAGCAGTCCAAGGCCAACTCAGCGATCCATCCCGTAAACCAGTCTTCTGTGGCTTGCTTCATTTTCCCTTGAACTTGGAGATTGCTGAGACACTATTGACAATCATATCACCTGGACCTCACAATGAGCAAGGGGTCCACACCTGCCAACTGAACTTATGTCCATCGTATGTGTTTTTTGAGTGGCAACCCCTGCCAACAGTTCTCAGTCAAAGACATTAATTCCTATCAAAGAAGAGACCCATCCAAATCCTGGGGGTCAGCTGGAGTCAAAGACCCTCAGTCCTTCCTTGTAGTGGAATCAGGTGGTATCTCCCTTGTCTTTCCCTTGTACAGGGTTTTTAAGTGGGGTGGAAAATTCTGGAAGCCAGGCACCTCTGACCAATCCAAGGGTGCCACATCATCACTCCACCCCTGTCCAAACCTTCCTTCACATCCTTCTGAGACATTCTAAAATGGCACTGTTGGGCTTGGCCCTTTTTCCAGGGTCATCCCTGAACTTTTTGCTCTCCTCCTAGCCTTTTTTCTGACATGGTGTTGGTGGTTCTAGGACTCTGGGCACTTTAGCACTGCTGTTCAGTGTAAAGTGCGTATGCTCTCTGTGGTAAATATGGTAAAGATTGGTCTACACCTGTTTGGCATATTTAATTTACCTGTCAGTCCCTTGTAAAGTGGTATCTCAGATACCGGGGGTCGGTAAATTAAATGCTACTGGTGGGCTTGCAGCGCTGATTGCGCCACCCACCAAAGTAGCCTTTCAAACCTGCCTCAGGCCTCTACCATTGCAGGGCCTGTGCGCGCAGTGTTACTGCTGCTGTGACGTGGCACCTAAAGTGTGTGCCATGCCTGTGACCCCCCTTTTACCACATGTCAGTCACCCCTAAGGTAGGCCCTAGTGAGCCCTATGGGCAGGGTGTATTGTAGGTAAAAGGTAGGACATGTACCTTAAGTGCGTGACATGTCCTGGTAGTGACAAACAGCCATTTTTGTTTCTCACTGCTGTAAGGCTGCCCTCTCATAGGAATGCATTGGGGATTCCCTGATAAGTGTTTCAGTGGTAATTCCTGATATGAGAGGAGCAGCGTGGTCAAGTTTGGTAGGGTTGGAATAGTAATAATAAATGCTGCGCAATGGTGTGCGCAGATTTATTATCACTATTTTAGAAATGCCACTTCTAGAAGTTGGCATTTCTGTGTGCTATGTGTCTGCCTGCCTGATGTGGATTGCATGTCTGGCTTTGGAGTGACAGGGGCTGGTGAGGTGTGTGTGGCTCCAGGGAGGGCAGGGTGAGTCAGCACTAGGCTGAATGGGACAACTGCATTTGGAGTAGTGCGAGGAGTAGTCCCCTGACCCTGAATAGGTCTGTGCCTGCCTAGGTGAATGCTGGCTCCGCCCCCCTGTGGTGTGTCTGATGATGAGCCCCCACCTGACAAAGGCGAAGAGGAGCCTTGTCAACAAAGTGCTCCAAAACCCCCCAGAACCGGCTCAGGCTGGTTCCCCCAAGCCCTGTGCCAAGGGCAAACAAAGGAGAAATGGTGTATAAGTACTGGGGCTGTGACCCCATGAAAAGGTTGTGCTTTTTGGTGCTTCCTGGTGACTTGTTGCTGCTGGGCCCCAGGAGGAACTGCCACAAGGGACTGCCTCCCTGCTGGAGGGCCCTGTGAGCTGGCCTGCCTGGGCCCAGCCTTGGCCCTGGACGTTTTTGGGGCATAGCGCCTCGTGAGCGCTATATCTTTAATTCCAGGAGGGAATCTTGGTGCTCTGCAGCGCTGCGCTGCATTCCGAGGGAACCCCGGCGTGGGATTCCCCCGAGTTGCTGGAGGAAGCGGGAGCCTACCCCGCATGGTGGGTGCATCTGCAGCAGAGCAGGAGCCCACCCCACACTGCCACTGCTGAGGATAGCGGGTGCCCACCCCGCACTTGTGTTTATTTTAAGAGCGGGAGCCCACCCCGCATTTGTGTACGTCCAAGCGGGAGCTCACCCCGCATTTGGCCGAAAGAGAAGAGGAGCCGCCGCTGAATGCGGAAAAACCAGGAAGTCAGGCAAGCTCCGCCTGACTGTGGTCGGGGCCTGCCGCAGGGTCCGAGCCGGAGCCACGCGGGCTCCATTTCCGCATTCCCTGCCTCGCACCCGAGGGAAGAGAAGCGACCGGTGACAAAGAGAAGCCGCCTCGTGTCGAAAGGGAGAGGCGGGTCCCGAGAGGCCCAGGAGAGCAGCCGCCGAGGCACATTGTCGGTGCCCCTTTTCCTCGACCTGAGGAGAAGACGGGAGGAGTCCTGAGATGCCCCGGTGAGTGGGGCTGATGCTCAAGGGGGCAAGCTGTAATTCAAAGCCCCAGAGGGGGGCTTCCAAGGCTCCGTGGTGCCCGGGCTCATTTTTCCCACAGCTGCCCCCCCGGACAGTGGGTAGCTGCAATGTTGGGGGCCATTTCACTTTAGAGTCCCAGTGGGGACCCTAGAGGCACAGTTGGTGCCGGTTCTTGATCTTCCCAGCTGCACCGCCGATTGCGGGCAGCTGTAACGTGTAGGCAAGTTTATTGTAGAAGTCCGGAGTGGGGCTTCAGTGGCACAGTTAGTGCCAGGGCTCATAGTTGTACTCAGCTGCACCGCAGGAGCACGGACAGCCGCAACACGGGGCATGTTTCTTTCTTGAGGAACAAGGAGGGAGTGAGATACGCTCCCCTGCCCCAGCGCATTGTGCACTTTGCTCTGGCTGCATTGGCAGCAAGAGGGCACGTGGAAAGCCCTAGGATCGTGCCCTAACATTTTAGACCAAGGGCGTTTGAGCCCCCTAGAGAAGGCCAGTTGGCCTGTGGTCCGCTTTATGGTGTGGCTAGGGCGCAAGGCCCTAAGGTGATGTATTCACCTAATTAGTGTTACTGTTTTGCACTGCCAAATGTGTGCATAATGTGTTTATGCTGATGCTTGCCAAATGTGATTTATGCACCATGATTATTGGATAATGTGTTTATGCTGGTGAGGCCTATTGCTTAATGTGTTCATGCTAATGAGGTTTGAGCCTAATGTGTTTTATGCCTAATGTGATAATGCTGAGGTCATTATTGTACCAGTAGTTACTGGTTGTGTTTTATATTTACTACCTGCATTCTGATGGTTCTGACCGTGGCCCGATTGGCCTGGTCCTGTATATAATCCCCTGTGAATATTGTCCAGTGCCAGTTGGCACAGGGTATATTGTGTGATTATGATTCTAATGTGTTTTGGATAATACCAAGGCTATTTTATATAACCTTGTGTGAAGTTTCTTTTGTGGTGTGCCTAGTGTGTTGCTGCTGTGTGAGTGTGTTGCGCAAACGCTTTACACATTACCTCTGGGATAAGCCTGACTGCTCATGCCAAGCTACCAAGGGGGTGAGCAGGGGTTATCTTCAGCGTGTAACTCCCTTGCCCTGACTAGAGTGGTGGTTTCTGCCTGACTTAGGCGCAAGCCCTAGCCAACCAGAAATCCCATTTCTAACATTGGTGGCAGTGGTGGGATAGGACTTGCATTTGCGCAGTACCACAGCAACAACTGGTTGCACTACAAACTCTGCATTTAGAGACTCACATGTTTGGGGATTATTTTTCCTGAGTTTTATTTTTCTCCTAAAAGTGTCATTTTCAAATTGTGTACTCGTGCTTCAGATCTTACGCCTAGGAGTCTTGCATTGTACCTGTGTGGGTTTAAGTGCCTTGCCAGAATGGAACCTGCCTTTAACACATATGATCTGTTACTGTTGAACTACAGTCTAGAGGAGCTAAGGGGGTTCTGTGATGAGAGAGGCTTAGCAGTGAGTATGGAAGACACTCAGCTATCCCTTAGGGATGCCCTGCTACAATGGCAACAGGATACATGGAGACGTGATTGCTCTGGGTGGGAGAGTGCCCAGGCCACACCCCAGGAGGGTGGTGGGTCTGAGGGTGGCCCTGAAGAGTCCGAAGAAGAGGAAGATAATGACAGGGCAGGGACGCCAGTAGGTAGTGAGGACCCCATAGATAGGGAGTCCCTTGCTGGGTCCAGTGCCGGGGCAGTGCCCCATCCCTTTCCCTGTCCCCAGAGGAGTGGGTGGATAGGAGGGAAGAAAGGGAGCATCAGCTGGCTTTGGACACGCTCCAGTCGGAGTATGCCACAGAGATAGTGCGGCTGGGTTTGGAAGAGAAAAAGGCCTTGTGGGCCCAGGAGTTGATTCTCAAGGCGTTGGTCCTTGAAGAGAAAAAGCTAGAGACTGAGATGGTCTTAGCGCAGGAGAGGATGGCGGAGGCAGAGAGGGCCTTCGCCAGGGAGAAACTAGCTCTAGAGGGTAGATTATCCCCTGAGTGCAGTCTTAGTTGTCTGGATTCACCAGTGAGGGTGGGGTCCAGTGGTGGCAGCAATATGGAGTCCAGTGCAGGACGTCCCACTCCCAGATCCCAGAGCATGGTACCTAGTTCCCAGGAAGAGGGTGTCACTCCTGAAGGGTATATGTTGAGGTTCAGGGGCAGTTGGAAACTGTCTCACCAGCCTTGGGGGGAGTTTGTGGATGAATGTTGTGATGCACTGGAAGGTTGGGTGATGAGTAGCATGGCAAATGATTTTGAAGGGCTGTTCAATCTGGTTGTCAGAGAGCACATGTTAAGTAATTGTTTTCCGGGGTTACGCCAACACCTGTTGGAGTGTGAGTTCCCTGATCCCAGGGAGCTTGCACGGGAGGCAGACCTCTGGCTGTGTGACAGAGGGTCTGAAGAGGCATTGGGGAGTGATCCCAAAAGGAGTGGCTCAGGTATCTTCTGGTCCTGTGTGGTGGAAGAGGTTCAGAGTAGCCCAGCTAGGTCCCGGTGTAGTGGGAGGGGTGTTGGGGCTCACGTCCTGTCTCAGTGGAGAAGGAGTAAGTGTGGGCTGTGTCCCAAGGTGCCCGACACCCAGTCCCAGGGCTTGGAGGGTTCCCTAAGCGAACACCAGGTTGGGGGCCTAGGCTGTACTAGTAGGCCATTTGAGGGGGATCTCCTAGTCTCAGGAGAACGTGGAGCATCTGTAAACAGAGCACCAGCAGTTCTGGTGTCTGGTGGTGCCGCTCCTAAGTGGAGGGTGCAGAAGTCCAGATTGAGGGGTGAGAGGGGGATGTGTTCCTCAGTGGGAGAACCAGTGGGTCAGGGACCAGCCAGAAGGGCTGAGTCTCCTAGGAGTGACCATGGTGACACCACTTCTGTCCTGGAGGATCTACGCGCACTGTCAGATGGACAGGGGTCGGAAGATCTGCGCAAGGCAGACTGTCACACAACACGTGAGTCATGTGTTACCCTCGGGGGAATACTGTGTGCATTCCCAGAAGTCCTGGCATGCCAGGCAAGTGCTCAGCCGTGGGGTTCAGCCCCTAGGTTGGGAGGCCAGGTTCAGGTTCTGCCTGACCTGCAGGAAAGGACATCTGTAAGCAGTGTCCTGACCGGGGGGATACTGTGTGAGTCCCCAGAAGTCCTGGCATGCCAGTCACGTGCTTAGCCGCGGGGTTCAGCCCCAAGGTTGGGAAGTCAGGTTCAGGTTCTGCCTGACCTGGAGGGAGGGATGACTGTAAGCAGTGTCCTGACCGGTTTGTCTTCCTGGGGTACCACTCCAGGTGGGAGGGTGCAGCACTCTGGAAGGGGGTGCAGAGGGAGGGATTCCTCGCCTCTGACCCTGGTGCAACCTGAGGGTTTAGACCCTAGGTTGGGAGACCAGTTGCTGGAGAGAGGTCCTGAACTGGTGGGAGAGTTGTGTTCTGAGGGCGCCTCTCCAAGGAGGAGAGTGCGGAACCCTAGAAGGAGAGGTAGGGGGAGGAGAGCCTCGCCCGTGACTTCTGGTCAGCCTGAGGGTGCGGACCATAGGCTGAAGGATCAGTGGCAGTTTAGAACTGCACTGATGAGATGAAGAGTGGAGAATGGTCACTATGTGCCAGGGGTTACTGCCCCCCACTCTGTGAGATGGCATGGACCAGATACATCTGGATGGCCTAGGGACTGGTCCTGGCCGAGGACAACTAGGGAGTACCAGTGGGGTAGCTTAGTTGGTCCTGGGAGCTTTGACAGAGGGAACCACATGAGTTCAGAATGGCGTAGAACTGGAGTGTGCCCCTGCAGTTGCGGGCCCGCGTCCGTGTTCTATCGCCCAAGGCAGGGAAGCCCATCAAGGTGGTGATTGGTCTACCCTGCGTTTTGGCTGAAAGGGGGTTGTGTTGGACTTGGCCCTTTTTGCGGGGTCATCCCTGAACTTTTTGCTTTCCTCCTAGCCTTTTTTCTGACATGGTGTTGGTGGTTCTAGGACTCTGGGCACTTTAGCACTGCTGTTCAGTTTAAAGTGCGTGTGCTCTCTGTGGTAAATATGGTAAAGATTGGTCTACACCTGATTGGCATATTTAATTTACCTGTCAGTCCCTTGTAAAGTGGTATCTCAGATACCCGGGCCGGTAAATTAAATGCTACTGGTGGGCTTGCAGCGCTAATTGCGCCACCCACCAAAGTAGCCTTTCAAACCTGCCTCAGGCCTCTGCCATTGCAGGGCCTGTGCGCACATTGTTACTGCCGCTGTGACATGGCACCTAAAGTGTGTGCCATGCCTGTGACCCCCCTTTTACCACATGTCAGTCACCCCTAAGGTAGGCCCTAGCTAGCCCTATGGGCAGGGTGTATTGTAGGTAAACGGTAGGACATGTGCCTTAAGTGCGTGACATGTCCTGGTAGTGACAAACAGCCATTTTGGGTTCTCACTGCTGTGAGGCTGCCCTCTCATAGGAATGCATTGGGGATTCCCTGATAAGTGTTTCAGTGGTAATTCTTGATATGAGAGGAGCAGCGTGGTCAAGTTTGGTATGGTTGGAATGGAATAGTAATAATAAATGCTGCGCAATGGTGTGCGCAGATTTATTATCACTATTTTAGAAATGCCACTTCTAGAAGTTGGCATTTCTGTGTGCTATGTGTCTGCCTGCCTGATGTGGATTGCATGTCTGGCTTTGGAGTGACAGGGGCTGGTGAGGTCTATGTGGCTCAAGGGAGGGCAGGGTGAGTCAGCACTAGGCTGAATGGGACAACTGCATTTGGAGTAGTGGGAGGAGTAGTCCCCTGACCCTGAATAGGTCTGTGCATGCCTAGGTGAATGCTGGCTCCGCTCCCCTGTGGTGTGTCTGATGACGAGCCCCCACCTGACAAAGGGAAAGAGGAGCCTTGTCAAAAAAGTGCTCCAAAACCCCCCAGAACCAGCTCAGGCTGGTTCCCCCAGCCCTGTGCCAAGGGCAGACAAAGGAGAAATGGTGTATAAGTACTGGGGGTGTGACCCCATGAAAAGGTTGTGCTTTTTGGTGCTTCTTGGTGACTTGTTGCTGCTGGGCCCCAGGAGGAACTGCCACGAGGGACTGCCTCCCTGCTGGAGGGCCCTGTGATCTGTCCTGCCTGGGCCCAGCCTTGGCCCTGGACGTTTTTTGGGGCATAGCGCCACGTGAGCGCTATATCTTTAATTCCAGGAGGGAATCCTGGTGCTCTGCAGCGCTGCGCTGCATTCCGAGGGAACCCCGGCGTGGGATTCCCCCGAGTTGCTGGAGAAAGTGGGAGCCTACCCCGCATGGTGGGTGCATCTGCAGCAGAGCGGGAGCCCACCCCGCACTGCCGCTGCTGAGGATAGCGGGTGCCCACCAGGCACTTGTGTTTATTTTAAGAGCGGGAGCCCACCCCACATTTGTGTAAGTCCAGGCGGGAGCCCACCCCGCATTTGGCCGAAAGAGAAGAGGAGACGCCGCTGAACGCGGCAAAACCAGGAAGTCAGGCAAGTGCCGCCTGACTGTGGGTGGGGCCTGCCGCAGGGTCGGAGCCACGCGGGCACCATTTCCGCATTCCCCGCCTCGGACCCGAGGGAGGAGAAGCGGCCGGTGACAAAGAGAAGCCACCTCGCGTCGAGAGGGAGAGGCGGGTCCCGAGAGGCCCAGGAGACAGGCCGCCCGAGGCACATTGTCAGTGCCCCTTTTCCCCCACCTGAGGAGAAGACGGGAGGAGTCCTGAGATGCCCCGGTGAGTGGGGCTGACGCTCAAGGGGGCAAGCTGTGATTCGAAACCCCAGAGGGGGGCTTCCAAGGCACTGTGGTGCCCGGGCTCATTTTTCCCACAGCTGCCCCCCCGGACAGTGGGCAGCTGCAACATGGGGGCTATTTCATTTTAGAGTCCCAGTGGGGACCCTAGAGGCACAGTTGGTGCTGGTTCTTGATCTTCCCAGCTGCACCGCCGATTGCGGGCAGCTGCAACGTGTAAGCAAGTTTATTGTAGATGTCCCGGAGTGGGGCTTCAGTGGCACAGTTAGTGCCAGGGCTCATAGTTGTACTCGGCTGCACCGCAGGAGCCCGGGCAGCCGCAACACAGGGCATGTTTCTTTCTTGAGGAACAAGGAGGGAGTGAGATACGCTCCCCTGCCCCAGCGCATTGCGCACTTTGCTTTGGCTGCATTGGCAGCAAGAGGGCACGTGGAAAGCCCTAGGATCGTGCCCTGACATTTTGGACCAAGGGCATTTGAGCCCCCTAGAGAAGGCCAGTTGGCCTGGGGTCAGCTTTATGGTGTAGATAGGGCACAAGGCCCTAAGGTGATGTATTCACCTAATTAGTGTTACTGTGGTGCACTGCCAAATGTGTGCATAATGTGTTTATGCTGATGCTTGCCAAATGTGATTTATGCACCATGATTATTGCATAATGTGTTTATGCTGGTGAGGCCTATTGCGTAATGTGTTTATGCTAATGAGGTTTGGGCCTAATGTGTTTTATGCCTAATGTGATAATGCTGAGGTCATTATTGTACCAGTAGTTACTGGTTGTGTTTTATATTTACTACCTGCATTCTGATGGTTCTGACCGTGGCCCGATTGGCCTGGTCCTGTATATAATCCCCTGTGAATATTGCCCAGTGCCAGTTGGCACAGTGTATATTGTGTGATTATGATTCTAATGTGTTTTGGATAATACAAAGGCTATATTTATATAACCTTGTGTGGAGTTTCTTTTGTGGTGTGCCTAGTGTGTTGCTGCTGTGTGAGTGTGTTGCGCAAACGCTTTACACATTGCCTCTGGGATAAGCCTGACTGCTCGTGCCAAGGTACCAAGGGGGTGAGCAGGGTTTATCTTCAGCGTGTAACTCCCTTGCCCTGACTAGAGCGGTGGTTTCTGCCTGACCAAGGCGCAAGCCCTAGCCAACCAGAAATCCAATTTCTAACAGGCACCTTCAAGTTCCTCAGAGCCTTAGCTACACCTTTAGCCAACACAGCTCTCTGATCCCTTCCCACCAAAACTTCAAGGGCAAATCCCTTCTGTGTTGTACTCCAAAGGTCTGGCCCTCCACGTTTGTTTCTGTGGGCCTGGGCTGGTCCTGCCCAGGTACAGTGTGACAAGCTAATGAACAGGCAAAGATGTGTTCCCCACCTCTGCCTTCTCCGGGTACTTAGTGAAGCACTGTGGTTTGATATTGTGTGGGGAAGCCTTAAATCCTCCTGCTAAACAGCAGAATAAATGATAAGGCTGGGGGGTGTTAATGCCTGGAATCTGATTATGATATGAGCAAAGGATATACAACAATTCTTCAAATGCTATTAGGATTGTGTGTATGAGGTCAGAAACTGTGGATTAACACTAAGGATGCATGTTTACCCCTAGATTGATACCTTGATATAATCCATAATGTCCTTAGTAGCATGAAACTGAAATCAAGTGCAAACTTCACCCACAATGTATCGTTCATAGATTTTCAGTAAGTACTACAGGCTTAAACTATGATTGCCCATTCATATTATAAGGTATTCGTAAAATTCTTAGCAAAACTAAAATTACTCTTCCTGTGGAAAGTCTGACCTAACAATAGCTACATAGTAGCATCAATGTATTTATATATGCATATAGATCCCAGTGACGATACTTAGGACTGCGTTTCCATAGGTTCATTTACATATAGCTTTTGTGCCGTTTGAGAAATCTTCACAAAACTTTCCAAAAATAAGCCTTATCCCCCTCAGCTACTTCCTCAAAGGTTTCAGGGTGATATGTCAAGTGGGAGTTGAGAAAAATGGGCAGGTCCCAAAATGTGTTTTCCCCATACAATTGCATAGGAAAATTAGACACCACAAAAGCCAAAATGGCTGCACAAAACTACATCACATTTGGCACAAAGCTAGATCATGGTCCAGAAAGTGTGCTTTTTGTGATTTGGTGTAAAACCATTCAGTTGGTTTTGATAAATTAAGGTTAAAATAAATATATCATTCATGCCACGGTGGATCCGTAGGACCAACAAAACTCGAGATAAGATCTGATTGGCTGCCACCACATCAACTGAGATGTGGCGGCAGCCATGTTAGGACTAGCACAAAAGTAAAAAAAACATATGGGGGCAGGGTAGGGATGCCCTGTCCTCGTAGGTCTGGTGGGGGCTCCATGATATACCCCCTGGGGCCAAAAACATTTTTCTTGAAATTTTACTGCAAATTTGTGAAAGATCTGTGGATATGTTGGTGGCAATATTTTTTTTAAAAATAGACCTGGCTGCGTGTCCAAGATGGCGGATGGATAGGACGTGCCTTCCCGTCTCTCAGTTGCATGCTGCTGTCTGGCGCCTGCTGCCCACTCCCTCCGAACATCGCTCGGGCCCTAGGGTGCTGGACCACCATAGGGACCCCAACAAGTATCGAAGGGCACTGACTGGGGCAGCCTGGACACCACCGGCAGACTCAATCAACACACTGGAGTCGCCAGGGAAAGAAACAAGATGGCAAAGGTTGTGGTGCGATGAAGAGTATGCCAGCCGCATCTCTCCAAGGAGCAGCTCTGGAACTTGTCTGTGCACTGCCCTGCATGTGAGGGCAGCTGCCAGAGCAGCTGGGGGCCTAGAGGCTAGAAGTGTGGGGCCAATGGAAGTCTTCCTTTATTGCCACGGGGAGCAGCGTGGAGAGGCATGGAGCAGCTGCACAGTGTGGCTGAGTGGCCCAGCGGTGATTGAGAGCTCGGCGGAGGTCAACAGCTACTTTACCTCACCCAGAGCTGTAGCAACGTGCATGAGGCCAGAGTGGCGGCAGGTGCTACAGTCAAGTTATTGAGGCCGTGGAGCATTACAGGAACCAGCTGTGGGTGAGCACGCAGTTACAATGGAGTGTGCCTCTCCTGCCTCACATAGCCTGTCTGAAAGCATTGTGCCTGTTGCTTATCCCCCGAACCAGACTTCAGCAGCAGGCACCTGAGGATTTCCCCCTCTCTAGTGCTGACACTCCCATATATACCTGGGACAAGGGGTTTGCCTCAGTGAAGGGGGCACTGCACTGCAGCACCAGGCGCAGGCAGGATACAATGCGCTCCTGACAACCACCCTCCTCAGACATAGTGAAGTACCCTCAGAGGGAGATCTCCGGCCCTATGCTATGCTCCAGGTCAATGATAGACTACAGCCGTGGTAAAGATTGGCGACTCGCTGGCTCCTCAAGTAGACCACTACTGACGGAGGTTGGCGACCTGCGCTCCACTACTGTGACAGTACTACCCCATAGAGCATAAAGAAGGATGAAGGCTGATACCGGGGGCACTGCGTTACTGTTCCGGCCCTGCAGCGGCCGAGCTGATGGGTACTGGAGTACTCCTCCTGATCCGCTGACAGGGTCCTGAATTGAGATTGGCAACACCTGCAAGATTGACCGTGGACTTGTGGCAGGCTGGGTTGCCTTTAAGGACTGCTGCAGCAATACACGAGGGCGCAGCAGTCAGATGTGAGTTTGACTGCTACTCTGCCCTACCTATGAGTTGCTAGAGGAGAAAGCGAGTAATCAATGCAGGATCTGCATACCAGTGATGTGTCTGTTGCCTCTCCACCAGATCGGACATTAGCAGGTGAGTGCCTGGAGACTTCGTCCCCATCAGGAGCCAGTGCTTCCGTTTTGCCCCACCGCAGGGAACTTGCTCAGTAAAAGGGGACAACCCCATACATCCCAAGTCATAGGCAAGGTACGGCGCTATGGGAGGCTGTCCTCCCCATGCACAGTGAAGCATCCTTGGGGAGGGGTATACAGCCCTAAGCCATGCTTAAGCCCAATTAAGACTGAGACCTCCATAAAGTCTGAAGAGTCGCTTGCTCCTATAATGGACATGGCAGTCAAGGGCTGCAAGCCTTGCCCCCAACACTGGGATAGCACCTCCTGATAGTGCATAAAGAACAGGAGGTGTCTGACAACTGGGGCCATCAAATTCCTGCTCCAGCCCTCCCCTTGCAGATGGGAGGGTAGCCTGAGCTCAAGGAGCTGAGCTGCCTTCCTCTGGAGCATTCCTGCTGGGCCACTGAAGACTGACAGGGCCCTAGTTGGAGATATGCAGTGCTTGAGAAGCAGGGTGTGGCCCTTGGGAATGCAGCAGTAATTGGCGAGACCACCGCACTGGCCTGGCAGCAGGACCCCCCTTAGTGCAGAGGCTAAGTAGAGAGCACAACTCCCCCACTTCACTGCTGGCTCGTGATGCTGCAATGAGGGCAGGCAGATAGCCAAGTGTCATTCAACCCTTGAGGATCAGCAAATCCAGCTGAGTAGGCCAACCATGACAGGAGAATGCCCATCCCGCCAACATTCTGGTATCCATCCATGATTTCCAACTTAAAGAGACAATACTTCACAAAGCTAGAGACATTCTTCCTTTGCAATTCTGCAGACATAAAGTGGCATTTTGTTAAGATCACTCGATGCTCACCCTACAGAAATGCAGAGCCTTACAGAAATGCAGAGCCTTCAGACAGGTGATGACATTTCTTCGTAACAAAGGCATCTCCTGTAACTGAGGTCACCCGTTCGGCTTAATATTCCAGTGGGAAGTGAAATTGCACCGCCTGCTAAAAATCGCTGAAATAGAGAAGGTAAGCCCGCTGAGCATCCCTTGTAATCAAAAGGCCCAGAATCATTTTCGCCTTTATAGGGGCTCGGCCTCCCCTAAAGGGCTGCTCCCAGATCGAACGACCATAGCCATGGAGAGGCAAGCAGTGTTGGAAACCTTGGCTGGTAAATCTGACCAGCTGGGAAAGGTATGAGTTGCACCAGGTTCTGATGATCTTCTGCACTACCAGCACAGGGTGTGGAGGGTGGCTCCCAGGGCAGGAGGCCAGGGGGTCCTTCCAGGAGGAGTTGGGCCCCCTTACCAGGGATTCCCTCTGGACATTTCTGGCCTCGGACAGTGCCTTGAGTTCTAGTGGAACTGTGTTAATCAATGGTTTTTGGCTGGGGTTCTTGTTGGGGGAGTATTCACCTTCCACATGGGTTCATTGTGCTTTAGATACCCACACCCATTTATCCCTTCTAAGCACATTTCGGTTCCACTGGTGGGAGGTTCGTCTAGGGACCTGCCATTGTGTCATCTCACCCTTGTTTCTCCACAAGATAAGTTGAAGGTCATTACCCTCAATGTGAAGGGTCTCGATTACCAGATCAAGTGCAGAACGATTCTGTCTTACTTGGTGGATGCTGGGGCTGACCTCTGTCTCCTGCAGGAGGCACATTTGGTGCCTGGGGACTGGCACAAGCTCAAATCTCAAGTTTTCCCTCAACAGTTTTTTTCCCTTGCAGCCACCAAAACTGCTGGGGTGACCATTCTATTTCCCAATCTTTTCAGGGCATGGTAAGCTCTAAATTGGCCAACATAAAAGGGTGACTGTTAGCACATCGGATGAGATTGGGAGCCTTCACCTTTACTTTGGCCTCTTTGTTTGCCCCAATGAAGGCCAGAAATGCTTTCTCAAGCTAGCCGTGGGAGTGGTGAAGGCCTCCCAGGATCACCTGGTTTTGATTGGGGGAACCTTAACCTCGTCTTTATTAATGACTTTGACAGATGAGCACACTACTATGGCAATACTGGAGCCCTTTCCCAGGAGGGAGAACACTGGCTATGGGAGAGGTGCTTATTGGACATCTGGAGGGTCCAATATCCCCAAACACGGGATTACACCCTTGACTCGCATGCCCGTAAGACATATGCCCGGATCGATCATTTTATGGGGAACAGTGAGGTCCGGTCATTAGTAGAGATGACTGAGATTGTGCGGTGATTGTTTTAGAACCATGCGGTGGTGTCTCTCACCCTTGGGTTGCCTCTAGCACACCGAGTCCCCCACCAGTGGCGACTAAGAGAGCATTTACTGAAAAGACCTCATATGGTGCGATGCATTACGGAAGCAATCGATGATTTCCTGGCTTTTAATGACACCACCCAGACCACTATTGCTACTCTGTGTGAGACCCTAAAGGTAGTTATCCAAGGGAAATAGATTGCCATATGAGCAATAGATAATAAACTGGAAAAAGTGGAGGGCTACTGAGAGAAGTGCAAAAACTGGAATGCATTTATAAGCGCACTGGGGCCCCCCGAGTCTGGCAGCAGCTAAAAGCAGCTCATGCACAATTAGATGGCCTGAACCTAGACAGGGCTGAATATGCACTACTCTGATTGTGGCACTCATTTTATGTTGGGAGGGTCAAATGTGGTCGATTGTTGGCAAATAAACTCTGGTCTAAATGGAAGAGTGAAAGGGTGGAGGCTATCCTCGCTCCTGATGGTACTGACATCACGGGGGATGGCCCAATTGTGGCAGCCATACAAGACTATTATAAGGCGCTCTATTCAGCATGAGATCTTTCTCTGGATGGTCCTCACACCTATCTCAAGGGGGCACGCACCTCTTGACTGACGTCCACACAGTCAGGCTCTTTGAAATGTCCGATCCATGTGGAGAAAGTAATCTTGTACATTGCTAAACAGAAGCCCCTAAAATCCCTGTGCCTGGATGGCGTTCCCACTCTCTTTCATAAAACATTCTGCACAGCTCTTGCTCCAGTCCCAACCAGGCTTTCTAACTCCTTGGCAGCGTCAAGGACTTTACCATCCTTGATACAGGAGGCCTCCATCATAGTTATTCCCAAACCAGGGAAAGACAGGAAGTAATGTGGCTCTTATCACTCAGTATCCCTTCTTAACATGGATATTAAACTGTTTACCAGCATTCTTGCGGCAACGGCTGGGCCCGTATATGCCACAATTGATGGACCTGGACCAGGCTAGGGTCGTCCCCCATCATCAATGCAGCGACAGTACCAAACAGATGATTCATCTCATCAACAAGGCTAAACACTCCTGGAGGGAAATAATGGTCCTGGCCATTGATGCTGAGAAGGCATTTGACCAGGTGCATTGGCCCTACTTGGAGGCAATGCTTTGACACTTTGGCTTCGGGAAGATGGTTTGCACTTAGGTACTTAGTAACTATGGAGAGCAGCAGGCGATGGTGCAAGTCAATGGTCAGACCTCAGCCTCTTTCCTATTAGCAGGGGAACATGGCAGGGGTGCCCACTATCGTCCATGCTTTGTGCTCTATACATGGAGCCCAAGGCCCAGAGGGTGCACCAAAAATCTGAATATTACTGGGGTGTACTTTGGTAGGGAGCAACACACCATCGGTCTATAGGCAGATGATGTGATAGATGAGCTCGATGATCCTCCGAAGGCATTGCCAGCTTCTTTAGGGATGCTTGTGGATGTGGGGAGACTACCGGTTTTCGGATTAACCTCCAAAAGTCGCAAGCCCTCAACCTCCCAGTATCACTGCCTATGTCGATGTTACTAGTTGCCCAATACCCCCTACAGTGGATGCCAACCTCAGTCCCTTATTTGGGGATCCAATTAGCCCCTATGGTGAAAATGACAGTGGTTATTAATTATCAGGCTTTGCTTCGATATGGTAAGAAGAGATTTGGCCCAATGGAAACATAACCGTCTTTCTTGGCTTGGCCAGTTGGTGGCTTTAAAGATAACTGCTCTCCCGAGGGTCCTGTTCTTGTTTCAGGACCCCCTGATAAAACCCGCCTTGGGTATGCTGCAGTCCTTGCAGCTGGAAGCAAGTTGTTTTGTTTGGGCAGAGGGGAGACCCCACATGAGCTATTGATTGACCTGGGAGGGGGGCCTGGGGTTCCACAATCTCCTGCATCACTACCAGACGGCACAGCTCTGCTACTTAGTGGAACTGTGCCCTGATGAATCTGAGAAACACTGGCTATTCATGGACAGAACGGTGGAGAGTGAACACCTGTTGAAGATCCCTTTCTTGCAACTCACACAGAAGAAATACGTCCTATATTCTGCCCCCATCTCTAGGACCACTTCATAGGGTAATACTTAACACAGCGCAGATTGCTAGAGGGGCTGCAGGTTGCCCGGGACTCTTCTTTGGGAGTGCCCAAAGCTTACACGTTATTGGGACACTGTTACTGTCTGTCATAGACACCCACTTTGACAGCCAGCTACCCTAGTTCCCTTCATATGTTATTCTGGGTCTACTGAACGTCCTCACATTCCTGCTCAAATCTTGCCAGGGTGGCAAAGTGGTCTAGCGCTAAGAGCAGCCTTTCAAAACATTCTCCAACTGGGATATGGAGAAACATCCATCCCACACTGGATGGCTCCACAGGCTATGGCATATATTGGGGTTGGAGAGATTAGCCCTTACGCTGACTAACCAGGGAGACTCCTATACAGAGCTTTGATGCCCATACATTGCTCTTCTCTCTGTGAAATTTTGAGAGCTGACCTGCCCCCCATACCTTCCTTTGCTGCTCTTAACGGAGCCAGACACCTTAGAGCAAGACCGGGAGAGATCCCAATGTGGGCATGTAGGGGGTTCTTTTTGTGATAGACCATTGGAGTGAGTACTCAGATGGAGGGATTGGGTGGGGGGGCTGTTTGTTTATTTTGATATTGATCTGCTTCATTATAAGAACAAGCTTTTGCTTTTAGTTTTCTTTTGTGTATTACTAAAATGAAATAAAACAGATTTGAACAAAAAAAAGGCCTAGCCTCCTGTGTTTTAAAGAAAAACATACCCCGGGATGGCCAGGGCCTGGAGGAGTTCAAAATATTTTATTGGGGAGGTAGCATGCGCCCCTCACTGAGTCTCCTTGAGACCCTGGGGACTCCATTCCCTATGATTATTCTCATAATTCGGAGGCCAATTCTTTAAATAAAGGGAGAGGAAGTGCAGACACTCTGCCTGGGCCATCTCCAGCCGGGACCCCAACCCCAGGGCTGAGTAAAAAATAAAGGGGAGGGGAACATGTAGACCCCTTCCCTGATCCTCCTTGAGGCTCGGTTTACCCCATCCCCAGGGTCCCTAAAACATGATTGGGGAGGGGGCATGCAACTCCCCTCCCTGAGCAATACTATCATCCCAGGAACCCCATTACCCAGGGCTGGCTCTATCACAGTGTCCCAGGCACCCCTTAGAATTGCTCACAACTGGCAGTAGCAAAAATAAACAACACACAAGGTGAGAGCAATGCCAGTTCTTGCTGCACCCGGGATGAGTGCTGGCAGGGAAGCAAGCAGTACTACTGGGACCTTGGGGCTCCCCCTGCAGCCCAATGATAAAAATGCTGCTATTTAAAACAAAAGGCAAAACATTACTAGCTTCTGTCTAGCCTATGGGGCCACTTGCAGGAAGCCGGTTGTGCTATGGAGGTCCTGGGCTCCCCTCACAGCACCCAACAAAAAATTATGCTGTGGTGAGCCCCAAGTGGGTACTGGGGAAACATAGTTTCTTGAAAAAAACAAAATGTGTTGTCATGGGCTTTTTGCAGGGAGCCGGCGGGACCTCAGGCCCCTTGGCTCTCCCCCCTTGACCCGCAACAGAAAATGAAGATGTTGACTGTAATGAGGAGCTCCACGGGACGGACCGGAAGTGGGATGTGAGCGTGCCGAGTTCATCCCCACCGGAAGAGGTCAGCGGTCTAGTTGCGGATCAAGCCAGGTGGGAGGAGCCAGTGACGAATGAGGAACTAAATCCCACAAAAGGAACGAGAGGAAGAGGAACGGTGTGCGGCAGCATCGGAGTCGGAGAGCGGACGGAGAGTGCAGAGCAGAGAAAGGAGTCAGAGGAAGGCGGCATAAGAGGGGAACGAACGGAGTACGCGGAGTGTCCCAGCGAGAAGGGGGACGGCGGAGTCATGGAGGAGCCAGCCAAGCAGGATCCAGAGAGCGTATTGTGCACCGCTACCATACCCGGCAGGCTAGAGGAGGGAGAAGACGCCCCGGGTCCCGACGCCACAGCCCTGGAGACGGGTCGTCGCCAAAGGCGAGTACCTTTTAGGGGATCTTTCTGGTGGGGGTGGTGGGGAGGTCAGGGGAGGTAGGGCACACGGGTGTACCGAGATATCATACCCGACACCCACCTAACCCTTATCACACGTTTCCATGGTGACGGTAGCACAACCCTTTAAAAGCAGCAAGAGCAGGAATTGACCTCAGTTTATTTGTTTCTCTTCCCGGCCCTGCCCACCGGCTACGTGAGGGAGAGACCCGCAAGACCTGCCTGTGACGGACCAGGACCCGACCTCGGAAAGAGAGGATCCTTTACTGTACATCTACAACATTCTTGACTCGTGTCCTCATGTCAGAAGGACAAATTGAGTGTCCTTAAGACGTTCCTGTGCATCCTCATTATTGCAAGAAGCAATAAAATCGTAAGAAAACACCACGTCCCATCGTCTTGTGTTTCCCTCGTACCCTCCGGCAGCGTACTCGGCCACAAAGTGGTGTCAGAAGTGGGATCCCTGCTCAAGGTGTCGAACCATGACACAACCTGCATCACTCGAAGGCATCATCAACCAGCTAGCAGAAGGGCAAAGACACCTACAGCTGGTTTTGGAACAGCAGGTCCAAACCGCTACACAAGACCGGGAAACACTACAAGGTGCCTTGAGGGATCAAGCCGCCCTGCTTACCACGAATCAGCAGGTCCAGGACACGGCCATATTGCGACTTACGGATGCTATAGTGAGCACTAGAGTGCGCCCCAATGTTCCTGGGTCCGTTCTCCAGAAATTTCAGGAGGGGGAGGACCCTGATTATTTCTTCATCAATTTCGAGAGGGTTGCCACTACAGCTGCATGGCCCCAAGAAAGGTGGAGCCAGTATATCGCCCCTCTCTTGTCTGGAGAACTACAAGCAGCCTATCAGGCAGCCAACCCGGCTGGTACAACCACCTACGAGGAAGTGAAACAAACCATACTTGAACGTTTGGGTTGTGACCAAGAGTATTACAGAACCAAATTCAGGAGAGAAAAATGGGCCGCTGGTGACAACCCGCGTGCCCTATACTACAGGATCAGAGATCTGGGACATCGTTGGTTGACACCCCAGGTGTCCACAATGGAAGAAGCAACAGAGAAAGTAATCATGGAACAATACCTGGACGCTCTGCCAGCGACTACCCGTTCATGGGTGAAACAACACCCTAACTTGACCTCTACGACCGCAGTAGAGCTAGCATGTGCTTTCCACAGATCACCTGAGTTTAAGGCGGGTATATCACGGACCCCTTATTTGTCTCCCAGAAACACACCCAGACCTGAATCAGAAACCCAGGCGACTCCCCGTACCCTTTTCAAACCCTTCCAGCCCACCCCTGGCCCCAGCGGACAAGGGCCGCAATGTTATCACTGTGGTGAGTGGGGCCACATAGCCCGACACTGTCCTCACCGGGCCCCTACAACCGAGCCTATGGAGGTGGGTTACTCTAGGAGGCGGATAATGATGACCAGAAAAGGCACCCAACAATACAGGAAGGATATCCTTTTGAACGGAAAAAAAACAAAAGGCTCGCCTAGATACCGGGTGCCATGTGACAGTAGTAGACCGAGCCCTGATAACCCCACCACAGATAAAAGAGAACGAACGTGTACACGTTACCTGTGTACATGGAGACACCAAATTTAGTGACCCACAAGTACGTAGGGTAGGTGTCATACCCTCCCTACCTGAAGCAGTAATCATAGGCACCGACCACCCCAGGTTCGAGCAATATCTGGACGAGACAACAAGGGGAGACATGGCTTGGTTGTTTGAGGCCCCTTTTAACGACAGTGACCTGGACGGGACAGTAGGAAAGGACAGGAAGAGCAAGAACGAAAGAAGAAGAGAGAAGAGGCAATACCTACAGACATCCTGCCATGCTTTTCCTCTCTCCAACACAGGTCCCGTTGAACCAGCCCCGGTTAGCTTCCGGTCAGCCCAGAGGGACGACAACACCCTTATCCATGCCTGGGAGCACATACAAGAGCCAGAGCCCGATCAGGTAGGACCCTATTTCTTTATAAAAAGAGGCTTACTGTATAGAGCGGTGAAAGGGGGGACACATCCTAAGACACAGTTACTGGTGCCCCTTTCCTTCCGTACTCAGGTGTTACACCTAGCCCACAACCAAACGGGGGCGGTCATTATGGGAAGGAGAATACGCTCCAATATCTTCTGGATAGATTGTACTGGCCAGGGGTGTATGGGGATGTAGCGAAGCATTGTGTGACCTGTGTGAGGTGCCATTATACAAACCCCGAAGGGATAAAAAGGGCCCCCTTATGTCCCTTGCCTATTATCGATGTTCCATTTAAAAGGGTCGGTATGGATCTGGTGGGTCCGCTTCCACCCTCGGCCCGAGGACATAACTATATTCTGGTCATTGTGGACTATGTGAGTAGATACCCAGAGGCGTTTCCCTTGTGTAAGATGACCACCCCTACCATAGCCAGGGCCATGGTATCCTTATTCTCCCGGGTGGGATTTCCAGCGGAGATTCTTACAGATCAAGGAACCCCTTTCATGTCCCGCATCATGGCCCAAGTTTGTGAAATATTGGGTATATGCCAAATCCATACTTCGGTCTACCATCCCCAAACAGATGGCCTTGTGGAGCATTACAATAAAACCATCAAGCACATGCTACGCAAGGTCATCTCCGAAACTGGGAGGGATTGGGACCAGAAGCTGCCCCTAATCCTCTTTGCTATAAGAACGCACGAGCAAAGATCAACAGGCTATTCCCCGTTCGAAATACTGTTTGGGAGAAAACCCCGAACCCTCTTAGATATGGCAGCGGAACAATGGGAGGGTGAGGAGGAGGAGGGACAACCGCTGACTAAGTACGCAGCCGATTTGAAGTCAGCAGTTACTAGGATTTGGGGTCTAGTGCATGAGAACATGGAAAAAGCTCAAAACTCCCAAAAACAGTATTATGATCGGAACAGCCAGTTGAGAGAGTTCAGACCAGGAGAAAAGGTACTCCTTTTACTCCCGTCCTCAGACACGAAGTTATTGACAAAATGGCAAGGACCCTATATCATCGAAAAAAAGGTAACTCCCGTTACTTATAGCGTCCTACAACCACAGCGGCCTGGGGGCAAACAGATTTATCATGTAAACCTGTTAAAGAAATGGAATGACTCTGTAGCGCCTGATGGAACAGGAGAGTCAGTGCTATATGTAAGCACCGAAAGACCCCTTGAGATCTCTACCATAGACATTCCGGAATCCCCGAATGAGAAACCCACTACAGGAGACATATTGTCCCCAGAGCAACAGCCTCAACTACAGGCTATGCTAGAGCACTTTCCCGGTCTTTTTTCCTCCACACCAGGGCTGACCTCGATGGTTCAACACGACATCATACCCTTGGCCCCAACCATCATAAAACAGAGACCATATCGCATCCCTGCAGCCCGTAGGGAAGCAGTAGAGAAGGAAGTAACGGCTATGCTACACTTACATATCATAGAACCGTCTACAAGCAATTGGTGTTCCCCAATCGTGATAGTACCAAAACCGGACGGAAGTCTTCGTTTTTGTATCGACTTCCGTCAGGTGAACAACATCACCAAATTCGATTCATATCCGATGCCACGGATTGATGAACTAATCGAGCGATTGGGAAACGCCAAATACATGTCAACCCTGGACCTTACCAAAGGTTATTGGCAGATACCCCTAACGCCTCAAGCCAGAGAAAAAAACGCCTTTGCAACTCCCTCTGGGCTTTATCATTTTAAAGTGCTCCCTTTCGGCCTCCATGGGGCACCGGCGACTTTCCAGAGGTTAATGGATAGTTTATTGAAGCCCCATACAGAATACGCTGCCGCCTATTTAGACGACATAGTCGTATTTAGCCCGAGCTGGACAGAACATCTAAAACATCTGGCTGCTGTGTTTACGGCCATCCAAGCCGCCGGTCTCACGATAAACCCAAAGAAATCCCTACTGGTCACTGACTCCATACAGTATCTCGGATATACGATCCAGAGGGGGCTCATCAAACCTCAAATGAGCAAAATAGAGGCCATCAAAACACTCCCTACTCCCAAAACCAAACGTGACATACGCTCCTTCTTAGGGTTCATTGGCTATTATAGACGGTTTATCCCTAATTTTTCTTCTTTAGCCAGTCCCCTAACCGACCTCCTGACTAAAACCCACCCATCCCGCATAACTGCCTGGAGTGCCTCCCATGAGAACAGTTTTCAGGACTTAAAGGATGCCATTTGCACAGCACCAGTGTTACATTGTCCTGAGTTCCACAAACAGTTTGTTTTACGAACCGATGCCTCGGGACTAGGTCTGGGTGCCGTGCTATATCAGCCTGACTCACATGGTGATCTTAAACCTCTTTTGTATATTAGTCGGAAACTTTTTCCTCGGGAGGTGTCCTACTCGACTATCGAAAAAGAGTGTTTAGCCATCAAATGGGCGATTGAGGCTCTTCAGTATTATCTGCTAGGACGACCATTCACCGTACTCACTGATCATGCCCCGCTCACCTGGCTGGTGAAAAACAAAGACTCCAACCCACGTATACTAAGATGGTTTCTGGCATTGCAACCTTTTTCATTTCAGACCATGCATGTCCCTGGCACCCAACAGATCTGTGCCGACTATTTGTCCAGGAATCCCTCCACTGAATGGCCCCACCGTCCATTCCTGAGGGGGGAGATGTGTAATGAGGAGCTCCATGGGACGGACCGGAAGTGGGATGTGAGCGTGCCGAGTTCATCCCCACCGGAAGAGGTCAGCGGTCTAGTTGCGGATCAAGCCAGGCGGGAGGAGCCAGTGACGAATGAGGAACTAAATCCCACAAAAGGAACGAGAGGAAGAGGAACGGTGTGCGGCAGCATCGGAGTCGGAGAGCGGACGGAGAGTGCAGAGCGGAGAAAGGAGTCAGAGGAAGGCGGCATAAGAGGGGAACGAACGGAGTACGCGGAGTGTCCCAGCGAGAAGGGGGACGGCGGAGTCACGGAGGAGCCAGCCAAGCAGGATCCAGAGAGCGTATTGTGCACCCCTACCATACCCGGCAGGCTAGAGGAGGGAGAAGACGCCCCGGGTCCCAACACCACGGCCCTGGAGACGGGTCGTGGCCAAAGGCAAGTACCTTTTAGGGGATCTTTCTGGTGGGGGTGGTGGGGAGGTCAGGGGAGGTATGGCACACAGGTGTACCGAGATATCATACCCGACACCCACCTAACCCTTATCACACGTTTCCATGGTGACGGTAGCACAACCCTTTAAAAGCAGCAAGAGCAGGAATTGACCTCAGTTTATTTGTTTCTCTTCCCGGCCCTGCCCACCGGCTACGTGAGGGAGAGACCCGCAAGACCTGCATGTGACGGACCAGGACCCGACCTCGGAAACAGAGGATCCTTTACTGTACATCTACAACATTCTTGACTCGTGTCCTCATGTCACAAGGACAAATTGAGTGTCCTTAAGACATTCTTGTGCATCCTCATTATTGCAAGAAGCAATAAAATCGTAAGAAAACACCACGTCCCATTGTCTTGTGTTTCCCTCGTACCCTCCGGCAGCGTACTCGGCCACATTGACATCCCAGATGGGACGGGGCACCCGAAAAATACAATTAAAAAGAATAATAAATGAGCAGCAGGAGCTCCTCATTCATTATTCACTGTTCTTTGCAAGGAGGGCCCCATAATGCCCTGTGATGGATTTTTACCTGCATTTGTTTGTAGCCTAGTGGTGCCCCTAGAAGGGTAGGGCACAACCAAGCATTCTTTAATGTTATGGGAGACTGCAGGGTGCGCAGCAGCCCTCCACCAACGTTTTAAAAAAACTGTAAGTCTCATAGGTCATTAAATCCATGACCCCAGGAAAGCTTACCATATTTTTGTAAAGCACTCTGAGCTGGAGCTTTATGCTGTTCAGCTGAAGTGCAGAGACAAATTGTGGTTGTTTCTATGGCTGCAACTTGTGAACTGAAAAATGTTAAAAGAAGGACTCAAAGGCATCTTTTTTAACAAAGCTTTATTTAACACATTTTATGGCCCTTTTATTAGAGATTGTGATGTGTGAACCTCTGAACCATATATTTGAATACAGTTATTGGCGAGTTTTTCACAAAAACAACAGTCACACTCCTTAATAAAGAAAAAAGCCCCACTTTTATATTTAGGCATTCTGACCCTTTTACAATGTAATTAGGTCTCCCTTACTTAAAATAACACCCTGTATATTGTTACATCACATAGTCAGCTCACAGGGGTTGTTCATTCAACTCAAAACTGCAGCCAGTGAGTTTGGGTGCCAGCGGAGGGTTAGGTGGGCCACACACAGTAATGGGCATCTTACTTTGCGTTTAAGAAACGAATAGAAATTCACAGAAAAAAATCAAAGGTTAAAGTGACATTATAGTTAGGCATTGTAATTACATCTTTCTTTAAATGAAAAAAGCTTAGAAATTCACTACAAAAAGGCAAAGATTAAAGGCATGTTATAGTTAGGTGAAAATGTCAGTTAAAATATACCATTTTAAATAGAAAAAAACACTGAAATAAACCAGTTATAACTATAACTTGTGCTCTAAAGTAGTTATAACTTGCGCCCTCACCATGCACTGCTAATTACCTCACATCTTACATCACTCATGACATGCTCAATTACATCACTGATAACATCACTGCAACATCTGAAATGACATCACTCATAACAACACTGTAAATGGTGGGGTGCGAGTTCTAGTTACTTTAAGGCATGAGTTGTAGTTACTTGAGATAACTATAACGTGATTTTCAGTGGTTTTGTTTGATTAAAATGGTATATTTAAACTGACATTTTTACCTTACTATAGCATCCAAAATATAGTATTTCATTCAAATAGCAATTTATTAATTCCACTGTGTACTGATAAATAAGTACATTTACAGATTGATCCAGGGAACTGCACTTTCATCGTGCACATGGAAGACGTACTGCACCTTTATTTCATACTCGACAAAAATATGGGAAAAGATATGGATCATGATTCTAGTTTGGCCCACACACATCACAAACAAGTAGCGTTATGTCCCTCATTCATGATGTAAATACATTAAAGGTACACTCAGAAAAATGCATCCTCTAAAAATGCCATCACAATTTCAGGAACCCAGGTGTCTATACAATAGTGAACTTAAAGGTTCCCTTAGGGGAGGCTTATGCCTTAGCTTGCTAGGCTTGAAAGCCCACACTGGACCCGAGAGGTTGTTACATGACTCAATGACTAATGATCAATAAACTGAGATGTATTGACTGGGCAGACTCCATCACGCATAAGGTCAACATCATCAAGGATTGGTGGTAAGCTGTTTTGCTGTGAACATACAGTTACATCTGGATAAACCATATGCCCACACTGATTTGAATTTTTTGTACCACACACCCATCAATACAGTATCACATCCATAAGGCACACACTTTATATCCCTGTGCCCAGATGACCCTATAGTCTAACTACACTATGTAGAAAATGTACACAGCCCCATTCCCTGCTGGGACCTGCTGTATAGAACTGTAATTATGTGATGTACATTTGATGAATTATGACTGTGCCTATATTATTGTCATGTAGTATGCCTTCATCTCATGTTTCCAAAAGTCTCCTTGAAGTCTTTCTTCTTATAGGCAGTCATATTATTAGTTTTAATGGCAATTATACTACAGACAATAATTGTTGCTCACATCATCACATATCCACTTCTGAACTGTAAAAATGTAAATATACACAAGTAGAGGCACGGGTACTGTTGTTACCCCAGATAGGGCACTGACTCTTTCCCGAGCCGTATGCTCCCAACGTGCATGTCAAATTCTATTTAAAATGCGGAAGCGCACCACTATGCACTGAGCATGTGAACTTGACCAGTCGATTAAACAAAGCACCGCAGTACGGAACAGAGCTCGGTCCCCTGAGCATTATTTTCCAGATTTAAGTCTGTCCTCTCCACAGGCTATACAAATTGTTCAATTTATCACTTGTTATAAAGATTTCCTGCATGAGACACATACTTTTAATTTAAATGCAGGGTGATGCAAGATATCAGCAGACCTCCTGCCTTTTTTAGCCAGATACGCTCAACCGTTTGACTTATGCACAGCAATGTTTTCCTACAGCACACCTCCTTGGTTCCCCACGCTAGTTCCCGCTTTACAAACATCCTTCCATCCACTTAGCTGAATGCATGGGGTTACACGCACATCTCACAGATGCCTAAATGCAGGTCAATCTAGCCATGCTCTCTGGACCATTTTCCTTCCCCACTTTTGGTCCACTCAAATATGGATTTTTGCTCTTACAGTCTTTTGGGGCTGCGACACGGGTATTATATTTGACCGATCACAATGTTGTGTTCCCACATGACAAATCACGTTGGGAGTAGTAAAGTTAGGAATCCTAACTTTACTACTCCTAAATGCCTTTTGTGAATATTGAAAGTTGTAAAGTTAGGATTTTTCTCAGTTTAGGAGTAGTAAAGTTAGGAATACTAACTTTACTACTCCTAAATGCCGTTTGTGAATACCGAAAGTCGTAAAGTTAGGATTTTGTCTCAGATTACTTTTGTGAATCGGGCCCTCTGTCTTTAAATTGTACCTTTAAGGGCGAAACATCACCGTGTTGATGTTATGTTATAAAAAATGTATACAGCGCGCGTACACCAAAAGGTTTCATGGCGCTAGCTCTAGAGTATGCCGGGACCATTGGGAGGAGTTATTCGTGAGCCTGCACAAACAGCCATGTCTTAAGCATTTTCCTGATTGTTGACTCCGCTAAATAACTGCCATAGGTGAAACTCTGAATTCAGGGCTTCCATATCCTTGAACTTGTGCATTCCTGAAGTCAACTTAAGTGTTTTTCATAAAGTATGTTTTACTGCGCACCTTTTATTCATTAAATATTACATCTATCACCTACACTGCACCTTTCATAAAGAGCACCAACAGTAAGTTATGTGTAAGAATTGTGGCTATTTGTACCTTATGTAAATGTGTCTACCTTAAGTCTGCACAGGACTGTGCATACGTGATTATATGGGTATCCATTAAATAGAAGGTCCATTGTTATACACTTGTCTGGCCTTGCTTTTTTCTTTCAATCACAAGTTCATAAGCATTAAAGCTCCATTGAGCAATAATCAACTTTGAAAACTTCATTGAACAATAAATCTCAGTCCTTTATCAATCACCCAAATTACCAAAAGATATATGTGAAGTTTGCAAATAGTAATCAAAGTTACAGAGAGTGCAAATTATTTCCAAAACCATGTGAAAAAAATAAAGACAGCTGCTCATAAGAAACAAATGAGGTCATTGTTTATATTCTGAATAACAATGAATTAAACTTGTGAAATATAATATTTTCATTTATAAATAATGTAAACAATAATTATTTTTAAAAACACGGTCCCTAATATTTTTCTTTTCTTAATATAGTGTTCATTGAGTTAGAAGACATGCCTTGAATTATTTTAAATTAGTTTAACTGTTTAATAAAAGATTAAAAGTGTAAATAATTCATTTTTTTAACTGCCAATTTCAAGGTTGGCTTGAAGCACATTTACACCTGTCTTGATGTGTTGAATTCTGTAGTAACTTTGAAAGTATTGTTTGAGAATAGCAATTGTATCACTCTTTTGAGGGTGTGTGTATTGCAAGTCCCTCCCTACAAAAGCATATATCTATGTGTGCAGAGATGTTTACCACCTTGTTGAAGATCTTTACAGATCTGCAATAGAAGAGGAGGGGGAAAAGGTCTCTGACCATATATTTGTGTTAAGCAATTTGTAGTGCTGTACTAGTTTATGTACTACAAAATGCAGTTTGTGAAAGCACTCCCATGTTTCTGCAGTACAAGTGGTAATAATAGCTCTGTGTTTAGTTTTAGTGACCTAGCACCTGCCTGAAACCATGATACTGCATATGGCAGTAGGAGCCTAGTGCCACTTTCCGAGTGCCAGTGAGTCATATGAATATGTTTGTTGTCAGGTTTATCCACAAAAGCTTGCCCTCATTTCTGGTCTTCATCCCTTACCTCTCATAGTTCCTCAGAATGTTTCTTCCTACTTTTCTCTGCTTTCTATCCTGCTTTCTAACTCTCCTGCTTCTCTGGTCTTCTTCATATTGCCTTTGCTTTCTTTCTTGTCTTCCATGTCTCCGGGTCTTCTGGGCTTTTTCTTTTTCAAGCCTCCGCTCTTTCTTTTGCCTATCCTGCTCCTCCCTTTTCCTCTGCTTTGGTGTGCCATACCTTGTCCACTTACTGTTTCCTTCTCCTCCCCAACATGGAAACATAGAGATTCTTCCCTTTTCAATCCCTGTATGTCTGAAGTTCCAATTGTGTCACATCTGATGGGTAGAGATGGTGTATCCAAAGATAAAGACAAAGATAGTATCAAGGAGCACACTAATATCTAATGCAATTCAAATGTCAAGTACAATATAATCTCATAAATCATGGCATTAATGAAACATATGTAGACGGGAGTCTCGATAGTTCTTGAATTCAGTTATGTTGCTTTTATTTTCCCAATTAGAAGAATGAATACATGCATCAGCACAGACAACGCGTTTTGTCCGTAAAAGGACTTCATCAAGGCTGTAAAAACAATTAAATAAAACATTTTTAGTATCAACTTAATAACTTTAAAATTTAAGCACAAAACTTAAATAAAGACACAAGATAGACAAGACAACTATCAGCAAGACTAGTACGTTCTGTCCCTAATTCTTAGACCAAAAGAGCATCCGTTAATCATTACACAGTCAAAATTGCATAAGCGACCCCCTGCCTATATAAACTCTAATTTACAATAATGATAACAGTTATTTTCAGAATCATTTTATACTTATTTTATATTAGATATACGTAGATCATGACATCAAGAAAATAACACAATGCACAAAGAATCTATACAATCTTATAAATTCTGGCTAAGTCGATTTGTTCTCAATGCACTAAGCGGGATGGTAACCAGTTTCCTATAATGTCACCTTTGAAGCTAAAAAGAAGATAGGTAAATCATGTTTGTTATCATCTACATCTTATTTCCATGTTTCTCCAATTCCCATGAACAGATGTTATAGTCTTCTAAAAATCAGTTAGTAATCTCCACAGCATAAGTTTTAAGGATAAACCAAATTACTAAGCACTGAACCATCACTATAATAAGTTGTAATGTCTCTATATCTTCATTTTTCAATGAATAATATTCATAGCTAAACCCAAATAACTCACTTAAAATATGACATGGTATCAATATCAATGGAGCAGGCCTTCCGATGGAGAATAGTTATATTTTGTGTTGTGAATCCCCTGTCGCGTGCTATCAATCACCCAAATTAAAGCCTCGGTTCCTCAGTCTATAAAAATTGAAAATGCAAAGTGAGCCCAGTCCGGTATCCCATTATTAACAAATCTAAAAAAGGGATAAACATCTAATCATACTCACTGAGATTAGAATTTCCAAGAATGGAGTGATTCTTTATTGATAAATAGATGCAGTTGAATCTTTTCAGAAAAAATCCTTCTTGATTAATATGTAATCACTGGGATTCCCCGTAGCGTAAAGAAAGTAAGGTCTATGAACAAAGAGCAACAGTAAAATATCATCATAATACTCATTGCCCGAATATACACAATGATGTATCTAGTATCTACAATATGAGTCACCGAAAGACAGTGTAAGTTCTTCCTAATCTACGCTTGGAAGATCAAGGTCTGTCAGCAAGAAAAAGTTCATACCAGAAAAGTCTGGTCCAAACAGTAATGCCAAAGTGTTTAAGGTTAGCTTAAACCACAAATATTGACAAACTATCTGCCCATGAATAGCTGATTCATTATTAAATTAGCCAAGAATTTATTTTTTTTGCCCTTCATAAACAATTTTTACCCACAAAGAAAGTGCCAAGTTGCCAAAAGCGCGGTTATTAGCAAAAAGTATAGGAACTCGCCTACAGTTAATCCTCTCACCTCCTGTGCAAATATCCTCAGTCTTCTTGCCAGTCGTCTATCTGTGAGTTAGGATTCCCCATCACCTACACTCCTTTTAAACCGTAACACAACCAATCATCAAGCATTCATGTTGCCGCCAAAAATATCAGCCTATCAGAGGCTCACTTAACCAACCCAATACAAACGTCATGCCGAAAATCGGTTTTCACTCTGGTCCACCATATCATGCGGCCAATTAGAGAGCAAGTTTCACTCAACCATTCGAGGGCGGTTCAAAGTGCTCTCCACTCTAGTATCTGCTCCTATCAGATGAAAGCTTGGTCAAGCCTAGATTTAGCATAATAGTCATGCAGAAAACCGATAGAGGTTTTCACTCTGGTCCGCCATATCACGCGGCCAATCAGAGAGCGATTTCTACTCAGCCATTCAAACCGATAGAGGTTTTCACTCTGGTCCGCCATATCACCCGGCCAGTCAGAGAGAGAGTTCCCCTCAGCCATTCAAGGGCGGTTCAATGTGCTCTCAACTCTAATATCTCCACCTATCAGGTGATAGCATGGTCAAGCCTAGACTTAGCATAATAGTCATGCAGAAAATGGATAGAGGTTTTCACTCTGGTCCGCCCAATCACCCAGCCGATCAGAGGACGAGTTCCACGCCACCACTGTGGGAGCAGTTACGTGAGCTCTTCCAACTAAATATCTTATCCTATCAGGTACAAACTCAAACAGTCCCAGATTTAGCATAAATGCAGAAAACCCGGTAAGGGTTTCATTAAAAAACCTCTGCGTAATTCTTCCAGTCCCCTTGAATGTTTAAAAACAAAGCTCCCATTCGGAGGCGAGGTACCATGTGTACAACATCCGCATTACAGTTACAAGACGTCATTTCCGCCTGATATAAAAGCCAATCCTAAGAATTGCGATTCTGGTCTGTTTTTGAAAAATTCCAACAAACCAACATAAGTTTCCATATAAATTATTTATATTTAATAGTGGCAAAGCGTTAATTCCAATGTAGAACAAAGCTGATCTAAATTAAATAAATTCCAAAACCCCTAATTCCTTAATAGAACGAATTCATTCCAATTACCCGATGGGAAAACATTAAAAAAAAGTGATAGACCCGAAGCGGAGCCCGACAAAGCCACATGTATAATAGCTCCACGACCTGAAATACCCACGAATAAATGCAAAACGCGAATCATATTTCAAAAGGACAGTACAAGTGAAAGTAAAAGGCCTGGAAGAAGCTCTAAAACGAGCTGTCAATATCATACAAGGTCCCATACAGATAACCTAGGATCTTACATAGTATATGTAAGTCAACCTAATCAAAAACTAATATATGTCAATCAATCAGGGGTTTATAAGGCGTTACTCACCCGTGAGGGTCTCAAGGCGCTGGGGGGGGGTGCAGCTCCAGGTCAGTCAAAGAGCCAGGTCTTGAGTCTCTTCCCGAAGGTGTTTAGAGAGGGGGAGTGTCTGATGTTGACTGGGAGCTCGTTCCAGGTCTTTGCTGTGATGTAGGAGAAGGCTCTACCGCCTGCTCTGGTTCTGCGGATGCATGGGGTCTCTGCTAGGGCGAGGTCGGCGGAGCGGAGGTTCCTTTTGGGTACGTGGAAGGAGACTCTTTCGTTGAGGCATTTGGGTCCGATGTTGTGGAGGGATTTGTAGGTGTGGGTGAGTAGCTTGAAGGTTACCCTCTTCTCGATGCGGTCATGTGTTCGTGTCGAGGGGTTCCGAGGATGAGTCTGGCCGCTGTGTTCTGGATTGTTTGGAGCCTGTGTAGCAGGGATTTGTTCATTCCAGCGTTGAGGGCGTTGCCGTAGTCTAGTCTGCTTGTTACTAGTGCGTGGGTGACGGTCTTTCTGCATTCATGGGGGATCCACTTGAAGGTCTTTCGGAGGATGCGGAGGGAGTTGAAGCAGGTCAAGGCGACGGCGTTGATCTGGTGGGTCATGGTGAGGGAGGAGTCCAGGATGACGCCGAGGATCTGGGTGTGGTCCGTTGGTGTGGGTGGGTTTCCGAGAGCAGGGGGCCACCAGGTGCTGTCCCAAGCCGTGGGGGAGGGTCCAAGGACGAGGACCTTGGTCTTCTCCGAGTTCAGCTTTAGGCAGCTGTCGCTCATTCAGGCTGCGACGTCTTTCATTCCTTCTTGGAAGCTGAGTCTGGTGTCTTCAGGGTTCTTCGTGAGAGAGAGGATAAGCTGGGTGTCGTCGGCGTAAGATAGTATGCTGAGCCCATGCTGTCTGACGATGGCGGCGAGGGGGGCCATGTAGATGTTGAAAAGCGTGGGGCTGAGTGAGGATCCTCGGGGTACTCCGCAGTTGATCTCTGTGGGTTCGGAGGGGAAGGGTGGGAGTCTGATCCTTTGGGCTCTGCCGGTGAGGAAAGAGCAGATCCAGTCGAGGGCGGTTCCCCGTATGCCGGCGTCGTGGAGTCTGGCGGTGAGAGTGCAGTGGGAGACGGTGTCGAAGGCTGCGGACAGGTCTAGTAGGATGAGGGCTGCTGTGTGGCCCTGGTCAAGTAGCATGCGGATGTCATCGGTGGCGACGAGGAGGGCGGTCTTGTTGCTGTGGTTGCTGCGGAATCCGGACTGGGAGGAGTCGAGGATGACGTTCTCTTCAATGAAGGCAGTCAGCTGGGCGTTGATGAATCTCTCTGTGACTTTGGCTGTGAAGGGAAGGAGAGAGATGGGCTGTTTGCTTTTCAGGTCTGTTGGGTCGGTCAAGGGTTTCTTGAGGAGGGGTTTGACTTCTGCCCGCTTCCAGTCGTCGGGGAAGATGTCGGATTCGAAGGAGGTGTTGATGGTCCAGCTTATCTCGGGAGCTATGGCGGCGGCGGCTCTGTGGTAGATGTGCGATGGGCAGGGGTCGGTGGGAGCTCCTGAGTGGGTGTTCTTCATGGTCTTCGTAGTGTCTTCAGTGGTGGCAGGTTTCCAGATGGTGATGGTCAGACGGTTGTCGGTGGTGGTGAGGGTGGTGGTGTCGGGAGTCTGTTCGCTGAAGTTGTCATAGAGGGCCTTGATTTTCATGTGGAAGTAGGAGCTGAGCTTGTTGCAGAGGTCCTGGGATGGAGGGACGTCCGTGGCTTCGCTGGGGGGTTTGGTGAACTGCTGTATGACGTTGAAGAGTTCCTTTGCGTTGCTGGCGTTGGAGTGGGTTTTGTTCTTGATGAAGGTCTTCTTGGTGGTTCTTATGCGCTGGTGTTATTCATTCATGGCATTCCTATAGTTGTTCTGGTCTTCAGTGGTTTTCTTGTTCCGCCAGAGTTTCTCGAGGCATCTGCAGGATTGTCTGGGTTCTTGGAGGTCGGTGGTGAACCAGGCTGCCTTTACAGGGCATTGATTGACGGGGTGGCGAAGGGGTGCGAGCTTGTCGGCTCAGCTGGAGATCCTGCGGTGTAGTTCTTTTGCTGCGGAGTTGGAATCGGTCGTGCCAGAGGGGGGGGTCGTGGAGGAGGGTGGCGTTGAGGAGTTCCTCTGTGATCTTGCTCCAGTTCCTTCGGGGCAGGTGCAGGCGGGTTTGGGTGCGGTGGTGGTGTTGAAGGTGAAGTGTACGCAGTGGTGGTCTGTCCAGAGGGGCTGCGTGGTGTGGCTGAAGTGGATGTTAGTCCCTTCTGCGAAGATGGTGTCGAGTGTGTGTCCGGCTTTGTGGGTGTGGGTGGTGACGAGCTGCTTTAGTCCGAGGTTGGTGACGTTGTTGAGGAGGGTGGTGGAGTCGGTATGCAGACATAATATCGATGTTTGAATATCGATATACCAGAATATCGATGTTTAAATATTAATGTGGCACAATATCGACCTGCAAGAATATCGTCTACCAGAATATCAACATGCAGGTAAGAAATATCATTTTACTTAATATCGAAGTTAGTAATATCGTTAGTAAAAATATCGTTGTTAATAATATCGAAATTTATTTTAGTGTTCTGTATTTTAGTATATGTGTTAAAAGTATGTGATTTAAATATTTTGTATAAGTATAGCATATTTTTGTAATGTATGTTTGAAATTTTTAGAAATAATTAATTTTATGATAATTAATTTTTGCGTATTTTAGTTCTGTAGCAGGTTGTGGGTCTATAGGGGAATAGGGTGGGAAGTAATTTAAGTATAATATATTTATTTATAATTTTTAGAAGTTATTAATTTTATAAAAATTTAATTTTGCGTTTTAGTTCCGTAGCGGGTTGTGGGTTTATAGAGGAATAGGGTGGGAAGTAATTTAATTATAATTAATTAATTAATAATAGTAATTAATTAATATTTTTGCATTTAATAATTTATATTGTGAATTGTGTTAATTCATTTGATATTAATTAGTTATTAATTGGTTATTAATTATTCATTATTAACTGGTAAATATGTTAATTGTGACTTTTTTAGGAGTGGGTTGTGGGTTTATAGGGGAGTAGGGTGGGAAGTAGTTTAATTATAATTAAATAATTAATAATTTTAATTAATTAATATATTTGCATTTAATAATGTATATTGTTAATTGTGTTACTTAATTTATTAATTAGTCATTAATTGGTTATTAATTATTAATTGGTAAATATGTTAATTGTGACATTTTTTTAGGGGTGGGTTGTGGGTTTATAGGGGAGTAGGGTGGAAAGTAATTTAATTATAATTAATTAATTAATAATGTTATTATTTAATATTTATGTATTTAATCATTTATATTGTTAATTGTCTTAATTAATTTGTTATTAATTAGTTATTAATTGTTTATTAATTATTAATTGGTAAATATGTAAATTGTGTTTTTTTTTAGAAGCAGGTTGTGGATTTATAGGGGAGTAGTGTGGGAAGTAATTAAAAATTAATATAATTTCTATATAATATTTAGTTATTGCTATTTTATAGTCTTAATAGTGTGAATTAATTTATCACTGATTGCTTTTAATTTGATTGTTCAATGTTATTAGTAAATTAATTAATTGTTAAGCAATTATGTTAATTGTGTCATGTTTTACAATATTGGTGGTGTCATTTATAGGGGATTTGGTGGGACGTAAATTATTTTTTATTATTTAAGTATTTGTTAATTAATGTTTATTATTTTGCTGGAGTGGGAGTAGTAAATTATTCCATTCCGCTATCCAACACTTTCCCTACTGTTGCAATTGTTGGAGTGGGAATAGTAATGTTATCCCCTCCGCTATCCAACACTTTCCCTACTGTTGCACTCGTTGGAGTGGGAATAGTAATTTTATCCCCTACGCTATCCAACACTTTCCCTACTTTTGCACTCCGTGGAGTGGGAATAGTAAATTATTACCCTCCACTATCCAACACTTTCACTACTGTTGCACTTGCTTGAGTGGGAATAGTAAATTATTCTCCTCCGCAATCCAACACTTTCCCTACTGTTGCACTCCCTGGAGTGGGAATAGTAATTTTATCCCCTCCGCTATCCAACACTTTCCCTACTCTTGCACTCCCTGGAGTGGGAATAGTAATTTTATCCCCTCCGCTATCCAACACTTTCCCGACTGTTGCACTTGCTGGAGTGGGAATAGTAAATTATTTCCCTCCGCTATCCAACACTTTTGTATAGTTGCACTTGCTGGAGTGGGAATAGTAATTTTATCCCCTCCGCTATCCAACACTTTCTCTACTGTTGCACTTGTTGGAGTATGAATAGAAATGTTATCCCTTACGCTATCCAAAACTTTCCCTTCTGTTGCACTCCGTGGAGAGGGAATAGTAAATTATTCCCCTCCGCTATCCAACACTTTCCCTACTGTTGCACTTGCTGGAGTGGGAATAGTAAATTATTCCTCTCCACTATCCAACACTTCCCTACAGTTGCACTTGTTGGAGTGGGAATAGTAAATTATTCCCCTCCGCTATCCAACACTGTCCCTACTATTGCACTCTTTGGAGTGGGAATAGTACATTTTTCCCCTCCGCTATCCAACACTTTTCCTACTGTTGCACTTGCTGGAGTGGGTATAGTAAATTATTCCTCTCCGCTATTCAACACTTTCCCTACTGTTGCACTCCCTGGAGTGGGAATAGTAAATTATTCCACTCCGCTATCCAACACTTTCCCTACTGTTGCACTCGCTGGAGTGGGAATAGTAATTTTATCCCCCCGCTATCCAACACTTTCCCTACTTTTGCATTCCCTGGAGTGGGAATAGTAATTTTATCCTCTACGCTATCCAACATTTTCCCTACTGTTTTAGTTAATGTAGTGTAAAGTGTTGCTTTAAAATTAAATAATTATTTTGATATTTTAATTTATTATATATATAAATTTTATTTTTATATTTATGTTACAGGTGTATGTATATATATATATGTATTTATAATTTTTATTATGTTTCTAACATTTTATAAATTAATAAAATTATTATTTATCAATATTATTAAGTAAATATATATAATAATTTTTATATATGTATGTTTAATTGCTTTTTATATTACATTTATTATTTATAATTTTTAAAAAATATTCCTCGATATTCCTGTGGTCGATATTCTGTCAGTGATCCGGTGGAGTCGGGGTCCCTGCGATTGTCGAGGTGGAAGTTCAGGTCTCAGATGAGTATGTAGTCCGTGGAGGCAATGGCGTGGGGTGCGACGAGGTCGGCTATGGTGGTGGTGGAAGAGGCGCGAGGCCCGGGGGGTCTGTAGATGAGGGTCCCGCATAGCGTGGTTCTGGGGTTGGTTTGGATCTGGAAGTGGAGGTGTTCTGTGTTGGAGAGGGGGTCGCTTGTGCTGGAGGTGGAGAGTCGGAGGGAGATCTTGTGTGCGATGGCGAGTCCTCCTCCTGGGCTGTGGGGGCGGTTCTTTCTTTGGTTCTTGTATCCGTCGGGGATGGCGGTGGCGATGTCGGGGGCGGAGGTGGCATTGGTCCATGTTTCCGTGAAGAAGGCGACGTCTGGCGAGATGGTGTCGAGCAGGCCCCAGATCTCCGTGGCGTGTCTGTGGAGGGAGCGCACTTTGAGGAGGATGCACGTCAGAGCTTCAGTGGTGCGAGCGTCCGTTGAGGGTTCAGCGGGCGTGGGAGGGCTGTTGATGGTGAAGGATTGTCGGCAGTGTCTGCAGGAGAACTGGCCGAGGGTGGTGTTCGGCTTCGATCTCTGGCAGTTGTTGTCTCTTCTGGGGTTGAGTGTGAGGAGGTGGCGGGGTTGTAGCGGAGGATGGCCGGAGAACCAGGTTCCCTGGCACTGGCCGCGGTCGGGCCGCCAACGGGTGCAGACGGGCTTGCCTTTGGCGCACCAGTGGCATGCCCACTGCGCGCGTCTGCTGCGCCATTAAGTAGGGGAGGGAAGTGCAGCTGGGAGGCGGGAAAGCAGGAGGCGGGAAACCAGCAGTTGGGGGGGGCCCAGGGGCAGCAGTGTGCACGGGCAGAGTGGAGACAGTAAAAGGATGGATAAAATACAGAGAGGGTGCAGTAAACGGGGTAGAACAGGGCAGAAGGCAGAAAACGGGGCAGAACGGGGTGGAAGGCAGAACGGAGACAGCAGGCGAAGGCAGAAGGGGAGACAGCAGGCAGAAGGCAGAAACGGAGACAGCAGGCAGAAGGCAGAAACGGAGACAGCAGGCAGAAAAAGACAGAGAGAGGCGCACGGGCAGCAGAGGAAGGCAGAAGAAGGCGCTTGACAGCGGAGCTGCAGGGGGAGAGCAGGTCTCTGACCAGCCGGTCAGGGGTCTTGCTCGCACTCCCTCGCAGCGGCCACCATTAAGTAGGGGAGGGGGGCGGGAAGCGCAGCTGGGAGGCGGGAAAGTGAGAGGCGGGAAACCAGCGGCGGCAAGGGGGCACAAGGGCAGCAGCGGGCACGGGCAGAGTGGAGATAGTAAAAGGATGGATAAAATACAGAGAGGGTGCAGAAAACGGGGCAGAACGGGGCAGAAGGCAGAAAACGGGGCAGAGCGGGGCAGAAGGCAGAACGGAGACAGAAGGCAGAAACGGAGACAGCAGGCAGAAGGAAGTAACGGAGACAGCAGGCAGAAGGCAGAAACGGAGACAGCAGGCAGAAAAAGGCAGAGAGAGGCGCATGGGCAGCGGAGGAAGGCAGAAGAAGGCGCTTGACAGCGGAGCTGCAGGGGGAGAGCAGGTCTCTGACCAGGAGACCTAATAACAACAGAATCAAAGATGCTTATCATCAACATCAAACAAAAAATATATTTCCACTCGTGGACGGGCAGTCACACGCACAAGTGAACAGCCACAAATCTATTGAAGCATAGTATCCAATAAAATCCTAAATTAGGGGAGTACTGCCAAGCTATGTGCTCTATATAAGAAGCACCATAGGCATGTGAAAAACTGTGTTAGCAGTATCATTTCAAGCTCATCATTTGTACCAAAACAAGCAACCTATGTGTTCCAAATGTGAGACACCATAGGCATAATGGGATAAATATTAGCAGTAGCATTAAAGTTAATCTATCATGACAAATGCCATATCATCATTGCTTCTCTAAAGGCTATAATCACCATTCAATCGATCATAAAATAATCACCAAGTGTATCTATACTTCAAAGAGGCTTCGGCACACAAAGTCATAAGTCTACATTAAGTCTACATCAGAATAAATGACTGAACAGTGCCATAGTACACAATATCTTTTCTACAGAACTAGTAGGCAAAGAATCTCCTACAGGACGAAATGTAACTCATGTTCCAAATTAAGGCCCATGGACATAGTTCTTATTCTACTAATCCGTTTGGCTTCATTTTGTCTCAGCCTCAATTCTCTGTTCCTGCCTCTAGGATCAGTCTCTACCTTTTGGATTCCATGGAACCCAAACTCCATTTCATCTGGGTGGGTATCAATCATGTGTTGGACTAATGGAGACCTGTTATCTTTGTTTTTTACAGCTCTCCTATGTTCCTGAATTCTCAGTTTAAGTGCTCTAATAGTACTACCGATGTAAACGTTGCGCAGTTACAAATTATAGCATATATTACAAATGTACTATTACAGTGAATGAATTGGTGTACGACATTTCTCTTAGGTGTATTGTATTGGAAATCCTTACATTTGACCCCAATATTGCAAACACTACACTCCCCACAAGAAAAGAAGCCAATCGGTTGGTCAGCCATGTTCTCCCCATGCGTGGTCTAAGATAATTCCTCATAATTTTATTTCTGATGGTAGGACCTCTTTTGTATGTGATCAGCGGTTTAACAGTAATCACAGAGGTCAGCCCTTGGCCACCTTTTAACAGGTCCCAATTTTTCTGTAAGATTTTATAGATCTGGTGATGATGTCTGTTGAAGGTTGTAACCAAGGCTATCCTTTCAACACGCTTTTTCTGTGATTTTTTCATTAGAGTATCAATTTGTTTTATGCTAGCTATTCTTTTTTTCTGCCTTATACAAGATAGTTTCAGGGTAAGCCCCATCTCGTAACCTTTGTTTAAGATCCATAAGACTTAGCTTGAAATCCTCCTCCAAACTGCATTTTCTTTTTAACATAATCATTTCCCCATAAGGGATTCCTGAAATCACAGATGCCGGGTGAGCACTGTCAGCTCTCAATATGCTATTAGTTGCGGTTTCCTTCCTGAACAATTTGCTCTGAATCTTGTTGTTAGCAATGTACAGCTGTACATCCAAAACGTCTATTTGACCTTTGTTGAAACAATTAGTGAAACTCACATTCATGTTATTATTGTTTAGATATTCAACATACTCTGTCAAACTCTTAACACTACCCCTCCAAATCATCAGAATTTTGTATATGAAACAACCCCAAAATATTATATTGTAAGTCCAGGTGGCCGCTTTGGGCGACCAGACATGCTCCCTTTTAAACCATCCCATAAAGAGATTGGCATAAGAGGGAGCAAACCTCAACCCCATAGCCATCCCTCTCACTTGTTGGTAACATTCATCTTCAAATAAGAAAAAATTGTTTTGGAGTATGAAATCACACATCTCAATGATCATATTTGAGTGTTCCATTAGACTAGCGTTTCTCTTAGATAAATAATATCTTAGGGCAAAGCGTCCCCACTTGTTTTCAATACATGTCGGTAGTCTCACCACATCCAGAGTGGTAAAAAGTAGTGATGAGTCCCAATCTACATCCTCTAGTTTATTTAACACATCAGTGGTGTCCCTGATGAAGGAGGGTAAATTAACCACCAAAGGTTTGAGGAAAATATCGACATATTCAGATAGGTGTTCAGTAAGGCCCCCGATACTTGAAATAATGGGCCTTCTGGGTGGCTTTTCCCTTGATTTGTGTACTTTGGGAAGGATGTAAATAAAACAGTATCTCAGATGCTGTACATTGAGATATTTGATCTCGTTTTCATCTATGAGTCCCATTTCTTTCCAAGAATATAATCTGGTAGCTAATAAACCAGTGACTTCCACCATTGGATTCCTATTTAGTTTCTTATAGCTTTCTGTATCACTTAGCTGTCTATGGATCTCATAGTCATAGTCTTCCCTTCGTAAAATCACAATATTTCTGCCCTTATCGGAACTCTCCAATCACGATCGACTCTTCCGAGCCTAGATCAATAAGAGCCTTGTGTTCTTGTAAGGATAGACTAAAATGTTTGGTATAGGAAGGACGTTTAGGAATTTTACTGTCTTGGAATTTGTGCAGTTCACACAAAGTTTTGTTAACAAATAAATCAATAGCTGCAAATCGATTCCCTTGTGGGGTGAATTTGGATGACGGTGCTAAGCCACTAGTGCAACTATAGTCCATTTGTACATTTAACATACCAGGTAAGTCAGTCATGTCTACCTCATTCTCATTAGATAAAGATAACAATAAATGTATGCCTTGGACATCAGAAATTGTAAGTTCAGATCTTTTTATTCCACTGCTGTCCACAATACATCTCTTATCATAGTCAGAGAAGAAACTTTTCAATTTCAATCTTCTTGCAAATTTAAAAAGATCAATTTACAAATTTACAAAATCACAACCCTCTTCAGGACAAAATGATAAACCATGCTGCAATACATTCAGTTCAACATCCGAAATAGGTCTCTCAGAAAGATTAATCACTTGTAAGGTCTCAGAATTTCTAGTGGCAGTACCCTCGATCGCTAGGTTAAAACCTAAGCTTTGCTCTTGTTCTGGCTCCTCATGCCTATCCTTATATTTTCTGTTTTTTCTCCTGCCCCTCCTTGTTTACCCAAGTTTTTTCTTTTTCCCAGTTTCATCCACTGAATCTTCTCAGAAAAAGAAGAACATTCTGCTGGTTTAGGTCCCATTGGATTACTAAGACCAGGTTCATCCACAGAGGACACATCCAAGCTACTACAATGTACTGAACTTAGTTCTGCACCATCTTCAGAAACATGAGATTGTTTTAATTTATTGATGTCCCCCAGACCTCTAATGTCATCAAAATGTTTCAAGAAGGAAAATACACGTCCTGAGTTATAATCCTTCTCATCACGTCTGATTTTACTGAGTTTCCTTTCCTTAAATTGAGATTGATGTTTGCTGATTACATCCTTCAAAATAACATAGTTTTTCTCAATCAAATCCGGACACTTCATTTCACCTTTTGTATCCAAAGATAAAGTACCATCTGCTTCCTGGACATTCACAGTGTGGGTGTACACAGGATAGAGCTATGGGTTACTGACTTTTTGTTGTGACTCTGGTAAGTACCTCACTGACAAAGTATCCTCATCAAACCTAAGTAAAGGATTTTTTTAAAGACTAGAAAGATGGAAGGGGTCTACCTTTATTACTGCTGCTGTCTGAAATGCAAAGAAACTGTTATAGTCAAAGATGACCCCCACATTTCACATTACAGTAAAAGACTTAGGCCCCAATTTGTTTTCTGGCGGATGGCCTGTTGTTTTACTAGGATGATAGAGTAAATTACTCCATTGCCCTGGTCGAGGGACTGCCCGCCATAATTATAAGAGACCGCCAAGCTGGTGGACATTTATAAAGCATTGCCAGGAAACGCTGTCACAGTGGTTCCTGTCAATCCATTTAACTGTTTGGTATAGGGCTCCATCAACATGACAGAGCCCTGCAAAAAGACAATGCTCCTCTTGCCATGGGAGATCTCTCCCATGGTGATGGAAACATTTAGCAGTTTTCACTGCCCCTTACCCCCCAGGGCTTTTTCTGGAGGTGACGGGAAGTGAAAACTGACATCTAATTCCACCCATCTAAATCAGGTGGATGGAATTACATGTCTTCCTCTTACTGTGTCTACTCCAGAGGTCCATTGGAGGGGTTTAATCATGGCGGAGATGGAGTAATCGCTGCTGTGATTAAACCCATGGTCTGCCCGCATCCTAATCGGGCAGGCGGACCATTATCTTGATGCTGAGCATACCCCATTGCAATGGAGTATGCTTACCACCAAAATATAAATTAGGCCCCTAGTCTTAGGTTCTAGTACTGGTGGGTAGACTTACAGAGGTTAATTTTGTTGACAATCTGTCTAGTAATGGGATGTCTGATTTAACAACATTTTAAAATAAAAAGTTTATTGGGCATTAAATTGTTTAAGGTCACATAGCACATTGCCAAGGTTTTAGACTCATCATACCCTTCCTTCTTGGAGATCTAGCCAAATTTGAGGGTCATCTGCATACAGCTCACTTTGTAGACTATGGTCCAATGTACAAAAAAAAGATTTTTGAATTTAAATACATGCATAACAGTGTTGAAGGGTGTGCCCTTCCAGGTTACTATGCATATTTAATCATGTAAAATACTACGTAACTGACTTTAGCATGCAGTCAATTACACACATGCATGCAGAAGCAATGCATGGGGTTCCCTCACAGTGATACAGATTAGTTCAAACAGGAGAGGAGAGATAAAACTTTTCTTGAGTAGATGTGAATATTTAAATCTTCCCTGTACAATGTTCATAAAAGCCTGTAATTCGGTGTTAATAATTGCATACATTACCTTGAATGTACCAACTATTTGAATCCAATATGGATGTTGTATTATAATAGTTTGATGTGTTCTGTGGCACTGAGCATGCTTGCTAAATATCAAGGCTCTAGCAGGCCCTGAAGCTATAAGGCTCAGAGGTGTATCTTTGTACATTTCATAGTAGTGCACTCTCACATTCAAATCTGCAAGTGGAAGTGGGACTTTGAGAGAATAATGAGCCTTGTATTGCATGTATGAATAATATTTTCTCCTCAAGGATGATCAGCAGTTCTGCAAGGAGAAGATGCTGCACATTTCATATGTTTTCTCTGCGAGTAGCTACTTTCTGTCACACGATTAAACTCCATTAACTTGTCCTGACAAAAACGTTATATATGCTGGTCTAATTTTCTCTGACTTTTAGCTTTATACCCCAACTGATTCTTTGATCGTTTTGCTCTGCTGCTTTCTATTTTATATTAAAAGCTAGTTGGGCTTTTGTCTTCCAGAATGTCGTGTTTTATGTTTAACAAAGGAAAAACATGAATATTTATTGACTGCAGGCACAGATTCCAGGATACCTGAACTTACAGAATGGAATGCATGTGTTTCTGTAGCACATGAATGTAGATCAAGTTATATTTAAGATTCTCTTTCCTTACATTGATAAGTTGGGGAGTATCAAGACTGATGTAATTAGGGGCTTATTTACAAGAAACTGACGCATCTGTATAGATGCGTCAGTTTCCCTACACCTGCGTGCGAAACCCTTGTGCCACCGTGGATGCAGGCGCAAGGATTGACAGATGATTCAGGAATTTTGACGCATCTGTCGGCGCAAAAGTCATGCATTGCTGGAGTCGTGGAGCAAGCACGACACAACTCTAGCAATGCATGGTAAGGCCTATTCCTCATACACTGCATCACTCCTTATGCCTGCTCCAAGCAGGCGTAGGGTTTTTAAAAAAAAAAATTGTTTTTATTGAATACAAACTTCCAATCATCACATGTAATATTTTGCAGACATTTTGCCCTTGTAACATCAGGTGCAGAGTATTCAAAACAGACATATAGTCATTCAAGCAGATCAGGTGCATAATGATTATTCCTAGACATTTCCATTTCCACAGTCGGGGATAGACATAAGTCCCCTCGATGTGTATTCCACCCACTCCACTTTTTGTCCCACTTCTTGGGACATCCTCTAAATTTAAACACTTCTTTTTCTGGAATCATGCAATTATCCAGTTCAGCCGCCCAGGCATTTGTTGATGGTCGCCCCGGCACCCCCCACTTCATTGCTATTGCTCTTTTAACTAATGTGTAACCCAAAGTGACTAGTTGTTGTTCCACTTCTGTGAGATCGATTGCTTCCCAGATGTTGAGAAGCCCTAGTGGTGGAGTGAGGCTAATCTTTTTTACCAAGGGCATCTTGCATGTGCGTAGTTGCCCCCTCCCATATGGATCGTAGGAATGGACAGTACCATATAGTATGATAGAAAGTTGATTTTTGGTGACACCCCCTCAGGCAAAATGCATCCTGCCTAGTCCCAAGTCTTGCCAGTGTGACCCCGGTGAGGTATGTTCTATGTAAGATTTTTAGTTGAATCAAACGGAAGCGAAGCGAAATCACTGCCTCTCTCGGTGACATCAGTGCTCTTTGCCAATCCTCATCTTCGATATCCCCGATGTCAGCTTGCCATCGACTACGAAGAGCTTGAAACGGGTCAGGTAAGTTATTACATAGCTTGCGGTATGTTAAAGAAATAGCTTTGTCTGGGATTGATTCAGAGAGCAGCCGGTCTTCTAGTGGGGACGACTCCGGGAGACTACCCATATCTGGGAGAGCGGTCGTTAGGGCATGATGGATCTGCAAATATCGAAACGTCTCCCCCTGAGCCATTTCATATTTCTCCTGTAGTTCCTGGAACGTTAGGATTTTACCTTTTTTTACAAGATGGCCTATGTTGGAGAGTCCGATTGCATCCCATTTATCAAACCCAGGTTGATGGCACAAAAGTCCTGCCTTATGAGTGTACCACAACGGAGTGGATTGAGTCAACACGTCAGTCCAGCCTAAGCATTTAGTAGCCTGATGCCAGAGCTCCAACGTGCAGGCCATGGGGCCCAGATATCTGCCTCTCCAGACCTTTGTGTATAGATCACCAAGGTATCCCTCCCTTCCCATCTGATATTTGTCGAGCATGTAGGCAGGGTCTAACGGAGAGCGATACAATCAGTGGTTTACCACCACGAGCTGCGACGCCCAGTAAAAAAGTCGCATGTCCGGAAGGGCAATCCCCCATCGTACCACCCTTTGATTAACTTATGCAGTGCTATACGAGGCGTCCTCCCATTCCACAACAGTGATCGAACCTCGCGGTCAATACTGGTAAAATATGAGTCAGAAATCTTATATGGGCAATTCTGAAGAACATACAAAAACCGCGGGAGAGCGAGCATCTTAAATAAGGCCGCCCAGCTGAGCAAGGAGAGTGGCAGGGATCTCCAGTGAGCGACGTCGTTTCTAAGTCTATCCAGTGGGGCAGCTAGATTCTTGTCATGAAAGAGTTGGGGGTCGGGGTGATAAAAATCCCTAGGTATCGAAAACCGTCAAGAGCCACTTCCAGCTCGCATCCCAGGGGAAGCCTAGGAATTGAGCCCTGAAGAACAAATAAAACTGATTTAGTCCAGTTAATGGCATAACCTGAGTATTTGCCAAAATTAGTGAAGATATTTAGGAGCCTATTTAGGGACGCACGGAGGGACACCAGATACACCAGGATGTCGTCCGCGTACAGCGATATTCTATCCTCGTGCCCCTCTTCCCATTTCAGTCCTCTAAGTAGCATGTCTCCTCGCACCCAGGATGCCAGCGGTTCCAGGATCAGAGAAAAGATAAGGGGGGATAGTGGGCAGCCCTGCCTGGTGCCCCTACCCAGTGTAAATGTCCGAGATACACGATTGTTAACCTTAACTTGGCCACGCAGTTCCGTGTAGAGCAGTTTGATCCAGCCCAGAAATTTCGGGCCAAACACCAGGCATTCTAGCACTTGAAAGAGATAGGGCCATTCAATAGAGTCAAACGCCATGGATGCATCAAGGGAGAGCACCACTGCATCCTCCTCTATATACCGTTGCCTCCCCAAAACACTGTGGAGTCAATGGATATTCAGTGCCGTGTTCCGTCCCGGCATGAAGCCAGATTGGTCGGCATGAACTAACGACAAGATTATCGGGATAAGACGATCAGTCAGGAGCTTGGCCAGGACCTTGGCTTCGACATTAATCAAAGAAATCGGTCGATAAGAACCGCAGCTGTCAGCAGGTTTGCCAGGCTTACGAATGACAATGATATATGCCAGTCGCTGATCGTCCGGTAGGACACCTCTGTCAAAGCTCTCAGTGAACATATTTTTAAGGTGGGGGGTGACTCGCATGGCCACAGTCTTGAGGAATTCAAAAGGGACGCCATTCGGTCCCATCGCTGTCTCCGATTGGATATTGTTTATTGCCCGGCAAATTTCATCTTCCGTAAGGTCTTCCTCCAGTGCGTTCCTATCAACAGCAGATAAGGTGGGTAGGCGTATATCAGCTAACAGTTGACGCGAGTCTTCTGCCGTATACTTAGTTGAGGAGGTATAGACCTTCTCTAGGTGGTCTACAAAAGCTTCTGCAACACCCTGCGGGTCAGTAATCTGCCCCACTGTAGGCAGGGTAAGTCTAGGTAACCAGCGCTCCCCCTGTTCTCATTTCTCCAGCCAGGCTAGCACCTTCCCGGCCCTATCTCCCATCTCATAAATCCTGTGTTGTGTTTGTAACAATCTGGCCCGTGTCTTCTCCTCGGCCAAGGCTCTATATTCCAACTGCTTGGTAACGAATTGATGTGTGGTGGCTGTACTAGGTGAGTGTGCATTTTGTGCCTCCAACTGCTGGAGCTCGGTCTCTAAATTGAGCAACTGCTGGTTTTGCTTTCGAATATACCCTACTTTTAATGCTATTGCATGCCCCTTCAACACTGCCTTATATGCCTCCCATACAATCTGCGCCGAATCTACCGAACCCACATTTTCGGTGAAGTAGTGGTCTGTTTGGATGGTCAGGCTCTCCCTTATATCTGGGACCCTAAGCAACCATGGATTAAGAACTATGGTGTTACGGTGTCTGCGTTGAAAATATGTAAGCTCAACCCACACTGGAGAATGATCTGAGATGCCTCTTGGTAAGGCTCGTGGGTGCCTAAAGTGCCCGATGTCTGTCAGGTATGTAAGGAAATAGTCAATGTGGGACATGCTCTTGTGTGCATTGGAATAAAACGTATAATGTGTCATGTCAGGCTGAAGGGAGCGCCACACATCCGTCAGGCCCAGGGCATGAGTGAATTCCTCCATGTGTGTCGTTGGGCGCGTTAGAGGGCGTGGACGATATATGTCTTTCTGATCATCCATGGCCATATTAAAATCCCCCTAATATTAGGGTTCCCACTGGGAGATCGACAACAAGCCTCCCCAGGTCTGCCAGCGCCTCTTTGCCCAGGGCAGGGGGTAGGTACGCTGATATCACATTAAGTGGCTTTGCCTCCCAACTGGCCTCTAGTACTGCGAACCTCCCCTGGGGGTCTGCCCATGTGCGTGTCGGAGTAAATGCAGTGCGCTTCCTAACGAGGATACCCGTGCCTCTGGAGCCGGAGGTGAATCCCGCATGAACTAGGAGTTTATACCCCCACCGTGTAAGGGCCTGACATTTGTTTCCCACTAGATGTGTCTCTTGCAGGAGAACCAGATCTGGGGCGTGTCTCTTAAGATACTGTAACACTATACCTCTTTTGATTTTGTCCCCCAGTCCATTGATGTTCCACGTCAGAATGGACAGTGAAGTTTCTATTGTATTTCCAGCCATACGATAGGCTTGAGAGATCTACAGGAGCGCAAAGGCTCTGCGGGAGGAGCAACAGACATATCATTCAACATGTGCACTGGATGTAAATATTGAAGATTACCCTTGGGCAAAGACTGTTTAGGAATCAACCTGATTGCATACCACAAATTCGGAGTGGAAGAAACAGTGAGTAAGTCCGACTGTTCACAAAGTGTGATTGGATAAGAAAAACAAAACAAAAACCATGCTGTCAAACTCCCCACCCCCCCTGCCTCCTCCCTGCCCCCTGCCAGTGGATTTAGAACTACCCACTCCCCAACAAGGCAGAGTGCCTATCGCCCCACCCCCTATTTAAAGATGCGGAGGTAGCAGCCGTATCCCCCCCACCGTAGTGCAATGATAATTGTTTAGCATACTATACGCTGTGGGTGAATCCTGGCCCCTGCACATAAAATAGTAGCCAAAGAATTATTAAAGAAACCGCTATCCAGTCCCATGCATATGCATCAAGGTCATATATGAAAACCCAGTGTGGGGAAGAAGCCCCCAGCATTCTAGTTATATCACTGACCCCCCACAGAGTCACAGATACGTGGTCAATGTGTCCATACCAGACCTCAGAGTCCCATCAGATCAGCTAGGTGACACTCAGTCCGACTCTTTCTCCTTTCTGGCCATGTCACCACATTGTCCATCACCGTGGTCGGATCTGCCAGTCCGAGGACCACCGTTGTGGACTCTGTTGGGTTTCTCCAATCGACACCAACCCTCCAACCAGTCCCACGCATCTTCCGGGGACGAATAAAACCAGGCTTTGCCTTCTGATTCCACTCGGAGTTTTGCTGGAAACAACATGGCATATTTCACATCCTTGTCTCTCAACGCCCGTTTGACCACCAAAAAACTGCAACGCTGAGCCAGGACTTTTGCGGTAAAGTCGGGGAAAAAGGTAATTGCACTGTCTTCCAGCTTGAGCGGTGGGGTGGCACGTGCGGTTTGGAGTATAACTTCGCGGTCCCTGAAATTGAAGACTCGCGCTATAATGGGCCTCGGAGGGGCTCCAGGTTTAGGCCTTCCTCCGGGGACGCGGTGGGCGTGCTCAATGGAAAAATAATTTGAGAGTCTCTTCGGTTGTAGCTTCTTCAGGATCAACTCCTCAACGAATAGGTCTACCGCAGGTCCTTCCGCGTGCTCCGGAACGCCTAGGATTCGTATGTTATTTCTGCGCGCCCGACCTTCATACTCGTCAAGCTGCTTCACCATCTTGGTTTGCTGGTCTAGCAGTTGAGTGACTTGCTTCAAAACGATAGTGTCTCTGTTCAGTTCCGCTGTGACATCCTCCTCCTCTTTTACACAAGCGTCCATTTTTCTGAGGTCAGCCCTGATAAGGGAGACTTCTACGTTCACAGTGTCGATGCGAGTCTCTAAGTAGGTCTGCACGCCCGCGATGGCCGCCATAATATCTTGGAGTGTCAATTCCTGCTGTTGTGGCGGGCTCTGCTGCGATTCAGATGCCTCCTGCGACATGGTCTCCTTCTCTTCCCCAGAGCCTGACCACGCAAATTTGGCCAACTTGTTCTGCGCTTGCGTTTTGGCACCTTTCCCGGTCGCCATGATGTAGGGTGTTTTGGCCCAGTCGTGACTGAGGTTCGTGGGATCAGCCCCAGTACTCACCGCTGCCTGCCGAGGGGGGGAACGTGATACCCCCTGGTGGTCTATCGGGTTTCCTGGCCTACTGACCCCCTAGCAACAGGATGGAGGATGTGGAGCCGGGCGCTGAGCGGAGCACTCAGAGGCCTACAACCAGCACAGAATGTAACGGCTCCTCATCCCCCCATCACCAGCAAGGCTCTAGGTCTCCACATTCCTTTGGGGCAGTAGCGGATTAATCAGATAAGGCAATCAATTAAACGATAAATAGCATCCACAGGTCTCCTTTCTGGGTTATGAGTTGTCCCCTACGCAGTATGACCCACGCTGTCTGACAGCACACGCTTGAAGTGGTATCCCAGGGAATTGTGCGGCTGCTTCCAGTCTCGCTGGATGCCACAGGTGGAGCACCCCTCTTCGCGCTTTGCAGGTCCATCTGGTGGGGGTCCCTCAGCAGATACTCACACATAGATCCCGGTGCAGGCCCGTAGTTAGTGCGGGCGCAACCTTTCAATTTTGCACTTTGTAAAAACCCCTCCAGCGTCCCGCGGGGCCGCTGGGTCACGTTCAGTGCCCGCAGCGTTCACCGCTAATGCTTCACAGGTCTGGCCGCCAATGCCAACAATTGCAGGATGCAGCCCAGTAGGCCTCAGAGGCTGGGGTCTCGGGTATATTGGCGGCCGTCGCACTTTCTCCCAGAGCATCCTGCGGGTCCGCTCGGGGGCTAAGGAGGGAGAAACAGGTCCTGGCCCACACTCACCGCCAATTTGCTGCTATCTCAGCGACAGCGATTGAATTCTGGGGTTTCAGCCTGTTGGGCCCACAAAGCCGGGGCCTCATGTTAGTTCATTGCCGGCTGAGTGCGGTCACGCCCGGCACCGCGGGTCTGCCCTGCTCCGGTGAACTGGGGTGGTGGAGTGAGCTAAAGAATGATGATGGATTAAACCCAGATCAGTTGACTGGGGGTGAGTGTTTGATTGGCTCAAACGTTCCGTCCATCATCCCCTTTTGTATCGCTTTGTTCGCCCTAAGTTGGCGGGGGTATGCCCAGACGTGGGTCCCTTGCTCACTTTGCCACTGGATTCAAGCAAGCCTGGCTGATGACGGCTGGAATGCCAGAAACCGGTCCTAGGATGCTTGTTTCCGGTCCAGGGAAGACATGGCTTGGCAGTTCGGGCTGGACTGTTCCCATGAGGCACAGGGTCAGACTGATTTGCATATGGCCATGTCTGAACTGGGGTGGTGGAGTGAGCTAAAGAATGATGATGGATTAAACCCAGATCAGTTGACTGGGGGTGAGTGTTTGATTGGCTCTAACGTTCCGTCCATCATCCCCTTTTGTATCGCTCTGCTCCGGTAAACAGCGGGAGCGCCGGGCGGCTGAGACCGTAGTGACTCACGGCCCATCCGCCGCCCACTGACTCCAGCGCCGATATTGGCCGGCCCCGATAGGGATGATTCGCTGCCTCACGCCGGTCACTTCCACACCTTCAATCAGTGGAGAGAGGGCGCGCTGCCATGATGTTCAGGGGCTCCGGCCACACCATACGCCGCTCGGTGAGTCTCAGCCCCCACTCGACAGTAATTGTCCTCAATCGTTGCCCTGGGACTCCAGGGCCTGGATTCTCTCGAAATGGGGGAGTTTAATCAGGATTATAGACTGATATTATACAGGATTTACAGTGAGGGCTCCGGAGCCACGCTAGCCTGCGGCCATTTCCTTCAGCTGCTAGCCACGCCCCCCCAGGCGTAGGGTTTTGACGCAGTGGCATCCTAGAAGTGGCGCAGTGAATGAAATCTTGCAGATTTCACTGCATCACTTCTACGAGGCTTTCCCGCATGGGAGCCCCCACCCTGCGTATATTATACCTGCGTCAGGTATAATGTAGAGCAGCACTTTACAAGGTGACACATCTCCCTAGATGTGTCACATTATAAATTAGCCGCAACGTGGCACATTGTTTACGCCGCCGCTGCATCACAAAAAGTGACGCAACGGCAGCGCAAAAGTGTCGCAAGGGGCTTGTAAATCTGCCCCTTAGTTTATAGTAAGCCATAAGGCAGAATTGTAGCTCACTTCTACTTAGCATAGATATTATGTAAGACACCATTACGGGATTGCTGGTGGCCCTCAAAGAGGATTATGGGTGTACAGTAATTTCATGTTTAGTTACAAAAGTTTTCAGAATGCATTAATGTTAGGTTTTAAGAATGATCTATCAAAGTCTGTTTAAAATGATAATATTGATAATATTCAAAGTTTCCGAACAAAGAAACTATGATAATTTGTAAAAAATTGATTATGCTGCATAAAGTGTCACCTAGCCAACTCACTAGGAGATGTTTCACATCTACACTAATTACGCTGAACACTTGGTAGACAAGGGTGTTTACAGACTGTAATTTTTTTTATTATGTTCACTACAGCAATCATGTTTTCCTGTAAAAATCTAAGAATGCAGTAGAGTGTACTTCTTTTCACATCAGTATAAATATGTGACCAAAGAGCCTCACATTTCTTGACTTTTGGCATCATCACTAAGCACAAATTCTGTAAATGGTCACCACATGGATAATATAGCATTCACGGCCTCTAGGACTGAGAATCACCGGCTAAATGACACAGTTGGGATTACTCTTTCATTGATGCCATACAAAGCACAAAATGAGAAATATTTGGGTTTTAGTTTCCGCGCATAATGAAACAGTGCACCAGAATGGACTACAAAGTCAATAGCATTTTTCATTAACTCTGAAGATTGTAAAGATGCTTTCAGCATACCATCTTGCAAATGGCAAGGATCTCTTACAGGGAAGCACTTCAGCTCAGGTATTGATTTTGATAGGACATCACACAACTTTTTCATATATGTAGCTGAATTACTGCAAATACAAACAATATCCTCAAATCTTTGTTGAACTTGGTAAGAACTTTTAGCAGCAGCATTCCAAGTGACTCTGCGTTCCATGTTTTCCAAACATCTGGTGCCATGTTTTCCCAACTATCCCAGATGCTTAGTGACAGCACTCTTTTCACATATACCTATCACTACACCTTGCATTGAATGGTTAAAGCCTAGTGTGTTTGCCAATTCACCTACTATCAATAATGACTCGCTAGAAAAGGGGGCTGATGTATCAAAGGGTTTCACCCATTCTTTGTCTGTGGGTAAATGTGATGGCACACTTTGGGAAAGATGCGTATGAAACCAGCCATTTTACCTATCAGTGAAAGAATCAAATGTATTTCCTGATTCTCTACAGTTTATAAAATAATTAAATAAGACCTAAAACATGCTTCTAAACCCTGTATCATTAGACCAAAGACCACAAAACTGAAAAAATCAAAAGGAAGAAGAAACAATATTTTAGTGACATCCCTAAACCACAAAACTCAAGCAGAATAATGTTAGCCCAGTCTTTCTTGCTGCTGCCTTATGTAACAAAGTTACATTGTATTGACCCCTTCAGGAAGAAATAAAAATGACGCTTTCACTCACCTTTTCCTTTCTTTGAATGGCATTTAGTTTGTGGTTGCGAAGGTGTTTTTTCAGTCTTTATATGTTTACACTGGTGAGGGCTATTTTCCTTTTGGTGGGGTTTTATCAGTTATTATAGGTTTAAACCTAAAACCGGACAGCCTACTTATGCAGTTGGTGATTAGCAACTGACTATTAATAGTATGCCCATGATTACGCCATGTATTTGTTTTGAAAAAAGCCATGGAGTTGACTTAAACGCGTGAGGGTTCATCATATTTTTTGCACATGAAGCACTTTTCTTGGACCACTATGTAGTTTTTCAAAATGGAAATGCACATCAAATAAGAGAATATTTGTAAGGCTACCTGAAAGTGCTGTGTGTTTGTTATGTACAGTATGCTGCACAGATGAGTATTGGTTAGTTCCGCCACTCTATAAGATGTGTATGGTGAAATAATAAACCTATGTACCAACTTATGTATGACTGTGTTAGCTCAGCAATGCACTAATGACCCTCAGGCCTACTGTCCAGAGCTGGGCGAAAAGGGATAGGGAATCTCTGTGCAGGTTCCCATATGACTGTTCACTTACATCCGTACAAGAGTGATGCAGGGGCCAATTGGCCAAAGTGGACTTGTCGTACAAACCCATGTATGGGTTAAGAGATGCAAATGCAATATGACCGTTTAACACTGCATAAGGTCATGAACTATATTTCATTTCATAACTGTAAATCTACTTGTGACCCGGTCTGGGGCTCGGCTACAGCATGTCATGTGCTTTAAGGTTTATCTGAGAGAGAGTTTGCATCTCAATATCCCACTGCAGGTATCTTTGGCTTGTGTCGCACACAGCCTACGGTCTGCAGAACATTGGCCTAGCTATTTGTTTACATGTGTTGATGGTAATTAGTATACACATAGGGTTCTCTAGGACATAGATCCATTCGGTTTTGAGAAACAATTGTTTTTGGTGACAACTGTTAGTTATATATTCTATTGCCTCTCTGAAACTGTTAAATAAACTTGGATTACCAGCTTCAGAGTTGCAAAATCAAGAAACTGTTTTAGAGACTTGTGGGGCGGCTCGTTCACCTGCCCGGTCAGAGGAAGAAACGACACTCCATGATTTAGTGCCCATGAATATAGCTGGCAGAAATTCTCTTTGGCCTTCCTGTAAATGTGATTTAGAATGTCGTCTCTGTAAATACAGGTGCATGCATTCATCAGCACCAAACTTGAGCTTAAAACGTATATTAAATTATTTTCAGTCTGGGTGGATACCATTTTCATTCTATAATTATTCGTTTAAACAGCACACCCTTAATTAAAACTATTTCTGGACTGGACTATGATCAGAAAGGTATCTCAGTTTATTTCTCGGAGTTAGAAGAAGAAAATCAAAATCAAGTGCCTCCCACGAAAGCTTTTGAAATTGCCACAAATTTCACAATATCTTTCCACACAGTTTAGCTGAGGAACTAATCCAACGTCCAACTTTTGATGAAAATATTTACCAGGCTTGCAAGTAAGCACATTATATTTTCAGACCACATAGGGTCAGTTCACTGTTATCATCTGAGTAAAAACTATGGGTCAGATTTATCATTATTTGATGCAGCACAATCCCGCAGACAACGTGTTGCGCACTGCTGCATCAAATGGAGAGGGCAGGAATGCACCATATTTCCAAAGATATGGCACACTCCTGTGCCCTCATTGCACTGGTGCACTAAGTGCTGCCTAGCGCCCATGCAGGCACCCTTGCGTTGCAGGCAGGATTGTTTTTGTGCAAGAAGGGATACCGTCCTGCACAAAAACAGCCCTTAAAGGCATATTCCTCTTTCTAAGTTTGATGTAAAATGCAGCACACTTAGAAAGAAGAATAAAAATATTTCTCCTTGTTGCATCTCTATCAATAAGGCATACACTTGTTATGCATTCCCAGGTTTACTAGTCTTGGTAATCTGGGAACGCCCCAAAAAGCATGGGTGGATGCTTGGGAACACCCACTCTACACCCATGTAATGCCTTGCCAATCCAGATTAACGCAAGGCAGCTACTTGTGCTGTCTTACGTTACTCCAGATTTACAAAGCAACGCAGGGTATCTTGCGTGGCTTGGTAAACCTGTCTTAAGGATTGTGTTACCGTTTTATCACCTTGCATGATGCAAGGGCAACAGAATTGTTTGATAATGCTTGGCATATGTTCACAAACTGCTTGAATGTGGCACAGGCAACACCATATCATCTTGATTGGGCACATTTGTTCTGCATCTCTGCTCTTTGTTCCCATAGTGACATGCTCTATGTATAGTACTTCATCGTGGACTCTCATATTCTTATCATATTTATTTAGGATACTATATTGTAGCCATGTCTCTGGGGCGATGCAATCTGAGACTTCTTATCACGCAGCAAATGTGGACTGATTCCTTCAGCTACCTCAGCCTCCTGTATTGGAAACAGAGTGAGAAATAGCTAAGGAAGCAGACTTGAAAAACACATATCACTTGGATGGAAAAATCAGGAGATAGCGGAAGCTACAATACAAGACAAAGACGCAGTAACATAAGGTATTTTGAAGGAAGTAGATGAAATGGCAGGTAAATATTCAGAGCAAGAAACTATCTGGAAACCAGCTTTGTTGTGACACACTGACACACCTCCATTGGCTTCCTTAAATAGTTCAGCAAATGAATTAACTTGGAAGTGGAAGCCAAACTAGAAAGGAACCAGGAAATTATATCGCAAGGAGTGCTACCGCAAGATGTATTACCAGAGTTTTAATGCAGTAATAATTAGGGATATGAAGTTCTTACATTTGTTGCGAAGTTAGCCAGTGGGAAACGCTGTAGTGCTCTGCTAGGCTTTGCCATCATCCCCAGAGTCTGTCATCCTCTCGCTCCAAGTTTAGGCTACTGAACCTGAGAAGAGCAGGCAATCCCACTGCAGTCCCTGCCACACAAATCAAACAGGCATTACCTGGTTGGGACAGAGGGAAAGGTGGCAGCCATAGCCTACCAAGCACTGCCTACAGCACAGACAATATGACTGCAGCCAGGCCCTGAAAGCCCAACTACTTTCATGAGATGGTGAGCATGGTGGCAGGCACAGCAAACACTGATTAGGATTTGTCCTGTAGCCAAGGTGCTGTTGGTACAGCAACCTGCCCTGATGCCCACATCCTAACAGCTGAGCAGCCTTCAGTAACTGGCTTTATTTACTGGCTCTTATTTGAAATAGATGCAGTCCTTCAACTCTAACTGTAGCTAGCAAGTCTGAATTGCTGACTGAATATTTCTTCTGAATGGAGTACCTTTGAGGTCATCCTTTTCATGCATCGTCTTCAAATGTGACTTTCTACCATTGATCCAAACAGGAATGGCATGGTGAGCAAAAAAACAATGGATTTAGGCCCAGATCTCTGTACTGGGGTGAATGTATGACATTGTTCTGCATTCTGTCCATCAACTGTTGTTTTTGCATTTGTCACCCCGAGTGGGACGGGTATGCCCAGACGTGGGTCCCGTGCTCTCCATGCCACTGGAGTCAAGCTATCCTGGCTGATGAGGGGTGAAACCCCGAAACCTGTCCTAGGATGCTTGTTTCCAGTCCAGGTAGGACCTGGCCTGGCAGTTCCGGCTGGACTGTTCCCATTGGCTGCAGGTCAAGACTGATTTGCATATGGTTGGGTCCAAACTGGAATGGCATGGTGAGCAAAAAAACGATGGATTTAAGCCCAGATCTCTGTACTGGGGTGAATGTATGACATAGTTCTGCATTCTGTCCATCAATTGTTCTTTTTGCATTTGTCACCCCGAGTGGGACGGGTATGCCCAGACATGGGTGCCGTGCTCTCCATGCCACTGGAGTCAAGCTAACCTGGCTGATGAGGGGTGAAACCCCGAAACCGGTCCTAGGATGCTTGTTTCCAGTCCAGGGAGGACCTGGCCTGGCAGTTCCGGCTGGACTGTTCCCATTGGCCGCAGGGTCAAGACTGATTTGCATATGGCTGGGTCCAAACTGGAATGGCATGGTGAGCAAGAAAACGATGGATTTAGGCCCATATCTCTGTACTGGGGTGAATGTATGACATTGTTCTGCATTCTGTCCATCAATTGTTCTTTTTGCATTGATCCCTGAGCAGAGCCATGTGAATCTCCGATACACTTTGAGTTGGAAAACATTCTAGCACATTAAGCTAACTATATATTTTTTTTACATCGCAGTAGAGGCAAGAATAAGGTTGAAAGTTGAGGTCCAGGATATCTTGGCGGACAGGCTGCCAACTACATAACCAACAAAAACCTGTGCTCAGTTATGGCACATTGCTTCAGACATAATTATAATGGAGGTAGACCTCTGAGACACCAGGCACCCACACTTCGGAACACACTGAAAGAAAGCCTCAGGGTGGAATCAAACTTCAACCATTTCAGGAAAGGTATGAAAGGCCCTTTGGAAAAACCTAAAGGAGAAACAAAGCACTCTATTAAATAAATAAATAAATAAATAAATAAATGTACCTCCAGGTGAAAATGAGAATGTAGTGTAGCAGATGTCTTGGGCTCCAAGTGAAATATTAATTGTTGTCATTAAAAACAAACAAATAAGTCAAAACCAAGGGTCATCTTATGAGTTGGCCGGAACAGATACCGCTACAGTCATATACATGTTTTTTTTATGCCTTTGGCCTTGTAATTATTGGGTGCTTAAACTCAGAATCGAATAATATGGACCTGTAGACACTGGACCCAGAACAATCAGCAAAGTTGCAGGGGCTGCAGGCAGCTTCTGTATCTGGCGCCCACCTGCCCTCATATTTCAGTGTGAGGGAACAGAAGATTTCCACAAATGCAGAAAAAGAATAGCTTTGGTCCCATCTCCCCCAGCCCCCTTCTATCCCCAACAGGCTTGAGAAAAAGCTCACGGCACATTTACCACCAGGCCCAAACTGTTTGCAGATTTTGGTCCGTTGCCATTGTTTCAACAGAAGGGGTTAAACATGCAGAAGTGGTCTCTGTATTCCAGATTTCACAAGTTGTTATGAGGTAAATACCTTGCGGTACCTGTACTCAAAGTCAAAGTCAAAATAACTTTATTTTGGTTGTGAGAACCATAAAAAGATTGACAGCATCACAAAATAAAATACAATGCATCAAAAAACCAGAGTAAAATCTAAAACTAATCATAAAATTTCAGCTATGTCATGTCATTCTTTTCATGAAAAGTCAGTTTAGGAGCAAACTGTTATCCTAATGTTTATCATTCAAATTTACTCTTAGTGCTTCCTAATCGCAATTTAACCCCTTATATAATTAATTACTTCAGAGCATATTTCAGAGGTTGCTAATGAGTGTAAAAAATTTAAATCATCAATATACAAACAAGGGCGAATGTTCCTTAATAATGGCAATAAATTTCGCACCGATTTATACAATGTGCAAAATAATACAAAGTGCATAGTGCTTTGACTTGAGGAATTATCACATGGACATGACGTAAGCCTGTCTGACCACCCTCCTAGGCGTGGAAATGCCAGCAGAAAGTGCACGGTGCATAAACAAAACCATTTAAATAAAATCAGAACTGAGAGTTGATAGAAAAAGTTAAATAAAAATGTAGAGAGGCGGGTAACATGCGTGGCTCTCCCATATTGCCATGATGCTGACAATTATGCATGTTACCCCTAGTGCAATATGCCTCTTTAATAATGATCTTGGCATTTGGAGAAATACTTTCAGAGTTTTCAAAAAAGTGTTCAAGACCTATCTCCTGATATTTTCTCCTCAGATAATGGAACCAAGGAATATTTAAAACATTATCTGATTTTAAGCAGTCTTTGATGGCATCTCTTGAAAACATTAAATCATCTGAGAGCGGTCTTCAATGAACTCTAAGTCCAATTCTGTATGGCAAAATAGGGTAGGAGCACCTTTCAGTAGCATCGATAATCTTTTAATAAATGTATTTTCAATTACTACGAGCTGATGGTTTTTATCATAACCCCAAACCCCCGCCCCATACGTGGCAATAGGGAGACATTTAGCTCTGTAAAGGGTAATTAATTCCTCCACAGGCTTGTGCCCTAGTTTGCAGGCAAAATGAAATAATGCATCCACAGCCCTACTTGTCTGCTGCGCTCTGGTGATTAAAAGTGGTTCCCATTTTAGCTGATTATTAAACAGATTGCCCAGGTATGAGAAATTGTTAACCTTGTCTATCTTCTTACCCTGGACATTAAAAGTTTTAGATGTAGTGGTTTTAGGACCACATACCATTATGTATGATCTGATAAATTTAACTTTCAGGTCGAGAGAGTTCATAAAATCAGTAAAAGCATCAAGAGATCTCTGCAAGTTCATGGCTGTCTTTGCTAATAAAACTGTATCATCTGCATAAGATAAAACAGAAACAGGAGTGTTGCCTATTTTGGGGAAATCTAGGTCCCTATTTAATAAGAAAGCCTCCAGACCATAAATTAAAAATAAAAAAGGAGCTAAAATACATCTTTGCCTAACTCTCTCCGTTGTAATGATTGGTTGAGTTTTCTCCCCTTTACTACCATAGTATATGTTCATTGTTGTGCTGGAATGAAGCCTACGGAGGAGTGTTACTAAGGCTTTTTCAACACGCATGCCTTCCATCATGGCCCATAGTTTATCTCGGTTGACAGTATCAAAGGCACTAGATAAGTCCATGAAGGCTAGATGAATAGAGCTCTTCATGGACCTAACATGCTTATAAATGATTAAGGATAGGTTAAGGCACTGTTCAGTGTACCCGCCCCCCTCCTAAAACCAGATTGTGTATTGGCATAATCCCCTTAGTGGTTTCCCAGTCTTCCAGTCGTGCAGGAAGGACCCTGCCCAAAACCTTTACTATGGTGTCAATCAATGAGATGGACCTATAGCATGCCAGGTCACTTCTGTCACCTTTTTTGAAGACCGGGACCACAATTGCTTCCTTCCATGAAGCTAGCAATGGGCTAATAATGACTGCTTTGAAAACATTTGTTAGCAACGGTGCCCACACTTAAGATTACTGTTAAAAAGGTCAAGGGGCACTCCACCTGGGCCAGGGTCTTTCAGATATATGCCCTGTGTTAGGGCCACCTCCACCTCCTCAACTGTGATTGATAAACTAAGTTGTGTGGCTAAGGTTAGATCAATGGGTATTACCCCTGTTTCCTCCTCTAGCACCTTGTGTAAGGGATTAAAAATATGTGAGAAATGGGCTTCCATGTCTCACCTAGGATCAAAGAGTTCATCTGCCTCACTTTTTCAGTAAACAATGGGCGATTTATGATTTTCCAGAATTTTTTGAATCTTTGAAAGAGCCTGCTATTCCCAGGTCCTCCCACGCCCTCCTCCTCAGGTCCTTCTTTCTATCTTCAATCACCTTTTTATATTTGTTCCTTACGATTTTAACTAGCTCTCTATCACGGGGGGTAGAGCGTAAAGCTTTTAATTTCTTGTGTGCCTTGGAGCATTCAGAATTGAACCATCGCGCCTCTGGCGGTTGCTTTTGGGTAGCCTTCCTGGTCAACCTCTGGGTTACATCACAGCACAGTAGCTCGAATGCCCGAACCAGTTCTACTGAGGAGGAATCAGATTACAAGCATACATCTATTAAGTTATAGTTGCTTATAATAATATTTTTCTCAAATTTTAATGGGTTTACTTGTCCCCAATTCAGTCTAATTCCTTTGTTAGAGTTAAAATGGATAGGGCGTTCATCGCTATGCCCCATTTTTGGTTTCAAATTAAAAGTGGCAATAACAGGATGATGATTGCTTACACAATTTGGTTTGACCTTGAAATCCTGGACAAGAGTGGTACAATTCTTTGTCATTAGCATGAAGGCAATAGAGCTAGCCCTACCACCCCCAATAAACGTTGGGTACTGCTTGAGAGAGTTACAATCATAATTGTTTAAGAAAATTAAATCATTTGCCACAAGAATGGAGGTTAAAGCTTCACCCTGAGGAGAGTGAATGAAATGAGTCAGGGGCTGACCCTCGTTGTCCTCCAACCCACCCACCCGATGAGAGCTGAATTTACAGATTGTGCAATTAAAATCTCCAACCCATAAAATACATAGGGGTTGCCACTTTATAGTGGCTTGGGTAATTTCCATTTGCAGAGACTCTATTACTTGACAGTTTCCTTTGTCAAAAATGTTGTGGTACCAATTTACCAATAGTATTTTAACCTTAGCCAGACCCAAAATCATTATCTATTGGTACCAAGGGGATACACTTATACATTTGGCTACTATAGGTCCATATTTTACCGCAATAAGAAGCACAATACCTCCCTTAGCTCTCCCTGATGGGCATGGAGTTGCAGGAACAGAGAAATTGTGGTAACCATCAATAAAAATGTCATCTAAAGATCAGGTTTCTTGTAAGCATAGGAGATCAAAGCCTTTGATGAAACCTAACCAGTCCCTGTTCCCCAGTTTGGAACGGATTCCTGCTATGTTCCATGAAAGGATTTTAAAGTATTTTTAGCATCATTTTCCTGCTCAACTACTCCCTCAACTATATTAGCAGGGACCTCAAATGTGTCATCATTTGCAGAGACTACTTCTTCGAGTGCGTGTACCTCCTCACATGACCTAACACATTGAATGTTACATAAATTAGCCAGACTTCCCACGTATTCTGGCAGATTGGGCTGAGCCTGCAGTCAATCAGTATCAGTTAAACCAGACAGAAATTCAAAGCGATTTGTCTGGGTGATACCTGTACCCTTAGAAGTAGCTTTGTGAATTGGGCCCAGAAATTTTGATGAAGTGGTTTTTAATGCCAACAAAGGCTAACAGTCCAGCAAAATAGATGTAGGCCCATATTTGTCAACCTTTTGCGACGCCCTAGCTCCATGGAAGAGGGCGAAAGGATAACGCAAAACCTAAATGATATTTTCAAGCCTGCGCAAGGCCACCTTGCGCGACCCTGCATGACTTCATAAATCTAGAGTAACGCAAGGCAGAGCAAATTGCTGTCTTGCGTTGCTCTGCTGTAGGGAGGCATGCCATGGGTGGAGCGTGGAGGTTCCCACGCATCCACCCAAGCATTCTGACACATTCTCAGACTTTCCAACACTGGTAGATCTGGGAATGCGTCAGAACTGTACACCTCTCAACCAGAGGCACAACAAGGAAAAATATAATTCTGCAGCACACTTGGAAGTGTCATTACTTGAAAGGAGAGCTCCCTTATTCCCAAAAATATAATATGTATAGGAACTGATCCTAAATGTTTCAAAATGAGCTTTACATATAACACCAATTATCCAGCCTCCATGTGTGTGCGCCATTAAGTGGTTCATTAAGTATGGGAGCTTTTTGCAGTGTTGTGATCTGTCCCCCACGAAGCCTTGATATTCACTGATGTGTGATAAATGAGAATGATAGTTCAAATGCATCCAGCTACATGGCTAACATGAGAGACTGGTCATTTTTAGGCCATGAAGAATAATTTCATAAATTCAGGTCGACTCAGAGTTAGTAGCTGTATGTCTGATGGTTCATATATTTTGAGAGGACACTAGTAAAATTTATAGTCTCCCTTGTTAGAGGTTTGGTGTGAATGGTTGCATAATCTTCTGTTTTACAGACCAGTCAATAACACCAGACCAGGCAGATAGGTATTCATTCTCTGTGCAAAGGACAGAGGATGAGTGTCTTTAGTTTTCCCTTTTTTGGGTAAGGGGCCTACACACAGGGGTTATTGTGTGTAAATTTAACAGACGGATAATCAGTAAATAAGAACATTTGTTTTATCAGCAAGGGAGTGGTTAGCTCACTGTAATTATAAGAAGTAAGCTCATTTTTTGTGGTTCCCCAATTAGTACCTGTCTGGTTTTGCCAGCTTTAGGTCTTTGTGCAGTTTAGAACTGCTAGACAGTAATATAGTGTCTGTGCTTCCTGTCTAAAAGATGTGCTGCACTTTAGACCATCCTATTTATTCTATTTTTCTTCACTACAGGTCCATTGCAAGCATTGTTGCAGTGTGTGTTTGCACCACCTACATGGATGACAAACATATAATATATACAAAGAGGCAGATTACATGCTACCGTTAGTGTGCCCTCACGGCAAAATAAAAGTCATAAGCTATTTCACTGCGAAGCCTTGCTACACAATACTCTAACTAAGTGTGGATGGGATTAAAATCCTCATTCCCTGCCTCCACTTGGGAAGAGGCTACAAAAATGCACCAAAGGTATTATCTGTTTGATTTCTAAAATCAGAATTAATTGGTAATCAGATTTTTGATTATATATGGAGAAAAGTACATTTATAAAAATGTTTAGGTTGTTTGAGCCAAAACTGGCTTAAAACCAGTTCTTCCTCTCATCATATCTTCAGCGCGGGAATACACATCCTGAGCTGCGAAAGTTAACAACTCTGGCTCAGAGGACAATGGCCTTGCTATCTGGGAGTGGACAGGAACAGTTTTCAGAAAAAATGGGTGATTAAGCAGTACCTGTTTTGACTTGGAGATACCAAGGAGGGTTTCTCGTATTTATTCCCAGGACCTTGACCAAGTAAGTTGGGCCCCAGTCACATTATGTCACAATAGGAGACAGATCCAGTTTTGACACTGCCAGGTGAGAGGAGAGCTCATTCGAATAGGCAAGTATCTTGGGAGCAAAAAAAAAGCCCTTCCTGATGGCAGCTGGGTTTTGCTATCTTGAAAAAGTGGCTTACTGTGTGATTTTAAAGTAAGGCAAAGACAAGGTGTCACAGAATGAAGCGGGAGAACTGGAATAAAATAGTATTGGCTGGTATAGTTTCTTTAGTCACTGGCTAGTGTGCAGGATAAATCTGGCACCAGCCTCCCCCTCACAGAACAGTCCTGGTCCTAGGAATATTCAATCTGTAGATGAAGAAGTCCCCATTGGAAGATAACTTCCTTCTACTGACTCCTCCATGCTGCAAGAAGAGTACTCATCCAGAGACTCAAGGACTCCTAACTCCTGCACTCACCAAGTGTTTGGAACTGCTCTCTAAGAATGAAATGGTTAGCTACCTGTTGCATGCTTGAGAGACATAAAAAGCAGAAGGACTCCTGATCCCAAGAGCGCCCACCTGACCTGACCACTCAGCATTGGACCTTGCAGGAGACATGATTGGAGAGATACCTGGTGCCTTGAACCCTGTCTGAGGAGGTAGGGACTGCATTACAGACCAGGATGAACTTGTCCAGTACTTGGAAACAGTTGGCACTGAGTCATTTTCCCGATCTCAATAGGACCAGGACAAGGTTCTGAAGTGTATCCAGGAACTTGCACCGAAGGCGAGAAAGAAAATTAGGTTTACCTGGCTTGGAGCTTTTTGCCTTGCTTAAAACTGGTATGACCAGCCGTTACAGTGAAACTGCAGCCTCCTGCCTTGCCTAGTAGAAGGGCTTAGACTTCCAAAAAAGTGACCGAGTCCAAAGCTAAAACATTGGTCTGGGGTGAGGTGGCAAATCTATCCGACTGACGAAATTTCTGCAGCAGCCATAAAATCCAGGTTGGGGACATTTGAAGCTTTTGGTACCAAATTTAATGGCTTTAGTGAGAACTCAACAACATTATACCACTTTGAGGGACCCTCACCGGCCACAGCCATGGATCTTAACACACTAGTAGAATTTGTGAAAAGGTATATATTTTTATGGGAATGACCCACCTGTTGTACAAAATCTCTGCTCCACTGTGGTCATCCAGAAATCGCACCTAGGTCCTCCTCAACTATCATCAGTGACTTTTGATCATTTCATATCTCCAGTCCCCCTAAATTATTTTGCAGATTTTGGTGTGTTTTTGCTCATTCAATTTTCTCTGTTTTTCCTATAGTGTTCTGTTCTTTACTTTAAAATGTTGCTACCAGTTGATGTTAGCATGCAGTTTTCTGGAGATTGCCTGCTGCGTGTGCCATATTACCAGAGATTGAGCTGAGATTCTCTCAGAATTGTGTGTTAACCTAATCACAGTGGGTTTATTGAGATGGAAGGGGCAACCCCCTGCAGTGCTCCATTTGTAAAACAATAAATGGCAGTACCCACAGTTTTTTAGCCTCTTTCATCCACCTTCCCACACTCTTGAACCCTTTAACGTTCTCTTGCAGGCTCTTTTTTCAACACTTCTTTCTCTCTTTGCCACTCCTTTCCTTTTTTCTCTTCTTCCTTCTTTATGTATTTTTCTGCATTTCTCTTTATTGCTGTGAGCCAAAGTCTGAAGATTAAACAGAAAGTCTAGGTCCTTGCAAATAAGTGCCGATGGTATCCCTGCTCAAATTATGCATTGCCCACCTGCCAAATTATTAACCCATTTCTGACAGTGTGCACTGTGTGGTTCATGCATTTTGCTTAGTTTTGAGTTGCAATTTACAGTCTGATAGGAATAAACGTTATAAGAACTCACATTATAGAAATATCAAGCACTTGAGAGCATTTTTTATAGTGGGCTGTTGGACCTGGCCCTCTCTGTAGGGTCACCCTCAAACATTTAGCCTTTTTCCCTCCACTTCTTGCTGAATTCGCTTTTGTTGGCCTTAGGCCTCTGTGCACTTTATCACTGCTAACAAGTGCTAATGTGCTTATGCTCTCTCCCTGAAACTTGGTTTAATTGGCTTACACACAATTGGCATATTTAATTTACTTGTAAGTCCCTTGTAGAGTGATATACTCCATACACAGGGTCTGTAAACTAAATGATACCAGTGGGCTTGCAGCTCTTATTGTGCCTCCCACTTAAGTAGCACCTTAAAACATGCCCCCGACCTGCCACTGTAGCTTGCATGCAGTTTTTAACTGCCATATCGACTTGGTACAGAAACCCCCTTGCCAAGCCTTAAACTACCCTTTTATTACAGATACGTATCCCCTAAGGTAGGCCCTAGGTAGGCCCAAAGGGTCGGGTGCTGTGTAATTAGAAGGTTTGATGTGTACTTTTAAGTTTCACACGTCCTGGTAGTGGAAAGCTCCCAAATTCATTTTTCACTACTTTTAGGCCAATACCTCCCATAGGATAACATTGGGGACTCCTTATTACATTTAATAGGCTGTAATTTCAATTTGGAAACTGGTGACTGTATCATATTTGGTGTCATGAAATTGTAATGATAAGGCCTCTTTAATGGTAAAGTCGGATTTTTTATTCATTACAATTTATTAAATACCACTTTTAGAAACTTGGCATTTTCCTGCCCTTTAGTGACTGTAACCTGTTTTGAGTCACAAGACTAAGTGTAACTCACAGTTAGACTTTATGAATTCCTCCCAGAAAGTCACACAATAGAGGGATGAAGTGTACCTGAATGGACCATCTGCTGGCAGGATGGGGAGGGGGGAGATGAGCACAGCCCCATTTACAACTAAATAGCCTGTGCTCTACCTTCACACAAAGGGCCTAATAACCCTGCATTGTCACTTCAGCCAGCTTGGAGCCAGGGCAGGGGAGGCAGGGAATCCCATGCACTTTAAAGACACTGTCTGGAAGTTTCTCCCACCTTCCAGGACCAGGGCACCAGGATATAAAATTAGGACCTCAGACACCAACTCTTCAGTACACTTCTGGCCCTTTAGATACTCTACCAAGAATAAATACTGATGTGCTCCTCAATAACTGCCATTCTGCTGGAATGCTGCTCTGTAGGAACGGCTGCCCAGCTGTGCCGACCTGCTGCCCTCTTTCCTGTGGTGAAGAACTGGACCTGCAACTTCAACGTGAACCCATGACTCCAGACTGATTCCAAGGACTAGTCTGCTGTCCTCCTGATGTGAGCATCTGGGACATAAAAGGTTCCCCAACATCTTGCACCCATCTGCAGTGAGTTCCTGAACCCCAGGTGGTGCCTTTCAGGTCCAGGACTCTTGGTGTGGCTCAAGGGCACTGAAATCAATCTTTTGGGCCTGTTCGCACAGAGACCTCACCGCTCGCACTGCAAATCAGCATGAGGCTCCGTCAGCCCAACTCTCGCACTGCAGCATCGACAGCTCGCAGGGACCGCCAACGCAAAGTTCCAGCAACGTCCGCCCACAATGCCCGACGGCTCTTCGCAGACAGCCTCCCACAACACTCTCCCCGCTCCTTGCATCCCTCTTCAATGTGAACAGACTCTTGGAACGGACTTGAGAAGGTTAACGTCAGCAGGCCCGACCTAGTGACTGTATCCGATCTGCACTCCATCCTGGTCAGCCTGAAAGTGTGTCTCTGACTCGGTCCAGAGCGACCAGATATCCTGAGTTGGCGATTTGTGCTTTTTTGGTGCTATTTTCACTAAATTCTTTAGAGAATTCACTTCCCCGGTTTTACTGATTGGATTTATTTGGCTTTGATCTTGTTTTATTTACTACATTTTACCCTATTTTTCTAACTTGGTGTGGGATGCTTTTTGTGTGGTGTTTTCACTTAATAACTGTTTGAAGTGTTGCACACATACTTTAAACATTGCCTCTAAGTTAAGCCTGACTGCTCAGTGCCAAGCTACCAGAGGGTTGAGCACAGGCTAATTTTAGGTTTGGCTTGTGCCTCACCCTGACAAGGATTGTGGTTGCTGCTTGACCAGGGCTCACACTCCAGTCAACCAATAACCCAAATTCTAACAAGGACAAACTCATGCTCCCTTCCATAGACCCAGATAATTTGCAACATCAACCTGTATTCTGAAGCCATAACAAACACGTTAGCACATGAAACACAAAAAGTGTGGGCTACACTAATTCCAGGAGTACTTGAAATTTTGAAACAAATCGATTTAACAAATAAAACACTCAAATACTGTGTAACCTTTATTTTGCTTATTTAAAGTGACATTATTTACCTTCAGGCAAAATATAAAAGGTATGAAGTAATGATGAAGCAGGGATAAGAATTAGCTCCAGGAGACCGTCTGGTGAAAGTGCGCTCTATAAAATGCAGTAACATAACATAACACTGCAAGGGAAATAATTCTTACATCCACAGCAGTATACTTTTAGTTTCATTTAGTATTTGAATTAGAGTCTATTCAAAAGAAGACAAATAATTGACTGATTTGGTACCTGATTTCTTTTTCTGCATACACGAGCTTCTTGTTACAGGTAGTGTTATCTTTCTGTTCCACCTGTAAAGCCGCTGCACACACCAGTTGCACAGAGAAAATGTCGGCTGTCAGACGCCTGGCACAATTATTGTGATTTAAATAAAAAGAAGTAACGGAATGGCTTGATCGCTCTTATTTGTGGCAGTAAGCAACAGTACCATGTCAGACTGGCCTCAGAGCACTGTTGCTATGAAATCAGCGAAATAAAGGAAATTAAATAACTATTATGTATGAAACATTTAAATATAGAGTGATCCTAGAATAGCTGACTTATTGACGTTTACAGTTATTATCACAGGCCCCGAGGAGCTCTGAGTTACGACTGCAGACACAGTTATATGCACTTATCTATGTATATGTGTCTAGGAGTTAGATAACTTAAAAGGCTTTGATCCGGTTTAAGCTACAGTCTCGTTTTTCCTGCCTTGGCTATTAACCATTTAGATAGTATCATATTTAATTAAGCAATTTTCCTTCTGTTAATTTCAGCATTCAAATGAAATATATCGCTTCTTAACGTGCTTCCAGATTTACTGGAGGTTTAATCCAGATAAAATGATGTTTTACTACGTATTTTGGTTTTGAATCGTCAAGGTTATTGTAGATTAATGCGTTATGTTGAAGAAACTAAGCTCCAAAGGCAAGTTACAACTAACAGTTATGTTTTCTTATTATTAACAAATGAGACTGTGCATAAGAATCGTCTTCTGTGTTTATTCTTAAAAAGCCACATGGCAAATATTGTATAATTAGTTAGCCTCAGCGCAGTCTTGTGCTGAAGACAGCTGGTACGTTTTCAGCACGTGCTGAAGGAGGCAGCACTTGGCAAAGCTCAACACGCAGGGTTCAGAACAGACCATTCAGCCCATAAATATTCATGAGATAGCAGAATGTGTCATGTATGAGAGTCCTTTTTGACGGCGTTATTAAGGGTTCACACACACACACACACCCACACACACACACACACACGCACGCACGCACACACACTCTTTCATCAGTGAGATAATGGGACGAGTCAGCTTTCTAGATACAAACGCACATCTACAGATTCATTCGCATTGCTCCTGCTTGATGTCACAGGGGTAAAGGTTAACGTCAGAGGCCCTATGGGAGAGTTGACCAAATCCTGTAGAAAGGGCGCTCAATCCCTGCAGAAAGCTAAATACCACAATTTTTTTTTTACGATTGGTGATTTCTTTTTATACATTGCTTCACACTAAAATGTTTGCATCTCTAAGCGCTGTAAATAGAAAGTGTATCAACTACCTAATTAAATGATGCTGAATATACTAGTATAGTATGAAAGGCTGAGCTGCCTGACAGTAATTCTAGCTTGGGATCTGAAATTCTGGAAAGACGTCAACAGAACGCATCTAACTTTCTCTTGCTGGCTAGACTATTGTTTCCAGTACTCTGAGATGACAACAATGTGCATGCTAAACACTAGACCCTGGTATGGCTCACATGTCCAGTCTTCTATCAAGGAACAATGGGATGCAATACAACGGTTGTATATTTACTTTTACTTGAAAGTGAAAAATATATATATTTTTTTGACGGTGGCCTCCTTCAAGGAGAGAGAGAGAGAGAGAGAGAGAGAGAGAGAGAGAGAGAGAGAGAGAGAGAGAGAGAGAGAGAGAGAGAGAGAGAGAGAGAGAGAGAGAGAGAGAGAGAGAGAGAGAGAGAGAGAGAGAGAGAGAGAGAGAGAAATGCTTATAGCACTGAACGATAGAAAAAGTGGGGGCATATTATCAAGGGCTGGCGATATAATTATCGCCGCTTTAGCGTCCGTTTTGGGCGAAAAGCGGCGATAATTATATCGCAATATCATCGTGTTTCCTTGATGTAGAGCCCGTTTTTTCACAGCCTCGCCTTGCATCGCTAATGAGATGCAAAGAAGGCGTGGCTGTGAAAACAACACATGTTAATATCGCGAAGGCAGCTTCGCGATATTAACAAGGAGGTGCAGCGATAAAAAAATCGCGCTACCTCAGCTTTAACTCAGGAATTTAACGTCTGTTAAATTCCTGACTTAAGCATACTTTTCATGGGAGATGGATTCTGCTGATACGACCACAGGGTCGTATCAGCAAGGTTATCGCTGCTTTGCAGGGAACATCGCTGGAAAACCAGCGATGTTCCCTGCAAAACGGCGATTTCACCGCTATCGCTGGAATTCTTATCGCCCTGGAGTAACGCGTTGTTAATAACGCGCTACCAGGGCGATAAATTCCAGAGATAGACGGCGATAATTATCCTAGCGCGCTTTGCGATAATTATCGCCGTCCCTTGCTGATATGCCCCGTGGATTGCAAATATGTCTCTAGTAGCCAATCCTTTAAGGAGATCAGATCTTCAAATATCTATGGGAGGTGCTCAAAGAGAACAGGTTGTAAAGGTTTTCGTAGGCTGGAAACAGACATAGTTCAATGTAAGCTGTCAGACTAACAGCTTCATTTAAGGTTAGGTAATAACAGTGTATCCATTAGAAATTGATGGATGTCTCATTCGCTCAATTGTCAGGTCCTCACTTCATTGATAGTAATGTAGTGTGCTATGTTCTATTGTGTTCTTAACTTTCTTTCACATGTGTTCTTAGCCTTGTTTCTACTTTCCTCGTTTTTTGCATGTCTCGGTCTGTAAGGGAAACATCCAGAACTACGCGTCCAGAGCCACGAGTTCCAGAAGCCCGCAAGCGTAACCACGCTTACCCGAACAACAAATTTTCCTTAACCACGCATATGCGTGGTTAAGGCAAATGCGCTCTAGTGTTCGGAATGTGTGGGGAATTGAAAGAGGAGCATAGGGACGGGAAGCGGACATTGACAGGTAAGTGGGGCTGGGGCCGGGTCTGAAGTAGTTTTCAGGGGTGGTGGGGGTTTGTGGTAGTTTTCAGGGGGGTTCGAGGTAGTTTTTAGGGGTGGGGGGTTCGGGGTAGTTTTCAGGGGTGGTGGGGATTTGGGGTAGTTTTCAGGCGTGGGGGGTTTGGAGTAGTTTTCAGTGGTGGTGGGAAGGTTCGGGTAGTTTTCAGGGGTGGGGGAGGGTTTAGGGTATTTTTCAGGGGTGGGGGGTTTGGGGTAGTTTTCATGGGGGTTTCGGGGTAGTTTTTGGGGCTCAGGGGGTCGAGGTAGTTTTTAGGGATTAGGGAGGGCAGGGTCGTGTTTAGGGCTCAGGGGGATGTCGAGGTAATTTTTAGGGTTTAGGGGAGGGCAGGGTAGTATTTAGGACTGGAGGCAGGGATGTCTTTAGGGCTCAGGGGGAAGGGGTTGATTTTCAGGAGGGAGGGGGGTAGACAATCCTGAAAGGGCTGCCAGCATCTTGTCTGATTGGCTCACGCACTCCCTTGACACTCTTATCCACGCCAAGTGGTCTCAGAGTCGTAGACCCAAGTTGAGCCCGTGGTTCAACGACAATCTGGCCCTGGCCCAGAAAACTTGCAGAGACCTGGAATGGGCTTGGATACGGCAATATGATCCAGCCCTGAAAGTACAATATCGGGTGACCATCACAAAATATCCTAAATCCATCCAGAAGGAAAGAGCTGATTATTTTGCAGACAAAATAAAAAATAGAAGCAATCCTGCAAAATGTATTTTCTCTTTGCTTAAGGATCTCAAATCTTCAGGGCAACCTAACACATCCCCCTTCCTCTAATCAGCAATGTGAGGCACTCGCTGCATTTTTTATTAAGAAGGTCAAGGACATTGCCAAGTCAGGTATGGCATCCTGACACTGGCCCACAAGCCCAGGGTCTGTACCCTGTGGCTGGACAAGAGACTGGGGTGGGCTCTCCCACACCCTTTCTTCCTCCCTGGGGATCTGCACCCTCCCACCTGGAGCGGTACCCCCAGAAGACAACTTGGTAGGGGCACTGTTAGCAGTCGTCCCTTCCTCCAGGTCAGGGAGTACACCCTGAACCTGGTCCTCCAACCCAGGGTCTGTACCCTTAGGCTGGACCTGTACCTGGCAACCCAGAACTTCCGGGGGAGTACACCAACACCCCCTAAGGGAAACACACTCCTCATGCGTTGTACGAGAGTCTGCCTGGCGCAGGTCTACAGCCTCCTGTCTACTTGACAGAGCATGAAGACCGCCCCAGGCCAGAAGTGGCCACACAAGGGTCAGTCCTGGAGTGCTCCGACCTCAGAGCTGACAGCCCCTGACCCATTGGTCCTTCCACTGGGGACAGCGCCCCCCCTCACCCTTTTCTCTGGACTCATGCACCCTCCCTTCTGGAGCGGTGCAGCCAGACACCAGAACTGGTGGAATTCTTGCTACAGCAGTCTCCCCCAGTCCACCTGATACTTTGGGATCCCCTCAGGGGATGGGCTCTCGGTACAGACTAGGCCCCCTTCCTGGTGTTCACTCATTGAACCACCCAGGCCCGGGGACTGGGTTTCAGGCACCTTGGGACACAGCCCACTCCCACTCCTTCTCCTCTGAGACAGGACGTGGGACCTTACACCCCTCCCACTACTCCAGGACCTATCTGGGCTACCACAAACCTCCCCTACCTCACTTGGTTGGGGAAAACCTGAGCCACCCCCTTCAGGATCACTCCCAAAAGCTTCTTCAGACCCTCTGGAATCCACCAAAAGGTCTACCTCCAGTGCAAGCTCCCTGGGGTCAGAGAACTCACACACCACCGGCTGTTGGCATAGCTCTGGAAAACAGGGACTTAAAATATGCTCTCCAACAATTGAATCACACAGCCCCACACAAGTATTGACCAAGCTAGTCTTTGCCTCACCATCCAGTGCCTAACACAAGTACCTCTCATCACCCTCCTGAGACTGGCAAAACAGTGTCTGACTGTTTCTGTCACTCAACCCACACTCTTCTGGGCAGTCTCCATACTCACATACCAAGGCTTCTACCATGGGTGAACACCTCTCCCTGCACCTCTCATCTAGATTCAGTAGAGTGTCCCTCCCACCACTAGGAATATGAACCCCTGTGCCAGTTCCCCAATCCACCTTAGGGACACTGTGCACCACTGGAGCTACCTCATAACCCTGAACCCCTTGGTGTATATCAACCCCCTCCTTCAAGTCAAGCGCCACATCTCTGGGTGTGTGTACTACTCTCTCAGCACTAGACACTACATTTTTGCTGCCACCATCTGAGCTGGACTCCACCTCCAACCCAGCCAAGCTCACTTCATGAGCTAAACACTTTTCCTTATTCTTGGCTAAGACAGTCATGGCCTCAAGCCTCTTGAGCTCCATATCAAGCTCTCTCATTCTCAATTCATGTGCCATAAGCAACTTCCTTTCTTCCAAGGCACGAGCGTTCTTGCTCTCCTCTGCCTTTAGTCTCATGATCTCCAATTCATGATCCCTGGCCCTTTGCCTTTCCTCCAAATCCTCTGGAGAAAAATTCCTGGAAGAATGATTGCTGTCAGCCCTAGAGGCTGCTCTCCCAATACGTCAATCCTGGGATCTCAAACGGCCTTCTGGCACGCCCCCATCCACATCTGCATCATCACAATGAAGCGCGTGTGGAGGGCCGCATTGGGCATCTAAAAATCCCGGGTGCTTATGAGAACTGCCTCATGTGTTCTGAGGAGTTTGTGCGCCTCTCCAAAGCACCTGGGCTTCATTTTTTTTTTAACCGGCTCCCTGGGCTGGGGAGGATGGAAAATCAACGAGGTGCGACCGCCCGGCAGGAGCCTGCGTGGCGAGAGCCCCCTTTGTTGCCCCTAGTGACCTGGAAGCAATCGCTGAGGGCCACTGCCGACAGAGGCCTGGGTGCGGGCGTGGCCAAGGGCAGCCAGAGCCTCCCAGCCGCACAAGGCCAACAAGCAGCGAGATGCGGAGAACCTCGCGTCTTTCACTGCTGAGACCCGCTGAGGGCTCCCAACGCGGTGGTGGTGCTCCTCCCCCTTTCTGGCTACGGAGCCAAATAGGAACCTTGGATTGCTTGCAGTCCCGCTGCAGGGCTGACTCAGGTACGAACTTGCAGCCCCTTCATGCCAATCAGCGTGAGCGCACCAGGACGGTGTGCTCATGAGCGGCTGGCAAGGTGCTGGCCCTGAGGGGAAGAACCGCTGGAGGTTCTATTTCCCCGTGTCACCTACGTAATGTGGGCCAGCCACCTCCTCTGCAGAAATTAGTAGAGTGTTTCCTGGCAGCAGGAGCAGCCCGAGGACACGTTTTATGAAAACCGGTGTCCTGAAAGGATATTTCAGGCATGGTAGCACTGCTATCATTGTGACACTTGCCACATTGGCAAGATACAGGTCATTTACCTATAATACTTGTGATTATGGTGATACTCTGGTAAATTATGGATTCTCTCCCTAATCTAGCAAACCTGCTGCACCTCATGCCATAATATGTTTACGCATGGTGTTTTTACCCTGCATGGGCAGAATACCAAGTACTGTTATTTTTTGAGACTGCATAAGGTGAGCTATGAGGGTGTAAGGTGGCATTATACCTTGATATGTACAGTAATGATATTGTGTTATGACCTGTGCAACGTATGAGTATTTACTTCAGTGCATTACTTGTGATATTATGAGAATTGCCAGTGGTAAAGTAATTTATGATCTATGTTATGATTATGACAATGGCCTAGTTGGCGCAGCGATTTATGTGATTGTGGTCTAATGTGTTTGGTGTATAATACAAAGGGTATTTTTATATAACCTTGTGGAGTCTCTTTTTGTGGTGTGCCTAGTGTGTCACTGCTGTGTGTGTGTTGCGCAAACGCTTTACAGGTTGCCTCTGGGATAGGCCTGACTGCTCTGCCAAGCTGCCAAGGGGGTGAGCAAGGGTTATCTTGGGTGTGTAACTCTCTTACCATGACTAGAGTGGTGGGTTATGTCTGGCTTAGGTGCATACCCTAGCCAACAAGAAACCCCATTTCTAACAGTTCTGTTAAAAGCAGTTGATGAAAGCTGCTTGCTTTGACCATACTGCTGTCCTATTGTGGGAAATGTTTCATTGGAAGTAAAACATTTTGAAAACTTACCAGCATTTGGTGTGATCCTCAGCACATTACATATTGGCAACAAAGACATATGTACTGTTGGACCCATCGACTCTGCATTCATGGCCATTCATGGACCACCACCCTGTAATTCTGAGCCACCTTTGGGCCAGAGTATTTTCAACACTTCTAAATTACTAAAATACTGCTTTCGCCTTCCAATACTGGAATTGGTCATGGGGGAGTGGAGCTGGATCCATTTGGACTTCGCAAAAGGTTATTGCATCTATGGATAATGGTATCAGTATTAGACGCACAATGAGAATTACAGTGCGATGTCACAGGAGCATGTTTGAAGGCTCGCACCTGAGTGAAGCCCTGTGCTTGTCCTGTCACGCGTACTTTGCATAAAGCGCCTCACAATCCAATTCTCTGCATGTATGTATGATGTCAGACTGTTGGCAGCCAAATTTTGGGACAGATCTTATTGTCAGTGAAGGATAGCTAGTGAAGTGAATCCCATCACAGTTCAGGCAGGGGGATTATCGAACACCAAAGTAGTCAGTTGTGAGCTGACTTTTACTTTTTTTACCACAGTTAGCAAAGTTTGGCAACGTTGTAACAGGAAGAAGAAAATTATATATAAGAAGTTGGTGGAAGCATTCTTTGTTAAATCTGATTTTTCAATATTTGGATCTACAAGATTTAGTGGAATTAGTACTTTTAACAGTGTAACTTCTTCAAGGTATTCAGGGGCCTATTACGATGGCGGTCGGATGTCGACCGCCCGGCCGGCGGCGGTGCACGCCGGACTGGCGGTGGAGATCCGCCCGCACCGCAAGCCAGAAAACCGCCGGTCCGATTAGGATGGCGGTGGCGACCGTGGCAGTGGGAAATTCCGACCGCCGCTCGCCATCCGCACTCCTGCCTGGCGGGCGGAAAAGGACCGGGATAATGGTGGCGGTGCAGAGCAGGCTCCGCCGGCATGATTACGATGCCGGCAGTAGCCAGCCTTTCCGCAGCAGTCAGACCACCATGGAAAGGCATGTGGAGATTGTCTTCCGGGGGCCTGTGGCATCCCCGGACCTCACGGAGGTCTGACTGAGCAAACTGGAAGAAAAAGGACCATCGGGAAGGGGCTGAGAGGCAGGTGCGTACCCGGGCCCTTGGGGGCCCCGGTGGGCGGACCCGGGTGCCTCCTTCCCCGTCTCAGCATCCCCGGACCTCACAGAGGTCTGACTGAGCAAACTAGGAGAAAAAGGACCATCGGGAAGGGGCTGAGAGGCAGGTGCATACCCGGGCCCCTGGGGGCCCCAGCAGGCCGGCCCGGGTGCTGCCTTCCCCCGTCTCAGCATCCCGGGACCTCACGGAGGTCTGACTGAGCAAACTCAGAGAAAAAAGACCATCGGGAAGCGGCTGAGAGGCAGGTGCATACCCGGGCCCCTGGGGGCCCCAGCGGGTGGGCCCGGGTGCTGCCTTCCCCCGTCTCAGCATCCCCGGACCGCACGGAGGTCTGACTGAGCAAACTCGGAGAAAAAGGACCATCGGGAAGGGGCTGAGAGGCAGGTGCATACCCAGGCCCCTGGGGGCCCCAGCGGGCGGGCCCGGGTGCTGCCTTCCCCCTTCTCAGCATCCCCGGACCTCACGGAGGTCTGACTGAGCAAACTCAGAGAAAAAGGACCATCGGGAAGGGGCTGAGAGGCAGGTGCATACCTGGGCCCCTGGGGGCCCCGGCGGGCGGGCCCGGGTGCTGCCTTCCCCCGTCTCAGCATCCCCGGACCTCACGGAGGTCTGACTGAGCAAACTCGGAGAAAAAAGACCATCGGGAAGCGGCTGAGAGGCAAGTGCGTACCCGGGCCCCTGGGGGCCCCGGCGGGCAGGCCCGGGTGCTGCCTTCCCCCGTCTCAGCATCCCCGGACCTCACGCAGGTCTGACTGAGCAAACTCGGAGAAAAAGGACCATCGGGAAGGGGCTGAGAGGCAGGTGCATACCCGGGCCCCTGGGGGCCCCGGCGGGCGGGCCCGGGTGCTGCCTTCCCCCGTCTCAGCATCCCCGGACCTCACGGAGGTCTGACTGAGCAAACTCGGAGAAAAAGGACCATCGGGAAGGGGCTGAGAGGCAGGTGCGTACCCGGGCCCCTGGGGGTCCCGGCGGGCGGGCCCAGGTGCTGCCTTCCCCGTCTCAGCATCCCCGGACCTCACGGAGGTCTGACTGAGCAAACTCAGAGAAAAAGGACCATCGGGAAGGGGCTGAGAGGCAGGTGCGTACCCGGGACCCTGGGGGCCCCGGCGGGCGGGCCCGGGGGCTGCCTTCTCCCGTCTCAGCATCCCTGGACCTCACGGAGGTCTGACTGAGCAAACTCGGAGAGAAAGGACCATCGGGAAGGGGCTGAGAGGCAGGTGCGTACCCGGGCCCCTGGGGGCCCCGGCAGGTGGGCCCGGGTGCTGCCTTCCCCCGTCTCAGCATCCCCGGACCTCACGAAGGTCTGACTGAGCAAACTCGGAGAAAAAGGAGCATCAGGAAGGGGCTGGGAGGCAGGTGCATACCCGGGCCCCTGGGGGGCCCGGCGGGCGGGCCCGGGTGCTGCCTTCCCCCGTCTCAGCATCCCCGGACCTCACGGAGGTCTGACTGAGCAAACTCGGAGAAAAAGGACCATAGGGAAGGGGCTGAGAGGCAGGTGCGTCCCCGGGCCCCTGGGGCCCCGGCGGGCGGGCCCGGGTGCTGCCTTCCCCTGTTTCAGAATCGCCGGACCTCACGGAGGTCTGACTGACCCTCTCCCTAGTAATCCGGAGGAAAAACACCCCCTTTCTTGTAATCCGTGCACACGAGGTGACAGAGGGGACCCAAGGCGCAAAAGTACCCAACCTCCTGGAGCCCTCGCTGGGATCGGGGAGGCATGTAGACTTCCAGGGACTTCGACATGCCCCCTCCTCTGTTAAATACATTTTGCTGCCCCACCAGGCCCTTGGTGACCCCATTTGTTCTTTTTGTTGTTAATTTTGAAATGAATTCTTGGATCCTCTGTGAATTTGAAGCAAAATTAAACAAAACATGGTTTGACTTCCTCTAGGATGCCCCCTCGGGGCCTAGCGGTGCATGGAAGCCCTACCCTGCCCCGCAACATGTTTTTTTACACTTTTCATAGGACAGACTAGTGGTCAAAGTGGAACCATTCCCTAAAACATGGGGGTCTAGAAACTCAATCTGATCCCTACTGATGTCGCTGCTGCTTGATAAATGCAATCAAATTATGATCAGGACCTTTACATAGAGAAGAAACATCATCAATAAATCGAATCCACAGTTCAGTCTTTTCAAATCCTGATACCGTGCTGAGGACCTGCTCCTCCCACCAGCCCATGACAAGATTTGCATAGCTGGGATCAAATCATGTCCCTATTGAGGTCCCTTGCACTTGTCTATCAATAGTTGAGTTAAATATGAACACATTATTAGAAAGACAGAACAGCAACATATCCAACAGCATCTCACTGTGCATCAATGAAGATTAATTGTATCTACCCTTTCTGCATTTATTCATGAAACCAGGGAATTCATCAAGCATATAACTGGAATTCACTGGGATAATGATTACCTACTAATCACCCTACTCGTTAAGCAGAGGGCACAGTAGTGCTGCAGTCCTTAGGTGATATTTTATTTTCCATGTCACAGGTGTATTTTGAATTTCTACCTGAATCAGTATTTATTTTTAAGTGCATCTTCCTTTAATGTGAGCTTTTAAAGTGGAGAGTTATATGGTAGAGAGTCATACTTTAATAAAACAATGTGGAGTACATGAAGATGGGAGTCACCAGAGCTTAGGAGGTGTACCATTAACAAAGTAAAGATTGAAGCAGCTCTTTACATCTAGCCCAGTATACTTACATATATAGACAGTAGCTAATTATTTTTAAATATGAAATACATTTTTTTACCTTGCCTTAAAGGTTTGCACCCCTATGTAATGCCTAATTTCTAAGCATAACTGCTCCCCAGTAATTTTCTGTTGTAGTGGTACCATATTTCCACACAGAAAGTAACAAGGTAGAACAAGTCCAAGTCCAAGAGAAATGAGAGCAAGATAAGACAGGACAGGAAAGAGATTAGAGAAGAGTCCGAGGCCACCGAACACTGACTGCAGAACTGCTCCACAACTCACAAAACCACTTGCCTATCATTCTCGAATAGGAATCACCTTGAGGACAAAGACAGGCTTCTGCAATGTTAGCGTATCACCAATCATGGCAATCTCACCTGTTGTAAATATGCATCCAGTTTACTCCATAACTTTCTGCTCTCAAAAGTAGAAACCTTCAGCCACACTGAATCATAGTTGTGTACCAAGCATACCTATGTCCACTATTCATAGCTAACAAGAGTGCATTTAACAGGTAAAATCTAGCAGAATATGTCAGTGGAGACCAGAAGGAATGTGTGAATATATTCAGAAATTAGTGTGGAAGCTCTAATTTCAACTGTATTTCCCTATTCCATAGGGGACAACGTGTAATATGCTGTAAAATTGCACCTAGAAACTAGGGCACACTTTGATATTGGAATGTCTGTGTGCTGTGTTACTGCAACAGGGGTCCGGTAAAGGCAATAATGAGTGGCTAAATTGATAGATTAGGCATTATTATGCTCCAAGTCTATATTAACTAGAGATATAGATATCCTCAAAGTTAGATGGAAACAATGGGTTAATATGAAAACTCTGGTTAAGACTAAGGTTCTCAGGGTTAACTCTCTGAAGACCGAGTTAGAGTTTGGCAGAAACGATACTCCATTGCAAAGGCGATGGAGTACCCACTCAGTAATGAAACTTTAGTAGCAATATTCTTGCATTGATAATTACACAAGAGAGAAATCTAAAATGTGGTGGGCCTTGGGGGGTAAATGTTTGGTTGCTACACTCATCAAAAAATCCCTACAGAAAAAAAACATGAGTAAATTGTTCGATCCTAAACAACACTGAAACCCACAGACTTAGGGGCCTATTTTTAAAAAAGTTCACACAACGCATGGAAGAAGCCAAAGTTGTTGCTCTAAGTTGTGTGAATGGGAGAAAGCTGCAAAGCACTATATCTACTAAGATGTGGCACTCTTCAGCTCTCTCCTAGGGATGGCGCAATTGTGGCAGCCTAGTGCCAAAAGCAGGTATCCTTGCACCATGCTCCAAGTGTGCCTGCATTATGGGCAGGATTGTTTTTGTGCAGGAACAATATTATCAAGCATTTTTCTCTTTCTATGTGTGATGCAAAAATAATCACACATAGAAAGAGGAAGTAACAAGGAGAAATAGAGATATTTCTCCTTGTTACGCCTCACTGGGGAAGGCATGGCATTTTAACTCATTCCCAGGTGTACTACCTTTAGTAAATTCAGGATTGCATCTAAGTCCAAGGCTGAATGCATGGGGATGCCCATGCTCCACCCATTGAGCGTCTCCCAGATGCTCCACCCGTTGAACATCTCCCAGATGCAGTGTAACACAATGCAGTGGAAGGGGCTGTATTGGTTAAATTTTCATTACCGATCCACGAAAGGTGGCTCTTGCATGACTTAGTAAATACCAGCTAATGTTTTGCAACCTGGCTGCGCCAAACAAGTGGTGCAACCACCATGCAAAATGTTAGTATATCTGGGCCTTAGTGAGGAATACCTATGAAACTTTTTTAATCCTCTAGTATCTGACATATCAACAAAAATGCCTAAACTGGCAGAGAAGAAAGGTATCAAACTGAAGGCTCTATCTTGAATTTGAGGGACAACTATATTCCCCACAATAAGCATCATATGTAAAGCATAACACTGAAAATGTTTTGGGGGTTTCAAGGCCGTTAAGGCCAAATGCCAGGGAAGACAGCAGATCCTTACAGATCAAATGGTGTGAATGTTGCAGTGGCCAAGAGTACTCATGAGCAACATTTAAATGTTATTTTCTAATGACATTTTGCACAATCTTCATGTGCACATATGGCCTTTATGCAACTAAGTAATTTGCAGACATTTTTCTTGAAGAAAAATCACCCTTTCATTTAAGAATGTCAACTATACACAAGCATATATTTTTTAGTTGTGTTAGTGAAAACCTGTTATTTAACAGAGGGGACAGGAAGCGATAACATTTCATAAGTTGCTGTTCGAGATTTGAGAGAGAAGTCGATGCATTTATATGATCTAGATTTTGAAATACTCAAGGACAACTCGGCATCTAATTCGACAAACTATTCGAAGAAACTATTAAAGCTACTTTATATCATTACAAATGTTTTGAATTAAAAAGGTCAGCTGCAAAGAGAGAAGCATTACCCATTATTTTAAATTTTAAAGGCAACAGAAACCGAATAACATTTATAGAATAGTGCAGAGAGGAAAGAAAATTTAAGGACAGCAAAGAATATTCCAAGTTTTAAATATGGTGGATTTTGAGCCATAACAGGAGACAGGGAATGGAGAAATTCTGTATGGAATATTTTTATCTGTATTTACAGGTGAATGTCCTTCAACATTTGAGAAAGGATTTGCAGAGGTGAGAGGGAAAGACATTCTAAATTAGATTTTTCTTTTTTGGTGCGCAAGAAAGGAAACTTCTTAAGGTCATTAAAATAAATGAAGGCCACAGGCCAGATGCTATCCTTGCAAGTGTTCTTAAGGAACTAAGTGCACTTTTGGCCAGACCCCAAAAATATTTTTTGTAGAATGAATCAAATCTAGTTAGTAGTTCAGTAGTGTGCATGCTTTGAACCCGAAGGTGTATGTATTTTAATGAAGGCTTGCTGGCAGGATTTGTATCATGAAACTGAAAGTCTCCACGTCCAAAGGTGACATCTAAAACGATCACTGTACTGTATTTTATTCTGTCATTCATATAGGTCTTACTAACCATATTTTGGACACAGAAATCACAGGGGGTGCCAAATTCCATATTGATTGAAATCCAATTCTGTCATGCAGCATCTTCAAGATAGGTTGTACACTAAATGAAAACATGTACTTCTTGGAACGTTTTTCGTAAGTCTCTTCGTAGTGTACAAAAAGTACATTTTTAAGGCTGCTGGAGGATGTAGACTTGTTGAAATAGTGTCAGATGATGGGCTGTCATTCTGTGTCGTATCATCATTTCCAAAAGGGAAAAATCTTATGATGTGTTGTGTGCAGTACTACATAGAGGGTCCTATTTGTGAATTTAGTGGCGAAGGGCAGCGCAGCAAGTCACCTTGCTGCGCCGTCCTGCATCACAGGAAACGGGCAGGAATGCGCCAGATTTATCCAATACGGGGCATTCCTGTCTTTTCCTATGCACTGTTGCCATTTTGGCCGCCTAGAGGCAATGCAGGCACCCTTGCACCATGGTGCAAGGATGCCTATGTTGTAGGCAGGTAGGTTTTTGAGCAGGAAGGGGCACGTGGCTGCACAAAAACAATCCTGAGAGGTTTTTTCCTCTTTCTATGTCTGCTGCAGAATGCAGCAGACATAGAAAGAGGAAGTAACGAGGATAAATAAAGATATTTCTCCTCGTTACGGTTCACCTGGGGAGGCATAACATTTTGGCACATTCCCAGGTTTATATGGTCTTGTAAATCTGGGAATGTGTTAAACACCATGGGAGTTGCATGAGAAAACCCATGCAGCACCTACGGAATAGCCTACCCAGGTCAGAGTAACGCAATGCACCGATTTGCACTGCGTTGCGTTTCTCCATATTTTTGGAGCCACGCAAAGTGGCTTTGCATGGCTTAAAAAATCCGACCAAAGGTTTGTGTCGCTCTTGCACCACTTTGACGCAAACGGGGTCATAAATATGGCCCACAGTGTGCAGTTTTTGCATGTAAATATTTGCACCACTCGCGTACTTGCAACCACATAAAGGTAAGACCATTATTTCCATACCTCAACCATGTTTGTTTAATAACAGGACACTTAGGTATGCATGGGGTTATTTCAACCTCTTCTCCCCCTCGTGGACGATAATGCTTCAATCTACGTCTAACATTTTGTGATGAATTATCTCCTTATTAAACACTCCTTAATGAAGTGACCGAGCCCAATACAAATCTTTTTCAGGCTCACAAACAATGCAGATACCCTTCTGTCTACACAGCCATCCCCAGTCCCACATCTGGCTCCTTCTGATATAAAAGTGTGCTTGCTCATAGGCCCAGTGTAGTTAGTGACTTTCTTTTTCAACAATTAATTATTATTCATATATTCATCTAATTTCTAGAGTTATTTTACAACATTGGGGTGTCAGCGCGCTAAGGCATACTGCAAATATGACACTCAAGAATGGGATTTTAATTATGACACTGAAATAGTTTTCAAATCAGATATTCGTCGACGATCACAATATTTGAGTCAAAGTTCAAAATTGATGAGAATCATAAACAAATATTGACATCTATTATTAGATGACCCATTATTAAAGATGAAGTTATTTCCTCCTAAGTACTTCTTTTCACAGAGCTGAAAATCTATAGGACAAACTTGCCCGAACCTTGTACATGCCATCTAAAAAGAATAATGGCCACTGGTTCTAAAGCTCTGGTTGTCATCAGTCTGTTGTTTTCAATCTATGTAAACTGGCCACCAACAAATGTTAATCATATGTTCTAACTGTAAAGGCCTATAACATCTAAATTATTTTTAAATTGCAGGAGTATGCATGCTCTATACATATGGAAGTACCCTTGTGGCTTGCTATATGGGGATAGCACAATCAGAAAACAGTGTATTTCTAAACAGATCTGTGCTCGAATTATCTATTAGGTATACGGACCTCGTTTACCCTGTGGCACACACTTAACCAAATACACCCGGCAGAGCCCGGTGCTATGAGCCACATTACACATCATATGTTCTCTCCTTAGTGCAGGCGTGATCTCAGACAATGCCTACACTAGGAGGTCGATTATGATCCCGTTCGGAAGGGCTCCGAATCAGTTTCAGGCTTGCCGAATCCGATTTGGAACTCTTGTTGCCGACTGAATCGTACCCAGTTCCGAACGACCGATTACAATGACTGGAAAACCATGCGGGCTGTCCGAATCGGTTCCCAAAGGCATTCATACAGGTCGAGCATTTTGGAGCCGATTCGTACAGCTCTATGGACACTGTTTCCGAGCGAGCGATTACGATAACAGATTCGGACAGCCGTTCCGATTAGGTTTGCCTGGAACGAACAGGCTGTTGGAATCAGTCTTTGGGGACCTGTAGCAGGCCCCCCTTCACCCGTGTTCCTCCGAATCGGGCCCATGGGGGTACCCAAGGAACCCCCCTTTCCTACCATGTACAGTGTGGCAGGCACCAAGGGGTGCCCGCCACAGGGTGCACAATTGTTCCCAGCCACCCCTTTCTTTAATGGGAGCCTGTGTTCTCGTTCGGAACACAGGCTCCCATTGAAGTCAATGGGAGTCTGACAAAATCTTATCCGGAAGCATCCAGATGCATCCAAATCGCTCGGTCGGACTCCCCTGATCTGAGTCGTCCAGAAAGCATTCCGGAACCGATTCGGTCAGAATGCTTTCCGAATGGGATCGGAATCGGCCCCTAAGTAGAGTGCATTAGAGGAGGTTAAGACTAAGGTTTGAAACTACAGCTCTGTCTTTCACTGGAGGTGGAGCAGGGTGATTTTGAAGAGGAGTAAAGGCATCCCCCTGCAGGCGAGTGCAGTGCATTACTGCACCCGCCTTCATGCCACTCCCTAATTTGTAAAAAATTAAGTGGCAGGCCCCAAGTTATTTTATATGGATGCACTGCAAGTAGCAAAACCCACATATCTCTTTAAACTGAAGGCTCTGCAAAGGAATGTTGCTTAAAAACTACACAATCAGCACCACCATGGGGTGGACTCTCAAAAATCTGTACCGGTATTTTCAAACAAGTGCCGCTGCAGAGCACCGGCAAACACCAGCACAAATTAAGCACTGCTGCATGCAGATGGCTGGGCTGTCACTCTGACCCCGATATTCCCCTCAATAAATGTGCCAGTGCATGGTGCACTGACTGTGTGCCACATTTATGTGCTCAAATTTGTTATCCAATATGGGGGCACAGGCAAAGTGTTTCATCATTTTCATGAGGCCACAGCCGCATGCAAATCAAGGAACACCCCACTGTGATCCGGCTTGTCCAAATGTCTGCCAGTGTGTTCCATGTTAGAATGCTAGAAGGGACCCCCATCAGCATTTGCAGCCCCATTCTATAATACCAAAATACCCCATGTGTTCAAGAAGCGGGCGCAAACACCAATTGCATCCCTGGGGAGCTCTCTGCCTTATGACCCCTGGTCTATTTAAAATAATTATGAAAAGTATCTTGACACTCAGCACATTAGAGAATGCCAAAATTGTGTTTATAGACTAATAAGATGTATTTATTCAAAATGATTTTATCCATGTGCAGGAAACAGAGAATTAAGATTGAGGTAAACGGTATTGCGCATCATCATCATGTTATCTGCTGAGACACCACAAAGTTTAAACTGTGAAGAAATGTTATTTTATTTGTTGAAAACGTAACCATAATATGTTCATGATGTGCTGATGAATTCTTAAAGCATCAATACTGCCCTCATTTCTCTCTTGGGAAGATTACTGCCTGCGCAATTTATAGCTATTTTATTGGATAAATAAACTATTTTCTAATGTTCACAATTTTTTCTTACATTTGATGATATTATACTCGTTTTATCTTAATCTATTTTATGGATGAGATCAGGGTTTTACTGTCCATACTTTGAGGATACGCTGATGATAAACAATTATTGTAAACATTTATCTACTTATTGATGGTTTAAAAAAAATATATTAACCTAAATTCTGACAATTTGCAAATAAAATTGTAGCTTTATGTAATAAAATATGGGGTCTCATCCACCCATCAGTTGTCTGTGTGAAGTTGCACTACTCACACCTCTTCAGTTATTTCTTAAGGGATGGCAGTTTGAAATGATTGGCTATGTTGGTACAAGCATGTGAGATGACCATGTGCAGTGCTTATTTTGAGCTGGTGGTTGCCGGTGGATCCATGGGCTCTCATTTTTGGGAACCAACACTTATTTGACCTCATCAGACATTTCCGGAGAGCAAGAAAGGAAAAAACATAGTAACAGCAAATTTCTTTGTTGAGAGTAACTTTATTGAGATGTTTCCCCAATTTAAATTCTCTTATTACAGAGTGACTGAAAAAGTTTAGATTCATACGGAAAGCACAAGCAGATAAAGAGTTTTATGTACCCAAAGGAAACCTTCTCTTTGGCCCTAAAATGTTGACATCCAGACCTAAAATTACCATTAGTATTATAATCTGATACTTATCATTTACAATTTAAGTACAGTTGTCTTCATGACATAAGCCACTAGTAATATTCATCTGGTTGCATATCACTGTCATAAGTTGGCTCCCACTGAGTCTCAACACACCATAACAGAGAAGGAGCTCCATCCCATTAGAATGATGTTAGTAGTTGCTGGGGTCCTGACACAAAGAGATCATAGTGATTGATGACTCTAACCTACATTGTTTTTCTGATCTCACTGCTTGACAATTGAGGTGGTCACTGTTGTTTCTTTTTCGGATTATAATTTCCCCTTTGCATATTATCCTGGCATGAATAATACCCAGACAGATGCCATGCTATGCTTGTGAACAGTAACTGGTGCACCTTGTGATATACCATATCACCTTTTATCTTTTTACCAACAAGTGTAATGGCAATAACATAACACTCACAAGTAGAAGAGTTGATTTCTATGGGCCTAATATCACAGAATAATAAATATGGGTAAGAATAGAATCTGCTTTACAAGCCATTGTACATGGACTATCCTAAATTGTTCTGGGCCTGCACCTTTCAAATGAGGACTTAAGGCATTTGGCAAGTCTTGGTACACGACAGTAAATTAGCAGGCCTGAGGTTAATACAACAAAAACAACAGTTTACTAAACAGCTTTTTGTGGCCACATTCGAGACTGATCATTACCCAATAATTAAGGACTTATGACATGAGAGTTATGGGCTAAGTATAACCTGATCAGGGTCTATCTCAAGGTTTACAGAAATCAACTTAGCATTCTCATTACGTAGCACTGGAGTTCATGGTGTATTTGCCATCTCTATAAGTTTATGCCATTGATTATTTCAGAAAACGCTATTATGATATGTCTACAAATAATTGCCAACTGCTGGAATCTTGGCATCACTCTTTGTAATACCCAAAAATGAAAAAAAAATGCCCTACAAACCCTGTATTTTATGTTTCATTCCAGAAAACAGCGTTAGCAGGTTATCCTGAGCAATGCAATGCTCACCAGTTTTGAGGAAGTGCAAGAGGTCAAGCATATCTTGGACACCAAATAGGTCCAAAAAGATGTTTTCTTTTATTGACTTTACATTTTTCTTTAACACCCAAGTTCATGGGGACCAGCATTGTATATTTTTGTCAGTCATGCTGTCATTTACCTCAACTCTTTCTGAAGAATCAGAGCTGTGCCGAGAAGTTAGAATGTGGTTTATTAGTAGGTGTATGTAGGTACCTACCACTAGCAATAAAACCATACTCACACTGTAAGGCCCAGTTAAGGTCTCAATAAATGATTCCCTTGCTCAACCCTTGGTAGCTGGCTGCGATCAGGCATGCTTAACTTAGGAGCAGGTGTGTAAAGCATATAAAAACACCACTACAGAAGATAAGTCAGACACAACACAAAATAAAAATCCAACTAATTATAACAATAGGAAATATTTGTATGAGTAAAATGACACCAACGCAAACAAAATCCAATGCAGGGAGCCAGAGAAATGAATTTTTAAAGATTAAAAGTAAAACTAGCTCTTAGAAGCAAATAGTGCTTCAAGGGTTAAAAATAGTCATGCTGGACCGGGACAAAGTCAAAAGTCCAGGCAGCCAGCAAAGTAACCCTTTCACACTTACTTCCAGAAGTGCTTCTTGATGCAGGGAAGTGGTCCACAGTACCAGCAAGGGTTCAGAAGCTCTGGTTTGCCTCTTGGGGTCTTGGACAACAACTCCCATGATGCACCTGGTTAATCCAAGTAAAATCCAGGTGAAGTTTGACAGCTGGAGTTGTCCTCATTGTTGATATTGCACATAGCCCTTCCAGCACTTTTCTACCTGTTGCTGATCAGGGAGTCCTTTTCTTACCCTTTAAGACAGGTAAAGTCATTTTGTTGTGAAACCTTGTGAGTGCAGCAGGTGATGTCCTTATGAGTGCAGTCCTCTCTTGTGCAGTCCAAGGGCCCAGCAGGGCAGTCCTTCTTCTTCTTCTTGTAGATCCGAGGCAGAGATCTGAAATACTGGGCAGCTCTCCCATATTTATCCATGCTCCTCGGGTGACAAGCAGGGGGGCATCCCTGACCAACGGGATGAAGGGTGCCACCCTCAGGTATGACAACCTCGTCCAAGGTTTGGCATATTCTTGTCCCAGAAAGCATAATTCTTTTAAAATCCAAACGGATAAGCTCTCTCCTGAGGGAAAAATCTACCTAAGCCAACCCACTGTTGTGGCTAAGTATCCCTAACACTCCCCTTCCAGCCCCTCTGATAATTCAATTACTGGGGCTTCTGTCTGGCTGGGGTGCAGGATGTAGGGGTGATCCTGTGTCCTCTCCTAGCTGTCATTCCTTCTTTGAAAACCAATTTGGCTACTCCACTCCCATCCTGCCTTTTGCTCAGCAGATCTCCTCCCACCAGATGTGCTTTGTCTCTATGCAGGCCACTTCACACCTCATCAGAGCAGTTTGGCTCAACCTTTCAAATGCTGGCCAATCAGGAGAGGCTGCTGAAGGCTGGATTTTGGTTCATCAGAAAAGCAAGTTATATTACTTCTTTTCTGTGATAGTTATAATAGATCGAACCTTGGCAAGTTGTTGGATTTATTCTATTATTTTAATACTTTGAAGTATATTTTTAGCTCGCTCCTGTCAATATTATTACTTTATTAAAGTAGCTCCATTTTAACCTATGAAGTCAATGTGCTACAGTGGGGAAAAATGAAATTGGGAGTTTGTCCCTCACCATTCGAATTTGCATATAATTTTATTTTAAAAGCAGCCTGCAAAGCAGGGCAGCCTTTAAAATGACAGCAGGAAACACAGCAGTGCACACTTAAGTGCATTAAATCTACTGGGTCTCTAAACCTACATGCTTTACCATCTGCTGGGACTTACAGGTAGGTTGTCAGTTCCAATTGTGATTATACCTAATTACCATGTACTTTAAACCCGAGCACTGGCCCTGGGTCTGGTTAGCAGAGCCCAAGGCACAATCAGAGTCAGAAAACCAGCACTCAGTAGGCAAAATGGGGGCAAAAAGTGGGAAGACACCACAAAAAAGCCCTGGTTTTTCACACAACCACCTCCCAGCCAAAAGCCAAGGAGACTCAGCCCAACTCTGGAAGAGATTACCTCGTCTGTCAGGTGAGGGAGGAAGAAAGAAAAGAAACTAGGTTGCACAATTGCAGGGCCTACTCTGCCTTACATCCTCCTGCTCAGTTCACTTCCTCTTGGAAGCTGACCCATATCTACAGTAACAGGACCCATTTTAAAATGAAGCTTCATCACAGCTGTTTCATTTCTTTCCACTCTTTTTAGTTTGGGTATCGAGGGGCCCACCTCCTCTATCCCTAACTTTGCTAGGGCAACACCTAGCTTACCCACAGAAATGACCCAACATTTGTGCAACACCACCATGACCAACAGGGTCAGAGGGGCTAACCAACTTTAGAACATGGAGCCTGCCTACCATGCCAGTAACAGCGGTGCCATGAAGGCCAGCACCCAGCAGAGGCTATTGACAGCTCTCAGAATCTTGAACCACAGCCTAAGCTCCCCACTGACAGGTGGCTCAGCTGCTTTAGAGGCAACTGTGGGTTCCTGGAACCTCTTCTGCTGTTCAGATCATGGGGGCTACCACATACTGTGGCAGACACCCTTCTTCCACTCTCCCTTCTGTCATTGCAGGGGCAGCACCCTGCTGTTTGACTGCTGCCTGACTGCCAAGGAATTCTTTGTGATCCTGTGAACCCTCACCAGTGCCAACTTTGTGTTTCTCTCTTACTGGGACAGAAGGCCCCTGGCTCACAGCATCTCTCTTTAAGAGTAGCTTACCTTTCCTCTTCTTTTTCCCTTTCTTTTAGGTCCACAGACTCCTAGCTGTAGAGACTGTCTCCGCAGGATCTTTGGGTTGGGTGGCACCCTGGGTGACCACCCCAGTTGGGATCAGTCCACCCTCTGGGAGGTCATTGCCCAGGATACAATCTAAGGAGAGGTCAGAACAGACTACCACCTTATACCAATCAAACGGGCCTTCCCTCTCTAGGGGGATTAAGGCTACAGGTTTGGTTGTGACCTCACCTGTGGCTACCATGACTCTATTTGCCTCTCCTGGCACATACAGGTCTGGGACACCAGCCTGTTACTCAATAGGGTGTGACTGGCACATTTGTATCTCAGGTCAATGGCAGGGATCCCACTCACCTGAATGGAGTGCAAGTGCCTACTCCCACCCCCAGGGATCACCAGCTTACCATCTGGGCTTGTCACCCAACACAATGCTATGAGGACCTCCTCTTCTGAGTAGTCTTCCTCTATGGCTACACTGGACAGCCGAGTGCTAACCATCATGTTAGAACAGGCGGGGTCACCCGCAAAGTGACCTGACTGCTGATAGTCACAGCACACCCTGTTGCATAAGTATCTTTTTAGCCCTGGATCCCCCTGCCTCTATTTATCAGAGTGGGGGTGGGATCTACTCTCCTCCTTTTTAGAGTTTGGGGTACTGAAGGAGTCTCTGTGATTGGCTTGCCATCGCCCTCCTTTGGCTTCTGTGGGCCTAAGCCCTCGTTCTTTGAGTCCCCCCCCAGGTGCTGATTGAAAACCCGGATTCCCACCCACTCATCAGCTGTCTCCCCAGTTCCCTGGGACCAGGCAGTTTAGAGTCTACTAGATACTGGTGTACATTCTCTTGTACACAATGAATCAGGATGTGCTCTTTAAGGAATAACTTGTACTGTGGAAACTAGCAGAAATCGCTGTTAGCATGAGCTGAAGCCATTTTGGTTATGGCAGCCATTTTAGTTAGCCATGTGCTGGCCATGTGCTTCTTGTCTCTTTACTGTTGCCTGCTTTTCTATTCTGCTTGAGTCATCAGTTACAGTTAACTCCTTCAGCACTGAGCCAGAGCAATGTATGATCAGAAAGGCCTGTAGCTGCTAGAATACACCTGTTTTAGAATAGAACTGTCAGGCTGTTTTAACTGATGTAAGCAGAAATGTCTCCCCTCCCACTTTGTTGAGCAAGCAATTTTTGCATACCCATGTTAGTCAATAACTATTCTTGTATGTGCCAGTACCTCCCCTTTGAGTCTCCATGCTGACTATGCAACAAATGTATATATAAGGCCCCTAGTTTCTGTACTCCTTGGACTACCTCCTACAGTGGCCTGAGGGTACTGTATTGACTTAGTCTCCCTCATGTGAGGTTAATAAATCTATTATCTTTGATATGACAGCTTCCGTGCCAATTTCTATTTTGTTAGTCTAAGGTCTTAAGGACAAAGAAGGGCGAACCCCTGCACCAGTGGGCCTCTGAAAAGGCTCGCTCCCACAAATTGGCGCCCGTCACGTGAGGCTCATCAGGAGACGCGGTCGCCCAAAAAAGTGGTCTTGACGGAGGTTTGGAATCTCGCTGAGGATGTACACTGCACGATGAGACCCTTGTCTTTGCAGACCAAAGTGCTTTTCCGATTTTCCCGATTTGACCCTCCAGGTGGTGACCGGTCCCCGACTGAGATCCCTTTGGCGTTCGTCTCACAGTGACCATTAGGTCGATTCAGAACTTGGCAGTTGGAAGCTGGAGACTTTTGTTTGGTAAGGTCGCGATGCAACACTCTTGTTTTGGATTAGCTTTGCCAAGATTCTGGTTTGTTTGTTTGTTTGCTGCAGCAAATAAAGGCAGGTAATGAGGAGATTTTTCTCTACTTTTGGATAATTCTCAGGATAAATACGCTTTGATTATAATATTATATCGCACTGTAATATTTTTGGCATGCCTGCTCCTAGCACACTTCGTAGAATGTGTTGCTGTCTTGGTGGTACCAATATGGATTTACAAAGTACTCAGCTGACTCCCCTAGAGGGGATACCTAAATAGGTTTATGTACATTAAATATGGTATTTCTTCCATAATGTATAGTACACTGTGGAACAAATACACCAAAGAGGATCCTGATCTACGCACTTAGTAAAATTTGTAAATGGTGATATGGAGCGCTTTTGAGTGTTCCACCAGCTCCATTGGTAATTCAGTGTATTTTGGAAAAGGTCTGGGTTTAGAGCCTGTCTTTTTGAACATGGCGCAGTCTTTTGGCTGTCTACTTGTCTTGGTGCAGTCTCTGTACTATTTTTTTTTAGAGTCCTTTCGTTTGTAAATATGATTTACAATTGGTATTTACAAATGGTTTGGTTTGAGTACAGTCTGTGGGATGCCTCTTGCTTTTGTCCTAAGTGTTGATTTGTGGGTTGATTGTTTTTTTTGAGTGTCTATGTGGTTTGTGGACTGACACCGGTGGTGATGCTTCTGAAGTACTTGTTTGAGTGAGTAGCGACTGTGTTTTTTGTGTAAGAATGGCTTGCATTAGCAAGCAGTGTTGTGTGTTCTGAGTGTGTGGCCCCCTTCTTGAAAATGTCTGGAATGAGCTCAATTTGGTTTGTTTTCGTCATTGTGTTCTGCAGATGTCATTTCATTGGAAGAATTACACTTTAAAATTGAAAGAATAAATTGTATAACATATGCTAAATTGCTGCACGCTACTATTTAAAGTAAAGCAGTAACAAAGTATAGATGTCTGAACCTTCAATTATTATATCGCCCCAGTGGTAAAACACAAAATTAGAATTAACACTCAATAGGAAAAAATAGGCCTCACAGAGAAAAAAAAACAAAAAAACAAATTTGTGTGTTTGACACACCTAGGACTCAATACAAAATGTTACAGCATTATCCTTAGATACATTATATTAAATATTAAAAGGCATTCACATTATCTGAGTAATTAGTTGCTGCTAAAATAAAAGCGCCTCTTTTATCACATTGCAAAACGATAGATTTTGACTGGCTTGGAATGCCTGAGTTTTAAATAGAATGAACCGTGCTCATTCCCAGTGCTAGAAAGAGAGCTTTTAGCAGCTGTTCAAAGCTGTCTGTCCGAAGGAAGCTGTCTATCAGAACAGACAGAGGTAATCCATGGTTTACAAACTTTTTGAGGACATTAGAATACAGCAAAGGGTTTTTCTCCTGAAAAAGCGTGGAAGTTAACGCCTGCTAGTCAGAAAACACAGCTGAGTAAATAAAACATGGCTATGCCCGGGCACAAGCTACAGATCAAGCTGTGGGGACTAGGTTTTAAGTTAGTACAAAATGGTATCAAAGCACGTACATTAAAGACTACTGATTTTGAAAGTTAGAAATACAGTTTCATTATTTTGGATAAAACAGAAAGGGTACAAGTAAGGACTTTCTTTCTTGTTGCTTTTTTACTAAGCACATCTGTGGATCTGATGGTAAATAATTACTGCCCTCTAAAAAGTGATACAAACTTTTTATGTTTTAGTAAAAAGCTTCTGTGCTTAGTGTTATAAATAAATGCATTTAAAGGTAAAAGGAAAGGAATAAGGCTTGCTTTTCATATGTGGAAACATCAAAAGGGTTAGTGATCATTATTTTTTTTTTAAATGAATACATGAAAAAAAAATTGTTAAAAGTCATTGTATTAAAATCGTTTTTGCACTATTAGGATTTTCATAATGTCTAATACCACTATTGTGAAAATTCAATAATATTTAGCACTGTAGAAAACTACCCTGTGCAAAGTGTGTGTCAAGATTTCAATGTCTAAATGGTTAAAATATACTGTGCATCAAAATTAAAAAGGGTGAAAATTAGTCTATCTAACAATGCCAATATTACTGTCTCTTAGTGACAAACTTAAAATGTAGTATGGCCTAATGGCTGCAGTGTCAAATACAAAAGTCATGCATAGAGCAGCTGTACAGACATGTGAATTACATTGCGCGCCTTAATGCACGATAGTTCTGAGCGAATTATGGCATTCTGAAAACTGAAATTTTCAGCCAATTTTTTAGGTGCTACAACGCACAGTGCACAAGAAATAAATAAATAATAAACAATACAAGTTACATCCTACCTTTAAAAATATCAGCACGCAGGCACGGAGCGGGGATGCCCTTTAGTCATGCTTCTCGAGAGTTACTTGCTGTGATAGCCATGTGGGAATAACCTTGCACAGACATGGGACAGCAGGTTTAAGGGTCAGAGGTCGAGTTCTGTATTTAGCAAACTAGCAGGGCTAAGGGCAAGGCTTGCTCTGGCACGTTGACCTCGGAAAAGATTCCGAAGGAAGGATGACAGCGCAGAGAGAGAAAGAGAAGCTTTGCTTATTATTTTTGGCAAAAGACCAGGCAGGTTCTGCGAAGTCATAAGAAGAGAAGGAGAGGCAGTAGCGTATATGGGTCCTGTGTAGAGAACAGCTCTGCCATGCATATAGAAATAACGTTTTTAGTTTAAAGATTACTGTGCAAGGGCTAAAATAAGGAGGCAATGAAATTCAGTTTGCTTTCATGCGCCCTCATGTTAAACTAGTACAATTGCTAAAGGAATTGGTAGTTGATTATTAATGTTTTCTAGTTAGCTCAATGTGCTATTTACCTCCTACAAGTCTGTTTGTGCCCAGCTGCCAAAAAGGGGGGTAAATATTGTCGACAGGAGGTCACCTGTTTAGGTTACCTACTGTCGAATGGGGGAAAGGAGACTAGCTCCTGGGCAAATTAAGGGTAAGCAAATTTATGTTCTCTCTCTTTTTTTCTCACTCTCTCTTGAGCCTGTTTAAGCTGTCTAGGAACGGCCATGAGATAATTGGTTGGCCTTGCTTTAATTGAGCTGACAGCCCTTATTAGAGCTGGTGAATAGGTTTTTTTTCTATGAAAATGATGTTACATAGTCCAGATCGTGAAAAGTAGAATGCACAGGGTTCACAATCTTAGGAAAGACGCCTGTGAGATCCCCAGCAAACATTTTGAAGGAAAATATTGCTTTATAGGAGTTTGTTTGCCACAACAAGTTCTGCTGGAGAAATTCATGTACCCACTATGCTGAGGTTTTGTTAGTTATTTATGTAGTAAGGATCCCTGTTAAATTAGCAGTTTTTAGATTTTCATGCCACACCTATAACATGAGAGCATGGCCCTAAGCGTAAAATGTAGGTGTTTTTACATAAGAAAAATAATTTTAGAAGTGTCTGCAGTCCTGTACAAGTAGTGGAAGGTTCATAAGTAGACTTCCTTGGCTGCTTGGGATTGGGAGAAACAAATCAAATCGTGTAACGTTTTACTCTTGTCAGTTCACCAAAAATTCCTTTTATACTCGCTAATAGGTCCTGGGTGTTTTTTTTTAACTTTCAGATAGATGAAGTGGTTCTTGGGTGCCCTGCTAATGTATGGGGCACCCAGAGACTAAAGAAGTTTTCTGAAATAGAGTATACTCTCTGTTGGTAGATTATTTGTATGCCTTGTCTAAAGATCTTTTGTTCTGACCACCAATAGATATCTGCTGCCCTACAACCATTGCCAGAGGGGCCCGGACATCAGATCCAGCCTGGGGAGTCAGCGCCGATCCAGCTTGGAGCCGAGGTAAAGGGAACCAGCACAGGCGTTGCTGGCAACTAGGACCGCAGTGAAGGTAGAAGGCCGGAAGCACTGGGCCCATGAAAGCGACGTGAAGCATGTACCCCTGCCTCTGTCTTGGACGAAAGACGGGGTCACAAATCAGGACAGAAAATTCTTTGCATTGGTCCAGTTTTTGATGCCCAGCTGAGAGAGTCACAGACAGACAAGGACGGCAAAGTGGCTTTGCTTGAGTTGACCCCTTTTGAAACAAGGGTTGCTTCAGATACTACAGCATTAGGCCTCTGAGTCCTGGTCCTCAAGTGAATGCAAGTCTGCACCTCTGTTGGTTGATCAAGAGGTGCCTGGGCATACTAGGTACAATCTGTGGCCCCGACAAAAGAGCAGTGCACCAGCGGAGCAACACAGGAGTTAGGGAAGGACTTGAGTTCAGGGTACAGGTGCTGTGCCTCTGGTGCCTGTTAGATTAAAGTGAAGAAAACTGGTGCACTGCCTGAGACACTGGACAGGATCATTGAGGGTGTTTACCCTGGAAGTTGATTGCCCTATCCTGAAAGAAGAAACTTTTCCCTTAAAACTGGGCCGTGATTGTTTTCTTGAGTTGCAAGTTGTGCAGCTCCACCGTGGGAGAAGTGAACACTTGATGAACAATAAGAGCCTGCCTGTGAGGCTTAGACGGACACAGGGAGAAGACTCCCCTCTGGCTGGTTGTACAGCGGCTTCTATTCTTCAAGTACTTTTTAGCAATGTACCCTTTTGGTCGTCCCATTTTTGAGGAGGAGCAGCCCTTTGCGGCTCCTCGTCCTAATTCCCATGGCCCTGTTTGGTCCTCCTGGTCCCCAGAAGTGAAAATAGTTTTTGTGATAATCTGTGTATTCTCTTTAATACTAGTATTTGGAGTGCTGTTTATTCTGCAAGAGAAACATTTTGTGCAGTCTTTGATAAATACTACTCCGCTCCCCGAACATATCATTGGTACCCTAGCCCTCATAAAGAAGAACACTGGAAGGTTTATTAAAAATGTTTTTATGTAGACATTGCATCCAAAATGTGCTGTTGGCTATTTCCAATCTGCCTAAAACAACCACTGAAATTCATCCCGATATAGGAACTTGGACTTTAATTGGCTGGTTAGGGACATTGTTTGTTACTTGGGGCTGGAAACTGTTGACAATTCTATATATATTCTTTGCGATCCTACTGTCATGCTGTCTATGCATACAATGTGGCCCGATGCTTTGTTCCCTTTGTGTCTCTACTTGTATACCTACCAAGCGCAACGTTAAGAATGTGAACGCCCAATATGTATTAGACCAAGAAGTTAGCAATATGTTGAGAATAGATGTGTAGGATATTTTCTATATTCCTTCTAGATCATAGAGATGTCTTCAGCTAATGCTAAAAGGGTCATCTGTGGAAACTAGCAGAAATTGCTGTTAGCAAGAGCTGAAGCCATTTTGATTATGGCAGCCATTTTAGTTAGCCATGTGCTGGCCATGTGCTTCTTGTCTCTTTACTGTTGCCTGCTTTTCTATTCTGCTTGAGTCATCAGTTACAGTTAACTCCTTCAGCACTGAGCCAGAGCAATGTATGATCAGAAAGGCCTGTAGCTGCAAGAATACACCTGTTTTAGAATAGAACTGTCAGGCTGTTTTAACTGATGTAAGCAGAAATGTCTCCCCTCCCACTTTGTTGAGCAAGCAATTTTTGTATACCCATGTTAGTCAATAACTATTCTTGTATGTGCCAGTACCTCCCCTTTGAGTCTCCATGCTGACTATGCAACAAATGTATATATAAGGCCCCTAGTTTCTGTACTTCTTGGACTACCTCCTATAGTGGCCTGAGGGTACTGTATTGATGTAGTCTCCCTCATGTGAGGTTAATAAATCTATTTTCTTTGATATTACAGCTTCCGTGCCAATTTCTATTTTGTTAGTCTAAGGACTTAAGGACAAAGAAGGGCGAACCCCTGCACCAGTGGGCCTCTGAAAAGGCTCGCTCCCACAGTACAGCCCCTCATAAGTACTCACCTGGCTACCTTTATTTCAGCCCGGTAGTGCCTCCACTAAGATGTCTACAAAATCCACCCAGGACTGTGTGTTTACTTTCTGGGTGTCGCTGAACTTCACCCTTGTTTTGCTCTGGGGTGAGACCAAATTTCCTAATTAGACATTTTCTCTTGTGGGAGTAGGATTCTGCCTCATCCCACTCTAGGGTCAGGAGCATATCCCTCCCAGCTACTGGGATCAACTCCCACAGGAATGAACCCAAGTATTTGGAGTAGATCCTTCTCATCTTAAGGACCCTTTCAAGTGCATTTGTCAATGTCATCCCCTCTACATACTTGGGAACTATCCCCTTGGGAAGTCTGGGATCAAACCCAACACCCCTGGACATCTTACTATCTTCTTCATTTTTGCTGCCACCATTTCTTTTCTCTTCTTCTCTTGCCCACGTCTTCTTAGCTAGGTCCAGCTTCTCCTTCTCTGTAGCTATGGAAGCTAGTTGAGCCTGAAGCTGTCTTTCTGCAAGGGACAGCTCTAGTTCCTCTGTGGAGGAGGTTCCCCTCCCTCTACTAGCTGGAAGCCTGAACCTCGTACTAGAATTTATGGATAGGTTGTCATCATCCTCCTCCTGGAGGTTGTTGGAGGGAGCACCTTCCCCCTCCCCTTCATTCCCTGTGAGGTGAGTTAGGTTCGCCAAATCAAGCTCCATGGTATCCCTAATTCTTGGTCACAAAAAATCATTGTCACAAATTATACACTAGAGCAATCTAGGAAAACCAAAAATTGACATAAATAAAATATTAGTCCAAATTTAAAAAAATAAAAAATCAATGTTCCTCTAAGTCAATTTAGCGGATTTTTAAAGATCTTCAATTAAATACTATATGGTGTGGTTTAAACACAGATACTATCCTCACTGCTGATCAACAAATATTGGAATGTGGTTTATTAGTAGGTGTATTTAGGCACCTACCACTAGTATTAAGAGCCACACTCAAACTATATGTCCCAGTCAAGTTCTCAATAAATTATTCTCTTGCTCAACCCTTGGCAACTGGCTGTGAGCAGGAAGGCTTAACATAAGAGACAGGTGTGTTAAAGCATTTAAAACCATCACTACAGTAAATAAGTTAGACACAACATACAATAAGAATTCAACACCAATTTATAACAATAGGAAACATTTTTATGAGTAAAATGACACTAAAAAGAACAAAATCCAATGTAGGGAACTAGAGATATGATTTTGTAAAGATTAAAAGTAAAACTAGTGCTTAGAAGCAAATAGCGTTCAAAGGTAGGCCAGGGGAGTTTGTGGAGTTACTCAGCGAAATGACAAAAAAAGTCTGCTGCGCTCCGTGGAGGTTTGCAAGCAGCGAAGGGAGGTAAGTTGCTCTGCTCGCATTTATTTTGAGTGCTGGGCACCACCACGCGCAGCACAAGAGGGCGCAGCTTCTTTCTGCCACTCAAGTAGATGTTCTACTTAAGTGGCAGCTTCCTCAACACGAGCAGCAGGTTTCTCAATGTGAGCGGTAGTGACCTTCCGCGACTGCCCGCATTGAGAAATTTCGCTTGAGGTGGTCTAATGTTGGATTTTCCTCACTTGCCAACTTAACGTTAGTGAGGCCAAGGGTAGAAAAACTCCACTCCGCGCCGCTGTGCTGAGTGTTTTGGAACACTGCACTGTACACGGAGCGTGGAGTGGGAAAAACTCTGCAAACTCTGTGAGCAGAGCGGAGTTTACTGCCCAGGTCTACACAAAGGGTTAAAAAAAGTCACGCTGGACAGGGAAAGAGTCCAAGCCACCCGCGATGTAACACTTTTACAGTTACTTCCTGAAGTGTTTCTTGATGCAAGAAATGGTCAGTTGGATTTCTATTTAGTCGTCCACAGTACCAGCCAAGGGTTCAGAAGCTGTGGATCTAGGACAACAACTCCCCCGAAGCACCTGGTTAATCCAAGTAAAATCCAGGTGAAGCTTATCAGCTGGAGTTGTCTTTGTTGCTGATGTTGCAGGTAGCCTTTCCAGCACTTTTCTACTAGTTGCTTATCAGGGAGTCCTTATGTTATCCTTTAGGACAGGTAAAGTCATTTTGTTGTGAAACCTTGTGAGTGCAGCAGGTGCAGTCCTTATTGGTGCAGTCCAAGGGTCCAGCAGGTTAGTCATTCTTCTTCTTGTAGTTTTAAGGCAGAGATCTGAGCTACTGGGCAGCTCTCCCATATTTATCCATGCCCCTGGGGTGACAAGGGAGGGGGCACGCCTGACCAATGGGGTGCAGGGTGCCACCCTCAGATATGACAACTTCCTCCAAAGTGTGGCATATTCTTGTCCCAGAAACCACTATTCTTTTCAAATTCAAAATGGAGAAACTTTCTCCTGGAGGTAAAGATCTGGCTAAGCCAACCCACTGGTGTGGCTACATTTCCCTGAAACTCCCCTTCCTGCTCCTCTACTAATTCAATTACTGGGGCTCCTATCTGACTGGGGGTGCAGGATGTAGGGGTGAGCCGGTGTTCTGTCCTAACTGTCATTCCCTATTTGAAGGCCAGTTTGGCTACTCCGCCCTCATCCTGCCTTTTTTTCTGCAGCTTCAGATCTCCTCCAACCAGATGTCCTTTGTGCCTATGCAGGCCACTTCTCAACTCTTCAGAGCAGTTTGGTTCAGCCTGTCGAATCAAATGCTGGCCATTCAGAGAGGCTGCTGGAAGGCTGGATTTTGGTTAATCAGAATAGCAAGTTCTATAACGTATTTTCTGTAATAGTTATAAGAAATCTAACCTTGGCAAGTTGTTGGTTTTATTCTAAATACTTTGAAGTATATTTTTAGCTCACTCCTGCCAATAGTTATACTTTAATAAAGTATTCCCTTTTGGCCTATGGAGCCAATATGCTTATAGTTAAAAGGTACCCTACCCCTGGGGCACCTAGGGGGGACCTTAGGGTTGACTTATATGTACAAATAATGTAGTTTAAGACTTTGGAAGTACCTTTAATTCCAAAGTCGAAGTTGCATATAATTTTATTTTAAAAGCAGCCTGCAAAGCAGGGATGCCTTTAACATGACAGCAGACAACAGAGCAGTACACACTTAAGTGCATTAAATCTACTGGGCCTCTAAACCTACATGCACTATCATAAAGTAGGACTTACAGGTAGGTTGTCAGCCAATTGTAATTATGCCTAATTACCATGTACTTTTGATCAGAGCACCGGACCTGGGTCTGGTTAGCAGTGCCCAGGGCACAATCAGAGTCAGAGAACCAGCATTTAGCAGCCCAGATGGGGGAAAAAGTGGGGGCACACTGCAAAATGCCCTGGTTTAACACAGGGGAGTACTGGCCTACTTATTTCACTAACGGTTACAGTAATCAGATCTCAGCCAGATGCGATACATATTACCAGACAAGGATCCTACATACCACATACAGTGTTGGACAATTGTCACATGAAAAGACAGTGTTTGTTTATATGCACATGCAGTTGCTTAATACAAAGGGAAGAACTGTTCAGTAAAAATCACAATTTAAAGGTTTACTTTGATTTAGATAACAATTCCACTATTTAACATTCAACATTACTGTTAATTCCACATTTAACACCAGCACAAGTGCTTTAATAAGTGATGTACAAAAGACAATATGAGTTTATTCATAACAAGTGCAATGTGAACCTTATTCGTGGCTCTTCTATTCCAGTGACATAGACAAGGGGCCCGATTCACAGAACTAACTTAAGACAAAATCCTAAACTTACTACCATTTTGGTATTCACAGAAGGCACTTACTCATTTTGGTATTCACAGAAGGCACTTACTTACTCATTTTGAGTAACTTACTCATTTTGTGTAACTTACTCATTTTGGTATTCACAGAAGGCACTTACTCATTGATGAGTAAGTGCCTTCTGTGAATACCAAAATGAGTAACTTACTCATTTGTGTAACTTACTCATTTTGGTATTCACTGAAGGCACTTACTCATCAATGAGTAAGTGCCTTCTGTGAATACCAAAATGAGTAAGTTACACAAAATGAGTAAGTTACTCAAAATGAGTAAGTAAGTGCCTTCTGTGAATACCAAAATGAGTAAGTGCCTTCTGTGAATACCAAAATGGTAGTAAGTTTAGGATTTTGTCTTAAGTTAGTTCTGTGAATCGGGCCCACAATTCCTAACTAGGCAAAAAATCACCAGACTTCATCTTTACACACGCAACCTCCTTCTTTAAATTAAAACATGAGGATTACAACCTAGCATCTAATACCATCAGTTATAAAAAATAAACTTTTCAATGGGACAGATACACAAAGATTGGTTTAAAAGTAAGTGTGACTTTCTCTTGTAGTACTTCTGTCTTAGTCTTGAATTTCAGAAGTAAGCCATGAATACCCATAGCTTACTTCTGGCTTACTCATGGAACTCAGAACTAATACAAGAGTAACTTGCAGTATTTTTTGTGTGAATTGCTCCCCATATTTCGGTTTTTATGTTATGGTTGCGTTTGATGGTAATGTAGCTGAGTTGCATAGATTCTCGCAACCACACACATCACATGTCCTGGTTCAATACCACTTAATTTATGTGTTATCTATGAATAATTTAGTACATTGCTTCCCATCACATGCTTCATAAAGATTAACCAACTACATTGATGTTTGCCAAAGCTAAACACAATTCTTGTCTCTTCATGTATTTTAAATAACAACAAAATGAGTCAATCTCTGACCATGAAAGAATGTTACCTCAGATAAGGTAGAGCACACCAACATGCTTTTTTCCAAGTTTTTTCAAATGAAGGGATCCATCATAATCTAATTATTACTGATCTGCTACTTGAAAATCACTTTGCAAGTTCACTCAAAAATGTCCAATAGGAGTGATTCCAGTCATTCACTGTATTGAAAAAGTTATTTAAATAGTTGTGTTCAGGACTTCTCTCTGTATCTAAGTCTTTTCTCCTTTTTCCTGAATTGTCTCATGTATGTCCTCTTCTACAACATGTTCCTACTCTCTTTCAAAGCATCCCTGATGAAATCATAGCCACAGAACAGAAACTTTCAACGAAGATTCCCTCTTGAAGAAATTGCCACTAGGGCAAGTGTAAACCATTGTCCTACTCACAGATACAGAAAATATTGTATCTGGTTATACGTGCTATTCAATTTGCTCAATCAATCAATCTATCAATCAATCTCTTTATTCGATCCGTTAAAAACTACAGATCAGAAAAGTACAAAAATATGAGATACATATAGAAGCCATATTAAAAGGACACAAATTACAATCAAATACATCTTGGAATAAGAGACACAACTTCATCTCAAGTTCCTATGGCCCATTGAAACTAATAAATAAATAAATAAATGAGCTATAAAAAGTTTGTAAGGAGATATAAAATGATTACAAAAGTGGAGAAGCAGCAACAACAATCAGTCAATCATATACAATCTTAGAATGACAAATACAGATTTGGGACTAAGAGAACTGCCTTAGCATTTTTCAAGTGCAGTGAGGACATCATTATTCCTTCATCTTAGACAAGCTAATAAAAAGGAGGCTATCGCGAAGCAAATGGATGGATCATGAAGTTTCTTTAAAAACAGTAGAGCGGGGCGCCATTGCCTAATTTTACATTTCTTTACAATTGAGAGTATAAATCTAGCTTGTTAGTTCTCATAGAGACTACAAAAAAAGAATATATGAAGGTCGGACTGCTCCAATCCCCCGTCACAGGGGCAAGGCAACAGGTCAGTACTTCTATACATCTTCGCAGGGAAACCCAGCATCAGCGGGATCAAGTTCAGTCGAAATCTCAAGAAGATATATCTATGGTGACCATTTCATATACTCTGTAAATAAAAGTAATCCCCCTCTATTATCAGTGGTAACTGGAGTTACAACATCACTGATTTCTTTGGATCACTTTCTTTCTGGCGCTCATAGACCACCTATGAAAAGAAAATCGCCTTCAGCTTTTGCTTCGAAATTGTTTTACACATACTGGGGGTGATAAACAATTCCTCCAGACCTAGAGCATCCAGATTTAACCTCATGTACTTAAGCCAATGAATTTTCCATGTATTATCCAGAGCTAGGCAATTTTTAATTATGATCTGGGTTAGATTCACTATATCCCTGCGCCATATGGAATGCCACAAGAGTAGTGGGGCAATCTTGATAGTATCTATTATGTAAGGTAATCCTGATTCAAGATGGCAAATGTAGTTTAAGCACGAGCTGGGGAGGGATAATACTTTCTTATAAAATATATCCTCCAAAATTCGAAGTTGGGTTACCGGAACCATACCCCATATACCTGCCCCATAGGTTGCTGCTGAGAGTGTCTTTGCTTGGTATACCTTCTTTATGGTGGTAAGGGGTTTTGAGCCCAACCTATTAGCAAAGACCTTTATAGCTTCCATACTCCTCTCCATCACCAGGGCTCTATTATTCACCATGTTTGCCCAAGTCTGTTTTTTATCAAAGTGGACCCCTAAGTACGAGAAGGAGCCAACCACCTCTAGTCTCCTTGAGCCTATCTCAAAATGTTGCGCTCTATTTACTACAGGCATCCCTACTATAAGGACAAAGGACTTATCTTCATTTACCCTTAGACCCAGTGAGGCCATAAAGGAGGCATAAGCATTTATTAGTTGATGAAGGGCCACCCCCGTTCGAGCGACTAATACCGCATCATCGGCATGTGCGAGTATCAGTACGGTTAAGGACTCAAAGACAGGGACGACGGGTGTTGCTCCAATAAGTGCTGCTTCAACACCATTGGTGTATAAACAAAATAAAAATGGAGCGAGCACGCACCCCTGCCTAACACCCCTTAAGATCTTAAATGAGCGAGTACACTCCCCTTCTTTCCCATATCTGACACTGGCAGTAGCGTTAGAATAAAGTTGCCAAATAAAGCTAGTTATTTCAGGATCCACCCCCATCTCCTCCATTATATTCCAAAGTCGGGAGTGGATCGCACAATCAAATGCTGTGCTTAAATCCATAAAAGCCAAGAAAATCTGGCCTGTTTTAGATCTGGTATATTTATCAATTATCATGGTTAAATTGAGGCACTGGTCTTTAGTGCCTCTACCACCCTGGAAACCGTATTGTGCCTGCATCAAAATCTTCTTCTCCTTTGCCCACTCTTCCAGCATGTTTAGGAGAAGGCGCCCCATTAACTTTGCAGTAGTATCCAGCAATGAGATGGGTCTGTGATTCTGAGGCTTTTCTTTGTGGCCCTTTTTGTATATAGGAACAATAATACTAGTTTTCCATGAAACTAATGGAGTAGATTTATCAATTTCATTAAAAACATTAGTTAATAATGGGGCCTATAAATATTGGTGCACAAGGAAAAAATCAATAGGAACACCATCGGGGCCCGGTGCCTTTCCACTAGCACACTTTCCCAATCCCCTGCTAACCTTCTGTACTGAAAGAGTCAAGGGCTCAATCGATGGTCGCTTTGCACTTGAGCCGTCAATGCCGGAGATGTTGTTTGAATCAAAAATCTGTTCAAAGTGGGCCACCCATTGATCTTCACTAACATGAGAGTCTAGCGAGGGATCACTACTTTTTTAAAATGGGGAGCGTTAATCACCTTCCAGAAATCTTTGCAATTCTTAGAGGCTGCTGCTATCTCTAAGTTTTCCCATGCTTCTTCTCTTAGGGCCCTTTACTTATCCTTCCTGGCCACAGCATATGCCTTGCGAAGCTGCTTAATCTGGTCCCTATCTCTAGGTTGTTCTTTTAAAGCCCTATGCAAATTCCTTAAAGCTTTAGAGCAGGCTTGGTCAAACCACTGTTTCACTGGCATTTTTGATATGGCTTTCGGACACATCAAAGCCACTTTTACTTTCTTGAGTAAACTCTCAAAAGAAGAAGGCAGTAAATAAGTATTACCCTCAGATTCTAGGCATTTTAAAACCAGCTGCATGTTCTCATCTACGAATTGTGGAACCAATTTTGTCTTATCTATTTGTGCCCTTTTTAGCTGGTAGCCATTTTTCCTAGCCAGGATAGGTTTCTCCATTTTTTTTGTTAGCTTTTTCCTTTCTGCTTCTACTAGTAGTATGGTAAAAAGGATAGCATGGTCACTAAAAGCTGTAAATTGGGTGTCTGTTTGATCAATCCTTCCCCGAATGGAGCCTGACACTATTATATAATCGATAGTAGACTCATAGGAGGTCATTACGATGGCGGACGGAAAAACAACCGACCGCCATGGTAGCGGGAAAACACCGCCCGCCGCTACCGCGGGAAAACCGACGGCTAGATTAGGATCCTCGGCTGTAAAAATCCAACCGTGGCAGAAAGGAGACCCGAGAAACCGCCGTTCGCCTGCGGAGAAGGCCCAAACCCGTCCGCGGCGGTCGGTTTCGCAGCGGAAACAGTCCAAACGACCGCAACCACAGCGGAGACACCGCCATCGAAATTATGATATTCCCGACATCCCCGCGGTGCAGTGCGCTGTTTCCGACCGCCGCCGTCGACAACATCGAAGAATCAGTGAGACGGCGGAAGCGCCGTAGCCGAGCCACCACTGCGGACGCTCCGTTAAAAAAATGGCGGTCGCTAGAAAAACATACAACATGGCCACAAAGTGCACCAACCAAACAAGGCATGCACCCAAAAATACCTAACACAGCCCAAAGACACACCCCCATGGTAAACTCCAAAACTACAAATCCCAAGTTCACACACACACCACACCTGCTACCAATACCCCATCCTGACACACCCACAGACACCAGTATAAATCCAGCCCCCAACATACCACAAACCTTTGCAAAACTCCACAACTGAGGGGACATCCACCACAGATGACAGGAGAGCTAAATCTGCACAACACACACACATCACCACCACCACTTCCACACCTGCACCTCTAACACCTTTGCACAGCACACACCATACACATCACAACCACCACTACCACTTCCAAAGCTGCACCCTAAACACCTTGACACATCACACACCATGTCACCACAGAGAATGCCCAAATTCACTGAGAGTGAGTTGAGGGTCATGGTCGATGAGATAATCAGGGTAGAACCCCAATTGTTTGGTAACCAGGTCCAACAGACACCACTAGCAACAAGGACGCAAATGTGGAGAAGGATAGTAGAGAAGGTCAATGCAGTAGGGACCGTGCCACGCAATAGAAATGAAATCGTGAAGAGGTGGCACGATCTGAAGGCAGTGGTCAAAAAGAAGAGAGCCAAGAACCATGAGCTGGCTCACAGGACAGGCAGTGGCCCTCCCGTTCCACTCAAAACATTCACTGAATGGGAGGAGAAGGTGCTTGGCATTCTACATCCAGAGAGTCTCTCAGGAATACCCAGGGGAGTGGAGGCTGGTAAGTACAAACAAATGCCTAACATCACACAAATGTACTGTCTTGCACCATTACAATACCTCCTAGGTTCAAATTCATTCATGTGCACAACACTCCCCCAACACATCTCTCACAGATACAACAGACACTCCCCCTGAAGCCCCCCAAAGGTAGTTAGCAACATCACCATGGGTACATGTGTACATGCTGCCTGCACTACAACTCCCACCAGGCCCCCTTGTCCCACAGCTGAGCAGGATGGAGCACTCCCCCCACCCAGAAGCATGCCTCAGCCATTGTGTGCTTCACCCTCACCTTACAGGTAGGTAGCCATCTTTACAGGGAGGTGTCTGTGTAATAGGGAGGCCTGCACAACAACTCCCACCAGGCCCCCTTGGCCCACAGCTGAGCAGGATGTAGCCCTACCCAGAAGCATGCCTCAGCCATTGTGTGCTACACCCTCACCTAACAGGTAGGTAGCCATCTTTACAGGGAGGTGGGTGGGTGTTTGGGAGGCCTGCACTACAACTCCCACCAGGCCCCCTTGTCCCACAGCTGAGCAGGATGTAGCCCTCCCCCACCCAGAAGCATGCCTCAGCCATTGTGTGCTACACCCTCACCTAACAGGTAGGTAGCCATCTTTACAGGGAGGTTGGTGGGTGTTTGGGAGGCCTGCACTACAACTCCCACCAGGCCCCCTTGTCCCACAGCTGAGCAGGATGTAGCCCTCCCCCCAACCAGAAGCATGCCTCAGCCATTGTGTGCTACACCCTCACCTAACAGGTAGGTAGCCATCTTTACAGGGAGGTGGGTGGGTGTTTGGGAGGCCTGCACTACAACTCTCACCAGGCCCCCTTGGCCCACAGCTGAGCAGGATGGAGCATTGCCCCCACCCAGAAGCATGCCTCAGCCATTGTGTGCTACACCCTCACCTAACAGGTAGGTAGCCATATTTACAGGGAGGTGGGTGGGTGTTTGAGAGGCCTGCACTACAACTCCCACCTGGCCCCCCTGTCCCACAGCTGAGCAGGATGTAGCCCTCCCCCACCCAGAAGCATGCCTCAGCCATTGTGTGCTACACCCTCACCTAACAGGTAGGTAGCCATCTTTACAGGGAGGTGGGTGGGTGTTTGGGAGGCCTGCACTACAACTCCCACCAGGCCCCCTTGACCCACAGTTGAGCAGTATGGAGCACCCCCCCCACCCAGAAGCATGCCTCAGCCATTGTGTGCTACACCCTCACCTAACAGGTAGGTAGCCATCTTTACAGGGAGGTGGGTGGGTGTTTGGGAGGCCTGCACTACAACTCCCACCAGGCCCCCTTGGCCCACAGTTGAGCAGGATGTAGTCCTCCCCTACCTAGAAGCATGCCTCAGCCATTGTGTGCTACACCCTCACCTAACAGGTAGATAGCCATCTTTACAGGGAGGTGGGTGGGTGTTTGGGAGGCCTGCACTACAACTCCCACCTGGCCCCCTTGTCCCACAGCTGAGCAGGATGTAGCCCTCCCCCCACCCAGAAGCATGCCCAGCCATTGTGTGCTATACCCTCACCTAACAGGTAGGTAGCCATCTTTACAGGGAGGTGGGTGGGTGTTTGGGAGGCCTGCACTACAACTCCCACCAGGCCCCCTTGGCCCACAGTTGAGCAGGATGTAGCCCTCCCCCCACCCAGAAGCATGCCTCAGCCATTGTGTGCTACACCCTCACCTAACAGGTAGGTAGCCATCTTTACAGGGAGGTGGGTGGGTGTTTGGGAGGCCTGCACTACAACTCCCACCAGGCCCCCTTGTCCCACAGCTGAGCAGGATGGAGCACTAGTCCCACTCATAGGCATGTGATGTCTGTGCAGCAGCACATGACACCATGCCACTTAGTCCACAGTCACCAACACAAATAATGCAAAACAGTTGAGTTGTAGTCACCATGCACAAGTCTCTGGTCAAAATTGACCCACATTGTGTACACTGTGCCAGGCATCACACACTGCAACACTAACAACGATCATGCTGCCCTGCAGCAGTGTCTGGCCGTTTGTATGGCAAAGTGCAAATCACCCATGTCATACCACAGTGTTGCAATGTAAACAGTGGAAGTGCAGTGCACCACAAAACTACACTGCAGCTGGGACTCACAATGCTAAACTAAGCACATCCCAAATGTCCTTCAACACACCCAGCTACCACAGTGCTGCACTGAATTGCAGAACAGCACCTTGTCTGAATTAAATTGTCAAAGGTGTCTTGTTTGGACCACCAATGTGTGTATGCATTGACAATGTTCACATCTCACACTGTCTGTCTGAACAGTGCTGGTATAGTCTGGCCCCAAAAGCACACATTGTCTGCACAGGGCTGAGTACATCTCACACACACACCACTGTTGACCACAACATGTCAGTGTATGGATGCCCTGGAACAACTGCTTCACCAGTACTGTGCTCATGTTCTCAGGTCCACAAATACCATGAAACCATGACAGTGTGGAAATGTATGCTGGGTGAGATCTTCACCCTGCTGTATGTCACCACTGTGCTACGAGACTATACCCCTTGCCGTATTGTGCCTTCAAATGTCGGGGGAGTGAACCCCACAGCCAGATAGCTGGGACAACAGTGATGGGGGGCTATACCCCATGACCAAATGTAATCTGAAATCAATGGGTACAAAAAGCCACACACACATCATGCTCACCACACACACATTCCATCCAAAGATTTCAACCAAGTCACATAGCCATGTCATTGCTCACCTTCACCTCACACTGTAGTTAGCCATCTACACAGTGAGACGGTGTAGTGTGTTTGGCTATCCGTCCCACAAAATGCAACATGCATGCTGTTCCACCACTATGGAGGATGGGACACTACACCCCCAATAAGAAGCATGTGGCAGGCAATGTATGCTACCCACCCAACTCACAGGTAGGTAACCGCATCTCACAGGTCGGGGTGTATGGGGCTGGGAAGCTTGCACAACAACTCACACGGGCCCACCTTACCGCCAGCACACAAGACCCATTACTTCCTGGCACCAACATGCATGTGTCAGTCATTGCAATGTACACTTCAAAAGAACTGGCATGTGGACATATCATGCTGACTTGTCCCACACTGGACCAAGATGGAAGCCCTCATCATACACACACAGAGAGGTCTCTCAAATACAAGGAAAACACAGCAAACACAACATATCAACAGCCACAACATGCAGCCAGATATGCATTTAAAAAAACATGTTGGCATAGGACACCAGGCCTCTCAATGCACAAGTGCACACCCAGATAGTATTGGCAACTATAGTGTGCACACACCTAAGAAAATGAAACTGTGACAGCAACCAAAGTGTGAATGACTGAAACACATGTAGATGGAACTCCGAGCACAACCATGCACACCACTACATGCCATCTGACAGTAGCAGTGGTCCAGACCACCTAGGATCTAATTAAAGCAAACTTAAGCATGTCTGGAATTGCAAATACAGATATCTACACCACATTGAAAAGGTATGCATGAAACTACAATGGTCACTCACTGTGCAGAGTAAACCGCTGCAAGGGCTCTACAAGTGACACATACGCGTAAATGGATGACATATGATTGATCAATAACAGGATGCCAACATGAGACTGTCAATGTCAAAAAATGATATTGTGCATGTCATGTCATGACAACTCCCAATATGGACAAGTAATGCATGTACCACAACAGAATGTCGGTCAATGCAAATTTGTACAGTGAACAACTGCTGGATGTATAAACAGTTGATGTAACACTGCTAACACAAACTTTGATGGGTCCAACACAATGACCATTTCTCATCTGACCCACAGGTGACCAAGAACTCACTGCAGAGGATGACACCACCCTGCAGAGCCAGTAAACCCCCGGAACAGAGACAACTGGATGAGGACTCCCTGGATTCCTTGGATGAGGAGCTCCACGCTGGCCCATCTGGTGTGGCAGGCCGCAACCAGTCCCAGGCACCCATTGTCCCCCCAACCACATCAGCTGCAGCCCCTGACCATCCTCTGACAGCTGCTGTCAGGCCTGTGTGTCAACCACTACCACCACCACCACCACCACAGCTGTCCGCAACACCCGCCCTGCCCCAGGGGTTGAGCAGCCCACCACATCGACTGCGGAGGCCAGGGAGAGGATGCAGCGGGCCAATGTGAGGACTGTGGCAGCAGTGCAGCTGGTCGGGACAGGGTCATGCAGAGGGGGACTGATCCTGGGACGGAAGCCCTGGGCCACATCGACAGAGTCCTTGGGGCCTACCAACAGGCCCAGGGACGAGTGGGCCGGTTAGAGGAAGAATCTTGGGAGCACCTCCTGCTGCTGAGGTCCATGGACACACGCATGGGACAGATTGTGGACCTCTTGGGGCAGCTAGTGGCGGTTCTGAGGGACAGGCAAGCGCAACATTCTACCCTCCGCCTCCCCCTGTTGGGCAGCAGGATGACACTTCATCATCCTCCCCTGCGTCCACAGAGGGGGGTGAGTCCTCAGACACCACTGCCCCTGCAGCAGTGGCCCCTCCAGTCAAGCGCAAGAGGGGCCGTCCAAGGAAAGGCCAGGGGGACTCACGTGCCAAAGCACCTGCCAAACGCTAGTCCCCGAGCCAGCCATGATGGCAGACCACTGCACCACTGCATTGACCTTTTGGACTATCCTTCACCACACTGACATGTGAATGGCATCTATCTGTTGGTCTGGGTCTCCACATCATTGTGGGGACTACTCAAGTATCTCATCTACCATGACTGTCAACTCACTTCTTCAATTCCCCCCTTCACATCTTCTCCACCCTCGCATGTCACAGTTGTAAATAAATACACCTTACACACATGTTGTTGTGTCTGCTCCATCTTTAATACAGGATGTGCAACCTTCACCGTGTAGGACATGGTCCAGGGGAATGGAATGTAGGTAACAAGTGAGATGCTGAAGGGACCTAGGGAAAACTGCAGAACAAGAGTCACTTGTATGGGTGTGGCATTGCACACATCACACAACACTTGTCAACAAGGTACTCAGATCTACAAACTTTACACAGAGCAACAGTCACCATAGAGACATTCTCTATCACACTAACCAATCACACATACATTGGCAAGCAGCAATGAGTCAACACCAAGCTGCAGTCAGCAAGCTCACATACACCCACACAGCAACAGCAACACCATCAGACTATTTTGTCCCTTCTACATCGTCACTCACCTTCAAGTGAAGTAGCGGGTGATGAGCTGTCGACGCATGTCGACCCCTTCCTCCTCTCCACTGCCCTCGTCACTGGATCCGGGTTGATTTGCAGGCGGCGGCCTTGGCTGCTCATCATCGTCATCCAGGATCAGGGGTATTGCCTTGCGAATGGCCAGGTTGTGGAGCATGCAGCATGCCACCACTATCTGACACACCTTCCCTGGCGAGTACATAAGGGCACCTCCAGTACGGTCCAGGCACCGAAATCTTGATTTTAGGAGACCAAATGTCCGTTCTATCACACGCCGTGTCCTCCCATGGGCATCATTGTATCGCACATCAGCTGGCGTGACGGGATTCCGCAATGGGCTCAGCAACCACGGGCGGTTCGGATATGCCGAGTCACCTGGGTGTGAGAGACACAGATTAACCTTCCAGTCCCAAAATGCAACACAACAGCATGTCACACACACACCACTCTAATCCACTATGCATACTCACCCACAAGCCATGCACGCTCAGGAAGCAGATTGGCCATCAGCTGAGGAACGATGCTGCTGCGCAAGATGTGGGTATCATGGGCTGAGCCGGGAAACTTGGCACACACGTGTGAGATGGTCATGTCCGCCAGGCACACCACTTGTACATTTACCGAGTGTGAATGCTTCCTATTGCGGTAAACCTGTGCACAAGCCCAACATGTGTGCAATCAATTGCACCAATGACATGGGGGATATGTCCAAGGGCATAGAAATCGCCCTTCACAGCCACCAACTCAGGCCCCCTGGGAAAATGGATATATCTGTCTTTGTACAGCATCATGGCCGACAGGACATCCCTCAGCACCATGCTGAACATCGGCTGTGAAAGCAAAAGACATACAATTGATGGACGGAATGCAGAACAAATCAAAACATTCACCCCCAGTCAAGAGATCTTGGTTAAATCCATCATTCTTTTGCTCACCATGCCACCCCAGTTTAGACCTGGCCATATGCAAATCAGTCTTGACCCTGCGCCTCATGGGAACAGTCCAGCCCGAACTGCCAAGCCAGGTCCTCCCTGGACCGGAAACAAGCATCCTAGGACCGGTTTCGGGGTTTCAACCCTCTTCAGCCATGATAGCTTGATTCCAGTGGCACAGTGAGCCCAGGACCCACGTCTGGGCATACCTGGCGCACTTAGGGCGAGAAAGCAAAAGACATACAATTGATGGACGGAATGCAGAACAAATCAAAACATTCACCCCCAGTCAAGAGATCTGGGTTAAATCCATCATTCTTTTGCTCACCATGCCACCCCAGTTTAGACCTGGCCATATGCAAATCAGTCTTGACCCTGCGCCTCATGGGAACAGTCCAGCCCGAACTGCCAAACCAGGTCCTCCCTGGACCGGAAACAAGCATCCTAGGACCGGTTTCGGGGTTTCACCCTCTTCAGCCAGGATAGCTTGATTCCAGTGGCACAGTGAGCCCAGGACCCACGTCTGGGCATACCTGGCGCACTTAGGACGAGAAAGCAAAAGACATACAATTGATGGACGGAATGCAGAACAAATCAAAACATTCAACCCCAGTCAAGAGATCTGGGTTAAATCCATCATTCTTTTGCTCACCATGCCACCCCAGTCTAGACCTGGCCATATGCAAATCAGTCTTGACCCTGCGCCTCATGGGAACAGTCCAGCCCGAACTGCCAAGCCAGGTCCTCCTGGACCGGAAACAAGCATCCTAGGACCGGTTTCGGGTTTCACCCTCTTCAGCCAGGATAGCTTGATTCCAGTGGCACAGTGAGCCCAGGATCCACGTCTGGGCATACCTGGCGCACTTAGGGCGAGAAAGCAAAAGACATACAATTGATGGACGGAATGCAGAACAAATCAAAACATTCACCCCCAGTCAAGAGATCTGGGTTAAATCCATCATTCTTTTGCTCACCATGCCACCCCAGTTTAGACCTGGCCATATGCAAATCAGTCTTGACCCTGCGCCTCATGGGAACAGTCCAGCCCGAACTGCCAAGCCAGGTCCTCCCTGGACCGGAAACAAGCATCCTAGGACCGGTTTCGGGGTTTCACCCTCTTCAGCCAGGATAGCTTGATTCCAGTGGCACAGTGAGCCCAGGACCCACGTCTGGGCATACCTGGCGCACTTAGGCGAGAAAGCAAAAGACATACAATTGATGGACGGAATGCATAACAAATCAAAACATTCACCCCCAGTCAAGAGATCTGGTTTAAATCCATCATTCTTTTGCTCACCATGCCACCCCAGTTTAGACCTGGCCATATGCAAATCAGTCTTGACCGTGCGCCTCATGGGAACAGTCCAGCCCGAACTGCCAAGCCAGGTCCTCCCTGGACCGGAAACAAGCATCCTAGGACCGGTTTCAGGGTTTCACCCCTCTTCAGCCAGGATAGCTTGATTCCAGTGGCACAGTGAGCCCAGGACCCACGTCTGGGCATACCTGGCGCACTTAGGGCGAGAAGGCAAAAGACATACAATTGATGGACGGAATGCAGAACAAATCAAAACATTCACCCCCAGTCAAGAGATCTAAGTTAAATCCATCATTCTTTTGCTCACCATGCCACCCCAGTTTAGACCTGGCCATATGCAAATCAGTCTTGACCCTGCGCCTCATGGGAACAGTCCAGCCCGAACTGCCAAGCCAGGTCCTCCCTGGACCGGAAACAAGCATCCTAGGACCGGTTTCGGGGTTTCACCCCTCTTCAGCCAGGATAGCTTGATTCCAGTGGCACAGTGAGCCCAGGGCCCACGTCTGGGCATACCTGGCGCACTTAGAGCGAGAAAGCAAAAGACATACAATTGATGGACGGAATGCAGAACAAATCAAAACATTCACCCCCAGTCAAGAGATCTGGGTTAAATCCATCATTCTTTTGCTCACCATGCCACCCCAGTTTAGACCTGGCCATATGCAAATCAGTCTTGACCCTGCGCCTCATGGGAACAGTGCAGCCCGAACTGCCAAGCCAGGTCCTCCCTGGACCGGAAACAAGCATCCTAGGACCGGTTTCGGGTTTCACCCTCTTCAGCCAGGATAGCTTGATTCCAGTGGCACAGTGAGCCCAGGACCCACGTCTGGGCATACCCTGGCGCACTTAGGGCGAGAAAGCAAAAGACATACAATTGATGGACGGAATGCAGAACAAATCAAAACATTCACCCCCAGTCAAGAGATCTGGGTTAAATCCATCATTCTTTTGCTCACCATGCCACCCCAGTTTAGACCTGGCCATATGCAAATCAGTCTTGACCCTGCACCTCATGGGAACAGTCCAGCCCGAACTGCCAAGCCAGGTCCTCCCTGGACTGGAAACAAGCATCCTAGGACCGGTTTCGGGGTTTCACCCCTCTTCAGCCAGGATAGCTTGATTCCAGTGGCACAGTGAGCCCAGGACCCACGTCTGGGCATACCTGGCGCACTTAGGGCGAGAAAGCAAAAGACATACAATTGATGGACGGAATGCAGAACAAATCAAAACATTCACCCCCAGTCAAGAGATCTGGGTTAAATCCATCATTCTTTTGCTCACCATGCCACCCCAGTTTAGACCTGGCCATATGCAAATCAGTCTTGACCCTGCGCCTCATGGGAACAGTCCAGCCCGACCTGCCAAGCCAGGAACATCGGCTGTGACATGTGTGCTGGAATGAGCCTGTTGCAAAGAAATGCAGGCATGCCATCACCTTAGATGTTGCGGTGAAAGCTGTTGGATATGTCCGACGTGGCTGCAGGTGGGGCTCCAACATGGCACATAGGTTCTGCAGGGTTTGTCGGTCCAGCCTGAATTTGCGGATTATATCCTCATTCTCCATGTCTGCCAGGACTGTGAACGCCAGATATGTATGTGACAATGGCGGTCACCATGCACCGCTACCCAAATCACGGTCACTCCAGGCACTGTCTGGCGGACATATGGCGGTGCCTACCGCTTGACGACTGAGGTGTGGCACCGCCCATAACCCAGGCACGATCGCGGGTGACATTGCCAGATATGTATGTGACAATGGCGGTCACCATGCACCGCTACCCAAATCACGGTCACTCCAGGCACTGTCTGACAGACATATAGCGGTGCCTACCGACTGGCCCCTGTGGTGTGCACCGCCCATAACCCAGGCACAATCGCGGGTGGCACCGCCAGATATATATGTGACAATGGCGGTCACCATGCACCGCTACCCAAATCATGGTCACTCCAGGCACTGTCTGGCAGACATATGGCGGTGCCTACCGCCTGGCCCCTGAGGCGTGTCACCGGCATGGACCATGCCCTTGCAGCCAATGGGAAGCAGCCTCGCGGTAGCCTGATGCGAGTTTGAAAATCGCAGTAGGCGTGCACCACCCCCGCGGAGGCGGTCACTGGAGGCATTCAAAAGATGCACCACCGCGTTAGCGCGCACATGGACCCTATGGTGTGTCACCGGCATGGACCATGCCCTTGCAGCCAATGGGAAGCAGCCTCGCGGTAGCCTGATGCGAGTTTGAAAATCGCGGTAGGCGTGCACCGCCACCGCGGAGGCGGACATTGGATGTATTTGAATGAGGCAGACCTGGTACACCAATAGCAGCACCCTGGGACCACTGTCACAGCCCCAGGGGCCTATATATGTGGGGGAGGGTGCACCACATTCCCACAGCTACCAGGGACTGCTGACTGACAACCCTCCACCTGCTGCTGCTGCCTCAAGGGACTGCTGGCTGCCACCCTCCACCTGCTGCTGCTGCCTCAAGGGACTGCTGGCTGCCACCCTCCACCTGCTGCTGCTGCCTCAAGGGACTGCTGGCTGCCACCCTCCACCTGCTGCCTCAAGGGACTGCTGGATGCCACCCTCCACCTGCTGCTGCTGCCTCAAGGGACTGCTGGCTGCCACCCTCAACGTGCTGCTGCCGCCACATGTCCATTGTGATGTCAAGGACTCAGAAGATCCGTGCCAGTACCTTCACCAGTGAGGAGTTTGGGGTCCTGGTAGACGGGGTGCTTGCACAGTACCCAAGGCTTTATGGCGGCCCTAATGTCGTGGTAAGTCTCCCAGACTGTGAGTGAGAGTGCAGGGTGTGCACACGTGGGGTGGAGGTGCTTCGGTATGTGTCAGTGGTTGTGGGGCTCTGACATGCACTGCCTATCATGTTTACTACAGCGGGAAGGGCTTGGTGGGCTCTTTCACATGTTACCCTGCATGCCTATCCTGAGTAGAGGGACATGTCCTGTAGTGTCTGCCATACAGTGCAGCTGCATTTTGGTGATGCCAGTTATCGTTTGTGTGAATGGCTGTGTTGCTCCAAATTAACCCACTCAGTGTCAGTCCACCTGCCCTGCACAGTCCCCGCCGAATGCCACATGTCCACATCACTGCATGTACAGTGTGTTCCATGTGTGTTTGGGTCACGCCTCTTCATCTAAGTCCCATCTCTGCCATGTAGATTGCACAGGAGCAGGCGTGGGAGAAAAGTGTGTGTATGACAGTTGTTGTCACTCTATGTGAGTTCCAGGACACAGTGAGGCTTTCACAAGGCTAGGACACTTAGGAATGCGCAGTGTTGGACACAGTCAGTCCAACAACAAGACACATGTTTTGCTATCTTCTCTATGTGTAGTTGTAGGTAACTGCAGACAGTAGCTGCAGCCAGACTACACGTTGCTTGCTGTGTTGGTATCCTGATTGTGAATGGGATGTGGAGGTACTGTGTCCACCATCGAAGATGCATGCCTGTACGTCTGATTGACCAATGACATTGCACCATGTTCAGAGCAATTGTTGGCTATGTGACAGTTGTAGCTGGAGTTTTGGATGAGTCACTGTCGTGCTACTGCATTTTCGTTGTGTTGTCATTGTGCATTGTGTCACTGGAACCTCCCCCCTCTTGTCTCCCATTGCCTGCAGCTGAAGGTCCACCAGCGTAAAGCCGTGTGGAGGGCCATTGCCTCCAGAGTCCAGGATCTGGGTGTGTCAAACCGAAGGCGCACCCACTGTCATAAAAGGTGGGACGACATCTGCCGGCTGAGCAAGAACGTGGCCGAGATGACGCTGGGGCTGCTCCCTCGGACTGGCAGGTTGGCTAGGCGCAGCATGACACCACTAATGGCCCGTATCCTGGCTGTCACACAACCTGAGCTGGACAGACAACTGAAGGAGCATCAGCAGCGAGCCAGGAGTGAGTATGTGTTGCAGGCTGCCTTTGGCTGGGAGTGGGTGCATGTGTCTACAGAGTGTGCAAATTGTCAGCTGTGTGACGTTGGTTGTGTGGTGCAATGTTTTGGGAGTGGCCTCTGTGCTGGGTGTATGTGCCATGCTTTTGCCCAAACGGTGCATCATGAAGTGAGTTTTAGCATTGTGCATCTCTCTTACATTTGGAGTTGTGGCCTTCAGGTACCTTCTGCTGTGGGGTAGTGTGTGAATTCAGATGGATGGGAATGCCAGTGTGCCAACTGTGAATGCGTTTCAATGAATGCGTGCAATTCCAGACCTCAGATGTCTGCCAGTCAGACATCTGAGGCCAATGTGCAACAGTAGATGTGCCCATGGACTCAATATGGTGGATGGCATGTGTGCAGGGTCATTGTGGGCTGGTATGTTGTAGTCTGTGTGGTCCCCTACTGCTCCACACATGTAGGTGATGTGCACCATGTCGTGGTGTTCATCCTTGCCAACATCGGGACAGTGTGTGTGCACAGGCCATTTTGGGGCTGTGTCTGATGTGAGCCAACTGCAGGATGGTGTGCTTTGTGAGTCACCTGGGGCACTTATGTCAGGATGTGTGGCGGACATGCACCGTTGTGTTGAGATTTTGGGTGGCAAGATATATGTGTGCCCAGGGTGGCATGCAATGTGCTGCACACCTCTTTCTAGGATGCAGATGTATTGGCACGTGTTAGTTCTGTTGATGCCACTCATCTCACAGTACTTCTCTCTCCTATGCAGCAGCTCCCGTATGTGCAGAGGGAGAGGGGACAGACACCAGTGATGAGGCTTCCAGTGCAACAGCTGCACCGGAGCAGACTGACACAGATGTGACCAGCGCCGAGGAGGGGGACAGGAGTCTGCTAGAGGATTCACAGCCGGAGACACAAAGCTCTACCTCATCTGACGCCAGCGGTGACACATCCATGTTGGGGGGTACAGGGAACGGGGACTCGGCCTCCTCTTCCACCACACAGCGTCCAGTGCCCAGCCTCCCTTCAACCTCCACTGGTGCTGCCCGTGTCCGCACGAGTAGGAAGGGAAGAGTCACCTTCACCCCAGGCACAGCTGCCCCAGCCCATGTCAGCCCTGCTGCCCTCAGTGCAGAAGCAGTCGAGCTATTGCGCCAGCTGTGTGTGGGGCAGACAGCACTTCTCAATGCCTTCCAAGAGCAAGACAAAAAGTTGGGGCAGGTTATAGCTTTCATGGAGGGCTTACATTCCGACGTAGGTGGGCTACACCGGACTGTGCAGTCCTTGTCATCAACTGTGACAGCAGCCCTGGAACAAGCACATAGTCAGGGAGCGGCTCCCAGCACTCGGTCTGGCCCCGTGTCACTGTGCACCTCTGACGACAGTGACAATGCTCAACGGACCCCAAAGTCCCGATACAGAACCCGCAGCACACAGGAGCAGCAGCAGCCCAAGCGTACTAGGGCGCAGACACCATCCCCACATAAGAGTAAGGCCACCCCAGAGCGCAGAGAGAGAAGCCCATCAGGCAACAGCAAGGGCCACAAAGCAAAGAAAAAAGCATCAGGGTCACAGGCCTCACCTTCCTCCCCTGCCAAAGACTCCCCTGTCCCAAAGACGTCTCACAGAGGCAAAAAGACAGTTTCCACACACACTGAGAAGGTGTTGCCTGCAAACATTACACAGGATGAGGGCCCCATGGATAATCCATACTTGACCTCCACTCCCATCCCAAGCCCTGTGAAGCCAGCACGGGAGGACACTGTAGGGGGCAAAGCTGGTGGACAGAGGGAGGCAGGGCAGCGGCAAACACCAAGCAAGCGTACAGCGGGATCCAGCATGTCCCCAGAGGGAGGGTCACCATCCACACCAAAATCAGCTTTGGTGTTGGGGTCACCTGTTGTGTCTGCCCCAGTTCCCCTCAATCCCCAGACAGGGAAGCCTTTCAGGATCCCCAAGAAGTGGAGAGGCACCCCTCCACAATCTCCGGCACACACTGTGTCTCACCAGGGCATGAGTCCACCTCCCCGGGCCACCACCCCACCTGGTCCAAGCAGCCCCCCAGCTAACACATGCAGAGTTGGCTCTTCCACAGTTGTTACTCCCACTGCCCAGGGCAGTCCTCCAACTGACCCCAACACACAGTCAGCTCCAAGTCTGACAGACAGACCCATCTGAGTGGTGGTCACCCTCACACACCTGTCTGTCCACAGGGGTGCGTGTGATGCTCATTGTCACGCTCATTACTCTGTTGCTGGGCATGGCATGGTAGAGTTGCATACATTCCCTGTGTAGCTTCTTATGTCACTACTCTGCACAATGTCTTTGCCTTTTTGTTCACTGCTGTTTGCCCCTTGCCTGTGCAGCTTCTCATGGACTCACTCTGCACTTTGTCCTGCCCACTGGCCTTGTCGTTCACTGCTGTGTGCCCCTTGCCTGTGCAGCATCTCATGTACCTCACCTGCACTTTGGACTGGCCACTGGCCTTGTTGTTCACTGCTGGTTGCCCCTTGCCTGTGCAGCATCTCATGTACCTCACCTGCACATTGGACTGGCTACTGGCCTTGCTGTTCACTGCTATTTGCCCCTTGCCTGTGCAGCTTCTCATGGACTCACTCTGCACTTTGTCCTGCCCACTGGCTTTGTCGTTCACTGCTGTGTGCCCCTTGCCTGTGCAGCATCTCATGTACCTCACCTGTACTTTGGACTGGCCACTGGCCTTGTTGTTCACTGCTGGTTGCCCCTTGCCTGTGCAGCATCTCATGTACCGCACCTGCACATTGGACTGGCCACTGGCCTTGCTGTTCACTGCTGGTTGCCCCTTGCCTGTGCAGCATCTCATGTACCTCACCTGCACATTGGACTGGCCACTGGCCTTTTTGTTCACTGCTGTTTTCCCCTTGCCTGTGCAGCTTCTCATGGACTCACTCTGCACTTTGTCCTGCCCACTGGCCTTGTCGTTCACTGCTGTGTGCCCCTTGCCTGTGCAGCATCTCATGTACCTCACCTACACTTTGGACTGGCCACTGGCCTTGCTGTTCACTGCTGTTTGCCCCTTGCCTGTGCAGCATCTCATGTACCTCACCTGCACATTGGACTGGCCACTGGCCTTGTTGTTCACTGCTGGTTGCCCCTTGCCTGTGCAGCTTCTGATGTAACTACTCTGCACATTGTACTTGCCTTGTGTTTCACTGCTGTTTGCCCCTTGCCTGTGCAGCATCTCATGTACCTCACCTGCACATTGGACTGGCCACTGGCCTTGCTGTTCACTGCTGTTTGCCCCTTGCCTGTGCAGCATCTCATGTACCTCACCTGCACATTGGACTGGCCACTGGCCTTTTTGTTCACTGCTGTTTGCCCCTTGCCTGTGCAGCTTCTCATGGACTCACTCTGCACTTTGTCCTGCCCACTGGCCTTGTCGTTCACTGCTGTGTGCCCCTTGCCTGTGCAGCATCTCATGTACCTCACCTGCACTTTGGACTGGCCACTGGCCTTGCTGTTCACTGCTGTTTGCCCCTTGCCTGTGCAGCATCTCATGTACCTCACCTGCACATTGGACTGGCCACTGGCCTTGTTGTTCACTGCTGGTTGCCCCTTGCCTGTGCAGCTTCTGATGTAACTACTCTGCACATTGTACTTGCCTTGTGTTTCACTGCTGTTTGCCCCTTGCCTGTGCAGCATCTCATGTACCTCACCTGCACATTGGACTGGCCACTGGCCTTGATGTTCACTACTGTTTGCCCCTTGCCTGTGCAGCTTCTCGTGGACTCACTCTGCGCTTTGTCCTGCCCACTGGCCTTGTCGTTCACTGCTGTGTGCCCCTTGCCTGTGCAGCATCTCATGTACCTCACCTGCACTTTGGACTGGCCACTGGCCTTGTTGTTCACTGCTGGTTGCCCCTTGCCTGTGCAGGATCTCATGTACCTCACCTGCACATTGGACTGACCACTGGCCTTGCTGTTCACTGCTGTTTGCCCCTTGCCTGTGCAGCTTCTGATGGAACTACTCTGCACATTGTACTTGCCTTGTGTTTCACTGCTGTTTGCCCCCTGCCTGTGCAGCTTTTCATGTAAATACTGTGCATATTGAAATGCCCACTGGCTTTGCTGTTGCCCAAATTTGTTGTCTCTATATGCAAATTGTGAATAAACACAGTTGGTCCTGCTGTGAGTTGTGTCAGTGTCCTTCCCGAATAAAGTTGTTTCTGTGTGTGCATGGTTTACTGTGTCACATGCTCAGTATGCCACTTCAACATTGCCAATAGGTTGTCTCACATTTCATTTTTTTTGCAGGGGTGGGAGGCACTTCATTTCTACCTGACTGTGATACTTATGGGTGCAGTGCAGGTGGTTGGCAATGATTTCTTGTTGTCATCATCCTTCTTTGCTCATGTTATCTATGGTGGACACATGTCAGGTTTGTGGGCAATGGCAGCACAGGGTGGGAGTTTGGGCACAGGCTTACAGGCAGGCAGGCCAGGGTCATGTGGTCTGTGTGAGCTTCCTTTCTGTGTGCCAATCAGTGTAGGTGTATGGACATCTTGTTGTGATGAGTTATCCAGGTCCCATTGCTTATTTCCAATGTGTGCACTTGGGTGGTGGAGAAGTGTTAGGTGTGAAGGGGGTGACTTTGTTGTGACTTTGGATGTGTGTGCACCTGCATTGTCAACTACTGCCATGTGTGACCCTGGAGTGGTGTGCCTGTATGTGTACTTGTTGAGCCCTGTGGTTGTGTTTTGTGCACATGGCAGTATTGTGTGGTGCTGTTGTGAGAGGAGGTATGTGTGACATATCCTACTTGTGCTTGGCTGTCATGTAGTGTGTCACTGGGCCCTGTGTGTTGTGCAGCAGACATTGTGTTGTCCAGTATTTGGATGCCTATGTGTGGCTGGTCAGTGTTTGAGTTCAGGGCCTTCCTTACATCCCTGTGCCTATACATGGGTGTCCTTGCTGTCTCCAGGAGTTGTTGCATTGAGGTGACCGCGGTTTGTGTTGACTGACTGTGTCAGCCATGTGTGCTGTGATGGGCTGTGTGTGTTCTCACATGTGTCTTGTCTTGCATAAGCATCACACATGCTTGATGGTTGTGTCACTGCCCTTACATTTGTGGGCACCGCACTTTGGCTTTCCTATATGTTGTCCTCCATTACTGCTGGCATGTGGTGTGTGTATGTGGCTGAGTCAGGGTGGTGTGTGTGTGTGTGACTTGTCAGGTAGTGTGTACAGTGAAGTGTTTGGTCCTCATCTGTGTGTGTGTACATTTTGTGCCTGGCCTCAGTTTTCTTGGCTTCTGTGTGATGTTGTTGTGGTGTGTGTGTTGGCTGGGGCCTGGGCTTCTGTGCTATGTGTTCCTTTGCAAAGGGTCCTGCTGTGGCTGTATGTGCAGTTGTTGGGACGTGGGGCATGGTGTGGCTGTAGTTGTGTGGTTGTTGTGCAGGTGTGGCACTTGTGAGGCACATGTTGTGTCCCTTCAGGGAGGTAGCTGGTGTGTTGTGGATGGGGTTGTGGCTCTGTGCGATTTGTACGGTGCCCTTGGCATGCGCTGGCCCTGTGCTCTGCGTTGTGTGCATGGTTTCATGCACACTGACCGCGGCGGAGACGTAACCGGGACATTTGTTCATGAATGCGGTACATGGGTGGGCAGTATGTGGCGAGATGTTTTTGTGACAGGTGGGACATGTGTGTGTGCAGTGATGGCTGTGTGCCTGTCCCCACAGGGGTGTGTGGTGTTCCCATGCGATGTTTTTCCACCCAGGAGCTGTGTATTGTGTTACTTGCACTGTTGTGTCTGTACGTACCTGCGGAGGCGTCCGCGGCGGTGGATAACTTGCAGGTGGTGTATCATGTACAGCACCGGGAAGGCGTGTAGGGCAGGATCCATTGCGGTGTGTCCCGGGTGTTTCTTTTCTGTCTTCGCTGTGATGTCTCCGCCGTCTTTCGCTGTGCGGTTTCTCCGTCGTGGTGCGCTGCCCTGTTTCCGGCATCGTGATATCTTCGGCGTACGGGACGTCATTCCGCACGGCGGTGTGTGGTGATTGGCTCACTCCGCCGCGCTGGCGGGCGCACTTTGATGGCGGTCGGCGTCGCACCGCAGAGGGCGGGAAATGTGCAATGTGTGGCCATCCTAATATGGCGGGCGTGGAGACCGCTGGTGGCGTGCGGTAAATGGGTGTTACCGCCACCGCCGGCACCGCAGTCGTGTCTCCGCCAGCCATCCTAATAGGCCCCATAATAGTCCTTTCTAATGAAAGTCTTGTGAAATTCACCATTTCTTGTATCCACCCCATTAACAATTTCCAGATCTCTTGCATAGAGCAGTCTATTTAACCTATTTCCATACTCTTGGTGTGTAAAGTGCTGATTTGGCTCGCCCTGTGTATCTTCCAGACCACAGATTTTATTCAGTTTATACTTGCATGGCTGCACGTTAAAATCACCCATCCAGACCATATTAATAAGTTTCTTCCCTTTACTCTAATAATTTTTCCTTGTTCATTATCTAGGGAACCCACCACTGATTGTGGGTCTCCAAAATTGTTATTATTAAAATGTATTAGTAACCAATCCTGTTCACTATCCCCCTCTACCAATGAAAAGTGAAATTGTAAACTCGGAGACACAAGTTTTTTATTTTTAATAGACAGGGTATTCGCTATTAGAATTAACAGCCCTCCTCTTGCCCTTCCTGCAGGAGATGGCACTGCATTTGTTTGATATGAGCGGAACCTATCTATTTGAATGTTTTCCGTGGACCAAATCTCCTGAAAGCATACAATATTCTGATTTTGACACATTGCTAACCATAAGGGATTGTTCCATTTTGTACCTTTACATGCCAGATTCCATGAAGCTAGTTTTACACCAGATTCATAGGCCTCACTCCGAGTTATAGAGATATTAATTCTTTCTTGTTTGAGTGACAGGGGACCCATCAGTGATTCCCCATGTGTAATTTGATTTAAACCTGAAGTGGGTAGTCAATCACAGGCTTCAAGATCAGTTACTCCACCTAATTGGGCTTTGTTTGCCAATTTAGTGGGTTGACAAAGGATCTTGCAGTTGGAACTCTAGCCAAGGGTTTCATATAGGATGATGTATGTCTATAGAAGAACTCCAGGCAAGAGGCAAAAATCTGTGACCTAAGTGGTTGCAATTCATTCAACTGGGCCAACAGAAGCCTAGGTACCGCTTTGTTGTTAATACTTATTACAACACAATCACCGGGATACACTTTATGTGAGGGGCCCACATTCACCGGGATACACTTTATGTGAGGGGCCCAATCACCGGGATACACTTTATGCCACCCACCCGGGGGCCACCCACCCAATTCTCCTTGCCATGATAATGTGATTAGACAAGCCTTCAGGGCTTCTATCATGATACGAAGTTGGCTAGTTAGCCACTGAAAGGATTTGTCCATCAGCTGTCTTGTCAATTTCCTTTGGCCCTATTTTGAAACCGGGGCATTTACCAGGACTAATACAAGCGGGGATGCTGCTGGAGGAAGATCCAAGGACAGATGTCTCTGGGCGATTTGCCTTTCTTCACATGGGAGTGGACCTGCTGGATCTGTTTTGGGGTGCCCCTCCAAGACCCCGGGCTCTTCCCCCTCCCTGTATGCCTTGTGACCCCCATACGTGCCACTGAGGAGGAACAGTTGCGATTTAAGCGGCAAATCCGATTTATAACGTCCCCTTTTCTGGTGTTGCAGTGTGTCTCGGCGCTGATCCTTGTGCTCGGACTGATGATCGGGGTATGTCTCTTTGACTCTTCGCTCAGTGTTCCCTTGGTTTTGCTGGTCTCCCCCTCTTGTTTAGGGGGCCTGCCGGCCCTGGCCCTAGATTGCCGTTATTTTCCCGGATAGATAACCACTCTTCGATTTTAGTAAACTGGCCATCATCTTCTCTAGTTTTTGCCAGATGACATCGTCTTTCAACGAATGCAAGCAGGTATCAGGGCAGGTTTCCTTCGAGAGTTTCAGCGATTTGTTCACTTTGACCGGTCCCCTTGTGACCTTGGTGGGTTTTTGCCTCAGGTTTCTCCCAACTCTCTTCCTTTTTGCTGCAGACTGAATACTTAAGGTAGGTGAAGGAGAGGGGGCAGATTCAAATTGAGTCACAGATGGGCTGCTTATCAGAATAGAGAGGGCGCTTTCTCGGGCCCTACAGATAGTTCAACAATTGGGCCAGACAAAGATAAAGCAGGTTCAGTGCTCCGACCCCCGCCCTCCAAAGAGAGTCGATGCTCAGTGAGCTCAATCTCCTGTGACAAAACATTTGCTGCTCTTCATAAGAAAGCATCCAAAGTGTTGACTGTTCCCCCTCCTGTTTGGTCATTGCCTGTTTTCCTCTTGCCCATCTTTCAGTTCCCAGAGGAATCCTCAAAGGCAGTGATAATAACCAAAGACTGACCTGTGTTTTGTGTCACTTGTCAAAGGGGGAGCCCAGCCCAGCCTCCTTCGGGCTCCAACGGGCGTGGACGGGCCGCCCTTGGCCCGGGCTTGCCGTCCCACACGGCAGGGCTGCATCGCGCTTTTATGTGCGATTCCAGGAAGCAGCTACTGGGAGGTGATGGGAGTTGTAGTCCTCTCGACTTTCCTCCAGGCGACGTCTCAGCGGGTATTTTGCTCAATTTAAAATGAACAGATGGTCTCGAACTACTTGAGAAATGTCTGGAGTTTTCTATTGGGAGTGACTTGGGTGATACACAATTAGACGTGCTTGCAAAGTAGCCATTATGATAGAACAAACACAATGCAATCTAGCTGGAAAAAGTATATAAGACTGCAGCTATTAGGCCAGACCCTGTGCCCAGTTACCTAGAGACCGCTAGAATAAAATCCCATAGTCCATCCTAGCAAATAAGGATAGAATTAAAGCACATTTTTATGGCTTGTAAACATACCCACATTCACGATAACACCCCTAATATTTTAAGGAACAGAAAAGTAAACTCCCACATTTCTTAAATATCTTAGCATGAATATCACATTTAGGCAAAATATCTTGAAGCTTATTATTTGGAGTCCTAGGAACTATTCCTGAGTAGGGTCTATCATCTAAAATTGACACACATAGGAGGATAAGTACTGTTGTGTTCCTAGGGTGTGGTAACGTTCAAGTTATACTTTTCTTCTCTTTGATTAGTGCGTTCTTAGTAATAGAGACAGTATTCTTTCTGATACCCCAAAAATACGACTAGCGTCATAGCTTAGCAATGCTAAGTAAATTAAGTTATATGTCCTAATATGTGAGTGTACTTAACAAACATTTAAAGTTGCTATTAACCTTTTCTGTTTGAAGTAAGGTTTTTCAAGAATAAACACTAACTCATCTCAGAATTCTTTGCACCATTTCTAGTACAAACAAACAGTTACTTACCATTCTTTAATTCTCTTATAAATCCACAGGGAGATTATGTTTTATAGCCTGAGTGGCTAGAACACGTGCCCTAATTTATCTTTGCAAGCATACTGCACCCATTACATTGGTGAAGGATTGAATGTTTGGCAGCATTTGGTCAAGGAGGGGCAAATAAAAAGGGGAGTCCCAAAGCACACCTGCACTCCAATACATTTTGCATAGACCTTTGTACTTCACGTAGGGCAAAAACAGTCAGTTGGATTTCTATTTAAATTACACAGAAAAGCTCACTATATTATGTGGGTGATTCTATTTCACATGGCAACTACATTTCTGCAGTGATTTGTAAGTTATTAGGCACAACATCTTAGTGATATTTGTTGTCTCTGTAGTACCGCGTTTGTACCTCAGTACATATCGATGACAAGGGATTATATGATTGGTTAATGACAGCATCTTGGGACTATTTAGTGCAGTGCAGCACAGCAAGTCACCTTTCTGCACTGCACTGCGTGACAGGGAAAAGGCAGGAATGCATCAGATTTAAGGCATTGTGGTACATTCCTGCCATTTCCCCAGCACTGGCGCCCTTTTGGCAGCCTTACACTAATGCAGGCAGCCTTGCACCATTGTGCAAGGGTGCCTGCGTTGCATGCAGCATTGTTTTTTAGCAGGAAGGGACACCTTCCTGCAATAAACAATCCTGAGAGCCGCACACATAGAAAGAGGAAGTAACAAGGAGAAATAAATACATTTCTTCTCAGTATGCCTCACCTGAGGTTACAAAGCTAGGCCAATACTACTAGATATATCCTACCACCACTGATAGTGTGGTATTTTTTGTAGTACAACAGAAGTTGGTACATACAGCTATTTATTGCAAACGCTACTGCAAATTTGACTTCAACTTTGAACATTTTCTACTATTGAAGATAAATACAACTGTATGCTGCGGATTTAAAGCACAGAAACATTTACCTGTCCATGTATTCTGTGATTTATAGTTTACTATATTGATTAGTAATAATTATGTTTCCTTATGTTTCATTTCTACATACAGGTTTATCTACATTTAGCATGATGCTTTCAAAACATTACCTTAAAAAATTCAAATGAAAATATGCTCCAAACTGATCTGAGTAAACCTAACCACACTTACAAAAGGAGAAAGTGGACATATGAAACAAAAAACTGGTAAGCTTCTTACAAAATGTTTGCATGCTGATGAGCCATGATCTGCTCCTAAGAAGCACATCAACGTGAAGAAGTTATGTAAGACAGCTAATATGTCTGCCCAAGACACGTACAAACAGCAAAAGGAGAATTTAGTTTCATTGTACAAGCGGACAAGAAGCGAGACCATAAGAAATATTATATGTAACCAGTTAAAAAATAGAGTACTTACTAATTTGCTTAAAAAATGCCCACTGAAATAAAGAAGAGTGACAGAATTTAGACATAAACAATATGTTTCTTGAAAAAGCTTTCACAGTCATAAGAAAATTGTTTATTTTAACAATGAATTGGATGAAAAGTCTGACGCGTTTAGTTGGAAAACATGAAATACATAAGTTAGGGAACAAAGATTTAAATGCACTAAACTTTCGCAATATTTTTGGGGGCTGTTGGAGAAACACCTCAAGTACAGAACCATTCCTTCTTCAAGAGATATACCATCCATACACTAGTTGGGTCCTATCTGTGACTGAGGAAGGACGATGCAATGAAGTGTCACATGGCTGTGGGTAGGCTTAGAATAAAACGTTAAACTTTATCAGAGGTGTCTTAAGAGCATTTTCAGGACAAAAATACAAAACATTCTGGGGTCGATTCCGATCCCGGCCGGAAGCGCACTTAACAGTATTCGTCCGGAAAAAAAACCAGCCGAATGTGTGTTTCCCGACCGATTCGAACATTCGTCCGGACGAACAAGTACGATGCGTATAACAACCCAGTTTCCGAGGGAGCCGTACTTACCCAATTCAGCTCCTGTTCCCCGCCCGAGCCGGATCTGTAAACGCCGAATCGAGTCGTATGGAAGCAAATACACAGCACCTTCCAGCCGGACGAGTACGATGCGCACTCCGTACGCGCCGAACCCATCGCTACGTCCGGGACGTTTGAGCATCTGGGCGAGCCGTACATAAGCTCCGTTTCCCGCCACAAGACGATCCACGGCTACGAGACGAACAAGCCTGCTACGAGTACGAGTCGAAGACACGAGAAACCCGAACGAGACGATCCAAGCATGAATCCCATTTCGCAGGTCCTACCTATACTCTACATCTATTACCGGGACCGGCACGGACGCGTACGGCGCAGACGGTAAGTCAAACACCAACAACACAAACAAACGACACGTACCCGAAATATGTCACACACACATAGGGATGCACAAATGACGTACACTAGCAACATCAGAACCATAGGGGTGGGATGGCCATCACCAATGCCATACACACCCATAGGGGGCTGGATGCCTGCCACTACCACCATCCCACTCAGGGGGGGCTGGATGCCTGTCACTACTACCATCCCCACCCTTAGGGGGATGGATGCCTACCACTACCACCACCCCTACTCAGGGGGGCCTGGATGCCTACCACTACCATCCCCACTAATAGGGGGATGGATGCCTACCACTACCACCACCCCTACTCAGGGGGGCTGCATGCCTACCACCACCACCACCCCTACTCAGGGGGCCTGGATGCCTGTCACTACTACCATCCCCACCCTTAGGGGGATGGATGCCTACCACTACCACCACCCCTACTCAGGGGGGCCTGGATGCCTACTACTACCACCACCCCTACTCAGGGGGGGCTGGATGCCTGCCACCACCACCACCCCTACTAAGGGGGGCCTGGATGCCTACCACTACCACCACCCCTACTCAGGGGGGCCTGGATGCCTGTCACTACTACCATCCCCACTCATGGGGGGATGGATGCCTACCACCACCCCTACTCAGGGGGGCCTGGATGCCTGTCACTACTACCAACCCCACCCTTAGGGGGATGGATGCCTGCCACTACCACCACCCCTACTAAGGGGGGCCTGGATGCCTACCACTACCACTACCCCTACTCAGGGGGGCCTGGATGCCTGTCACTACTACCATCCCCACTAATAGGGGGATGGATGACTACCACTACCACCACCCCTACTCAGGGGGGGCTGGATGCCTACCACCACCACCACCCCTACTCAGGGTGGCCTGGATGCCTGTCACTACTACCATCCCTACCCTTAGGGGGATGGATGCCTACCACTACCACCACCCCTACTCAGGGGGGCCTGGATGCCTACCACTACCCCTACTCAGGGGGGGGCTGGATGCCTGCCACTAACACCACCCCACTCAGGGGGGGCTCGATGCCTGTCACTACTACCATCCCCACCCTTAGGGGGATGGATGCCTTCCACTACCACCACTCCTACTCATGGGGGGCTGGATGCCTACCACTACCACCACCCCTACTCAGGGGGGGGCTGGATGCCTACTACTACCACCACCCCAACTCAAGGGGGGCTGGATGCCTGTCACTACTACCAACCCCACTCATAGGGGGAAGGATGCCTACCACTACCACAACCCCTACTCAGGGGGGGCTGGATGCCTGCCACCACCACCACCCCTACTCAGGGGGGCCTGGATGCCTACCACTACCACCACCCCTACTCAGGGGGGCCTGGATGCCTGTCACTACTACCATCCCCACCCTTAGGGGGATGGATGCCTACCACTACCACCACCCCTACTCAGGGGGGCCTGGATGCCTACCACTACGACCACCCCTACTCAGGGGGGGCTGGATGTCTGCCACTACCACCACCCCACTCAGGGGGCTCGATGCCTGTCACTACTACCATCCCCACCCTTAGGGGGATGGATGCCTACCACTACCACCACTCCTACTCATGGGGGCTGGAGGCCTACCACTACCACCACCCCTACTCAGGGGGGGCTGGATGCCTACAACTACCACCACCCCTACTCAGGGGGGCCTGTATGCCTACTACTACCACCACCCCAACTCAAGGGGGGCTGGATGCCTGTCACTACTACCAACCCCACTCATAGGGGGATGGATGCCTACCGCTACCACAACCCCTACTCAGGGGGGGCTGGATGCCTGCCACCACCACCACCACTACTCAGGGGGGCCTGGATGCCTACCACTACCACCACCCCTACTCAGGGGGGCCTGGATGCCTGTCACTACTACCATCCCCACTCATGGGGGGATGGATGCCTACCACTACCACCACCCCTACTCAGGGGGCCTGGATGCCTGTCACTACTACCATCCCCACCCTTAGGGGATGGATGCCTGCCACTACCACCACACCTACTCAGGGGGCCTGGATGCCTACCACTACCACCACCCCTACTCAGAGGGGCTGGATGCCTGTCACTACCACCACCCCTACTCAGGGGGCCTGGATACCTTCCACCACCACCACCCCTACTCAGGGGGGGCTGGATGCCTGTCACTACTACCAACCCCACTAATAGGGGGATGGATGCCTACCACTACCACCACCCCTACTCAGCGGGGCCTGGATGCCTACCACTACCACCATCCCCACTCATAGGGGTTTTGAATGCCTACCACCAACACCACCCCTAAACATAGGACGGGAAATGCATGACACAACCAGCATACTCCAACATAAGGAATGTTTGAAAATACATCCCACCAACACCATGACAAGCGTGTGTAGTCTGTGTCAAATGCCCACAACACTGAACATATCATTGTGACCCCCTATCACATGTGTCACACATAAATGTGTGTGGGCTCCACAATGCAAGCAGACCATGACCACTGTGGCAATGGGGTATAACACCCCATCATCACAGTGACCAAAATGTAAGTGTGGGGTCCATAGCTGAAGCACATTTTGAACACTGTGGCAATGGGGTCTAAACCCCCATCATCACAGTGACCAAAAGGTAAGTGTGGGGTCCATAGCTGAAGCACATTTTGAACATTGTGGCAATGGGGTCTAAACCCCCAACATCACAGTGACCAAAAGGTAAGTGTGGGGTCCATAGCTGAAGCACATTTTGAACATTGTGGCAATGGGGTCTAAACCCCCATCATCACAGTGTCCAAAATGTAAGTGTGGGGTCCATAGCTGAAGCACATTTTGAACACTGTGGCAATGGGGTCTAAACCCCCATCATCACAGTGACCAAAAGGTAAGTGTGGGGTCCATAGCTGAAGCACAGTTTGAACAGTGTGGCAATGGGGTCTAAACCCCATCATCACAGTGACCAAAAGGTAAGTGTTGTCATGGAAAAAGCTGCAACTGCCAAACAGCATGGATGATCCCTGGTCACAGAACAACAAATACATCAGTGGCAAAGTAGTGCTTGTGTCCCATAGCAACATACATTGGGTGAGGCAAACAGTGCAGTGCCAATAAGATATACCTTTGGCCATGTGCAGACAAACATCACACATGGGGGCTGACATTGGCAACATTCCTCAATAACACAATGACAGAAGTGACCATCATAATGCAGCCCCACATATCTGCACCAATGGACACACACATGTAGATATCCTTTGGAGACTGTAGATGTCAGGTGAACAAATACCATACCATGGCAGCAAAGGGACATACAAACCATGATCATTGTGCTGACTGATGACCTAGGAGTCCCAGGGACAGCAGGGGAAAGCCAACAAACAACATACAGCCAATGGCACACTAACGATATGCCAATGCAGTGGTGCAGATGCACAAACACAAACAGGCAGCCCCACACTGCAGATCAAACACAACAGGGGATGGGGGGGTGTGCCAGTGTCCCCAGGCAACCACACAACACATGAGGAGGCCTGAATCACAATTACACAGATGTGTATACAGTGCCACACAAAAGTAACTCATGGATTGGATTCCCCTATGTGGGCAAACAGGCATTGTTAGATGAGAGGGAGCCCAAATTACACATGTCACACAAGCTTGTCGGAACAGCAAATAACACAGCACGAGACAGACCCACCACAGCACTACCCCCAGGGACCCCACTGTGAGAAGTTGGCCTGGTATATCCTGTCCACTAATTATAGTGGGCACCTTGCACCAGTCCAAACAACCCCTTATTGGAGATAGGTTAAAGACAACCTTTATTGAAAGCTATCCTAGTGGTAGCTATGGAGAGCAGCCTTCAGGCTAAGTCTTGAAGGAATGTAAAGCAGCTTGTTTTACCAGTCTATAATCTCTTGAGTGACCAAATGAAAGAGGACCACACCAGGTATATATTCAAAATATATGTATTTATTGCTAAACACACCCCTCTAGTCTCTTTATGAGGCTAGAGTTCGAAGTACATAAGTTATAAGTTAGTTATCTACAGTAATAGCACAAATACACGTTTGAGCCCTAGGGGCGTACCAAACCATATACCCATAAAGTGGTATAAGAACCACGACTGAGCTAGACACAGGGCCTAGAGCCTGTAGAAGTGCTTGGACCACAAGGAACCACCCAAGGTAGTGACACAGGGGACCCACGGGGGACGCCTGCAGTGTGAGAACACAGCCACGAATCGCCGTTGACTTCTTTGGGGAAAGTCGCGGTTGGAAGTTTAAAGAAAAGGGACACTTAGAGGAGGACTTGGAGCAAACCCTTTTAGAACTAGGCTGTTCTAGTGTCAATACCCATGGGAGCACCGGAGTACTCGAGTTACCTCACCCAGGGGAGCCGGGTGCATAGGTGCCTTTCGGGGTCGGGTTTCGTCGTCGTTTTCAATGGCGATCTGCTGCAAAGTGCTGCTGGCGGCCAAGTCGAAAGTTTTCGGGTGGATCCAAAGGTGGATCGAAGATCTGAAGAACCTGAAAGCAGAGGGGACAGAGTCTGGGTCACTAGCCAGTGACCAGGAAGGTGATGAGCAGATGCCCACCGATGTCGAGTGCTTCAGGTAGGTTGACGGTCGTCTTGACTCTTCAGCCACGAGGTCCAGGAGGCGTCGATGACGACCAGGAGCTGGATTCGAGCTGTACCACGACGTCTGTCGATTGCAGGGGTGTCGGCGACCGGATTGGACCCAACAAGTCTTGGCAATGGCAAGTCTCGTGGAAATGGAAGAAGGACGATGGTGCAGACCAGCAAGGTCTGTGGGACTTACCCAGCAAAGGTAAGTCAGGGCACGCCTGGAGCTACCAGGGAGCCCAAGCACAAGAAGATTGGCCTTCGGGAGGGCCTACTAGCCAACGGACTAGCGACCGCAAAGGAGCCTCGAGTGGATGCACTTGGAGCTGGCTCACAGGACACTCGTGGAGTGGAGGCCAGTGATCTTCGATGCAGTTGGTGCTGGAGGCTGGGGCTACTCGGAGCCCAAAGCACAACTTCGTGGGAGACCCAGAAGAGGATGCACTTGCAAATGCGATCGGTGTCCAGGGGTCATGGTTCCACGTTACCCACGACAGCTACGGGCCTCAGCTTTGCTGGGGACTCAGGGCAGCCTCGGGGAAGTCTGAATATCTACCTCTGGTGATGCAAAGACTTTGGCGTCCAGCGGGAGCTTCAGCGATGCAGACCGGACAATTGCTTCTTTTGTGCCTGCCAAGCAGGGGAGTCACTCCTTGACCCCAAGGGAGATTCTTCAGTCCTCTAATCTTGAAGTAGAGCATCGAAGGTCCAGGATTCTGTGTCAGAGTTTCGTCCAGGTAAATCTAAAGTCCTAAGGACTGGGGTCCCATACTTATACCAAGTTAGGGGGTTGGACATACTCTGAGGACCCACCTATGGGAGGGTCAGGGCAGAGGGGTGGTTACACCCCTTTCCCTTTGTCCAGTTTCGCGCCAGAGCAGGGGCTGGAAGCCCCTGAGCCGGTTTGAACTGGGGTATGCACAGGGACACCAAATGTGCCCCCAGTGCGGGACTTCAAAGCACCAGAGAGTGCTCCCGCCCAGCCCCAATACACACTATCCTGTCTGGGGAGGTGGTTACACCTCCCTGGGACAGGAAACCTATTGTCCAGGCCTCCCCTGCCGGAGTTTCGGTCAGCAGCAGGAGGCCAGACTCGTGTCTGTGGCAGCGGCATCCATTTTGTGATGCCAGGGCTTGGAAAGAAGTTACCGGGCAGGCCGGTGTGTACATGTCTCTCCCTCTAGAAGGGTGGAATGCTACCCCCACCGCCAGAACTGGCGGGGGGTAGTATTCCAAGATGTTTGACACTTTCCGTGCAGCCATCCCAAAGTTAGCATTTAACGCGAGGTTATAATGCGCTTAAGAGTATATGGTCAGGCTGCACTACAAACAGCATCAGAGAAGGGTCTCCGAACGCTGCAGAGGGGTCCTGCTCATGCAGGGGCACCCTCTCACATAGGAACCATGCACTCTGCCTCCAGGATTGATAAGGCCTGCCATAGGAGTGACTTATAGGTTTATATGTGTGTATGTATGTAGTGATATAGGTAGCCTATATCACAGTAAGGAGTGCATGCACCACCTTACCCAGGTTGCAGTAGCAGACCTGTGGTGTCATTTTGGATGGCCTTCCAGGGGTGGCACAATACATGCTGCAGCCCCTGGTAGGCCTCTGAGGTACCTATGCCCTGGGTACATAGTATACCATATACTAGGGACTTATAAGGGCACTCCAGATTCCAATCAGAGATGTGCCTAAGGCACATGGAAACCATTTTAGAGAGGAAGCAGCTAGGCTGGGGTTCTGATTAGCAGGGCCCCAGCCAGACTAAAGTCGAAAAACAGTGAAGCATCAGCAAAAAGTGGGGGTACCCATGTGAAGCAGATCCTACTCTCCTACACAACCCCCAAACGTAGGGACATTAAACTAACCTTGCCCAGTTAAGTCTTCATGTTCTAAGTGGAAGCACCTAGAGAGTCCATCTGCATTGGCATGGTTACTCCCAGGTCTATGTTCCACTGTGAAGTCCATCCCCTGTAGGGAAATGAACCACCTAAGCAGTTTGGGGTTTTCACCCTTCATTTGTTTTAGCCATAAGAGGGCTTATGGTCTGTTTGAACAAGGAAGTGAGTACCAAACAAGTATGGCCTCAACTTCTTCAGAGCCCAGACCACAGCAAAGGCCTCCCTCTCAATGGATGACCAACGTTTCTCTCTAGGGGTCAGCCTTCTGCTAATAAAAGCTACTGGCTGATCCTGACCTTCATCATTCAATTGTGACAGTACAGCCCCTACCCCCAATTCAGATGCATCTGTTTGGACAATGAACTTCTTGGAGTAATCAGGACTCTGTAGAATGGGAGCAGTGCACATGGCCTGCTTTAGGTCATCAAATGCCTTTTGACAGCTAACTGTCCACTGAACCTTTTGGGCATTTTCTTGGAAGTTAAGTCATTCAGGGGTGTCACTATTGATCCATACCCCTTGACAAATCTCCTATAGTACCCAGTCAGGCCTAAAAAGGCTCTCACCTGAGTCTGGGTAGTTGGAGCAGTCCAGTCCATGATGGTCTGGATCTTGCTCTGCAGTGGTTGAACCTGGCCTCCACCCACAAGGTGGCCCAGGTACACAACCTGACTCTGCCCTATCTGGCACTTGGTGGCCTTGATAGTCAGGCCTGCTTTCTGCAGGGCCTGCAAAACATTTCTGAGGTGGACCAGGTGATCCTCCCAGGTGGAGCTAAAGACAGCAATATCATCTAGATATGCTGCACTATAGGCTTCCAGACCTGTAAGGACTGTATTCACCAACCTCTGAAAAGTGGCAGGTGCATTCTTCAGACCAAAGGGCATCACCACAAATTGATAATGCCCACTAGGGGTTGAGAATGCTGTCTTTGGCTTTGCATCATCAGCTAGTCTGATCTGCCAGTAGCCAGCTGTCAGGTCAAATGTGCTAAGATACTTGGCTGAGGCCAAAGTGTCTATTAGCTCATCTGCCCTAGGTATTGGATGGGCATCAGTCCTAGTGACTGCATTGAGACCCCTGTAGTCCACACAAAACCTCATCTCTCTTTTCCCACCAGTGGTGTGAGGTTTTGGCACAAGGACCACTGGACTAGCCCAAGGGCTATCTGAGGGTTCAATAACTCCCAAATCCAACATCTTCTGGACTTCTGTCCTGATACAGTCCCTGACATGGTCAGGTTGCCTATAAATCTTATTTTTAATAGGCAGACTGTCCCCAGTGTCCACTTCATGAGTGCACCAGGTGGTCTGACTGGGTGTCAGTGAGAATATGTGCCTGAACTGATTGAGCACCTGTCTGCAATCAGTTTGCTGCTGGGCAGTGAGGCTGCCTGCCAAGGCTACACCATCCACTGACCCATCATCAGGGTTCTGTGAGAGCAGGTCAGGGAGTGGGTCACTCTCTTCCTCCTGTCCCTCATCAGTAGCCATGAGCAAGCCCATGTCTGCCCTGTCCACATATGGTTTTAACCTGTTGACATGGAGAACCCTGTGGGGACTCCTGGGTGTTCCTAGGTCGACTAAATAGGTAACCTCACCCTTCTGTTCAACAATGGTATGGGGTCCACTCCATTTGTCTTGGAGAGCTGCTGGGGCCACTGGCTCCAACACCCACACCTTCTGTCCTGGCTGGTAAACAGTCAGTACAGCCTTTGGTCATGCCAGGCTTTTGAAGTTCCTGGCTAGCCTCAAGGTTTTTAGTTGCCTTTTTCATGTACTCAGCCATCCTGGAGCGGAGACCAAGTACATAGTCCACTATGTCTTGCTTTGGGGGCTTGAGAGGTAACTCCCATCCTTCCTTCACCAAGCACAATGGACCCCTGACAGGGTGACCAAACAAAAGTTCAAAAGGGCTGTAGCCAACCCCTTTTGAGGCACCTCCCTGTATGCAAATAAAAGGCAGGGCAAGAGTATGTCCCATCTTTGCCTAAGCTTTTCTGGGAGCCCTTTAATCATGCCCTTCAAGGTTTTGTTGAATCTCTCAACTAAACCATTGCATTGTGGGTGATAGGGTGTGGTGAACTTGTAAGTCACTCCACACTCCTTCCACATTACTTTCAAGTATCCAGACATAAAGTTAGCACCCCTGTCTGATACAACCTCCTTAGGGAAGCCCACTCTTGAGAAAATTCCCAGGAGGGCTCTTGCCACCACAGGTGCTGTAGTGGTCCTAAGGGGAATAGCCTCTGGGTACCTGGTGGCATGATCCACTACCACCAGGATAAACCTGTGCCCAGATGCTGTTTGGGGATCCATGGGACCAACAATGTCAATCCCCACCCTTTCAAAGGGAACCCCCACCACAGGTAGTGGTATCAGGGGGCCTTTGTAGTGCCATCTGCCTTGCCACTGGCCTGGCAGGTTACACAGGAGCGACAAAACTCCTTGGTGTCTTCAGACATGTGGGGCCAGTGAAAGTGAGGGACAATTCTGTCCCAAGTCTTGTTCTGGCCCAGGTGACCTGCTAAGGGAATGTCATGGGCTAGGGTCAATAGGAAGCCCCTGAACTTCAGAGGTATAACCAACCTCCTGGTGGCACCAGGCTTGGGGTCTCTACACTCTGAGTACAAGAGTCCATCATCCCAATACACTGTATGGGGACCACTAGCTTTCCCAGCAGCCTCAGCAGCAGCTTGCTGTCTGAGGGGTTCAAGAGAGGGGCAGCTCTGCTGCTCCTGGCTCAGATCTGCCCTGGAAGGGCCCCTGTCCCCAAGAACTCAACCTGGTCAGGTTCAAGCTCCTCTGGGACAGTTCCTTCCTCAGGACTGAGATCATCCCCCTCAAGAGACTGATCTTTCTTCTGAGCCAAGGGGAAGGCACTGCCTTTACCCTACTACTCCTCTTCTTGGAGGGCACTTGGTCCATTATTCCAGAATCCAAGGCCTGTTCAGTGTTAGACATTTTGGCTTGTGACCTGGTCACAGCAAACACATCTGCAGGGATGCCCAGCATTTCTGCATGGGTCCTGAGCTCCACTTCTGCCCAAGCTGAAGTTTCTAAATCATTGCCAAGCAAGCATTCAACTGGTAGGTCTGCACTTACCACAACCTTCTTAAGGCCAGTTACCCCTCCCCAGGAGAAGTTAACAACTGCCAGAGTATAGTCTGTTCTGACATTGCTAGCATTGGTCACTTGGTACATTTCACCAAGTATAATCTGCCCAGGATTCACAAGGTCTTGTGTCACCATGGTGACACTTGCCCCTGTGTCCCTAAATGCCAAAGCCTCTTTTCCATTGATTAAGGGCTGTTGCCTGTACTTGCCCAGATTACTGGGACTCACAGAGGAGGTCACCTCCATCACAGTCTAGGACAGCCTGAGTGAGTTCTCTGACTAGGTCAGAGCTTATCTCCTTACCCAGGGTCAACCCTACTAAACCCTTGGCTTGTGTAGTCCCACCACCAATTGTAACTGCACTAGGGGGAGCAGGTGCCTTAGGGGCATTGGTGGGGGCTGGAGTAGAGTCTTTGGACTTGGTGCAATCACTCGTCCAGTGGGTCTTTTGCTTACAGACCTTGCACCATGGTTTCCTTTGGCCTTTCCCTTTGTTAGACTGTGAATCCCCACCTGAAGAAGATTTTTGGGGGCCTTGTGAAGACTTTTGATCTTTACCCTTCTCCCCACCCTTATCAGAGTTTTTAGAATCTTGCTTCTTAGGGTCACCACCTTGGTTCTGTACCTTCTGCCTCACCCTGGTTCTGACCCATTTGTCTGCCTTCTTTCCCAATTTTTGGGGAGAGGTCAGATCAGAGTCCACCAGGTGCTGATGCAACAGCTGATTTTGACAATTATTAAGGATCTGCTCCCTCATGATAAGATTGTACAATCCTGTGAAGTCACATACCTTACTGCCCAATAACCAACCTTCCAGAGCCTTGGCAGAACAATCAACAAAGTCCACCCAGTCTTCAGTCTGTGCCTTTTGGGTATCTCTGAACTTTAACCTGTATTGTTCAGTGGTTAGGCCAAACCCATCAATCAGAGCACTTTTTAAGACTATGTATTTATCAGCATCCTCCTCTTTAACAGTGAGGAGCTTATCTCTACCTTTGTCTGCAAAGGAGAGCCACAAGATTGCTGCCCACTGCTCCTGAGGGACCCTCTGTACTTTACAGGCCCTCTCCAGTGCAGTTATCTATTTGTGGATGTCATCCCCACTCTGGTAGGGAGGGACAATCTTGCTCAGGTTTCTATGGTCATAGGACCTTTCCCTATCTCTGGGGAAATTGCTGCCACCATGGGACTCTAGTCCCATCTTTTCTCTCTTTGTAGAGATCTAGGGACTCCCTGTCTATAGCCAACTGCTGTTTTCTGAGTTCAAGCTGGGCTTGCTCATACTCAATCAGTCTCTTTCTCCTGTCATGAGAGGATTCTCTCCTATGAGAAGAGACAGAGGTCCCTATTGAGGTGTCAGAGTTGTTAGACTCCTGAGAAGGAGATCTAGACCTTCTGGGCACACTCACAATTCTTCCTGGGGGGACAAAGGGAGGTCATTCTGATCCTCCTCCTCCTCCACAGGAGGAATTGGGTTCTCCAGGTCAAGGTCATTTTCACCTTCCTGGCCAGTTTCAGAGGGGGGGGGCTGGGTTTCTTCACCCCTGACCCCTTCCTCATCTTCTTCCCCACCCTCTCTGCCTACCCCTTCAGACCCTAGGGGCCTGCTGAGATCATCAGCTAGTAGCACCTCCCTGAGGTGTTGGGTGCTGGCACTTTTGCCTGCCTTCAGCTTTCTAGTATTGCATAATGCTCTCAATTCCAAGAATGGGAGTTTATCATACTTGGAGGGAAGAAGCCCACTGGCTTCTGGCAAGGACTCACTGGGTCCTGGCTTTGAAGACATTACTAGTGAGGTGTGGTGTATGCACTACCTACTCTAGTGTGGCCTACTAAACTCTCTTGAGTTGTAGCAAGGGTGTGCTATCCCTTAACACACAACTCTAAGTTCAGTAGAACTTATTGTATACTAAGCTTGATTTATATGTACCTTAGGTACCCTTAGTGGTTTTCAGTTGATCAATTCAATTGAGATTATCTGGTAAAACAATAGCAAGCTGGAATCCCACACGCTGCACACCAATGTGAGAAGTTGGCCTGGTATATGCTGTCCACTAATTATAGTGGGCACCTTGCACCAGTCCAAACAACCCCTTATTGGAGATAGGTTAAAGACAACCTTTATTGAAAGCTATCCTAGTGGTAGCTATGGAGAGCAGCCTTCAGGCTAAGTCTTGAAGGAATGTAAAGCAGCTTGTTTTACCAGTCTATAATCTCTTGAGTGACCAAATGAAAGAGGACCACACCAGGTATATATTCAAAATATATGTATTTATTGCTAAACACACCCCTCTAGTCTCTTTATGAGGCTAGAGTTCAAAGTACATAAGTTATAAGTTAGTTATCTACAGTAATAGCACAAAAACACGTTTGAGCCCTAGGGGCGTACCAAACCATATACCCATAAAGTGGTATAAGAGCCACGACTGAGCTAGACACAGGGCCTAGAGCCTGTAGAAGTGCTTGGACCACAAGGAACCACCCAAGGTAGTGACACAGGGGACCCACGGGGGACACGTGCAGTGTGAGAACACAGCCGCGAATCGCCGTTGACTTCTATGGGGAAAGTCGCGGTTGGAAGTTTAAAGAAAAGGGACACTTAGAGGAGGACTTGGAGCAAACCCTTTTAGAACTAGGCTGTTCTAGTGTCAATACCCACGGGAGCACCGGAGTACTCGAGTTACCTCACCCAGGGGAGCCGGGTGCATAGGTGCCTTTCGGGGTCGGGTTTCGTCGTCGTTTTCAATGGCGATCTGCTGCAAAGTGCTGCTGGCGGCCAAGTCGAAAGTGTTTGGGTGGATCCAAAGGTGGATCGAAGATCTGAAGAACCTGAAAGCAGAGGGGACAGAGTCTGGGTCACTAGCCAGTGACCAGGAAGGCGATGAGCAGATGCCCACCGATGTCGAGTGCTTCAGGTAGGTTGACGGTCGTCTTGACTCTTCAGCCACGAGGTCCAGGAGGCATCAACGATGACCAGGAGCTGGATTCAAGCTGTCCCACAACGTCTGTCGATTGCAGGGGTGTTGGCGACCAGATTGGACCCAACAAGCCTTGGCAATGGCAAGTCTTGTGGAAATGGAAGAAGGACGATGGTGCAGACCAGCAAGGTCTGTGGGACTCACCCAGCAAGGGTAAGTCAGGGCACACCTGGAGCAACCAGGGAGCCCAAGCAGAAGAAGATTGGCCTTCGGGAAGGCCTACTAGCCAACGGACTAGCGACCGCAAAGGAGCCTCGAGTGGACGCACTTGGAGCTGGCTCACAGGACACTTGTGGAGTGGAGGCCAGTGATCTTCAGTGCAGTCGGTGCTGGAGGCTGGGGCTACTGGGAGCCCAAAGCACAACTTCGTGGGAGACCCAGAAGAGGATGCACTTGCAAATGCGATCGGTGTCCAGGGGTCACGGTTCCACGTTACCCACGACAGCTACGGGCCTCAGCTTTGCTGGGGAGTCAGGGCAGCCTCGGGGAAGTCTGGAAATCCACCTCTCCCCTGAGCTTGTTTGAACTGGGGTATGCACAGGGACACCAAATGTGCCCCCAGTGCAGGACTTCAAAGCACCAGAGAGTGCTCCCGCCCAGCCCCAATACACACTATCCTGACTGGGGCGGTGGTTACACCTCCCTGGGACAGGAAACCTATTGTCCAGGCCTCCCCTGCCGGAGTTTCGGTCAGCAGCAGGAGGCCAGACTCGTGTCTGTGGCAGCGGCATCCATTTTGTGATGCCAGGGCTTGGAAAGAAGTTACCGGGCAGGCCGGTGTGTACATGTCTCTCCCTCTAGAAGGGTGGAATGCTACCCCCGCCGCCAGAACTGGCGGGGGGTAGTATTCCAAGATGTTTGACACCAAACACGACATGTTTCCGTGCAGCCATCCCAAAGTTAGCATTTAACGCGAGGTTATAATGCGCTTAAGAGTATATGGTCAGGCTGCACTACAAACAGCATCAGAGAAGGGTCTCCGAACGCTGCAGAGGGGTCCTGCTCATGCAGGGGCACCCTCTCACATAGGAACCACGCACTCTGCCTCCAGGATTGATAAGGCCTGCCATAGGAGTGACTTATAGGTTTATATGTGTGTATGTATGTAGTGATATAGGTAGCCTATATCACAGTAAGGGGTGCATGCACCACCTTACCCAGGTTGCAGTAGCAGACCTGTGGTGTCATTTTGGATGGCCTTCCAGGGGTGGCACAATACATGCTGCAGCCCCTGGTAGGCCTCTGAGGTACCTATGCCCTGGGTACATAGTATACCATATACTAGGGACTTATAAGGGCACTCCAGATTCCAATCAGAGATGTGCCTAAGGCACATGGAAACCATTTTAGAGAGGAAGCAGCTAGGCTGGGGTTCTGATTAGCAGGGCCCCAGCCAGACTAAAGTCGAAAAACAGTGAAGCATCAGCAAAAGTGGGGGTACCCATGTGAAGCAGATCCTACTCTCCTACACCCACATCGTGTTGACCGTGGCCTGCATGATAATCCCACTGTGATGACAAAGCTAGATGTCGTTCACACTGTGAACCACAGTCATGTGTCCTGAGCAACAAACTACCATCACACCTACACAAGCACAAATCAATCAGCATGGCCTGTCAGCCAAGGCCAACATGGAGGTAGGGGTCTAGCCGTGCAACAACTCTCATTTGCACACACTCAACACCACACACCTTGATCTCCACCAATGTGCAGCAGTGAAGCTCACATGGACTGGTGACATTGCACATGCACCCATGACAATCCCAGGGGTGTTTGTGGGAACTAAGGTGCAGAAACCCATCACACCTGGCCAGTCAACAAGACTCGTGAATGTCTGACACACTGCACAGTACGCTGTACATGGGCATGACGTGAAATCCACCACAATCAATGTGATTCCGGACACAGTCACACACCAATGAAGAAGTCAAGGTCACCCACAAAGAACACACATAGACAACTTCCAACATTGCAGCTCTGACCCAGAGGAGTGGCAGCAGTCACACACACAACGTGTCACAATCACTGAAAGCTAACACAAACTGTAAATTACATGACTTGTGTAACCAACAAGTGCCAAGGGGAATCCTGACTGTGTCTCATCTGCGTTTGCCCACAAACTCAGCCCTGACAGCAAACACACCTATGGATGACCCCCTGATGACCAGTAATGTGCCATGCACCCACATCCCAGAGAACCCAGTGCGAAGATTTGGGTGGTACATAGGTCAACTCAGCAAGCATCACAAACAGGAACATCACTAGGGATCCCAGCCTGTGTTGCAAAACGGAAGTGAACACACACAGACATGCTCACACAACACACACCTTGGGCTCAGGCAATGTCACAGAATTACACACTGCCATGAGGGCACTCCACTCCTGTGTAAGGAAAGCTGTGCCATACGTTGTCTCTGCAGGGCCCTATCATATCAGCAGTACACTTGGTCACTCAGTCAACAATTAGCACAAAATGAAGGCTCTCGTCACATCAGCCTGGTCATGGGAGTGTCACCGACACCATCTGCACAGATCCAACACACATGTATAGCAAGTTGCACTGATCACACAGATGAGTCCTTCCCCATTGATGCCCAAACTTGCATGTCCAGTGGAGATGGTCACACGGTCAGGGAAATAGACAAATTGAACAATGGCAAGCACAACAGATGTGCAGGGGTGTAAGTCACAGATGTGATATTGCAAATAAAAGTAGGAAATCCCATTGCCAAATATTGAAAACATGACACCCTCATATTGCTGCAAAGGATGACATGGATACACACCAGGATAGGACACATTCCCCCTGGACCACATGGGGTCCTGCACAGTAACACTTCATTTCCCTGATATCAAAAATCACCATCAGTGCAGCAAGGGCACGGTTAGCAACATTAACATCATGTACATCAGAAGCAAAACCACTAGAGAACAGAAAGTAGCTTTATTCAGCATTTGTGTGTGAAGAAGTGAAAGTCCAGAAATATAACAAAGGCCAATGGCCAGTCCATAACAGGGTGACAGTGCCAGATGTCACCCTTTGCATGCCTGCACAGCTACACATCAGGGACATTCCCCTCGGAGGGGCATACAGGGGGGCAGGCCAGGCACCGCAGGGACAGGATCAGGTCTCACCAGAAGGAGGCAGGGAAGGGGTGGTGGGTGCTGGAGAGTCACTGACAACTGCAGTGGAGGTGTCTGACATGGTGTGTGCCGGCACAACTGGGGGGCTTGAGTCAGATGGTGTGGGTGCCGGCACGACTGCAGTGGGCCATGCAGATGGAGTGGACAGGTTCCCCACTGCAGTGCCCAAGTCAGACAGGGTGGTAGTGGACTCCACTGCAGTGCCTATCTCCAGGGGAGTAGAATGGGGTTCAGGTAAGGTGGGCAGGACAGAGGGGGAGGACACGCTCTCCACACCAGTGGCACAAACAAGTGCAGCGGGGGGGGTGTTGCTGGAAGAGCAAGTGGAAGAGCAAGTGGTAGGGGGAGAAGGCCGGATCATTTTGGGGATGGTGTATCTGTGGGTGGGGGAACCTGGGGCAGGGTGTGGTGGGGGACCCGTGTGGAGTGGGGGACTGAGGGATGGAGGAAGGAGACTTGGTGGTTGAGCTGCAGGGTGGCGGCGGGGTCTTGCTCTTCCGGGTCCGGGGGGACTTGCGGATGGGGGCCTCAGTCTGTCTGCACCTGGGGGAGGGTGTCCGGGGGTGAGGGGCACTCCCCTCTGTGTGGGTGGACTTCCTCTTCCCCCTGTATGCTAGATCAGCTGGATTGGAGGGACAGAGGCCGAGGTCACAGAGGAAGATCTGCTGTGTAGGTGGGGTTGCAGGTGAGGCAAGGGAAGGGGCCTTGGAGGGAGAGGTATCGGAGGACTGCGGAGTGACTGTGGATGCCTGTGTGTATGTATGTACCCCATCCCCTGTGGGTGTGGTATCAGTCCCCTGAGGATGCCGGCGTGCACGTCTTGTTTTTGTAGTGGGTGTGTCTGTGCTGCTCGTGTCTGTGTGTTTGGGTGAATGTGCAGGTGTGCATGTGCTTGGGACAGGTAGGGTGCCAGGAAGTGTGGATGGGGCAGATGTAGGAGGGGTGAGGGACTGTTAGAGGAGGGACACTGCTGCCGTCAGGGAGGAGTCCATGGACCTATTGCTCCTCTGTAGGGCAGACATGCCCGATGAGATGCCCTCCATAAATGACACCAGCTGAGTCAACAGAGTGGTGTGGGCATGGAGGACACTCAGCATTGCTGTCTGCCCTACATGGAGCTGGCGAAGGAGGTACACAGACTCCTCACTCAGGGCAGCAGGGGACACAGGGGCAGGGGCTGCGGTGCCTGGCACGAAGGAGACACGCTCCCGAACACGGGAGCCTCCACGGACCTCTGGAATGGGAGCCGATGGGAGGGCGGTGGTGGTGGTGGTGGTGGGGACAGCAATAGTAGCTGGGGTGTGGTGGCTGCTGACACCCGCCTCCACAAGGGAGTCATCCTCCGAGCTGCTGTGTTCCTCAGCTGAGGTGGATGGTGCTGAGGACTCCTCGGTGTGGCTCCCCTCGCCCTCCGTGCCACTGGGTCCCTACGACCACTCATCGGCTGCTGACCCAGTCTGGCTCAGCGGCTCCTCCTGGTCCGTGGAGCTGTCCCCTCCTGTGGCCGTGGATGTATCTGCAAACAATTAGGGAAACAGACAGACATCAGTCACCTGCACTGACCGCACAAAACCACAGTATGTACAGCACATTACAGAGCAAGCCCTGGCATCCTTAGTTGAACATTGCCAAAAGTGCCCAAACAGAGTAGGAGAAGCCAATTGTCAGTCTGATGGTCAACCATGGCACTCACATCCCTCCTGGCCTTGCACCCATCGATCTGGTGTCTGTCGGATGGCAATACACCAGTGTGGACACATGCACCACCTACACAGTAGTTGGACAGTGCAGAGAACACGGTGAAGTATGTGAACATGCACACATCACAACTCTTGCCACTGAGTCAGTACAGGTGTCCGGATAAAGGGATGGCCAGAGTCTATTTTGAAATGCATGTGATGCATACCAGCACCAGACACCATGATGCACCCATGTCCTGATAGTCAATGCCACAATGGGGTGCATGGAGCACATGTCACTCCCCTGCAGTATCACTCTTAGGAAGTTTAACGCCATGGCACAGGCATGCCTGCAAAGTCATACATCACTGTCTCCAGTCACATGGGCAGGGCAGCCAGACAACAACAGTCTGCACTGTGTCACAATCCTAGGTCATGGGGAATGCAAGTCCAGTAGCTGACAAGTGCACATGTCCATCCCCCACAAACCACATCATCTTAACTCTCATTTGTCCACGTCATACCAATTGGACATATGGGAGACATGAAACACAACCCTCGGAACATGAGCACCTCACAATCTGCTGTGAATGGGAAACAGCTGCCTGAAATGCACAGTCGCATACCCCAGTATGCACGGTCAAGTGATCAAACACCTATATGTCACACAAGTATAGTCTCCTATGGTCACATCTCCGGTGGCATGCTGAGCCCTAACCGATAAACACCCCAGTAGTCCTGACAACAAAGCCACAGCACAATGACACAGAGGCAGACACCTGAGGGAACATTTCACTGAGCACAACGTGTCAGCTGATACACAGGAGTGGGAGTACAGAGTGTATTGTATGGCCTGGAGTAGGCATGACTGTCCTGCTCCACGTGAAAGAGGGATGAGCCCTGGACAGTAGGCAGGTGGCTAAGCATGTGTGACACACTTGATATACATACTCCTGAGGCCCAAACATTGTTCACAACCGCAGCATGGGTGTGTGCCAAATACCCCAGGCACATGTGGTGAATCAGATCAGCAATTGGACCACATATCAAAGTAACACGCAGATTACATGTCAGAACCCAGGCATTGTGTAAGCAATGGACCCACCCATGAAGCCCACCACAGAGTTACGGGTACAAATGCTGTCCCCCACCTTGAGCTAAGCAATATGCAAGGACACAGTACCCAAGTGACACAATTTCCTGACTGTAAGGGCCACACCTGGGTATCAGATGAGGAGTGGGCAGTGCACAATTGAGGGACATGGGTCCTGGACCACATAACTGATGTACTGTTGAAGTTTAACCAGGCCAGAGGAGGGCACATAGCATGTCAGACAAAGCTCACAGTGCAGTCATGGACTCACCCCCTCCTTGCTGCTGTCTGCCCTTCAGCTGCCCATCCAGATCAGGGAAGACCACCGCCAGGATCCTGAGCATGTGGGGGGTCCGGTGTCCGCCCCTCCTGCGAGGAGGTGACAGCTTCAGCTGGACCCATGCGATCCTCCGGGTCCAGCCCCGAAGGTCCTGCCACCTCTTCTGGCAGTTGCGGATCCGGCGCTTGTAGACCCCCACAGACCTTACTGCCCGGGCGATGTCCAGCCATATTTCCTGCTTCTGGTGGGCATCAACCTGTGAGGATGACAAAGTGTAAAGGCCATTACTACACATGCAACAAATCCGTGCATCACATATTTGGATATACATGTCTCAATCACAGGGGCACATGTTGTACACGGGCAGTGCAAGGATGGCTATGAACAGTTTGCCAGCAGTTACTACATGGTATCATTGCCTGGGAAGTCAAACCTTGTTTAAATGCACTGTTACTGCACTGTACCTGTTCAGTGCATGTAACTACACACTATGGGGGGTGAGAACTACTCAGTGAGCCTGCTAGCCAGTGGCGTGCAGACTGTAAGTCTGGCTAGTCAGACAACATGCACATTTGTAAGGCAGTGGACAGCACACTCACCTGCTCCCCTGGTTTCCCATACAGCTTGCTGTACTGTGGAAGGAGGCTGTCCAGCAGGGCCTGGTTCTCCTCAGTGCTGAAGGCTGGGGCTCTCTCCACAGTACGTGCCATTGCAGGATCCAGAGGATGCAGAGACAGCAGCAGTGGTGGTGGCAGATGTCGTCCTGGAGCATGTAGTGCAGGCAAGTGAGCTCTCAGGGGAACAGCCAGCATTATATGTGTGCTGCTGAGGCAGATACCGTCCCATGTGTCCAAAGTGATAGGTCCAAGTCGTTTGCATCTTCTAAATCTGGCCAATCCATGGAATTGCACCACTTACACCCGCCCACAGCATCCTTCAAAAGTTCAACTTCATGACACCCATGCATTTGCAACATTGTTGTGGGTGGCCAACTGAATTCACAGCATCAGACTCGTTAAACTTTCGAAAACGCGTCCGTTGCCATGCCAGGCCATAGCCAATGCGTGCGCACCGATCGGTCCATTGCTGTACAACGCGTATTCCGGGTACAATGCGTACCCGCACACAACAGATGCAATGGGCCGGCCGGGCACACCGATCGGTCCATTGCTGTACAACGCGTACCCGCACACAACAGATTCAATGGCCAGTGCGTGCACACCGATCGGTCCATTGCTGTACAACGCGTATTCCGGGTACAACGCGTACCCGCACACAACAGATGCAATGGGCCGGCCGGGCACACCGATCGGTCCATTGCTGTACAAGGCGTACCCGCACACAACAGATTCAATGGCCAGTGCGTGCACACTGATCGGTCCATTGCTGTACAACGCATATTCCGGGTACAACGCGTACCCGCACACAACAGATGCAATGGGCCGGCCGGGCACACCGATCGGTCCATTGCTGTACAACGCGTATTCCGGGTACAACGCGTACCCGCACACAACAGATGCAATGGGCCGGCCGGGCACACCGATCGGTCCATTGCTGTACAACGCGTATTCCGGGTACAACGCGTACCCGCACACAACAGATGCAATGGGCCGCCCGGGCACACCGATCGGTCCATTGCTGTACAACGCGTACCTGTACAGGTCAGTCGCATATGTCACCATGCTTGTCACTGGTGAACGTATGCCAGCCACATATACCTGCCAGAGACCCAGGGGCACACCTACAACACCACACCCAGTCCACACTGTTTCCTAAGGCATGTAAGGCTGCATTACCTTTTCTGTGTATGGGGGTTAACATGTGGTTTCTGTGGTGGCACTTGTGGGCAGCCACACCCAGGCTGTGCATGTGTTAATGGGGACAGGGTGCTTTGTGTGTTGTGCACATGACCACTGTGATGTGCAACAGTTCATTTCGGAGCATGTGGCATGGTCACATTTCCAGGTTGTGTATGTGTGTGACATGTCACATACCCCTGGGTCCCATGGGGGAAGGCATGTACGTCAGAGGTTGACCCATTGCCACAATAGTGATGTCCCTCCACAGTCTGTGTGCATGTTGTGTTTCCGATGTCTCTGATTCCATGTGCACGATGGGAGACAGTCTCCACATCAACGTTGTTTGTGCATGGACTTTGATGTTGTGCGTCACTGGCGTCCATGTCTGTCCTGCGTAGGCGACAGGGGCCACTACCTGTGGGAGTCATGTTTGTTTTTCTGACGTGTACATGATACGCCATGTAATGCCAGTGTCCATGTGGCAAGACAGGGTCACTGGGAATCTACCTGTCAATGAGCTGTGATGCCTGTGGCGCATCTGTCCAGACATGGAACTGTGGTGTGTGTGTGGAACGTGACAGCAGTAAATGGGTACTGTGACACAGCCTAATGGTTTCCCATAGCACAACCTGGAACCTGTTGTCCACACATGTTGTACTGAGTAGTCAGATGATGGCCATGTAGGTGCGAGTTATGTGCGAACAGAACGGCACACACATCAAGTACTTGTGTCTCGTAATGATGTAGCATGTGAAATTGAGTATGGTGAATGGCACATATGTGGGGTGACTGACAATCTTTCTTTCCTCAACCTATGCACTGCAGGGCTCCAGCTGTCCATAGACCATTCCCTGACCTGGCAACGATGGTGGAACGTGACAGCATCCGACAGTACCGCTTCACCAGGCAGCTGATTGAGAATTTTGGCACCACATTTGCAACCTGGCCGGCCATACCCTACGGCGCTGACCCCCAAGGTGAAGGTAATGGCAGCCCTACACTTCTTTGCCACCGGTACCTTTCAACACACTGTGGCGACTGCCGGTGGGATGTCACAGACTATGTTCAGCCGTGTGCTACGCAATGTTTTGGAGGCAATGTTGAGATGCCTGAACCAGTACATCTATTTCCCTACACGTCAACAACTCACTGACGTCAAGAGTGACTTCTATGCCCTGGGGAGGATGCCACATGTCATTGGCTCCATTGATGGGACACATGTGGCTTTGGTACCACCACAGGCACATGAGCAGGTATACCGGAACCGGAAACATTACCATTCGATCAATGCTCTGGTGGTATGTCTTGCAGATATGACCATCACACATGTGTGTGCCCGTTTCCCTGGTTCAGCACACGATGCTTAAGTGATGAGGAGTAAACGCATCCCGAGGATGATGGCACAGATGCAGAACCAGCGTGCCTGGCTTGTCGGTGTGTACTGACTTTGTACCATTGTGTGTGTTCTGCTCTGTAGTATACCGCCCACTTTTCCTACTCAGCTAATGTGCACTTGTCTGTCCGTAGGTGACTCCAGATACCCCAACATGCCGTGGTTGCTGACACCCCTCAGGAACCCTGTGACACCAGCCCAGATGCGCTACAATGAGGCACATGGTCGGACCAGGAGAGCGATTGAGCGGACCTTTGGTCTCCTGAAGAGCCGCTTCCGCTGCCTGGACAAGACAGGAGGGGCCCTCCCATATGCCCCAGCAAAGGTGTGCAAGATTGTCATCGTCTGCTGCATGCTACACAACCTGGCAGTGCGGAAGGAGTTGCCTCTCATCCTGGATGACGATGACCAACGTCCGTCACCTGTGGAGGATCCTGGCCTGGACCACAATGCCAGTGATGATGATGATGATGGTGGTGATGTCCGCACACAGCTCATCACCAACTTCTTCAGCTGAATGTGAGTATCCAGGGAGATGTAATGTGAATGATGTGAGTTTGCATGATATGTGTGGGTGGTGCTCTGGTGCTGTTTGAGTGTGGCCATGTGCTACTTGACTGGATGCGTGCAGCAATGTGTCCTTACAGGTAGTATGTACTCCCCAACAGTTTTGACATGCTAACTTGGTTTTGTGTACTTGTCTTGTGACATGTATTGGGCATGAGTATTGCAGTTCTGCCCTGTTCTTCAGTGGTTTTAACTGTGTGTCATGTCTGTCCTTCACAGGGTGCTTACTGAGTACTTTGGTCAACTTGGATCCCCCGACACCATGATTCAGCTTTCAGGGTGGCAGCAGTAGTTTCCCTACAGGTGATGTGCCACACACCCCTGGACTTCATATCTTCTGCACTTTTTGACTGTGTGGCCACTGCCACGTGGGTAAACCTCGCATTTGTAGTGGAAACAACATGTTGCAAATGTGTAATAAACCTGTGCTTCACTTTGGGATGTGCGTTGTCTGTGGTCACACATCTGACCGACATTTGCTTACTGCACCTGTGGGCTAGTTGACACAGACTCTGAGTAGGTGTGGTGTCTGTGCATTCCACAGTATTTCCTGGCAACATCACTGTAGGGGATGAGTCCGATGGCCCTGGTGTCTCTGTTTTGTGTAGCCCTAGTGGTGTGTCTCCCTCATATGTGCCACGTCACCATGACTCACATGACGGTGTTGTACTTGCTGTAGCAGTTAGCAACACAGTGTAATTTAGCAGATCATCATCACCATAACAGTATCCTCATTTGAATAACAACAGAGGCAAGTATGGTGTAATAGTGATTTTATTTACAGAAATGTGTGTGTGTATAGTGCACAGGATGGTGGGTGCTGTACATTGGGATTGTGATCCAAAGTTCCCAGATGAGTTGGAAGTCTTGGTAGCAGAAATGTCCTGAGTGTAGTCCACGGTCATATGATACATTAGTCCAACTTGAACTCCCCATGTCATGTGGGAGAGTTGTGTTACATTCGACAGGGTGAAAAATTTGCACACAAAGGAGATTTTCCGGAACAGGTGTTGGCTTCCTGGGGGATGTACGTGGCCATCAACCTCTCTGTTTTCCTTCCTCGGACGACCCCTCTTCTTTGGGGGGGACCCTCACGTGCAGGCTGCGGCGGTGCAGGGGAGTCTCCGCCAGAGTCCTCCTCCCTCCCTGTGGCGGTGTCAGTTGTTGCAGCACCAGATGTTGTGGGCACACAGGGAGGTGTGGCCATTTTGGTGCTAATTTGGCGGAGGCATGTCAATATGTCCCTATGCACCGCTGTGAGTTCTTGCAATGTGTCCCACTTGGACTCCATGCGAGACATGTGTGTCTACACACGGGACATGTGGGAGTCCAAGCGGGCATGATGGGCAGCCTGCTGCTGTTGTATGTCCTTGAGGATCCCCACTACCTGTCTGACCTCTCCGGTGCTATCCTGGTACGCATCAGCGATGCGTGCCAGTTGTGGGTCATCATGCAGTCCAGACCCCTCTGCAATCAGCGACCTATGTCTACCACCCCTCCCACCACCCCTGGCGACACGTGCAGGACTTGCGGTGGCACACACAGGTGACCCAAGGCCCCCTTGGGGGTTGTTAGTGGTGTTGCTGTCCGTTGCTCCACGGTCGGCCTGGGACCCTGTGCTGTTATCCTCGGTGGTCCTTGGTCTGTCCATGTCGGCGGGGGTGGTCTGTCTGTTGGCAGTTGTTGGAGGGGTGGGTGCAGGGGGTGCAGATGTTGGTCCTGCTGGTGCTGCATGATGACTCACACCGGAGGTGCCAGGTAGGTCTTCGCCATCCGAGGAGGGCAGAGGCTGTTCCACACCAGTGAGCTCAGTGTCCCCCGGAGCCTGGGACAGGGACTCCTCCTCACCTGCTGCTGTGCCCCCATCATCATCACCTGTATTTGGATGAGACACACATTGTATGTTATGTTTCTACATACATCAATGGTTCACACACCTGACAGTTGTGACTGTACCTCTGGATGCGGGCATGTACATTGCATTGTCCTAAGTTGTCACAGTAAGAGGTTGATATTGGTGTAGCACATTGTCCTGCATACCTGGGGCATTTCAATGTGAATGTTGAGGTGTGTGCATGGCCAGCATTGGTTCTATTTGGTGGACATCCGGCCATCCTTCTCCACCTAGCCCAGTTATCCCACCATGAAGCATGCCACCCTTGCAGTGGGTTCAGGTTGACTCTCAGGATGTCATTCAGTGGTGTTCTGCTGTATGTTGGTGCACAGTTCCCAGCAGGGCCTTGTGCTCCCCACAGCAGTACCCAGTGTCAGCCATCTTGTCAGTTGTTTTCCACTCCCTGTGATGTGAGCATGGTTCAGAGTGGTGTTGATGGGCCAATTGTGAGGGTGAGCAATATCTGTGACTACAACTCCCATCATGCTATTGCCTACACCCCCCTTCCCAGCATGCCAGTACTTCCTTCCTTTTGACTCTGCTTCCCTGTGGGGTAGTGTGCCTGTGCTGACAGGAAGACTGACAGTGTTGTCCTTGTGTTTGTTTGGCTACAAGTCCCAAGAGTGTCCCTGTGCTTCACACAGCATTACCCAGGGTGGTGGTTCTTTGTGGGATCTTCATTTGGTGTGTGAGGCATTGCATTCTCCCAGGTGGGTTATGTGGAGTTTGTGTTGAGGGGTGTGTGAGGAGAGCTGCTTGTAACTATGGTCAGTGCTGTCAGTCCTCCTTCCCACCCAGCCAGATATCCCACCATGCAACGTGCTTGCATTGCAGGGAGTGCAAGTTGGCTTTCAGGATGTCAGGCAGTGGTGTTCTGCTGTTTGTTGGTGCACAGTTCCCAGCAGGGCCTTGTGCTCCCCACAGCAGTACCCAGTGTCAACCATCTTGTCAGTCCTTATCCACTCCCTGTGATGTGAGCATGGTTCAGAGTTGTGTAGATGGGCCAATTGTGTGGGTGAGCAATATCTGTGACTACCACTCCCATCATGCTATTGCCTACACCCCCTTCCCAGCATGCCCATACTTCCTTCCTTTTGAGTAGACTTCACTGTGTGTGAGTGTGACAGCAATGGCAAGATGGCTGACAGTGTGGTCCTGTTGTTTGTTGGTGCACAGTTCCCAGCAGGACCTTGTGCTCCCCACAGCAGTACCCAGTGTCAGCCATCTTGTCAGTTGTTTTCCACTCCCTGTGATGAGAGCATGGTTCAGAGTGGTGTTGATGGGCCAATTGTGAGGGTGAGCAATATCTGTGACTACAACTCCCATCATGCTATTGCCTACACCCCCCTTCCCAGCATGCCCGTACTTCCTTCCTTTAGACTCTGCTTCCCTGTGGGGTAGTGTACCTGTGCTGACAGGAAGGCTGACAGTGTTGTCCTTGCGTTTGTTTGGATACAAGTCCCAAGAGTGTCCCTGTGCTTCACACAGAATTACCCAGGGTGGTGGTTCTTTGTGGGATCTTCATTTGGTGTGTGAGGCATTGCATTCTCCCAGGTGGGTTATGTGGAGTTTGTGTTGAGGGTGTGTGTGAGGAGAGCTGCTTGTAACTATGGTCAGTGCTGTCAGTCCTCCTTCCCACCCAGCCAGATATCCCACCATGCAACGTGCTTGCATTGCAGGGAGTGCAAGTTGGCTTTCAGGATGTCAGGCAGTGGTGTTCTGCTGTTTGTTGGTGCACAGTTCCCAGCAGGGCCTTGTGCTCCCCACAGCAGTACCCAGTGTCAGCCATTTTGTCAGTCCTTATCCACTCCCTGTGATGTGAGCATGGTTCAGAGTTGTGTAGATGGGCCAATTGTGTGGGTGTGCAATATCTGTGACTACAACTCCCATCATGCTATTGCCTACACCCCCCTTCCCAGCATGCCCATACTTCCTTCCTTTTGAGTGGACTTCACTGTGTGTGAGTGTGACAGCAATGGCAAGATGGCTGACAGTGTGGTCCTGTTGTTTGTTGGTGCACAGTTCCCAGCAGGACCTTGTGCTCCCCACAGCAGTACCCAGTGTCAGCCATATTGTCAGTCCTTATCCACTCCCAGTGTTGTGAGCATGGTTCAGAGTGGTGTTGATGGTCCAAATGTGAGGCTGCCCATTATCTGTTACTACGAGTCCCATCATGCTCTTGGCTACACTGACTTCACCAGCATACACAGTATTCCTTCCTTTCTGTGAGCTTCCCTGTGAGGTGGTGTTCTAGTGGTGGCTAAATATCTGACAGTGTTTGTTAGTTAGATTTGTGCCACTGCCTAGCTCTATTTGGTATTGGGTTTGTACATGTCATGACACAGTTACATATCACTATGACATGGCATGTATTGTGTTTATCTGACTGACATACACTTCTTGGGATGATTATCTTTTGGTTGCTGTTGATTTGCTAGGGGTGCATTGTTTGACTATCCCCTTGACAGTGATGTGTGTGTATTGGCACACAATATTGTATATATTAGTTGTGTACTCACCAGGCTCTGGGATGTTTGTTAGTCCATATACGCTCACTGGTGGTAGGATGGCCCGCACCTTCTCCTCCCAGGGCCTGAGGTATACTGGCTTGGCAGGAGGGCCACTGCCGGTGTGCTGGCTCAGGAGGTAATCCTTCTTCAGTAGGTCCCTGACCCTCCTGCGCACATCATACCACCTGTTCTGGATGTCTTCCTTTGTGCGCAAACATGGTGATTGTGCGTTCACCCTGTCGACGATCCTCGCCCACATCTTGGTTTTCTGTGCCATGGGGTCTGTTGGACCAATGTGCCAAACAACTGTGGCTCTACCCTCAGGATCTCGTCTACCATGACTTCCAATTCACTATCTAGGAACTTTGGATTCTTCTTTAGGGGCATGGTGATGGGTGGTGGTGGTGATTGATGTGTGTGTGTGTGCAGGTGAGGGTGTGTGTGTGTAGGTTTTGCTGGGTGAGGGTGAGGGTGCTATTTGTTGAGGTGCTAATGGTGTGTGGCTTTTGTGTTGGATGAGCTGTGTGTGTGTCTGCTGTCTGCTGGTGTTCTGTGCTGGCAGGTCAGTGGAATTTGCAAAGGATCATGGTAGGGATTTGTGGCCTTTATGTAGGTGGAGTTGAGGGTGTGTTCTTGTTCCATTTCCCCCCCCTGTATTTATTGGCTTTGTCATTGCTTGTTTGGCCCTCTTTTTTTGTATTTTTACATTTGTGATTATTGTGCATGTTGAAGTCGTTCGTCTGACCAAGTAGGACGTTGCAGTTATCTCGTGCACGCCTCTCCGAGACGTTCCCGTTGTGTTTCAGCTCAGTTTCATATGCGGCGTACGCGTCGGTCGCGGTGTATTGTGTTTGTTCGGCTGGGTTTTGTATGCGTGTCGGTCGTACGGCTTGGGCTCCGTGCGAATCGGTCTGCTTTTGCACCCATTGCATCGTACTGCGCGGGTCGGAGTTCGCGGGTACGTTTCGTTCGGGTTTCTTCCTAGTGCGTGTCGGTCGGTTCGATTCGCGTGGTTTCCCGGCCGGATAGCTTGTTTCCGTCCGGGTCGGTCGTTCGCCTTGAGTTCCATACGAGTCGGTCGTGATTCACATGCATTTCATCGTACTTCCCAGGCCGGGCAACGCCGGTACGTGTCGGTCGGGCTATGGTCCCGTACCGAGTCGGTCGGTATTTTTTCCGGCCCGAATCGGATTCGGCCCCTCTGTGTACGAATGGAATTTCACTTCTATGCACAATATTGTTAATAAATCTATTCAAAAACTAAGGTGGTTTCTGACTACATTTAAAACATTACATCTCCAAGGCAAAATAAATATCTTGCAAAAAATTGACACCTGCCCATTTAAAAATATTACAAACCTACAATGACATTCTTTAGGTTGTTTTCAAAATAACAGGTGCACTTCAACTTTCCTGACATCAAAAGGCTTTCCACTCATCATTCAAGCATAAGACAACTTGTATGCACTTTATACTTTATTATAGGACCAGCAATACAAATGGAGCAGATTAATAATGTTGTACTACACTCAAATCCACAAAAGGTCCTCTCTATCACACGGATCACTGACATAATATCGAATACAAAAATATCTACCTACACAAATATCGATGCAAAAATATCGATAGTCAAAATATCGACATCCTATCTTTATAATGTAAATGACTAAAATATCGAAAAAATTATATAGATGTAAAAAATATCGATGTAAAAAATATTGTTTTTTATATATAAAAAAATAATGTTAAATAAATTAAATAATAAAATTAACTTAAAAAATTAATTAGATGTAATGTACATTTAAAAAATATAATAAACAAATTAAATGTAATAAACTTTAAACATACATATATAAAATGTAATATATAAATGTATATTTACTTTAAAACAATTAATAAACTAATAACTTTAATTTGTTTTTAAGTATTATAAATATATAAAAATAAACTATTAAATATATATATATACATACACCTATAACACAAAATCTAATAAGAAAAACATTATATTATAAAAGAAATTGTTAAAATATTTATACATTTTTAAACTTACATTTTCCACTCCATTGAGTTCAACAGTAGAAAAATTGTTGGATAGCGTAGAGGTACAAATTACTATTCCCACTCCAGAGAGTACAACAGTAGGGAAAGTGTTGGATAGCGGAGGGGTTCAAATTACTATTCCCACTCCAGAGAGTGCAACAGTAAGGAAAGTGTTGGATAGCGTAGGAGTAAAAATTACTATTCCCACTCCAGAGAGTGCAACAGTAGGGAAAGTGTTGGATGGCGGAAGGGTTCCAATTACTATTCCCACTCCAGTGAGTGGAACAGTAGGGAAAGTGTTGGATAGCGTAAAGGAAAAAATTACTATTCCCACTCCAGAGAGTGCAACAGTAGGGAAAGCGTTGGATGGCGGATCGGTTCCAATTACTATTCCCACTCCAGTGAGTGCAACAGTAGGGAAAGTGTTGTATAGCGAAGGGTAAAAATTACTATTCCCACTCCAGAGAGTGCAACAGTAGGGAAAGTGTTGGATAGCAGAGGGTTAAAATTAATATTTCCCAAAAAATAAATTCAAAATAAAAAATAAACAAAATATCAACTACAATACAAAAATCTTCAATAACACAAAAAAATATAAAAATATAAAAAGTAAAAAGATAGAAATATATTATAATGTTATAAAATACAAAAAAGTAACTACAAACATTAATTTATAAAAATTTTAAAAACACTTTACAAACAAATAACTATATTTTATATAAATTAATTATAATCAAAAACATTAATTATTACACAAAAGAATACTTTTTATTTCCTACCCTATAACACCACACATTTCACAACACACATCTAAATTTCTATAAAAGTGTACCTCCATAATTAATATAATTAATTATGAAATAAACAATTATTATTAATTAAAAATCAATTTAAAACATATAGAAATTAATGTACTCACCAAACACTAACCCTATACATTCAAAATCCCCACACAAAATAAAAGTAAACTTTTACCCCAAAAATGTATTAATTAATAAATCAATAATAATTAGCAAATATTCATTAATTATTCAAACTTTAACTAATTTCCACCCTCTACCCCAACAAACTCCATAACACACACATAAACTTAATTACACAATTTCCATAACTATTTTAACATGATTAAATTATCAATTAACAACAACTTATTAATTAATTAAAATTAATTTACTTCCAACCCTTTACCACTATAAACCCCACAACTCACATCTCTAATTAATTACACAATTTCCATATTTAATTTTTAATTAATTAATTACCATTAATCAACAATTAATTATTAATTAATTTTAAATAAATTACTTCACACCCTATTCCCCTCTAAACCCACAAACCACTCCTACATAATTGACACAATTAACATAATTACCAATTAATTAATAATAATTATCAAACAATTAATAATTAATTAATGATAAATTAATTATCACAAGCAACACTATAAAATATAAATAAAATAAATACTAATCAATAAAAAAATGTTAATTACTTTATTAAAATTAAATTACTTCCCACCCTATTCCCCTATAAACCCACAACCCACTCCTAAAAGAATTACACAATTAACATAATTATCAATTAATTAATTTAATTTGATAACCAGTTAAAAATTAATTAATACAAAAATTATAAATACTAATAAATACAAATTATTAATTACTCTATTATAATTAAATTACTTCCTACCCTATTCCCATATAAACCCACAACCCGCTCCTAAAACAAATTACACAATTAACATAATTATCAATTAATTAATTCATTAAAAAATAATCACCACTTAATCATTAATTAATAAAAATTTTACTTTAAATACTAACAAATTAAAATTATTAATTACTTTATTATAGTTAAATAACTTCCCACCCTATTCCCCTATAAACCCACAACCCGCTACAGAACTAAAATACGCAAAATTTAATTAACATAAAATTAATCACTTCTAAAAATTTCACACATACATTAAAAAAACAGCTATACTTTTACAAAAAAATTAGATCACATACTTTTAACATACATACTAAAATACATAACACTAATATAAATATCGATATTATTAACAACAATGTTTTTACAAACGATATTACTGACTTCGATATTACAGAAAACGATATTTCTTACCTTCAAGTCGATATTCTGGTCCACGATATTCTTGCAGTCGATCAGTGCTTAATTTGAGCCGGGGCTTTCCGGTGCTAAGCACCGGCACTTAATTGGTTTCCGGTCAACACCATGCTTAGAACAGTGCACCACATGGTGGCACTGCTCATCTAATTTAGAGATGAGCAGAACAACGGTAGTTTAGGAATACAATATACATTAAAATTTCTAATACCTGCCTCCCCAGCCAATCCTTTAGCTTTGGGGACCTGGAATAATCTGAACTGTCGCATTTACATGTGAGAGAGATGGTTAGTAGCTGTTTTGGCAGCGATGACAAGGGCGATGGGTGGTGCAAGCTGCAGTGGCCTCCTGGTCAGAGCCCTGGCACTTAATATTTTACAAATTAAGCACTGCAGTCGATATTATGCAACTTCGATATTCACAACTCGATATTCTGTCTGTGCACCCTATCACACAGTGAGGGTCGATTCCGATTCGGGCCGGAAATTTCTCCGACCGAGCCGGACCCCGGAGAGATTTCCGACCGAATCGGACCTGTGCAGTCCGACCGAGCGAGTACGATGCGTCCGTATGTTATCGGACTCGAGTCGGTCGGACTCCCATTGAAGTCAATGGGAGCCGGTCGTACAACGCGTACGCGGGCTCCCATTGACTCAATGGGTGGGAGTCGGACAAGGGCGCCCCCTACAGCGGGTGCGCGGCGAGCGGTCGCGCCATACACGCATAGGTAGGGGGGACCCATGGGTCCCCCCTGTGTGCGACTCGCGCGGCTACGCGTACAGGGAGTCCGACACGGACCCCCAAAGTGCGGCTCTGACAGCTCTTACGAGCCGGAGTGCGCGGCTCGGTCGGACTGCTCGCGGCGCGCCATCGTACTTACCCGGCCGGGAGCGTCTCCATTGCGCAGTGCGAGTCGAGTCCGAGCAAGTCGGTCGGAGCGGTTCGAGCCGGGAGCGAGTCGGTCGGAGCGGTCGGGACGCCCGGACGAGAGTCGGTCGGCAATTTCGCATCGTACTCGCTCGGCCGGACCCGCGTACGGTTCGGTCGGGAAACAGGGCTCCGAATCGGATCCGGTAAAGCCGAATCCGATTCGGAGCACTACCGGCCAAGATCGGAATCGGCCCCTAAATAGAATCACAATTCTTTGGCGGTTGATCTGAAACATTTGTGTGTCCAGATATTGTTTACTCCAAAAATCCAACTGATAATACAATTATGGACTTATAAAATGATGAACTGGATATAGTGTAATTTCAAGAAACCATTTCTGAAATACCCAATAAATAAACAAACACATTGCGCTACACAAACTTAAATCATTAATTTGATTTAAAAAACTGAAAAAAGAAGACTTGCTATTTATCTCATTGGGAAAACATATATGATGTTTATGGAGATCAAATCATATGTCATTATTACCTTGGAAAACTGGAATGTAACTTTATGCCTTTAAGTGCAATTCATAACGATTTGGAACTTCATCCTATGCCTCCACAATTGAGAAATCTATATTTATACAAAAGTATATTGATTCAAACTCTACATCCATTTCAAACTATTATTAGAATGCAGGCTAAATCTGGAAAATTTCCCCCACATCAATTACCTCGTGCCTTAGGAGTAAACGTTGTTTTTCTTCCTTTAGGGGCCCATTACGATACCCGGCGTAAATAAATCCGCCAGGCATGGAAGCGGCAAAAATCCGCCCGCACACACCGTCTGAACACCGACCACGCCATTACGATTACACAAACCGAAAACCGCCACCGGCGGAAAAATCACACAAAATACCGCCCGCCATCGTCCGAGTCGGAGTCAAACCGCCCGCCACGGACGGAAACACGCTGCGACAACACAAAACCGCCCGCCCTCACGGCCGACACACCGCACGTGAAATTACGATCGCACCGCCATGAGCGCGGGAAAACTACAAATATACCGCCCGCCAGCGCAAACAACGCCAATGAGAATCGACACGGCAGAAGCCATGGCGCCCACGTCCCTGCACAGAAACCATCCGCTCACAAAACCAATAGCACACAACATGGCCAACAAGTCCACACAGCAAGGCACGAACAAATACACAAGCACAGTACACATCCCGAAAATACCCCCGGACAAACAAAAACTACAAAGGCCAGAACCCCAGACACAACACACCTGAAAACAACAGACCATGAGGACACACCCACATAGGTAAGTACAAAAGCAGCACTCCCACAGACCACAACCCCTTGCAACATTGCAAACCAGAGAGGAGAGGAGAGGACACAGTGACACAGCAAGGACAACAGCACACCACAGAAACGCACACATCACAACCACCACCACCACCACCACCAAACACCGGCACCACAAACCCCCTGCACATTACACAACACACACCGCACCAGCACCACAAACACCATGGCACCACAAAGAATGCCCAAGTTCACGCCCATTGAGCTGACGGTCATGGTCGGCGAGATCATCAAGGTGCACCCACAAATCTATGGGAACATGGTCCAACACACACCACTAGCCACCAGAAACAGAATGTGGAACCGGATCGTAGACCAGGTCAATGCAGTCGGGACCCTGCCCAGGAACAGAGTCGAAATTAACAAACGGTGGAATGACGTCAAGAGCCTGGTCAAGAAGAAGGAGGGCAAAAACAGAGAGCTGGCTGCCGTCACTGGCGGAGGGAATCCCGCGCTCTTCAAGACCTTCAAAGCGTGGGAGGAGAAGGTGCGAGTCATCATCCATCCCGAGATCCTCGCCGGATTAGCAGGGGAGTGGAGGCTGGTAAGTACAAACTAATGTATACCAGCACACCGCTATGTACTCACATGCACTACCACCATGCCACAGCTCCCAGGGACAAACACCCCCATGTCCAGCACACAATACACAACACACACATGCAACAGACACCACCACACACAGCCCAAACAGAACAACTGTAAGATGCGTGGGGACATGTGTACATTCAGCCAGCCACGTAACCACCAACAGGTCCCCAAATATGCCAGAAGCGCCACAACGAGCACCCACCACACCCATGTGTCCGCCACAGCTGCACAAACCGACAAGTAACAGGTAAGTGGCAGGAACACAAAGTGCAGTGGGTGGGACAGTGGACAGCCCAAGTACAACACACACCAGGCCCCTAGTCCCACAGCACAGCAAGGAGGAGCATCCCCACACCCCACAGCCACGTGTCAGCCACCGCAGTGCACAACGACAGCCGAAAGGCAGACATCACGGTCCACAGCAATCGGTGTCAGTGGGTGTCCAGCCACCCCACGACCCACAACACCCCCCACCCCCACAGACCTGCAACATGGAGCACCCCCGCTTAGAGCCATGTGGCATCCAGTACAGTGCACGCACGAACAACCTGCAGGTGGGAAACTGGACAGGGCTGGATTACTGGAGGCATGAGGACCATAACACGACCAACACATGGGACATGTCACGTAGCAGACGAACACGCAGCACCGCCCACCGTCACGAACAAGTGAACAATGTGCACACGGACATGAACAACAGACTCACACCCCACATGACCCATCACAGACATAGCAACACCCAAGGAGCCACGTCTGCATGCACAAGCCACACTGAATATAGTACCACCACGGCAGCCACTGTGCAACTCATCACACACAACCGAAACACCATTGAAGTCCTGTCCATGTAGCCCCTACTGCCTGTCAACCACACACCCCACAACTACGCCTATGTAAGACAAACAACACTAGACGCAACAGAGCGGAACAACATAAATGCACACGAACACCACTGAACCCATCAAACACACAGACACACCATGCACATACAACATACCATCCATCCCATCCGTCAGCCCCAGTCTCATGAAAGGCATGTCATCCGCACAGCTGCCACACATACAGCAGTCACGCTAAGATACATGCCCATGACCAACCATGTGCCAGAAGTCAATGAAGCGCACGACACACTGTGAGCAACAACACACAACATGGGCCACACCCCCACGAGCACTGCAGTGATGCACATGGCACAGGGCAGCACGCACACCAAGGAGATGGGACAACTGCAATACGTTGGCTTTCACACACAACCATCACTCACTCATAACGATGCGTCCAATGCCATGTCCAGTAATCACAACAGACAGCAAATATGCAGGCCATGTCAAGCATGCACACACCTCAAACCATGCACTGTCATGCTGCCACAACACATGTCACGTTCGGCACCCATGGCTCACAGCATGTACCCCAAAAGCATATTCCCTCCCAAATGCGAATCTGGGGCATGGCCCCCATGTTGCCATATGCGTTCCTAAAGCGTTCCATTTGAACCCCAAAAGCATATTCCCTCCCAAATGCGAATCTGGGGCATGGCCCCCATGTTGCCATATGCGTTCCTAAAGCGTTCCATTTGAACCCCAAAAGCATATTCCCTCCCAAATGCGAATCTGGGGCATGGCCCCCATGTTGCCATATGCGTTCCTAAGCGTCCCATCTGAACACCAAAAGCAAAGTACAAACCAGACCCAGGATGGGCCAGGAGCCCGCATACACCAGAGTCACAATAAGTAGGGGCACAGCAACACACCCATCGGCATGGCCAATCCGTCCCATGCCACATGTGCACAGCACACAGTCCCATTACCAAGCACACACAACTACAAATGCTACAGCCACACACACGCCTCCGGGAAACCCATGTACGAGATTGCACGAACTGTCAATGTCAGACGACAAATACATACTTCGCCAGGTGCAACACAATAACAAATCTCATTCTCTCCACAGGTGACGAACTGCCGGATGCTGGGGATGGAGACAGCAGCCAGCACAGCCAGCCCACAAGCCCCCAACGAGGACACACGGATGTGGAGGATCTCACCTCCTCTTCGGACACGGACCACCAAGCAGGCCCATCTGGTGTGGCAGGGCCCAGCCGCTCCCCAGGACCCCTCCTACCCACCAACCCATCATCCAGGGCTGCTGAACATTCCCAGCCCCCTGCTGCCACTGTCGTTGCGGCCACACCCACGGTCATTGCGGCCACACCCACGGTCATTGCGGCCACTACCACTGCCGCAACCGCCACCATCGCCGCACCGACCACCACCGCCGCCACCACCACCACGTCTTCGCTGGCACCAGCCCCAGCGCAGGTGGTGGCCCGGCCCGACTGGATCCACCCTGGGAGCCACAGCGAGGACCGTGGTGAGCAATGTGGCTAGTGGGCAGGCCGGTGGCAGCAGAACTGGTAGGAGGAGCAGGGTCAGGGAAACGCAAGTCTCCCCTGGGAGCCATGCCCTGCCTCAAATGGCCAGAGTCCTTGGGGCCTATGAAGAGGCCCAAGAACAATGGGTCAGGTCTGCTTCAGACACGCGGGAGGTGCTGGGGGTGCTGAGGTCCATGGACGCCCGTATAGGTCAACTCGTGGACCTCATGGGCCAGCTGGTGGTGGCGGTGAGGACACAGCCAGGGACAGCAGCTCCCCCTCCGCCACCACCTGCCGGGGCGCAGGGTCGAGCAGCAGTGTCCAGTTCCCCTGCGTCCACAGCCAGTGAGCACACCTCAACCACCAGCATGTCGCAAGCAGGCACCCCCTCGCAAGCGTGGAAGGGGCCGTCCGAGTGGAAACCGATCTCCCGGGAGGACTTCGCACGCTCCAAGCGCAAGTGAGGCAGCCAGCCAGCCTTCCTTGATCACCCACTGCATTGACTTGGACTACGATCCCACTCCACACAGCCATCTGGATGGCATGTGTGTGTTGGACTATGGACATAGAACCAGTGGGTACACCCTGAGCATCACGCAGCCATGACCGACAGCTCATTGTCACTGCACGCACCACTTTTGTCATCACCTTACACACAATCACATGTCACAGTTTGAAATAAATGCACCTCTTACACAAACTGCTGTTTGTGCCCTGTGTTTTATTTGTACGGAATACAACGGCCACCTTGGGCGGAAAGGCACCTGATGCGTGGCATGGCAATGGAATCCGGAGGGCCTGTAGGGACCTAGGGGTGGGAGACAGAACAGGAGCACATTCAATGAGTGTGTCACACACCCATCACACAGTACATGTCAACAACTACAAGCAATGTACACACATCGCACAGAGCAATAGGGCACAATGCCACAGCCACCAACAGTGGCATACTACCCTAGCCATGGAGCGTTGACACACAGCACGCAGTGAACAAGCGGCCACCCTGACACAGCACACACACACCTGCACAGATACAGCCACATCAGCCGTCGTACATGGACACTCACCGTCAAGTGAAGTAGCGGGCGATGAGCTGCTGCCGCACATTCCCAGCTTCCTCCTCTCCGCTGTCCTCCTCACTCGAGCTGTCCTGGTCTGCGGGCTGGGGCCCTGGTTGATCTCCGTCATCCACAATGAGGGGGATCTGCTTCCGAATGGCCAGATTGTGCAGCATGCAGCACGCCACCACTATCTGGCACACCTTCTGTGGGGAGTACGCCAGTGCACCCCGGTGCGGTCCAGGCACCTGAACCTGGACTTGAGGAGGCCAAAGGTACGCTCGACCACACGTCTGGTCCTCCCATGTGCCTCATTGTATCGATCGTCTGCTGGGGTGCGAGGATTCCTCAATGGACTGAGCAGCCATGCCCCATTCGAGTACGCAGAGTCACCTGGGTGTGAGGGACACAGAGAACCGTTGCTATTCCAACTGGACAGGGGACAGCATCGCACAACCAGCACGCTACACCACTCCACATACTCACCGACAATACAGCCACGATCCTGTTGCAGATTGGCCATCAGTCGTGGCAAGATGCTGTTGCGCATTATGTGTGCGTCATGGGCCGAGCCTGGGAACTTTGCACACACGTGGGTGATCACCATGTCCGCAAGGCACACCACTTGCACATTCAGGGAGTGCGTGTGCTTCCTGTTGCGGTACAGGTGCTCAGTGGCCTGTGGTGGAACAAGGCCAACATGTGTGCAGTCAATGGCTCCAACGACGTGTGGGATTCTGCCAAGGGCATAGAATGCACCCTTCACTGCCGCCAATTCACGAGCCCTGGGGAAGCGGATGTACCTGTTTCGGTACAGCATCATGGCTGCCAGTACATCCCTCAGCACCTTGCTGAACATGGGCTGGGACATCCCTCCTCCACTGCCCACTGTGTGCTGGAATGACCCAGTGGCGAAGAAATGCATGGCGGCCATCACCTTAGCCGTGGGGGTGACAGCAGTCGGATACACCCTGCGGGGACGGAGATGGGGTTCTAACATGGCACACAGTCGATGCAGGGTTGGCCTGTCCAGCCGAAACTTCCTAATAACCTCTGTATCGTCCATGTCCACCAGCAATTGGTATGGGCGGTCAATGTTCGGTCTCCGCCTAGGGACAATGGCAGAGGACACATGTCAAAGCAACACAACACATAGCAATTTCGCATACACATCACTGACATGACTGAGCAAGCACATGAGCCACAGCCCAGCTGTCAAGCTGGGACGGCACGACCACAATACACTTACACAGGTCTCCCAACAATGGCAATGGCTAGTGAGACATACCACTGCCATGTGCATGCACATGGGGATCTAGGCCCCAATGACTTGCGGGCGTGCTGATGGGGACTGACTGCATATTCGTCAAGCGGCAACGCCACGGCAACATGAATGTCTGCTGAGCATGGAACTGCTTCCGAGGCTGGATGAGTATGGCACACGACGACGACGATGTGGGCACAGGCTGAGCGGCCAAAACAAGTGGGACCGGTGGCACGAGGGGATATGAGACAGTAGTAGGTGTCAGCACTGCACCCTATGTACAGCACTGTACGGATCACACCTCCCGAAACATTGACAGGTGTCCACATTGACAGCCCCATGCCAAGACGGCTGTGTGCTTGCAGTCACACGTCACAGGTGAGAGGTTACATTGCACGTGCCAGGTGGCAGGCGTACATAGTGGGAGCTGGCATGTGTGTGCATGTGTCTCCTGTTCAGGATCCACCAGATGGGCGCTGACTCTGTACTGACCATTGGACACAGCATGTTCCGTGGAAGGCTTGTGTGTGTGGGATGGTGGCACTGGATGTGCCTCCGTTGGGTGGGGGGCCATGCACAGGGCGGGTACGTCGATGAGTGCGCATTGTTGGTCACGGTGGGTGCACCCACTAAGATGTGTTGCCCTGTGTTCAATTCCTATGTCCGCATGATGATGGACTGTAGATGTGGGCAGACTACACATTGGTCGATGTGCTGTCTATATGCATGTGCCTTCACACCAGGCACAGCTGCCCCTGCACATGTGACCCCTGCTGGACTCGCTGCTGGGTCTGTGGAGCTGATGCACCTACTGTGCGTGGGGTGGACAGCTCTCCTCACTTCCCTCATTGCGCATGTCATGACTTTGCCGCAGGTGACATGGATCATGGAGGGCCCACATGTACGCGTGGGTAGGCTACACATGATTGTTCACTGGTCGCCACCCCCAGTCAGTGTTTCGAATGGGAAGGTTGTCGTGCTGGTGGTATATTCGATGTGGCGGATGGGCGGGCCTAGGTGCGGGCTTACATTCCGGACATGGGGGTAGTTGGATTGGCGACTAGTTGCAGTACACACGGGACACGTCTCTTCCTTTCCACATCTGGGTCATCCCTTGTGCTCACTGACAGTGATACAGTCATCTTCGCCCCAGCCCTCATGTCCTCCCCTCGCTCCCCCAATATGCATGCTGCACCTGCGAGGCTAGCGCTTGCACAGGCAGCCCCAAGCTCGCACCAGGGAGGGCAAGGAGTGTATGTGTGGGTCCAGTTGCACGAGTGGGCTGTCTCAGGGTATGATGTGTTGCGGGACGCCGTCCACCTGCGTGGTGCCCCAAATGGAGACCCGGCCTGCATGGACTATGCATCACAGTCTTCGCCTTCCGGATCCGCCACCTGCGACACCCAGTGGCTGTGGCTGCCCTTGCGGCCATGCCGCGTCCGTCTGTGACTGATGGCCCACACATTCACTCTTTGGCCTCTCTGGGGAGGGCTCGGGGTGGTGGCGCACGCGCTTGCACTTAGTCGCAATGGCATGTGGCGTGGTTGGTATGATGGGCAATGGATGGGATGGTGCGAGCCACCTCCCGTGGCGTCAGTGCTGCTCGTGCTGTGGTGCGTCCCCCTACACTTCCATTTGACTTGTGCCATGCTAGACGTTGAGGTTCTATTGCCTGCGTGATATGACCAGGAGGAGCGCGAGGAGACCTCTCACACACCATGCTCCACTGCCATCCCGTGCCCTGTATCGCCTGTGCGGATTGACTATGTTGGGGTTACACCTGGTCGAGCTGGGGCTGTGTGTGCCTTGTCAAGGGGCATGGCGGGCGCACAACAGGATCCAGCTTGTCCACAGAGGGTGGGCTGAGGTGCGCCTGGTACCGCTTTGTACGTGTGCCCGGCTGCTGTGCACACACGTGTTCACTCCCCCGACAGGTGTCCTCTCACAATGCCCAGGGAAGCGGTGGTGTACTGTTCATGACCCCTCCCAACACGGCGTGCTCCAACTTGGCATGTGCGCATCTACCCGTCGCACCCACCCACCTGAGCACTGCGTCCATACGACTTCACACGACACATGTGTGTCTTCCACAGTAGTGCTACTCATTTGCGTTGACATCCAATACCAGTGGACTACATGGTCATGTCACGACTGCCGTGTACTTCACATACTCTCATCCTCTCTCATTCGTACTTGTGAAATGAGTCAGCGGAGACAGTTTTGGTTTCAAACATTATATTGAGTCTTCTGTCCTCTGTGATGCAGTATAGTGGACACTACTGGCAGCGGAATACATGTTGAGGATATACTGAGCATGATTGCAAATGGGATAGGGTGTGGGGTTACATGTGATTGGCTGTTGCATGTGGGATGTGGGCTTCAGAGTGACATCTGCTTGGCCAAGGCTGTGCTAATGTACATTTACGTATAGCTGCGGAGCTGCGGACTTTGACACAGACGGTATACATGTAGCCTACCAGACCGCTTGGCATCATGGGCACAGTCCATCTCAGTTCCATGTGACAGGTTTGCTGCGGTTGTTCCTCATGCACGCGTGCATGTGAGATGACATCAGGGCATGGGCTTGCGTGCATGCAGCGGCGTGCCACTTGTTGTTGCAATGTGGTGGTTACTGGACATGTCACAGTCACTGGGGTCGTGTTGTTGTTGTATGCACTTGTCGTCCATGCAAAGGTCCTGGTATGGGATTCCCGGGGCGGGGTGGGAGGGTGCAGCACCCACAGACTCCAGGCGACCTATTCATGTCCACTGAGCGGTGTGTGTGTCCATGTGCGCTGGATCCATGTCGTGTCCTGGTTGTTCGTGCAGTTCCGTCCATGTGGGTGCGATACACAGAGCCCATGCCACTGCCTCCCACGATGCATGCGGTGTTCCTGGATGTGATGGGGAACAGTGTGCATGTCCCGGTCATATCCGATGTCATGGCGATGTCGTTGATGGTGTGGTTACAGTTGCCGGTCGTTTGGTATGGCTGTTGTGGTGGTGACTGGCCAGTCCGTGCGGAAGCTAAGCATGGGTGCGGGGTTGGACATCATAGGTCACTCGGGGAACCTGCGTTGTGGTCCGACGAATTGACAGGTTGTCAGGTATGCGATGCCGTCCAGCAGGGCTTCCATGTCATTGGTGGTGTACATGTTTGCCAGCCAATGTAGCGGATGGTGGCTGTCAAGGTGTTGTTCGTAAGTTGTCCCTTGGAGGACCATGATGGGGCATGCTGGGTGACATTCGATGTAGCTGTTCTCGATGATCCGTCGTGTGGAGGCACAGTGGTCCCATTTCAGTGCGGGTGCGATGTTGGCCACATACGCCATGCCCCCATAGGCAGAGCAGGCCCTGTCGTGTGCGTCCAGAGGGAGGAGTAGTGGTAGCAGGTCCGCCTTCAGACATGCCGGGTTGGAGAGGCATATCTCGACGGGATGCTGGTAGGGACACCTCCGACAGTAGAAGACGGGCATGACGCAGCTGAACAATGTGATGCGGTAAGTCAGTCGGTAACTTACGTTCAGCAGGGACAGGAGATCGCATCCCAATGTATGGAACAGGTTGGTTTTGTACAGCTTGAGCTGTTCGGCGTAGTTGGGTAGGTGTGTTGCGGTTGCCATTTCGCAGCGGTGCGTTGTGGTGGCGTGCTCCGGCTGTGTGTGCAGTCTGCAATGTGCACGCTCCGAGGTTGCTGTGAGCTCTGTGTAGTCGTAGGGAGACAGGACTTGTGTTCTGTTTGCTTGTTTGGAGGACACGGGCCCTCTTCCCACATGCTTCTCAGACAGTTCAAGGTCAGTGATGTGTGACTCCTTCCAATTAACTTGCATGTGGCCGACATGGGGAGTGTTTTCTTCTTTCTTCCCGTCCGTTGTGTGCTTCTGTGATATGCGCTATCTGCCCTGTGGTCGGTCTCCTCGGCATGCCTGTGTTGGTCTATTCTTGGACAATGGCTGTATTCACCGGCTTCTGTCGTAGGGCTGTGGTTTCGGAGTTGGAATGGAAGGTCATTCAGTGCTGTCTGCTCTCCCTTGTGTGGGCGGCAGGCTGCCTTTCCGCTCTGCGTTGGGCCTTGTGTGTGGATGTTATTCTTGGGCCACCTGTTGTCGGTCCCGGGCTCTTTGGTGTTCCGTTTTGTATGTCTTGTTCATATGTGCAGGGTGGTATGGGTGTTTCAGTGTGGTACTGGCGTTCCTCTTCCCGAAGGAGCCCTGCTTCTCCTAGTTGGTGTTGCCGCCGCTGTGTGCTACGCCATGTTTGTTACACTGGGGTGTGTCCTGCTGTTGCGTGACTTCACTGACATGTGTGCGTCGGTTGTGTGGCGTTGGGTGTTGTCCGTGAATTGGGCGTTGGGGACATGTCTGTGGCAGGCCTGTCACGTGTCATGTGCGTTCGGGGTGGGGCTGATGTGTGTGCTGCTTGGTTGTGTCCCTGTGTCTGTGTGCGACGCATGCATGGCGCTGCGGTTGGCCTCTGCGTTGTGCGCATGTGTGGCGGCGTCATCGGCGCTTTGGGGCCGTGACGGGGTGGTTGGTTCCTAGTCCCAGGTGGTGTGTACACATGTGTTCCGCGATGTTACGATTTGGCCTGTGTGTCATATGTGGATGCAATGGTGGATGTGTAGTGTACACGCGCTGGTGGGGGTTGTCCGCTTTTCCGCCCTTGCACTGTGTGCGCTGTTTGCGTGCACTTGTTGTGTGTGTGCCTACCTGCGTCTCCGCGATACGTTGCGTCCTTGGTGGTGCATCAGCAGAAGCATGGGGAGGGCCTGCAGTGCTGGATTCATGCTCGGGGAGCCGCTTCTTCGTTGTCCGTGCTCGGCGTCCGTGTTACCGCTTCGGTTTGTCGTGCGGTGTCTCTTAGCCGTGGGAGCCGTTTGTTTGCGGCATCGTAATTTATACGCCGGGCGGGGCGTGATTTCGTCGGACGGTGTGTGTCAGTTGGGCTGCGCCGCTACGTGTACGGGCGCACTTTGATGGCGGACGGTGTTGCTGGCTTGCCGGCGGTGTTTGGCCTACTTTTCGCATCGTAATTGGACGGGCGTGTGGACTGCTGCGTGCCGGCGGTAACTGGTGCTTTTTGCATCCGCCAGCACGGCGGTGGTGCTTCCGCCCGCCATCGTAATGAGCCCCTTAGATATTAAACAAAACATTGAAACTCTTCGAGTACAGTGCAAATTGGAGCAAACTTTAGTGGTATTAGTTAATGGAGTCCCAACAAAAGACAAATAAAATTGGTAAGAATTCATAAGTATTCAAAAAATACAAGATGCCATTTCATATCTTGTACAAAACAACACCCACTTCTAAATATGGTGCTTCCTGACTTAGGGGCCGATTCCGATCTGGGTCGGAAAGCACTCCGACTGATCCGGATCCAGATTGTTTTCCGACCGAGCCGGACCCCTGCAGTCTGACCGAACGAGTACGATGCGGCCGTATGCTGCCAGATTCGGTTCGGTCGGACTCCCATTGAAGTCAATGGGAGCCGGTCGTACGACGTGTACATGGGCTCCCATTGACTCAATGGGTATGTTGCGCACAAGGGGGCCCCCTGTAGTGGGTACGCGTTGGTGCCATCCGCACCATACACGCATGTATAGGGGGACCCATGAGTCCCCCCTGTGTCCGACTCGTATGGCTATGGGTGAAGGGGGGTCCGGCACGGACCCCCAAAGTCTGCGTCCGAGAGCTTTTTCATGTCGGAGGCTCCGACTCGATCCGGCTGTCCGGATCGTGCATCGTCACTGGCTCGGTCGTGAAGCGTCTCCATTGCGTGCCACAAATCGAGTGCGAGCGAGTCGGACGGAGCGGTTCGGACCCGGAAGCTTGAGTCGGTCAGCGATTTCGCGTTCAATCGCATCGTACTTGCTCGCTCGGACGAATGTACGAATCGGTCGGAAACAAAGCCTCCGACTCGGATCCGGTAAAGCCGAATCCGATTCGGAGCCCTACCGACCGAGATCGGAATCGACCCTTTAATCTCTACCGCTGAGCTGCCATTCACAAGTGAAAACCAAATTGGGCGGTTTGAAAAAATATATAAATAATACTCACTGCAATCTAGAGGTATGATGGTATGATGGGTGATGTATTAGAACTGTATCAAATTAAAGAATCTACAGGATAGCCAGTTAATATCTGGGAAAAACTTTGGAAGCAGGATGTTATCCACATTTATTTCTAACAGGAAAAGGCACGTGATATGATGATCATCTTGTTCAAATTTCTGCTTCTGAATATCGTTCCACAAGACTACATCAGATAACCCACCTTTTCGGCAAAAAATTAATTACATCTTCACTCTATTATATGAAAGTGAACTATCCACCATGTCTTATGCTGTTGAGCTAAAGATTTTCTACATAAGGTGGAAACCAATGACAAACACCTTGACTATAACTTAATCAACACTGTGACATGTCAGCAAGGTATGAATGAATATTGATTCCGAAGACATGGAGAACTACGATGTATGTTGAGGAATTTGGAACCACCAACTTGGGGGTCATTAGCATGTCGGGCGGATCGCCACCGCCCGCATGGCAGGCATCCATCCCCCTATGGGTGTGTATGGCATTGGTGTTGGCCCTCCCACCCCTATGGTTCTGCTGTTGCTAGTGTACGTTATTTGTGCATCCCTATGTGTGTGTGACATATTTCGTGTACGTGTGGTTTGTTTGTATTGTTGGTGTTTGACTTACCGTCTGCGCCGTACGCGTCCGTGCCGGTCCCGGTAATAGATGTAGAGTATAGGTAGGACCTGCGCAATGGGATTCATGCTTGGATCGTCTCGTTCGGGTTTCTCGTGTCTTCGAGTCGTACTCGTAGCAGGCTTGTTCGTCTCGTAGCCGTGGATCGTCTTGTGGCGCGAAACGGAGCTTATGTACGACTCGCCCGGATGCTCAAACGTGCCGGACGTAGCGACGAGTTCGGTGCGTACGGAAGACGCATCGTACTAGTCCGGCCGGAAGGTGCTGTGTATTTGGTTCCGTGCGACTCGATTCGGCGTTTACGGATCCGGCTCGGGCGGGGAGCTGGAATGGGTAAGTACGGCTCGCTCGTAATCTGGGCTGTTATGCGCATCGTACTTGTTCGTTCGGTAGAGTGTTCGAGTCGGTCGGAAGACACGCGTTCGGCTGGTATTTTTTCCGGACGAATACTGTTAGGTGCGCTTCCGGCCGACATCGGAATCGACCCCTAAATGTTGGTTTAATTCCCAAGGCCAATTTTAAAAAAAGGAAGAGTGAATAACCTTATTCTTAAAAAGAGAACACAAATCACAGTGGATCAATGACTACAACCCTTTAATATGGCATATGTGGAATTCTAATATGGATATCCAATTTGTTGCTGATAATTCAACTGCTGTTGCCCGGTTTGTTACTTCATAAATTACTAAAGCAGAGAAAAACGATAGGAAGGAAGTATGGGTAAAAATGACTGCTCACCAATCTTTAATAAAAAGACTGTATTGATTTAGTCTCCAAATGTTATCTCACAGCTAGGTTAGCAGTTATGGGTCATATGAAAGTTGAAGCTCTTCCAGTTTATATGCTAACTCTCACGCCATTACATGACTTAGCTTAGGATTAGTGTTGTTGCTAAGAAGAGTTTAAAAAAGTCTACCAGAAATTGAATATCTTGCTCACTTTGATCCTGAAAACAAAGACATTAAAACACATTTAATAGACACATACTATCCTAACAGAAGCCTGTTATTTGAAACTTATCACTATATGAAGTAGCTCAATTTTATACTTACAAAAATAATATTGTTCACAATGTTGATACTGGGAAATTTCATGTGCAGGGAACAATGGTTGCTTAATATGTAATTCCAAACCCATACTAATTAATCATTGCAAACTAACATATGATAACCCTGCAAACAAAGAATTTTATTTTTTAGCAGTGTTTCAGCTTTTTAAACCATGGTGAAAAAGGGAAGGATTGATTGGAACATTTTCACCTTACGAGGAAGCTATGTATGACTATAAACCCAATATTGCAATACTAGTGTTTAAGATTTATGTTGATATGTTAGACCAAGAAATTTTAGATGAGAAACAAATCCAATCAGAAATAATATATGATACTGAAAGTACACATAAACTTTCACTTACAACTCCTGAATATTGCAAATGAAGGAACAATTGCTATGGGTGAGGTAAAACTTGCTATGGGAGAAATATGCAAGGACAGTGAACCTTTGAGTACATGTTATCACAATTAAATTGTGATCAACGTACAATATTTGAGGAAAATAAAAAAAATGTTGATCATGGATTACAACATAAACAGGGTTTATTTATATGTTCTGAATATCAGCCTATATTAAAAAATATATAACAGGCCAGGCTGGTACCGGGAAAAGTTTCCTTATAAAAGTTATAACACCTTACCTTCAAAGACTTACCAATTCAGCCTTATCTTGTGTAGTTACTACTCCAAATAGATTAACCGCACATACTATTAAAGAAATATTATTATGCCGACTTCTATTACTACCAGTGGAGTACAATGATAAACTGGAATACTTAAAACTAAATAGTGGTACTGCACAAGAACTTCGTAGAGTTCTCAAAAATATATATTATAGACAAGGTTATTATGGTAGCCAACTTGATTATGGCTTTTGTTTGTTTATGTATGACAGAAATACTGAAGACGATCTACTTCAACATACTCCAGTTAAAGGGGACCCACATTTGAAAACTGTGACAGCTAAAGAAATTCCTTAGGTAGTATGGGTATTGTTAATATTTGGCTACATTTTTCATATAATGAATTTACACGAAATATGAGACAAGCAAATGACGAAGAATATGGGAACATTTTGAGAGATATTTGATAGGAATTGTTACATATAGTGCCAAAAAAAATTCAGAGAAGAAGGATATCCACTTTATTCCCACATTTGAAAATTGCAGGAGAAGTGATGCATTCCCTTCTTTTACAAGAACAACCTGTTGATTGTTTGATGACAACCATAAAAGAATGCAATGATTGAAATATGGATATTGTTATTTATGCAAAAGGAAGAAATTATACATTTACCTTTCAATGATTCAATTGAAACCCATGAAGCAAATATGCCTATAACAAAAACCACATCTACTAAATTATTAAACATGGAAAAATCTGTGTCATAAACAGATTAGAAAAATACTTATTTATGTGCAAAAATAGTTGTGTTATTTTGTGCTGCAATTTGGATGTAGAACAAGTATTTGTCAATGGTACATATAGTTATATTTATACAGTACAAAGGTAATGATGAAATTTAATTTGTTACTGTCAAATTTGACAATATTAAGGAGCCCAAATATTGTAATAGCAACGGCAAAATTTTAATTAATCAAAGACTTGCATAATCAAAGAGAACTATTTCCTTTGTATTTAGCTTATGCTATCACAATACATAGATGTCAAAGTGTAAGCTTAAATTATGCATAATAGCATTGCCTCAACAGTTTTTAAAGAGAGTATGGCATATGTTGCTTTATCCCATGTGAAAATGTTACAAGGAGTGTATATAATAGATGTTGATGACACCAAAATTAATGCAGACACTTTTGTGTATGCAAATTTAACAGGTTATGAAGATATATAGTGCTTCACTACGTGAATATCCAGTAGTGCCTAAACCTAAAATATATATGAAAAGAAAAGAAGCGTTCACAACTGATGAGGCTTTTGAAAAATGTTTAGCTGTGTAAAAAAAAAGAGAAAGGAAAACACCCATGGAATTCTTGGTTTTCAGTTTAATAGTGTCAATGATTTTAACTGCTATACTAATGTCATTGTCATTTGCTTTTAACTTTACCTTTAGTGAAAGCATGGAACAAACAGATAAGCCATTTTTGTGAAGCTGTAAGTAATTTGCACTCCCTACTTTAGTTAAACAAACAATTGTGCCAGACTACAAGTGGAGTCAGTGATCTAGGTGATGTTTGTAGAGGAAATGATCATTTCTCAAGAAATGAGCAGCAGGACACCCAGGAATTTTGTATGGCTATTCATGAAATACTAGCAAATGAGACTTTTACTCATCCTGATCTTTTTGCTATAAGCTGCTATTGGGAACATGAATGTTTCCAATGCTGAAATGCTGTGTCAAAAATCACAGAATTTATAAGATTTGAATATCTTCTCATTCCTGATTGTAAATCAATATCATTAAAGGAATTGATATATCAAGCTGTGAACTCAAACGTTTGTTCAAAATGTGGATGTAAACTTGTATCAGCACTTAGATTAACAATGGTGAAAAAGTATTTATGTGTAACTAACTATACAAAGAAGTGCTCCAAATAATACAAACATTAATATAGTAATTATTGATTTCACTGCTACTCAAATTCCAATATCTGGGGGTGCTTTTCCTTGTCCTGCAATTATGTTCTATTATGAAGAACACACAAATTCTAGTAATTACCCCATATATTTAAGAAACAATACAGGATAGACTGAATATGATGATTGAAAGTTAACTTTTAAATGTAGATTGTCAAAAAACGTAATGAACTGTTACATTATCGTACTAACTCTGAAATTTTAATTCTAGATTAGGAAGTGAATGTTTGGGAAATATGGAGTACATATGCTACTTAGTACCTACAGTAGATATGTCAATATGTGGCCTAGCATGGTTGATGATCTACTGCTTTAGGTAAGAAATGAAGGAGCATATGTACAAGAGAATGGCTTAGAGCAGCGTTAAGTCATAATTACTAACACCGCGCTCCCCCATTTTGAAAGCGCAGGGATGCCCCGTATTTACAATGATACGGTGCACCCCTGCGTTTTCCCAAGTGCTGGTGCTAAATTCAGCTGCTTAGTGCCAGTGCAGGTACCCTTGCAAAATAGTGCAAGGATGCCTGCATTGAGGGAATGATTGTTTATTTGCAGGAAGGTGTCCCTTCCTGCACACAAACAATCACTAATGGTGATTTTGCAACTCCTATGGGTGCTGCATTGTGCAGCACACATAGAAGTTGCAAATCGTCATTTTTTTAATGATTGTTTATGTGCAGGAAGGGACACCTTCCTGCATATAAACAATAATTTATGGCGATTTGCTGTTTCTACGTGTGCTGCACAATACAGCACACATAGAAACAACAAAAACAAAGAGAAATTAATAATTTCTCCTCGTTTCTACATGTTAAGGCCACGTTTTTTTTGTCTTAATTTTGGTGCCACACTTGTAATCAGGGGGCAGCGTCAAAAAGCAATGGGTGTTGCAGCAGAACGCCCACCACAACACCCATTGCCTACCCCTTTCATGCTAAGTGCTGCGTGACAGGGGGCCTTATTCACAAGTCGCGTTAAGCCCCGTTAAGTGGCTTAGCGCCACTTTGTAAATAAGGCGAAGGGTTTATCGCCCCAGGAAAGTCATAAAAAGCGATGTTCCTGTGGCGATAAGCTCTTGTAAATATGCCCTGTAGTTCCATATTAGGAAAAGCTTTACCAATCACAGTCCCCCTCACAGTTGAGCAAGTACATTTTAATATTGGGGCTTTTCAAAATCCATTTGATTTGTGTCTTTCCCCACTGCATGATGAACAAAAGATAATACTAATGTGCACCATGGTATGTGATACATTTCAGCATACATTAGTAACGTTCCTGTTACTAACATCTGAACAACACAAAGGGGCCGATTCCGATCTCGGCCGGTAGTGCACCGAATCGGATTCGGATTCACCGGATCCGATTCGGAGCCCTGTTTCCCGACCGAATCGTACGCGGGTCCGGCCGAGCGAGTACGATGCAAGCACCCGCGAAATCGCCGACCGACTCGAACGCGGCTTCAACACGCTCCGACCGACTCGCATGGACACGACTCGCACCGCGCTATGGAGATGTTTCCCGGCCGGGTAAGTACGATGGCGCGCCGGCGAGCAGTCCGACCGACTCGCGCCGTCCGGCTCGAAAAAGCTGTCGGAGCCGGACTTTGGGGGTCCGCGTCGGACCCCCTGTACGCGTAGGGCGCGCGAGTCGCACACAGGGGGACCCATGGGTCCCCCTACCTGTGCATGTACGCCGCGATGCGCATGGACGCGTACCCGCTGTAGGGGGTGCCCTTGTTCGCCTCGCACCCATTGAGTCAATGGGAGCCCGCGTACGCGTTGTACGACCGGCTCCCATTGACTTCACTGGGAGTCCGACCGACTCGAGTCCGATAGCATGCGAATGCATCGTACTCGTCCGGTCGGACTGCTAGGGTCTGATTCGGTCGGAATTCTCTCCGGGTCCGGCTCGGTCAGAGAGATTTCCGGCCGGAATCGGAATCGGCCCCTAAATAAAACAAGTGTGTTTTAATATGTATGTCTGCTAATTAATGTATGTTACATATTTTCTATTGTACTGTTTTCAGTTAAATAAAAAAAATTGTACTTACAAAGTAACCATAGCATTTATGAATATAATACACGCATCTATTTCAATAAACTTACCATTCACTCACCTTCTCCTTTACTCTACAATTGCATCCAATTACTACTGGTACCTGTAAATGAAAAGTTAGTAATTACCCCCAGCTCTTTATTAAAATGATTTTGAAAATAGTTCTAAAAGGAACATATTTTTTCTTCCAATTTGTTTTGTTTTTGTGTTTTCTTGTCCAATACCTGTCGTTCAACCGGATCCACTATGACCAAAACCACAGAGCGCCCAACAGGGCACCAAGAAACCTGCTCAAAATCAAGAGAACAAAATCCCTTGGGGTTTTGGGGAGGACAGGATGAGCAATAACAAGCTCCGCATGAATGTTTAAGTCACTCTCCCCTGCCACGAACACTGTCTGACAATAGAGACAGTAGGTAGCAGTCCCCGCATCTGGCTCTACTACCTCACGCTCATAGTTCCCTCTAAAGTTTGCACCTGAGTGTGCAAGCACACTTAGATTTCTCTCCAGGAGGGACCTTCAAACTGCGCCACCACATAACGATTCCTCTGCATTTGGCAAGTACTTATTTGGAGGCTTTGTAATGTTGCCTTGGTGATGAAGCTGCCTGCTAAATGCATTTTTAAAGACGTTTAAAAAAATAATTCCTATCGAGGAAGTGTAAACACCTGCAATGGAAAGCAGTCCTGAAGCAGCAGGAGAGCAGTCACAGAGCCTCCACAGCAGACTAGAGCCCAATCTGTGGACTACCAGGGGCATTGCAACAGTTCCCAGACATTCACAGTCTTTTAAAGTTGGGGCATACATTGGCCATTCAGGTGTCATCCATCAGTAACATCTCAGAGGCTGAAATGTTATCACTAAATTTACGCCATGAGTTTTGGACAGTGATAGTTTCGAAACTCACCAGCTGACAGGACTGTGCATTTTCACAGCTGAAACTCCAGAGTGACATGGTTAGGAATTGTGCAGCATGTGCAGTTGCACCAGGGCCCAGCTTTGCAGGGTACCCTCTGGTGCCTCCTAAGTTAGAGTGCTATTCAACTCTCCTCTGATTGTCATTGTTGCAGATTTTCATAGTTTCACAAATGATCAGTAAAATTAATCATCATAGACCTACTACGTAGCTATTTACCTTTTCCGGATCATCCTTACAAAGTAAGGGCTAAGTTACGCAGAGGAGTACCACATTCCTATTTCCTTAGAATCAGGGCCACTGGAATTATGTGACGAGGGAGGACTAAATCATGTGGCAATGTAGACTAAATTAAGGAGCAAGAAAAGGAAAATTATGCTGCACAATGGGGCACATTTTGTGATAGTATTGCTTCCTTATTTTGCCATTTTTGCACAGGTTGACACCGTTTGGATTAAAGCATCACCGTATTAGTACCAGTGTAACACCCAAATTCAGCAATAATCAACAGAGAGGGGGCCAGTCAACCTTTGTAAAAGGCCTTCGCCTGTGTGACATGCATTGCCGCATTTTTAGTAATACATGATCCGTTTGAGCTGGAAATGCTGCAACCACAAAATTGTATAATTCTAGTGGCCCTATTTATAGTCTGCAAATGCTTAGAGAACTGCAAGTACCAGAATCCTTTGTAGTGGTCTTTGTAATTTTTTTTATGAAGTTGACAACTGCAAGAGAAAATCAACAGATATTTTAAATCACATTTGTACTTTTGTACTTTTATGTATACTGGTTATCAGCTTTTGCACACTGTGCTGGTTATGGTGTGAAGCCAAAGGACAAGACTATAGACCTGATTTGTTCACTAGGAAAAGTTATGTCTGATGCCATATGTCTTATCTGTTTATTATAAACAGTTATGACAAAGGCAGTAGTCCTGGTTTGATTATTGAGAAAAGCATTTGTTAAAACCAATAGGCCTATAATGGGGGATTGTTATGATACTGTGCTAAACCCTGTAGGCAAGCATTTACTTGCATAGAATTTCACAGATTACCACAGAAGGCAAGGGTTTTGGTTTTGGTGACTGACTCAACCAAATTGTGGAAATAGAAGATTTGCACTATGATAATCCTTAGTAGGTCTTCTTATGGGGGATTTAAAAGCATTTTTTTAGGCAACTATAATTTTGCATATATTTCTAATTTTATTGATGGTTGTCTTGTAAGACAGCCTCTGCTTAGTGCAGTTGGTCTGCCACTATTGCAGTGGTAAGCCAATGACAAAAGCTATAGACCTGATTGGCTCATTAAGAAACGTTATTTTATATGCCATAGGTCTGTTCTACCGCTTATGAAAAGTTCTGACACAGGCAGTAGACCTGATTTATTTATTATGAAACACAAACACATCTGCTAAAGTCAATAGGCCTTTAGGAGTGGATTGTTATTGCACTCTGTTAAAGCCTGCAGATGAGATGTATTTTGTCACATGCAATCTCACAGATTCCTTTTTAGGCAAGAATGTTTGTGGTTATGACCCCTTCGACAAACCTTAGGGGTACAAGATTTACACTGGAATACGTCTCCCTAAAATCTCTTTGGAAGGTCTGACAGGCTTAGTTGTCTGCCAAGATCTTGAAATAAAAAACATATATACTCTTGTTATATATACTAGTGGTATATATACCACTTCAAAGCAAACACGAGGAGATACCACTTCAGTCATTAACTCTCTTAACATGTGAGTGAAATTTGCTCGATCACATGTGCACAACCACCTGAAAATTGGTGCACTTCAGTGGGAAGGTTGTGGGTCAGTCCTTTAGGTTTTCATTTTCAACTTAAAGGCCCATTTTCATTTCTTTACTTCTCCTCTTTTTATTTTCATCATTAAAGCATGCTACACTACCAAAGCCAGTTGTACCTTTAAAGACACATAAAAAGATAAGCAATATAAAAGAATAAATTTGATTTTATTACAAATTTATTATATATTACAAACATTACTAATTAAAAAAATATATACATTTAAATACACAGAAACATAATAATAATATCATTTTAAACACTATAAACAAAACTATAACAAACATACTAGTTCCATTCCAGTCTGTGCAACAGTAGGGAAAGCATTAGACTCAGGAGGGGTAACATTTACTATTCCCACTCTAATCAGTGTATTTACACAATTTCTATTCTTAATAATCAAATAAATAATTAATATTAAAACATGTTTTAATTAATTATACTTAATGAACTTCCCATCCTGTACCCTTTCAAACCTCACAACCCGCTAATACACTACAAATGACTATTTTTCAAATAAATCAAAAATATAGATAATTTAAAACTGCAAACTATATTTAAAAACATTACCAGCAATTACACAAACATAAAACATATACAATTAAAATATAATTTAAACATGTAAAGAAACTTAAAAACGATAATTCTTACCTTAAAAAAATCTATATTTTTGTAAATGATATTTTTGCACACAATATTTCTGTGTCATGATATTAAAAATGCAATTTTTGTGCAACTCAATATTTTTAACTCAATGTTTTGTCCGAATACCAACTAGTTTACAGGGCCAATTAGAATAACTGGCTGCTTATAATGAGGACCTTCGTATTCTGCGCCCTGATACAAACCAACTGGAAGCAAGTGATGAGCTGGATGGTAGTGCTGTTTCACTTGAACCAGAAGTCATGCTAATGGGAAAATCATTCAGAAGCAAGAGATTCCTGCACCTTGTCTATGATTGTCAGCCTTCTACAGCCTAGATAGGTATGACATGTTGTGGGGGCTGCTAAGTATCTTCTCAGAAACAGTGGACTTGTCAACCACTTCTGTCTGCTGAAAAAAAGTGTACCTATCGGAGGAGACAAAATGGTACCTTTTGAACAAAAATTACTCATTTGTATACCATATTCATGATTTCTTACATCAGCTAATGCAGATTCCAAAAGACAATGTGAAATGTTAAATCACTATAAGTTTTGCTTTTCTGTAGACTTATGTAGATCACCCGTTATTGCTCTTTTCATATCCCCAGTGCTACTACCAGAGGGGTGAGTTTTAAGGCATTGTCGAGAGCCTGTGAGACCCTGTGCTGAACTCCTATCCAAACGTTTCTGCATCTTGAGCATTCCCGCAAAGGGCCTGATTCTCAAAGGTAAACTTAAGGGCCGATTCCGATCTCGGTCGGAGGCGCACCCAATACCATTCGGTCGGGAAAAAAGCCATGCGAATGCCTGTTTCCCGACCGATCCGTACAGCATACCGAACGAGTAAGTACGATGCACACAACAGCACAGAATCCGGCCGAGTCGTACTCACCCAATCCAGGTCCTGTTCTCCGACCGAGGCGAATCCGGAAACGCAGAATCGAGTCGCACGGAAGGGAAAATGCAGCTCCGTCCGGCCGAACAAGTACGATGCGCTTTCCGTACGCGCCGAACCCGTCGCTACGCACGGCACGTCAAAGCATCCGGGAGAGGCGCACATAAGCTCCGATTCGCGCCACAACACGATCCACGGCTACGAGGCGAACACGCCAGCGACGAGGACGACGCGAAGCGACGAGGACGACGCGAAGCAACGAGAAAGACGAACGACACGAACCAACCATGAATCCCTTCGTCCCGATCATACCAATATTCTACATTTACTACCGGAACAGGCACGGACGCGTACGGCGCAGAAGGTAAGTCAGACACCAACCACAAAACACATACAACACGTACACGACACATCACACACACACAGAGGGATGCAGAATTTACTTACACCAGCAACAGCAGCACCATAGGGGCGGGATGCCCAACACCAATGCCACATATGCACACAGGGGCCTGAATGCGCACCACCACCCCTACCCAGGGGGGGCCGGATGCCAACCACCACTACCACCCTTAGCCAGGGGGGTGCCAGATGCCCACCACCACTACCACCCTTACCCAGGGGGCTGGATGCCTACCACTACTACCACCCTTAGCCAGGGGGTGCCAGATGCCTACCACTACTACCACCCTAAGCCAGGGGGCTGGATGCCAACCACCACTACCACCCTTAGCCAGGGGGTGCCAGATGCCCACCACCACTACCACCCTTAGTCCTGGGGGTGCCAGATGCCTACCACTACTACCACCCTTAGCCAGGGGGGGCTGGATGCCTACCACTACTACCACCCTTACCCAGGGGGGGCTGGATGCCTACCACTACTACCACCCTTACCCAGGGGGTGCCAGATGCCTACCACTACAACCACCCTTACCCAGGGGGTGCCAGATGCCTACCACTACTACCACCCTTACCCAGGGGGGCTGGATGCCTACCACTACTACCACCCTTAGCCAGGAGAGTGCCAGATGCCTACCACCACTACCACCCTTACCCAGGGGGGCTGGATGCCTACCACTACTACCACCCTTAGCCAGGGGGAGCCAGATGCCTACCACCACTACCACCCTTACCCAGGGGGCTGGATGCCTACCACTACTACCACCCTTACCCAGGGGGTGCCAGATGCCTACCACTACTACCACCCTTACCCAGGGGGTGCCAGATGCCTACCACTACTACCACCCTTACCCAGGGGGGCTGGATGCCTACCACTACTACCACCCTTAGCCAGGGGGTGCCAGATGCCTACCACCACTACCACCCTTACCCGGGGGGCTGGATGCCTACCACTACTACCACCCTTAGCCAGGGGGTGCCAGATGCCTACCACCACTACCACCCTTACCCAGGGGGGCTGGATGCCTACCACTACTACCACCTGTAGCCAGGGGGGTGCCAGATGCCTACCACTTCTACCACCCTTACCCAGGGGGGGCTGGATGCCTACCACTACTACCACCCTTAGCCAGGGGGTGCCAGATGCCTACCACCACTACCACCCTCACCCAGGGGGGCTGGATGCCTACGACTACTACCACCCTTACCCAGGGGGGCTGGATGCCTACCACTACTACCACCCTTACCCAGGGGGTGCCAGATGCCTACCACTACTACCACCCTTACCCAGGGGTGCCAGATGCCTACCACTACTACCACCCTTACCCAGGGGGCTGGATGCCTACCACTACTACCACCCTTAGCCAGGGGGTGCCAGATGCCTACCACCACTACCACCCTTACCCAGGGGGGCTGGATGCCTACCACTACTACCACCCTTACCCAGGGGGTGCCAGATGCCTACCACTACTACCACCCTCACCCAGGGGGGGCTGGATGCCTACCACTACTACCACCCTTACCCAGGGAGGCTGGATGCCTGTCACTACTACCACCTCTACCCATGGGGGGCTGGATGCCTACCACTACTACCACCCTTACCCAGGGGGGGCTGGATGCCTACCACTACTACCACCCTTACCCAGGGGGGTGCTAGATGCCTACCACTACTACCACCCTTACCCAGGGGGTGCCAGATGCCTACCACTACTACCACCCTTACCCAGGGGGGCTGGATGCCTACCACTACTACCACCCTTAGCCAGGGGGGTGCCAGATGCCTACCACCACTACCACCCTTATCCAGGGGGGCTGGATGCCTACCACTACTACCACCCTTAGCCAGGGGGTTCCAGATGCCTACCACCACTACCACCCTCACCCAGGGGGCTGGATGCCTACCACTACTACCACCCTTACCCAGGGGGCTGGATGCCTGTCACTACTACCACCTCTACCCATGGGGGGCTGGATGCCTACCACCAACACCACCCCCACTCATAGGATGGACAATGCATGACACAACCAGCACACCACAACCTAGGGAATGCAAGAAAAAGACATCCCCCCAACACCATGACAAGCGTGTGTAGACTGTGTCAAATGCCTACAACACTGAACATGACTTTGAACATACAATGTGACCCCCTATCACATGTGCCACACATATATGTGTGTGGCCCCCCCAATGCAAGCAGGCCATGACCATTGTGGCAATGGGGTCCAAACCCCCATCATCACAGTGACCAAAATGTAAGTGTGGGGTCCATAGCTGAAGCACATTTTGAACATTGTGGCAATGGGGTCCAAACTCCCATCATCACAGTGACCAAAATGTAAGTGTGGGGTCCATAGCTGAAGCACATTTTGAACAGTGTGGCAATGGGGTCCAAACCCCCATCATCACAGTGACCAAAATGTAAGTGTGGGGTCCATAGCTTAAGCACATTTTGAACATTGTGGCAATGGGGTCCAAACCCCCATCATCACAGTGACCAAAATGTAAGTGTGGGGTCCATAGCTGAAGCACATTTTGAACAGTGTGGCAATGGGGTCCAAACCCCCATCATCACAGTGACCAAAATGTAAGTGTGGGGTCCATAGCTGAAGCACATTTTGAACATTGTGGCAATGGGGTCCAAACCCCCATCATCACAGTGACCAAAATGTAAGTGTGGGGTCCATAGCTGAAGCACATTTTGAACAGTGTGGCAATGGGGTCCAAACCCCCATCATCACAGTGACCAAAATGTAAATGTGGGGTCCATAGCTGAAGCCCATTTTGAACATTGTGGCAATGGGTTCCAAACCCCCATCATCACAGTGACCAAAATGTAAGTGTTGACAAAGAAAGAGCTGCAACTGCCAAACTGCATGGATGATTCCTGGTCACAGAACATAAAACACATCAGTGGCAAAGTAGTGCATGTGTCCCATTGCAACATAAATTGGGGGAGCCAAATACTGCAGTGAAAATAAGACATACCTTTGGCCAAGTGCAGACAAACAACACCCATGGGGGCTGACACTGTCAACATTCATCAATGACACAATGACAGAAGTGACCATCAGAATGCAGACCCACATATTTGCACCAATGGGCACACAAATGCAGATACCCTGTGGAGACTGTAGATGTGAGGTGAACAGATACCATACCATGGCAGCAATGGGACACACAAACCATGATCATTGTGCTGACCGATGACCTAGGAGTCCCAGGGACAGCAGGGGAAAGCCACCAAACTACATACAGCCAATGGCACACCCAAGATATGCCAATGCAGTGGTGCAGATGCACAAAGACAAACAGGCAGACCCACACTGCACATCATACACAACAGGTGAGGGGGGTGCCAGTGTCCCCAGGCAACCACACAACACATGAGGAGACCTGAATACCAATCATACAGATGTGCATACAGTGCCACACAAAGGTAACTCATGGATCCAAATCCCCTATGTGGGCAAGCAGGCATTGTCAGATGAGAGGGAGCACAAATCACACATGTCACACAGGCACGTAGGAACAGCAACTGACACAGCAAGACACAGACATACCACAGCACTACCCCCAGGGCCCCCACAATGTGGTGACCCTGGGCTGCATTACAATCCCACTGTGATGACAAAGCTAAATGTCGTTCACACTGTGAACCACAGTCATGTGTCCTGAGCAACAAACTACCATCACACCTACACAAGCACAAATCAATCAGCACGGCCAGTAAGCCAAGACCAACATGGAGGCAGGGGCCTAGCCGGGCAACAACTCTCATCTGCACACACTCAACACCACACCCCTCGACCTCCAACAATGTGCAGCAGTGAAGCACACATGCACTGGTGACATTGCACATGCACCCATGACTATTCCAGGGTGGTGGGTGGGAACCAAGGTGCAGAAACACATCACACATGGCCACTCAACAAGATTCCTGAATGTCTGACACACTGCACACTACGCTGTACATGGACATGACGGCAATACCACACCAACCAATGGGATCCCAGCCACAGTCACACACCAATGAAGAAGCCAAGGTCACCCACAAAGAACACACATAGACAACAACCAACATTGCAGCCCGGACCCTGAGGAGTGCCAGCAGTCACACACACAACGTGTCACAATCACTGAAAGATAACACAAACTGCAAATCACATGACAGGGGCAAACAACAAGTGCCAAGGGGAAACCTGACTGTGACCCATCTGCGTCTGCACACAAACTCAGCCCTGACAGCAAACACACCTATGGGTGACACCCTGATGACCAGTAATGTGCCATGCACCCACATCACAGAGAACCCACGGAGAAGACTTTGGGGGAACATAGGTCAACTCAGTAAGCATCACAAACAGGTACAACACTAGGGATCACAGCATGCACAGCTAAACGGAAGTGAACACACAGACATGCACATACAACACACACCTTGGGCGCAGGCAATGTCACAGGAGTACACACTGCCATGAGGGGACTCCACTCCTGTGTGAGGAAAGCTGTGCCATATGTTGCCTCAGTAGGGCCCCATCATGTCAGCTGAGCACTTGGTCACACAATCAACAATTAGCACCAAATGAGGGCTCCCGTCACATCAGCCTGGTCATGGAAGTGCCAACGAAATCATCAGCACAGATCCAACACACTTGTATAGCAATGTTGCACTGACAACACAGATGAGTCCTTCCCCATTGATGCCCAAACCTGCATGTCCAGTGGAGATGGCCACACGGTTAGGGAAGTAGACGAATTGAACAATGGCAGGCACAACAGATGTGCAGGGGTGGAAGCCACAGATGTGAAATTGCTAATGTAAGTAGGAAATCCCATTGCCAAATACTGAACACATGACACCCTCAGATGCTGCTATGGATGACATGGATACACCACAGGATAGGACACATTCCCCCTGGACCACATGGGTTCCTGCACAGTAACACTTCATTATCATGAGACCAAATATCACCATCACTGCAGCAAGGGCATGGTTAGCATCATCAACAACATGTACATCAGAAGCATAAGCACTAGAGAACAGAAAGTTGCTTTATTCAGCATATGTGTGTAATGAAAACTGAAAGTCCAGAAAAAACACAAAGGCCAATGGCCAGTCCATTGTCAAAGTCCAAACAGGGTGACAGTGGCAGATGTCACCCTACGCATGCCTGCACAAAACCAGGGACAATCCACTAGGAGGGGCAACCGGGGGGGCAGGCCAGGCACCGCAGGGACAGGATCAGGGCTCACCAGGAGGAAGCAGGGAAGGGGTGGTGGGTGCTGGAGAGCCACTGACAACTGCAGTGGAGGTGTCTGACATGTGGTGTGCCGGCACAACTGGGGGGCATGACTCAGATGTTGTGGGTGCCGGCCCGACTGCAGTGGACCCTGCAGATGGAGTGGACAGGTCCGCCACTGCAGTGCCCAAGTCAGACAGGGTGGTAGTGGACTCCACTGCAGTGCCTACCACCAGGGGAGGAGAATGGGGAACAGGCAAGGTGGGCTGGACAGAGGGGGAGGACACCCTCACCACATCAGTGGCACAGACAAGCGCAGCGGGGGGTGTGGTGCCGGGAGAGCAATTGGCAGGGGGAGAAGGCCGGATCCTCTTGGGGATGGTATATCTGTGGGTGGGGGAACCTGGGGCAGGGTGTGGTGGGGGCACCTGTGGAGTGGGGGCCTGAGGGTTGGAGGAAGGAGACCTGGTGCCTAAGCTGCAGGGCGGCGGCGGGGTCTTGCTCTTACGACTCCGGGGGGACTTGCGGGTGGGGGCCTCAGTCTGTCTGCGCCTGGGGGAGGGTGTCCGGGGGCGAGGGGCACTCTGCTCCGTGTGGGTGGGCTTCCTCTTCCCCCTGAATGCTGGATCAGCTGGATCGGAGGGGAAGAGGCCGAGGTCACTGAGGAAGAGCCGCTGGGTCTTTGGGGTTGCAGGTGAGGCAAGGGAGGGTGCTTTGGAGGGAGAGGCAACTGAGGACTGCACAGTGCTCGTGGATGCATGTGTGTGTTCCAGGGCCCCATCCCCTGTGAGTCTGGTTTCAGTCCCCTGACTGTGCGTGCGTGTGCGTTTTGTTTGTGGCGTGTGTGTCTGTGTGCTGGATGTGTGTGTGCTGGTGTGTGCCTGTGCCGGTGTGTGTGTGCTTGGGACGGGTAAGGTGCTGGGGAGTGTGGATGGAGCAGAGGCAGGAGGGGTGAGGGACTGTCTGAGGAGGGACACTGCTGCCGTCAGGGAGGAGTCCATGGACCTATTGCCCCTCTGTAGGTCAGACATGCCCGATGAGATGCCCTCCATGAACGACACCAGCTGAGTCAACAGAGCGGTGTGCGCATGGAGGACACTCAGCATGGCTGTCTGCCCTACATGGAGCTGGCGAAGGAGGTACACAGACTCCTCACTCAGGGCAGCAGGGGACACAGGGGCAGGGGGTGCGGTGCCTGGCCCAAAGGAGACACGCTCCCGAACATGGGAGCCTCCACGGACCTGGGGAATGGGAGCCAATGGGAGGGCGGTGGTGGTGCTGGTGGTGGCGGGGACAGCAACACTAGCTGGGGTGTGGTGGCTCCTGACACCCGCCTCCATAAGGGAGTCATCCTCCGAGCTGCTCTGGTCCTCAGCTGAGGTGGATGGTGCTGAGGACTCCTCGGTGTGGCTCCCCTCGCCCTCCGTGCCACTGGGTCCCTCCGACCACTCCTCGGCTGCTGACCCAGTCTGGCTCTCCGGCTCCTCCTGGTCCGTGGAGCTGTCCCCTTCCGTGGCCGTGGATGTATCTGCAAACAATGGGGAAACAGACAGACATCAGTCACCTGCACCAAACGCACACACCACTGTGAGCACAGCACATTACAGAGCAAGCCCTGGCATCATTAGTTGTACATTGCTAAAAGTGCCCTAACTGAACAGGAGAAGCCAATTGTCAGTCTGATGCCAACCATGGCACTCACATCCCACATGGCCTTGCACCCATCTGTCTGGTGTCTGATGGATAGCAACACCCCAGTGTGGACACATGCACCAACTACACAGTAGTTGGACAGTGCAGAGGACACGGTGTAGCATGTGGACATGCACACATCACAACTCTTGCCACTGAGTCAGTACAGGTTTCCGGATGAAAGGGACGCCCAGAGTCAAATAGGAAATGCATGTGATGCATACCAGCGACAGACACCATGATGCACCCATGTCCTGATAGCCATCGCCACAATGGTGTGCATGTAGCACATGTCACTCCCCTGCAGGATCACCAATAAGTAGACACATTCCATGGCGGAGGCATGACTGCTAAGTCATACATCACTGTCTCAGTGATGTATGACTTGGCAGCCAGACAACAACACTCTGCACTGTGTCACAATAGTAGGTCATGGGGAATGCAAGGCCTGGAGCTGCACAAGTGCACATGTACATCCCCCACACAACACATCATCTTAACCCTCATCTGTCCAGGTCATACCGATTGGACATATGGGAGACCTGTGACACTACCCTCTGAACCTGAGCCCCTCACAATCTGCTGTGAATGGGGAACAGCTGCCTGAACTTCACATTCGCATACCCCAGTCTGCACGGGCAGCTGATCAAACACCTATGTGACACACAAGTATCGTCTCCTATGGTCACATCTCCAGTGGCATGCTGAGCCCCTACCGAGAAACACCCCAGCAGTCCTGGCAACAAATCCACAGCACACTGACACAGAGGCAGACACCTGAGGGGTCAAATCACTGCGCACAATGTGTCAGCTGATACACGGGAGTGGGAGTACAGAGTGCATTGCATGGCCTGGAGTAGGCATGACTGTCCTGCCCCACATGAATGAGGGATGAGCCCTGGACAGTGGATAGCTGGCTATGTATGTGTGACACACGTAATCTGCACACTCCTGGGGCCCAAACATTGTTCCCATCCGCTGCATGGGTGTGTGCCACATACCCCAGGCACATGTGGTGGCTCAGCTCAGCAAGTGGACCGCATATCAAAGCAACACGCAGATTACATGTCCGAACACAGGCGTTGTGTGAACAATGGACCCACCCATGATGCCCACAACAGAGTTAGGGAAACAGATGCTGTCCCCCACCTTTAGTGAAGCAAACTGCAAGGACACAGTCCCAAGTGACACAATTCCCTGAATGTAAGGGCCACACCTGGGTATCAGATGAGGAGTGGGCAGTGCACAATAGAGGGACATGGCTCCTGGACAACATGACTGCTGTACTGTGGCAGTTTAACCAGGCCAGAGGAGGGCACATAGCATGTAATACAGAGTTCACAGTGCAGTCTTTGACTCACCCCCTCCTTGCTGCTGTCTGGCCTTCAGCTGCCCATCCAGGTCTGGAAACACCACCGCCAGGATCTGGAGCATGTGGGGGTCAGGGTCCGTGTTCCGCCCCTCCTGCGAGGAGGCGACAGCTTCAGCTGGACCCGTGCAATCCTCCGGGTCCAGCCCCGAAGGTCCTGCCACCTCTTCTGGCAGTTGCGGATCCGGCACTTGTAGACCCCCACGGACCGGACAGCCCGGACGATGTCCTTCCAGATCTCCTGCTTCCGATGGGCATTAATCTGTCAGGATGACAAAGTGAAAAGGCCATTACTACACATGCAACATATCCGTGCATGACACAGTTGTATATACATGTCTCAATCACAGGGGCACATGATGTACACAGGCAGTGCAACGCTGCCCATGGACAGTTTGCCAGACGTCACTACATGGTATCATTGCATGGGAAGTAAAACCTTCTTCAAATGCACTGTCACTGCACCATACCTGTCCAGTGCATGTCACTACACACTATGGGGGTGACAACTACTCAGTGAGCCTGCTAGCCAGTGGCGTGCAGACTTTCAGCCTTGCTAGTCAGACAAAATGCACATTCAGAAAGGCAGTGCACAGAACACTCACCTGCTCCCCTGGTGTCCCATACAGCTTGCTGTACTGTGGAAGTAGGCTGTCCAGCAGGGCCTGGTTCTCCTCAAGGCTGAAGGCTGGGGCTCTCTCCACAGTACGTGCCATTGCAGGGTCCAGAGGGGCAGAGACAGCAGTAGTGCAGTGGCAGATGTCGTCCTGGAGCATGTAGTGCAGGCAAGTGAGCTCTCAGGGGAACAGCCAGCAATATATATGTGCTGGAGAGGCAGATACTGTCCCTTGTGTCCAAAGTGATAGGTCCAAGTCGTTTGCATCTTCTGAATCTGGCCAATCTATGGAATAGCAGCACCAATACACGCCCACAGCATCCTTCAAATCTTCAACTTCATGACATACATGATTTTGCAACATTGTTGTGGGTGACCAACTGAATTTCCAGCAACCGACTCGTTCGAATTTCGAAAACGCGTCCGTTGCCAGGCTAGGCCATTGTCAATGGGTGCGCACCGATCGGTCCATTGCGGTACAACGCATACAGGGGTACAACGCGTACCCGCACACATTGAATGCAATGGGCCGGCCGGGGGCACCGATCGGTCCATTGCTGATCAACGCGTACAGGGGTACAACGCGTCCCGCACACATTGAATGCAATGGGCCGGCCGGGTGCACCGATCGGTCCATTGCGGTATAACGCGTACAGGGGTACAACGCGTACCCGCACACATTGAATGCAATGGGCCGGCCGGGGGCACCGATCGGTCCATTGCTGATCAACGCGTACAGGGGTACAACGCGTACCCGCACACATTGAAGGCAATGGGCCGGCGGGGGGCACCGATCGGTCCATTGCGGTACAACGCGTACAGGGGTACAACGCGTACCCGCACACATTGAATGCAATGGGCCGGCCGGGGGCACCGATCGGTTCATTGCGGTACAACGCGTACAGGGGTACAACGCGTACCCGCACACATTGAATGCAATGGGCCGGCCGGGTGCACCGATCGGTCCATTGCGGTACAACGTGAACAGGGGTACAACGCGTACCCGCACACATTGAATGCAATGGGCCGGCCGGGGGCACCGATTGGTCCATTGCGGTCCAACGCGTACAGGGGTACAACGCATATCCGCACACATTGAATGCAATGGGCCGGCCGGGGGCACCGATCGGTCCATTGCGGTACAACGCGTACAGGGGTACAACGCGTACCCGCACACATTGAATGCAATGGGCCGGCCAGGGGCACCGATCGGTCCATTGCTGATCAACGCGTACAGGGGTACAACGCGTCCCGCACACATTGAATGCAATGGGCCGGCCGGGTGCACCGATCGGTCCATTGCTGTTCAACGCATCCCTGTACAAGTGACTGGCATATGTCACCATGCCTGTCTCAGATGGACATATGCCAGCCACAGATAGCTCCCACGGAGTGAGGGGCACACCTACAACACGACAGCCTGTCCAAACTGTATGATAAGGCATGTAAGGCTGCATTTCCTATTGTGTGTATGTTGGTGTACATGTTGTCCTGTGGGTGTCACCTGGGGGCAGCCACCCCCAGGCTGTGCACGTGTTCATGGGGACAGGATCCTGGGTGTTACGTGTACATGACCACTGTGATGTGCAACTGTTCATATCTGTGCATGTGCCATGGTCACATTTCACGGTGGTGTATGTGTATGTCATGTCACATACCCCGTGAGTCCCATGTGGGACGGTATGTTTGAGCCAGGGTGTCCCAGTGGCACAATAGTGATGGTCCTCCACAGTCTGTGTGCATGTAGTGTTTACAATGTCTCTGATTTCATGTGCACAATGGGAGACAGTCTCCACATCCACGTTGTGTGTGCATGGACTTTGATGTTGTGCGTGTGTGTGTCACAGACGTCCATGTCTGTCCTGCAGTGGCAAGTGGGACCACTACCTGTGGGGGTCATGGTTGTTTTGCTGTGGTGTATACATGATACTCCATGTAATGCCAGTGTCCATGTGGCAATACAGGGTCCCTGGGAATGTACCTGTCGTTGAGCTGTGATGCCTGGGGCACATCTGTCCTCACATGTCACTGTGGGGGGTGATTGTGACACGGCAGCAGGAGATGGGAACTGTGACACGGCCTTATGATATCCAATGGGCCAACCTGGGACTTATTGATGCCACTTGTTGAACCGTGATGACAGATGTTGGCCATGTATGTACCATACATGTCCTTACGGAACTGCACACTTCATGTAGTTGTGCCTCATAATGATGTATGTTGGGATATTGAGTGTGTTCAATGCCGCATATGTGGGCTGACTGACAATCTTGCTTTCTTCTCCTCTGCACTGCAGGGCTCCTGCTGTCCATCGACCATTCCCAGACCTGGCAACGATGGTGGAACGGGACAGCATCCGACGGTACCGCTTCACCAGGCAGCTGATTGAGGATTTGGCAGTGCAGTTGGCCCCACATTTGCAGCCTGGCCGGCCGTATCCTACAGCGCTGACCCCCAAGGTGAAGGTGATGGCAGCCCTACACTTCTTTGCCACCGGTACCTTCCAACATACTGTGGCGACTGCTGGTGGGATGTCACAGACCATGTTGAGCCGTGTGCTCCGCGATGTTTTGGTGGCAATGTTGCTATTCCTGAACCGGTACATCTATTTCCCTAGACTGCAACGACTCACTGACGTGAAGAGTGACTTCTATGCCCTGGGGAGGATGCCGCATGTCATTGGCTCCATTGATGGGACACATGTGGCTTTGGTACCACCACAGGCCCAGGAGCAGGCCTACCATAACCGCAAGCACTACCACTCGGTCAATGCACTGGTGGTGTGTCTTGCAGATATGACCATCACACACGTGTGTGCCCGTTTCCCTGGTTCAGCACACGATGCCTTTGTGATGAGGAGTAGTCGCATCCCCAGGATGATGGCACAGATGCAGAACCAGCGTGCCTGGCTTGTCGGTGTGTACTGACTTTGTGCCATTGTGTGTGATCTGATCTGTAGTATTCCGCCCACTTTTCCAAGTCAGCTAATGTGCACTTGTCTGTCCGTAGGTGACTCGGGATACCCCAACATGCCGTGGTTGCTGACACCCCTCAGGAACCCTGTGACACCAGCCCAGATGCACTACAATGAGGCACATGGTCGGACCAGGAGAGTGATTGAGCGGACATTTGGTCTCCTGAAGAGCCGCTTCCGCTGCCTGGACAAGACAGGAGGGTCCCTCCCATATGCCCCTGCGAAAGTGTGCAAGATTATCATCGTCTGCTGCGTGCTCCACAACCTGGCAGAGCGGAAGGAGTTGCCTCTCATCCAGGATGACAATGACCAACATCCGCCACCTGTGGAGGATCCTGGCCTGGACCACGATGCCAGTGATGATGATGATGATGAGGGTGATGTCCGCACACAGCTCATCACCAACTTCTTTAGCTGAATGTGAGTATCCTGAGGTGTCATGTCAATGATGTGAGTTGGCATGATATGTGTAGGTGGTGCTCTGGTGCTGTTGGAGTGTGTCCATGGGCTACTTGACTGGATGTGTGTAGTGATGTGTGCTTACAGGTGGTCTGTACTCCCCAACAGTGTTGACATGCTAACTTGGTTCTGGGTGGGTATCTTGTAACATGTATTGTGCATGAGTTTTGCTGTTCTGTCCTGTTCTCCATTGCTTTTGACTGTGTGTCATTTCTGTCCTTCACAGGGTACTTTCAGATTCGTTTGGTCAACTGTGTCCACTGACGACGTGATTGTACTTCCAGGGTGGTAGCTGTTGTGACCCTACAGGTGATGTGCGCCACACCCATGGACTTCCTTCCTTCTACAGTTGTTGACTGTGTGCCCGCTGCCAGGTGGGATTACATTGCATCTGTAGTGGTTACGACATGTTGCAACTGTGTAATAAACCTGTGCTTCACTTTGTGATGTGCGTTGTCTGTGGTCACACATTTGACTGCCATTTGCTTACTGCACCTGTGGGCTACTTGACTACAACTGGGAATAGGTGTGGTGTCTGTGCATTGCACCGTCTTCCCTGGCAAAATCAGTGTAGGCAATGAGTCAGATGGCCTAGGTGTGTATGTGTTGTGTAGCCCTGGTGGTGTGTCTCCCTCATATGTGTCACATTGCCTTTACTCACATGCCTGTGTTGTACTTGCTGTTGCAGTTTGCATACACAGTGTAATTTTGCAGTTCATCATCCCCATAACAGCACCCACGTTGGAATCACAACAGAGGCAAGTATGGTGTATTAGTGTGTTTATTGTGATACATTTGTGTGAATAGTGCATAGGATGGGTAGTGCTGTACATATATCTTGCAATCAGAAGTTCCTAGGTGAATTGAAAGTCCTGGTAGACAAAATCCCCAGTATCGGGGCCACAGTTGTCTGAGACATTGGTCCAACTTGTACTCCCCATGCAATGTGTGGGAGTTGTGTTGCCGTCAACAGGGTGAACAGTCTGTGCACAAAGGTGAACATCCAGAACAGGTTCAGGCTTCCTGGGAGTTGCGCTTGGCCATCGGCCTCTCACTTGCCCCTCCTCGGACGACCCCTCTTCTTTGGGGGGGGGCCCCTCAAGTACAGGCTGCTGCGGTGCAGGGGACTCTCCTCCAGAATCATCCTCCCTCCCTGTGGCAGTTGCAGTTTGTTCAGCACCAGATGTTGTTGGCACACAGGGAGGTGTGGACTGGTTGCTGTTCATCTGGCGGAGGCATTGTAAAATGTCCCTGTGCACCACCGTCATCTCTTGCAGTGCATCCCACTTGGACTCCACGCGGGACATGTGTGAGTCCAAGCGGGCATGATGGGCAGCCTGCTGCTGTTTCATGTCTCTGAGGAGCCCCACTACCTGGCTGAGATCTCCGGTGCTGGACTGGTACGCATCGGCTATGCGTACCAGTTGTGGGTCATCATGCACACCAGCAACCTCTGCAAGCAGCGACCTCTGTCTCCCACCCCTCCCACCACCCCTGCCGACATGTGCAGTGCGTGCAGTGGCACGCACAGATGACCCTGGTCCCCCTTGGGGGTTGGTGGTGGTGGTGGTGTCCATGGCCCCACGTTGGTCCAGGGTCCCTGTGCTGGTGTTGCTCCTTGTTCTGTCCATGTCGGCAGGGATGGTATTTGTGGTGACAGTCGTTGGAGGGGTGGGTGCAGGGGGTGCAGCTGGTGGTCCTGCTGGTGCTGCAGCTGGTGGTCCTGCTGGTGCTGCATGTAGACTTGCACCGGATGTGCCAGGTTGGTCTTCTTCGTCCGAGGAGGGCAGAGGCTGTATGACACCAGTGAGCTCCGCATCCTCTTGAGCCTGGGACTGGGACTCCTCAGCGTCTGCTGCTGTGTCCCCATCATCACCTGTTTTTGGGAGACACACACAATGTATGTTATGTTTCTGCAGGAATCAATGGTTCACACACCTGACAGTTGTGACTGTGCCTCTGGGTGCGGGCCTGTACATTGCATTGTCCTAAGTCGTCACAGTCAGGGGTTGATATTGGTGTGGCACATTGTCCTGCATTATTTGGGCATTTCTATGTATTTGTTGAGGTGTGAACATGGTCTGCATTGGTTGTAGTTGGTTGACAGCCGGCCCTCCTTCCCACCCAGCCAGTCAGTTATCCCACCATGGACTGTGCTTGCATTGCAGGGAGTGGATGTTGTCTCTCAGGATGTCAGTCAGTGGTGTTGTGCTGTTTGTTGGTGCACAGTTCCCAGCAGGGCCTTGTGCTCCCCACAGCAGTAGCCAGTGTCAGCCATCTTGTGAGTCCTTCTCCACTCCCTGTGATGTGAGCATGGTTCAGGGTGGTGTAGATGGGACAGTTGTGGGGGTGAGCTATGTCTGTGACTATGACTCCCATCATGCTATTGCCTCCACCCCACTTCCCAGCATTCCCATACTTACTTGCTTTTGTGGGGAGTTCAGTGTGTGTGGGTGTGAGAGCAATGGCAAGATGGCTGACAGTGGTGTCCTGCTGTTGGTTGGTGTGCAGTTCCCAGCATGCCCTTGTGCTCCCTACAACAGTAGCCAGTGTCAGCCATCTTGTGAGTCCTTATCCACTCCCTGTGATGTGAGCATGGTTCAGGGTGGTGTTGATGGGCCAGTTGTGAGGCTGAGCAATATCTGTGCCTACTACTCCCATCATGCTATTACCTCCACCCCCCTTCCCAGCATGCCCATGCTTCCTTCCTTTTGACTCTGCTTCCCTGTGGGGTGGGCAGGCTGTGCTGACAGGATGGCTGGGAGTGTTGTCCTGGCAGTTGTTTGGCTAAAAGTCCCAAGAGTGTCCCTGTGCTTCACACAACATAACCCAGGGTGGTGGTTCTTTGTGGGATCTTGAGTTAGGATGTGAGGCATTGCATTCTCCCAGGTGGGTTCTGTGGAGTTTGTGTTGAGGGGGTGTGAGGGGAGGTGCTTGTGACTATGGTCAGTGCTGCAAGTCCTCCTTCCCACCCAGCCAGATATCCCACCATGGAACGATGCTTCCATTGCAGGGAGTGGAAGTTGTCTCTCAGTATGTCAGTCAGTGGTGTCCTGCTGTTTGTTGGTGCACAGTTCCCAGCAGGGCCTTGTGCTCCCCACAGCAGTAGCCAGTGTCAGCCATCTTGTGAGTCCTTCTCCACTCCCTGTGATGTGAGCATGGTTCAGGGTGGTGTTGATGGGACAGTTGTGGGGGTGAGCTGTGTCTGTGACTATGACTCCCATCATGCTATTGCCTCCACCCCACTTCCCAGCATTCCCATACTTACTTGCTTTTGTGGGGAGTTCAGTGTGTGTGGGTGTGAGAGCAATGGCAAGATGGCTGACAGTGGTGTCCTGCTGTTGGTTGATGTGCAGTTCCCAGCATGCCCTTGTGCTCCCCACAGCAGTAGCCAGTGTCAGCCATCTTGTCAGTCGTTTTCCACTCCCTGTGATGTGAGCATGGTTCAGGGTGGTGGTGATGGGACAGTTGTGGGGGTGAGCTATGTCTGTGACTATGACTCCCATCATGCTATTGCCTCCACCCCACTTCCCAGCATTCCCATACTTACTTGCTTTTGTGGGGAGTTCAGTGTGTGTGGGTGTGAGAGCAATGGCAAGATGGCTGACAGTGGTGTCCTGCTGTTGGTTGGTGTGCAGTTCCCAGCATGCCCTTGTGATCCCCACGACACAGCAACAGTGTCAGACATCTTTGATGGGCCTTTCCACTCTCTGTGGGATGTGCATGCGTGAGTGTGAGCTTGCTGGGCCATGTGGTGGGGGATGTAGAGCTGTGACTACGACTCCCATCATGCTATTGCCTCCACCCCCTTCCCAGCATGCCCATCCTTCCTTCCTTTTGACTCTGCTTTCCTGTGGGGTGGGCTGCCTGTGCTGACAGGATGGCTGGGAGTGTTGTCCTGGCAGTTGTTTGGCTGAAAGTCCCAAGAGTGTCCCTGTGCTTCACACGACATAACCCAGGGTGGAGGTTCTTTGTGGGATCTTGAGTTAGGATGTGTGGCATTGCATTCTCCCAGGTGGGTTATGTGGAGTATGTGTTGAGGGTGTGTGTGAGGGGAGGTGCTTGTGACTATGGTCAGTGCTGCGAGTCATCCTTCCCACCCAGCCAGATATCCCACCATGGAACGTGCTTCCATTGCAGGGAGTGGAAGTTGTCTCTCAGGATGTCAGTCAGTGGTGTCCTGCTGTTGGTTGTTGCACAGTTGCCAGCAGGGCCTTGTGCTCCCCACAGCAGTAGTCAGTGTCAGCCATCTTATGAGTCCTTTTCCACTCCCTGTGATGTGCGCATGGTTCATGGTGGTGTTGATGGGACAGTTGTGGGGGGGGCAATATGTGTGACTACGACTCCCATGATGCTATTGGCTACACTGACTTGCCCAGCATACACAGAATTCCTTTCTTTCAGTGGTCTTCACTGTGTGTTGGTGTTGTAGTGGTGGCTACATGTCTGGATGTGTTTGTTAGTTCTATTTGTGCCACTGCCTAGCTGTAGTTGTAGTTGTGTTTGTACATGTGGTGACACGGTTAAATGTAACTTTGAGATGGCATGTGTTGTGTTTATCTGACTGACATACACATTTTGAGATGATTCTGTTCTGGTTGCTGTGTAATTGCTATGAGTGCATGGTTTGACTCTCCCCTTGACAGTGATGTGTGTGTGTATTGTGGCAGAATATTGTGTACATTTGTTGTGTACTCACCAGGCTCTGGGATGTTCTCTAGTCATATACGCTCACTGGCGGAAGGATGGCCCGCACCTTCTCCTCCCAGGGCCTGAGGTATACTGGCTTGGCAGGAGGGCCACTGCCGGTGTATTGGCTCAGGAGGTAGTCTTTCTTGAGCAGGTACCGTACCCTCCTGCGCACGTCATACCACCTGTTCTGGATGTCGGTCTTTGTGCGCAGACATGGTGATTGTGCGTTCACCCTGTTGATGATCCTCTCCCACATCTTGGTTTTCTGGGAGATGGGGGTCTGTTGGACCAGTGTGCCAAACAGCTGTGGCTCTACCCTGAGGATCTCGTCTACCATGACTTCCAATTCACAATCTAGGAACTTGTGATTCTTCTTGGGGGGCATGGTGATGGGTGGTGATGGTGAGTGATGTGTGTGTTGGTGTGCAGGTGAGGGTGTGTGAGTGTGTGTTTTGCTGGGTGTATGTGAGGTAGGTATTTGTTGGTGTGCTGATGGTGTGTGGCTTGTGTGAGGGATGAGCTGTGGGTGTGTGGTTGCTGTCTGTTGGGTGCTGGCAGTAGAATGGCATTTGCAAAGGATCATGGTTGGGATTTGTGTCCTTTATATGGGTGGAGTTGTGGGTGTGTCTTTGTTCTCTGTCCCCACCCCCAGTATTTATTGGCTTTGTAATTGCTTGTTTGGCCTTTTTTGTGTAATTTTTCCTTTGTACTGTCTGTGCATGTTGGAAATGTTCTTGTGACCGAGTCGAACCCTGCAGTTGTCTCGTACGGTCTTCTTCGTTTCGTTCACGCTGTGTTTGTGCAGTTTTCTATGCTGCGTACGCGTCGGTCGCGGTGTTTTGTGTTACTTCGGCTCGGTTTTGTATGCGTGTCGGTAGTACGGCTTGTCCTCCGTACGACTCGGTTGTGGTTTTCGCGCCTTGCATCGTACTTTGCGGTTTGGAGTTCGCGTGTACGTTTCGGTCGGATTTGTTCCGGGTGCGTGTCTGTCGGTTCGATTCGCGTGTTTTTCTGGCCGGATTGCTGTTTTCCGTGCGGCTCGGTCATTCGGCTTGGGTTCCGTACGTGTCGGTCGGATTTTGCACGCCTTGCATCGTACTTGGCGTGTCGGGCGCCACAGGTACGTGTCAGTCGGAATAAATTCCGGCTCCGAGACGGTCGGTGCTTTTTCCAGCCCGAATCGGAATCGACCCCTTAGAATCTGAATCGAGCCCAAAGTGTCTAGGAGCATATCCCTTTGATTACAATCTCTCAGGCATCTGTCATCTATGCTCCTTTCCACTGCATACAGCCTAGTTCTAGCAAAGTATGCCCTGTTCAATTGTAACAGCCTAAATCCTGCTCTAATATCCACTTCCCCAGGGTAGCTGCATGCTACCCCCATTCGTCATCTTCCAACCTGCCCAGGTCCCTTTCCCACTTCTCCCAAAGTGCCGTTAGTGGAAGCAGACTACTATGTAATAGTTTAGAGTAAGTTAGGGAGATTACATTTCTATGTAGTTGGGATCCTAAGATCATAAATTTCAAAGGGTTTTTTTCTTCAATTTCTTGGCCTGTTGGATGTGGTTTCTCATAATGTACCGGATTTGTACATGTCTTAGATATTGACTGTCAGTTAGTTCATATTCTTGTTGGGGGTATGGGAAGGGCACCATTCTATTTTCTGTCCAGATGTCACCCAATTTAAAGATGCCCAACACGTCCTACTTCTTATAGGCTTCCACGGTTGGCAGCACCACTAGACCAGCTGCATCCCATAACAGGGTTTCCAGTGTCACTGTGTCCTGCCAGCCCAGCCCAGCTTATTTATTTATTTGAGGAGATTTATATAGCTCAAACATGACCCATCCAGGTATTAGAACGCTGTTCATGCAGCAGTCAATGCATACATACAGGGGAAGAAAAGAGCAAAGAACAGTCAAGAAGGAATAAGCAGGGAGCAAAATAAATGCAGTATACCATTCAGCATGGTCAATCCAAGATCCAGGGGAGTCCACCAGAAGATAGACAAGCTGAGAAACTTCAGGACTCCTAGTGAATGAATCTATGCATCAGAAGCTTTTTTACTTCTTTTTCGAAGGAGATAGTCAAGGGGTTTGTCCTGCTTTCGGGAGTTAATGCATTCAGTTTACTTGGGGCAAGGCAGGCCCTGTGCCCACTCTCCAGCAGTCTCCCTAGGTCTCCTCTGACTCATGGCGAGTCGGTAAGCCCCGCCCCTTCACCAATACCACTGCCTGCCACAACCACTGCTGTGATTGTTCCCTGGTGTGCCTGCCTGAGTCTGCCTACTAGACAGCCTTTTCATTCCTGTTGAGCTAGCTCAATAAGTGCCTACTAGACAGCCTTTTTATTCCTGTTTAGCTATCTTGTATGCCTGCCTTACGTGTATGCCCTCATAGCCTTTTCATAATATAGTTTGCTAGTATATCTCATGTTTTAGCGACTGCATTTTGTGTTATATTTGCATGCCTTTCTCCTGTTTGTCCATTTTGCCGCCACCTCACCAGGCGTTTTTCCTGCCGTTTTTGCTCTCTCCTGCCACCGCCAACTTCCCACTGCCTAGTGCCCTCCCTCTCCAGGACCTACTTAAGCAGCTCGTCTCAACCTCAACCTCCCCAAACTGACCCACATCACCGCCACCTCAGGAAAACTCCACTGACTGCCCGTCCAGAAGTGATGCCAGTTCAAGATCCTCATACACACCTTCAAGTCCCTACATGACCAAGGACTAGCATGCACCAACTACCTGAGATTCCACCAAACTGCAGGCACCTAAGATCTGCCACATTGGCCCTCACTCACACCCTGCACATCCACCAAATCTACAGCAGTGGTCGTTCCTTCTCCTACCTTGCCATTAAGGGCCTGGATGACCTACCGCTCAACCTACGAACATCACCATCCCTGGTGGATTTCAGAAGGGGACTCAAGACCTCGCTCTTCGAATGATACTAACTTCAGTGCCCAGATACCCCCACGGGTGATGAGCTGCGCTTTATAAATGGTTGATTGATTGAGAAGGAGAGGTTGTAAGTTTTGTTTTTGTTAAACTTCTGTGGTTTCAACAATAGGGAGTCAGCGCTTCTTAAGGAACGACTACCCCCGGATAGTTCAAGTTGTTTGGCCAGGTAGACAGGAGTGTTATGGTGAAGGGCCTTGTGCATCACAGAAGCAATCTTCATTGGATACTTGCTTCAAATGGGAGTCATTTTAGATGTTTTAGGTCTGGAGTAATGTGGTTGATTCTTCTGGATCTTGTTATGAGCTTAGCAGCTGAGTTCAATGTGGCCTTTAATCAATCAATCAATCAATCAATAAAGTGGCTTGTAAAGCACAACTACTCACACGTAAGGGTCTCAAGGCGCTGGGGGTGGCTGCAGATCTGTCGCAAGGCCCTGTGGTTCAGTCAAAGAGCCAGGTCTTGCAGTCCTTCCTGAATTGGGGCAGTGACGGTGATTGCCTTAGAGGGAGAGGCAGGGTGTTGCAGGTCTTTTCTGCGAAGTAGGAGAAGGATCTTCCCCCGGACGTGATCTTGCAGATATGTGGGATGGCGGCTAGGGCCAGTTGATCGGAGCGGAGGTCTCTCGTGGGTGCGTGGAAAGAGAGGCAGTGGTTGAGGTATGCAGTTCCTATGTTGTGCATGGCTTTGTAGGTATGTGTGAGGAGCTTGAAGATGATCCTTTTGTTGATTTGGAGCCAGTGGAGGTCTCTCAGGTGGCTGGTGATGTGGCCGTGGCGGGGGATGTTGAGGGTGAGTGTGGCGGAGCTGTTCTGGATGCTTTGCAGTTTTTTTAGGAGTTTCTGGGTGATGCTGGCGTAGAGTGAGTAGCGGTAGTTAAGTCTGCTGCTGATGAGTGCGTGGGTGTCTGTCTTTCTGGACTCGGTGGGGATCCACTTGAAGATCTTTCGGAGCAGGCATCTCATGTGGAATCAAGATGATGAGATGGCGTTGATGGTAAGTAGACATAATATAGAAATTTTAATATCGACATACATTAATATCGAGTTTAGTATATCGATAGTATTAAATATCGATGTAATGTATATCGATGTTAAAAATATCGATTTTAAGTGTAAAAAATATCGAAGTTTGTAATGTCGACTGTAAAAATATTGTTATATTAAAATATCGTTATTGTACTTTATTTTAATATATTTAATGTTTGTTTTGTGTATAATAATAGTTAATGTTATAAAAAATAAAATTTGTATAATATTTTTTAGTAGCGGGATGTTGGGTTAATAGGGGATAAGGGTGGGGAGTGTTTTAAAATAATTGATAATACATTTTAATAAATTCGAAATTTTAATTTTAAAATAGAAAATATTGTTATACGAGCGGGATGTTGGGTTTATAGGGGATAAGGGTGGGGAGTGTTTTAAAATAATTGATTTAAATTTTTAATAAATTTGAAATTTAAATTTATACTTTAGAAAAAATTGTTTTGAATTTAGAAATAATTTTTTTAGGAGTGGGATGTTGGGTTAATAGGGGATAAGGGCGGGGAGTGCTTTAAAATAATTGATTTTAAAATTTGATACATTCGAAATTTAAAATTTAAAATTAGAATTTTTTTTTAGGAGCGAGAGGTTGGGTCTATAAGTGATAAGGGTGGGAGTGTTTTAAAATAAATGAATTTCTTTTTAAAAAAAATTACAAAACTAAAGATTTAAATTTGAAATATTTTATTTATGAGTGGTTTATAGGGGATAAGGGTAGGGAGTGTTTTAAAATAATTGAATTAAATATTTAATAAATTAGAAATGTAAAATTATAATTTAGAAAATTTTATTTTTAATTTAGAAATTAATGTTTTATAATTTGGAAGTTGGGTTTATAGGGCATAAGGTTGGAGAGTGTTTTACAAATATTGTTTAAATATTTATAAAATTAAATATTTAAAAAGTATAAATAATTAATAAATAATATGTGTTTATAATCTATATTATTAATTAAAGAATTGATAAAATTAATGGTTTATTATTAATACCTAAATATTAAAAAGAAAAATTATGTAATTTTATAATTCAAATTGATTAATTATTATATTTTTATGAAATAGGTTATACATTTATATAAATATCTATAAAAAATATTTTTAAAATGTATATATTTATTAATTAATAAAAAAAGATAATTTTTAATAATTAAGGGGTCTATTATGATGGCGGGTGGACAAAGGGGCCTATTACGATGGCGGGTGGATCGCCCCCGCTGGGCCGGCGGTAGCCACCGCCGGCGGCGATCCGCCCGCCATCCATGCTTCAGTGACCCCCCGCCATATTAGGATGGCTGGGGAGTCCGCGGCGGACGGAAAGACCATCCGCCGCTTTTCCGCCGGTCGACTCGTCGACCGGGCGGAAAATGGCCAAAATATGGTGGAGGTGTCTGCAAGACACCGCCAACCATATCATGATGTAGGCGTGATCAGCCTTTCCATTGCGGCAACGCTGCCATGAAAAGGCATACAGTGTCTGCTTTGGGGGGCCCGTTGCGGGCCTCCTGGGAGTTGGGGGGTGAGGGGTACCCAACCGCCCGCCACAATGTTGTGGATGGGGGATGCCACCGCCACCGTGGCGGTGGCATCCTAGTGGACACAGTGGGACCGCCGCACCTCTGGCGGACGGTCCCATTCTCCGTTACGGTGGCAGGCGGACTTTGTCCGCCCGCCATCGTAATAGGCCCCAAAGTCCGCCTGCCACCACAACGGCAAAAGGGACCGCCCGCCATAGGTGCGGCGGTCCCGCCATTCAAATTAGGATGCGCCCGCCACACTGGCGGGCGCATCCCGCATTGTTTACATTGCTGCGGGCGGTGCTGTAAGCAGAACCCGCCACAATGTAAAAAATGCATGTTGTGCATTTGCATGCACAACGTGACAGGCACCCCGCGGTGCCTGCCACCTTGTGCATGCAAATGCAGGGGGGTACCATAGGTACCCCCCATGTGCACCCCCCACCCTCCCCAACTTCCTGGGGGCCCGCAACGGGCCCCCAACAGCGAAAACAGCATGCTGCCGCCATGGAAAGGCTGCTCTCCTCCTGCATGTTAATATGGATGGCGGTGTCTTGCAGACACCACCACCATATTAAGCTCCTTTTCCGCCCGGTCGACTCGTCGACGGGTGGAAAAGCGGCGGATGGTCTTCCCGTCCGCCGTGGACCCCCCAGCCATCCTAATGTGGCGGGGGGTCATTCAGGCGTGGATGGCGGGCGGATCGCCCCCGCCGGGCCAGCGGTGGCTACCGCCGTCCCGGCGGGGGCGATCCGCCCGCCATCCTAATAGGCCCCTAAGTATTATATATAGTATGTAGATAAAATATTATTTATATGTGAATTATAATATTTAGTAATAAATAATATTATTTAAATGAATATATATTTTAAATATAATTATATCAATTTTATATGTTTAAAAATATTTTAAATAATTAAAATATATAGTGTAAAAAATGATTATATGAAATAAATAATACAATTTTAATGTAGAGTATCGTTAGTGATATTATAATATTTGTATTGAGAAAAGTAAATTAGATATGTTTAGTGTATGGCAACTGCTTTGACTTTATAGTAATTTGAGTGGGAATAGTAAATTAATTAAGTTTAGTGTCCAGCACCTACCCTGAATTAATGCTAACTGGAGTGGGAATAGTAAATTAATTAAGTTTAGTGTCCAGCTCCTACCATGACTTAATGTTAACTGGAGTGGGAATAGTAAATTAATTAAATTTAGTGTCCACCACCTACCCTGAATTAATGCTAACTGGAGTGGGAATAGTAAATTAATTAAGTTTAGTGTCCAGCTCCTACCATGACTTAATGTTAACTGGAGTGGGAATAGTAAATTCATTTAATTTAGTGTCCAGCACCTACTCTTATTTAATATTAACTGGAGTGGGAATAGTAAATTAATTAGGTTTAGTGTCCAGCACCTATCCTCACTTAATGCTAACTGGAGTGGGAATAGTAAATTAATTAAGTTTAGTGTCCAGCATCTACCCTTATTTAATGCTAATTGGAGTGGGAATAGTCAAATAATTAAGTTTAGTGTCCAGCACCTACCCTGACTTAATGCCAACTGGAGTGGGAATAGTAAATTAATTAAGTTTACTGTCCAGCATCTACCCTGATTTAATGCTAACTGGTTTTGGAATAGTAAATTAATTAATTTTAGTTTCCAGCACCTACCTTTATTTAATGCTAATTGGAGTGGGAATAGTCAATTAATTAAGTTTAGTGTCCAGCACCTATCATGACTTAATGCTAACTGGAGTGGGAATAGTAAATTAATTAAGTTTACTGTCCAGCACATACCCTGACTTAAAGCTAACTGGAGTGGGAATAGTAAATTAATTGAATTTAGTGTCCAGCTCCTACCCAGATTTAATAAAAATTAGAGTGGAAATAGTAACGTGATTATGTTTAGTTTCAAGCAACTACCCTGACTTAATACTAACTGGAATGGGAATAATAAACTAATTAAGTTTAGTGTCCAGCACCTACCCTGACTTAATGCTAACTGGAGTGGGAATAGTAAATTAATTAAGTTTAGTGTCCAGCACCTACCCTGACTTAATGCTAACTGTAGTGGGAATAGTTAATTAATTAAGTTTACTGTCCAGCACCTACCCTGACTTAATGCTAACTGGAGTGGGAATAGTACATTAATTAAGTTAAGTGTCCAGCACCTACCCTGAATTAATATTAACTGTAGTGGGAATAGTAATTAATATATATGTATTAATTTGTAAGGTTAAAAAATTAATAAAGTTGGTAGTTGTAATGTATTTTAATTATAACATAGATAAAAATGATAATCAATAACATTATATATATAGTTAATTAAAACAATATTTAATATAGTATATTTCATAAAAACATAATTTATAACATTAAATACCACTTTAATAAAATGATACACAAAAAATAGACATTTTATTTTTTTATTGATGTCTATTGTAAACTATTTTGTAATCAACAAAAAATATTTATTTTATTCAGTGCATATAATATAAATCAAGACATATAGATAAAAAATTATATTTATTTTACAGACACAAAATATTTGGTACATATGTATATTTTTACATGTAATAATTATGTAAACAAATGTTTTTAACATTGGTACATTTTTAATACAGTTATGTACACTCTGTAATATAAAATAATGTAGTTTTACATTGGTTTAGAAACATTTGAGTAAAAAATATAATTATTAATAACAGTTGTTCATTTTAGTCTTGTATTGTGAACATTTGTTATTTACTTACATATGCTGTTCAGTTTTTAATAATATAACTGTTTTCACATTTGTTTAATACATTTTCAATTTTATACTTTGTTACATTTCTTTTAACAAATAATAATACATTTTAATTAATATTATTAATATATACAAGATTAATATTATTAATTATTACATGGCTTAATTTTTATACATTTTTTTATAAGTTTGACATTTTTCAAACATTTAATAAAATCATGACATGTTTTTAATCAACTTTGTATATAACTTGTAGATATATGGAATTATAATAATAATTATTATATGTTTAATAATATTTATTATTATAATTTTACAATGTTTGAAAATTTTTAAATAAATGTAAACATATAACTTATAAATTGAAGTATTTTAATTAAACATTTTAGTAATTTATTTACAATGTAATAAAATGTTTTTAAACAAAATACATTTATTAATTATGTTTAAAGCAGCCATATTTGTTTGGTACTTGTATTTTGTAACCGTTCACGTTTGTTTTGGGTTATTTCGAAGGGGACATGTTCACGGTTGGGAGGTTCGTCGCGTGGAGGAAGGTAAGATTAATTTTCTTTATTTTAACTAAACTTTTAATTTTAGTTAGTAGTTAGGTTGTAGTTAGTGTGTGTAGTGTTAGGTTTTTGGAATTGTGGCGTTTTTTATGTGTAAGTTAGCTTTTATCGATTTATGTACCGTTATTTTTTGAGGCCTAGTTTAGAAAACTTAAAATATGTTAGAATATGTGTGAATATGGTGTGTATAATGTTTGTAACAGTGTGATATTGTATATTATGTGTATATTTCTGTGGGTGGAAATGTTTGTGTTTTTTTACAGGTTTTGGCCGTGAGAAGTGGCGGTTACTAGAAGATTGCGTTTTTTTGATTAAGGAAGTGTGTATTAGTTTAAGTAACTAATAATTATTTTACACTTCCTTAATTTTTCGGGTTTTCATGGAGCGTTTCTACTTTTAAAACACTTTTTCGGGTTTTTTATGGTATACCGTTTGTGGACTTACGGACGGAGGATTACTTTTTGAACAGTTGGATTTTTACTTTTTTTGGGGGGTACTTTTTCGTGCTATTTGGATTATGATATACCTGGATTGTTTTACAAGAGTTGGGATTTTATTTCTACAGCTACGGAAACGGTAAGTTATTTTAATTATTTATTGTGGGAGGGAAATGCTAAGAGAGTTAGTGTTATTGTTGTTTATATTTTCATATATTTAATTAATATGTCTATATATATATTTATTGTTTTAATAAAAATATATTAGACAAATTAATTAATTTTGTGAAAATATAAAAATGTTATTTATGCATTTTAATTAATTTTACAGAAAAGTATTACATATTTTAAACTGGATTTTTAATTTATAGTAGGCTTTTGGCAATTGTTTCTAAGTATTCTAGCCTTTTTGTTGTTGGATATAGTCTGACTTGATGTTGTAAGTATTCAAACATTTGTTTAGTTTGTTTGGATAGTTTAGGCCTGATTTGTGTTACAGATTGCTCCTTTCTTAGCTGTTGGTAGCTCTGTTCTTTTTGGAGGGAGAGTAGGAGTTTGTGTAGAGTAGGTGCACCTCGTCCTGTTGTTGCTTGGAAGGCATTATGCCAACCTTCAACAGAATTGTTTGTTTTTGCCTCTTGGTTTAGTGTGCAAAGGTATACATTCCACCATGGAATTTGGTATTTTGGTTGCCTTCTATGTCCTGATCTATGGAGTCTTCCCACCCAGGTATCTTCAAAATAGTCTAGGAGGGGACTTAATTTTTGATCGTGTTGCTGGTAGTAAGGACTTTCTATTAATAAGTTGTAATGTTCGGTCACGTCAGTAAATGGGACGTAGGGCAGTGCTATAAGTTTTTTTATTTGGTATGCGAATGAACTGTTTGTCGCATATTCAACACTTAGGGGCCCATTACGATGCCAGATGGAAAAGCACTCTGACCGCCATGGTGTGGCAAAAAATCCCCACACATGGCCCGCGGCAGTTCAGTCGGTCAAATTACAATGCAACGTACGCAAAATCAGACCGCGGCGGACGGATGTCACAAAAGGCCGTCCACCACGGTCGGAAAAGCAGCAAGTCTGACCGCGGCAGACGGGGAAAGCTGTACAACGGCTTGAAAAGCCCGCTCCTGCCGCGGCATGACCGCACGGCCAATTATGATCCGAACGTGGAGCAGGCGGACCGAGCACTGCCATCCAACCGCCTCGCACGCACACAGGCAAAATGAATGGCGGGCGGAACCAACCCCACAATAACGCCGAAGTGTGCCTGTACTCCCTGCCACCCTCATTCACAACACACACGCCACAATGACACACCCCAACCTGCTCCTGGTAGGGAAAGCCATGCGCAGCATGGAAGAGACATCTGGAGTCCATCACCCATGTGGACACACCCACATACCACATGTGGAAACCAACCCCTACCTGGGCCAGCAGCCCTTGCACACCACAAGCCGAGACAGAGAGACAGGACACCATTGACTCACACTGCACAACATCACACCCACCCATCTCCAAACAACACCACTTACACCCACACACCTCACACACTCCACATATCTCCACCATTACCTTGCACCCCTCATCCATGTGCACCATGCCCCCCAAGATCATGCCCAACATTACCGACTCACACTTGAACGTGATGCCAGACGAGACAATCGGGGCAGAACCACATTTGTCTGGGCACCTGCTCCAACACACTCCACTTGTGCGCAAGAATCAGATGTGGGCAAGGATCCACAGCCAAGTCAATGCCGTAGGGACCACCCTCTGCACTGTGCGTGATATCAGGAAGCGGTGGTGCGATCCCAAGGGCCGGGACAAGCATCCGGCCAGGAGGAACAACGTGGAGGCCCAGAGTACTGGTGGCGTCCCACCCATTCCACCACCAACCTTCACTGAATGGGAGGAGAAGGTGCCTGCCATAATGCATCCAGGGAGTCTTACAGGAATCGGGGGGGACTGGAGGCTGGTAAGTACCAACAAAATGATCACATCACCCTACAATACACCATTGTGCACAACAAGTGAGCCCCAATCGCCCTCACATCAAACTCATGTGGAATGCACGCTTACAACATGAATGGATCACAAGGACAGCATCTCCTTAATCAGCAGAACCTCACAGGTAGGTGGCAGCTCATGCACCCTGGCCTTCCTCCCGAACTGCATGGCTCACCCTCCCCATCCCACAGCCATGTGGCAGCTAACGCCGTTGACTGTGCCCACCAACAGGTAGCTAGCCATCTCACTGGGGAGGGGGATGTCGAGCCCTGACCGCAACACCACAACTCCCACATGGCTCTCTGTCTCCCCTCACAAACAGCATGGAACCAAATGACCCCCACAAGGATGTTGCTGCTCATGAGTCTCCAAAGGAGTGATTTCCTGACACAAAATGAATCCACAAAGGACTGCACTTCCCCACAACGCTCATCTGGCATGACGTCATGAGGTAACTACTCCACCAGTGAGAAGTGAGAAGAGTGACCATGCGCACATCGATGTGCCTGCTGGCTATGCATCCCAGCAGGACAAAGGGACCGCCTGTGGCAGGGTACAAAACAGAGCACGAAAGAAACCTGTACCAAGGCCCACTCAGAAAAAGGGACGGTGCACAGCACCAGTGAGAACCGGCCCCCTGAAAGCCCTGTCTGCACACCAACACGATGTGCGACTGATGACATTCTGACAGGAATGCCTAGTAAAGCCAAGGCAAAAGTCATGTCACCTCAATTCAAATGTGGCAAACATGAACAGCTAAGTTGTGCTGTGTGCAGAACATGGTGACAAAAGTGACCTAACTCCAAAAGGTGACTCGATAGCAACAGAAGGCGAGCGTGCCATGGACGAGCCCAGCCAGCCCCCCGCCCGGAAGGTGAGGCCTCGGATGCAGAGTTCCTGGTCTGTTCAGGTGATGAGGAGCTACATGGCCCCTCCTGCGTGTACAGGCCAGGCATTACGCATATGGTAACAGTTGCACAACGTCTCCTTCCTGTGGCAATGTTCTGATAACTCCCCCATTAGTGATTGTGGATAGTCAATCGTGGCCTCACATTCCCACTGCGAAAGCATACTTCAATGAGTGTGCAGGCACAATGGGCCTCTGATTGGACAACTAGTCGCTCCCACACCAGCCCAAAGACCTTCGGATACCAGGTGTCTTGACCGTCCCATGCGATTCAGCCAGTGCTGAACACAGCTCGCCCACTATTTTCGCGGTGAACTGACACACAGAGTATTGATAGCGTCTGATACTGAAGGCCGTTGCACACTTTTTATCAGACTTGTGGGCTCTGGCCTTGTCCCTCCCTTCCATGCTTTTCCGGAAGTACCACCGGGTGTCAGTCCCCCAATTTGCACACTGCATTTCTCCCTTCCTGACCATTACTTTGGCTGTACAGCTGAGCGCTGGGTCTGAGATTTCTCCCACGCCATGTCTGAGCATCCAGTGGGCCAGGCCGAGCCCGGTCTGTTGCAACTGTACCGTGACCGCATGCAGCTCCTCTTTGGATGTGTCCCACTGGCTGTGCTGGGCATCAGTTATAGACTAACGTTCCGCCATGCCTACTTCACCTGCGTGCAACCCGTCTTTTCCTGCAGAAGATGTCTGTTTCAGTGGGCCATGGATGTCTGCCTTTCAAACACATCCCTTGCTGACCTGGATCATGAGCTGTGGGTGACTCCTTTGTTGGTCGACGTGCAAGACTGCTTCGGTGAGACACGTTTATGGGATGCCTTACAATGTGTCAGACAGGCTGACAGCTGCGCCTGTGCGTGTGCGCAATGGCTCCTGTGGCATGCCTACATTGAACCTCTCCCAGATTGCAATGGTATGCACCTTTCAACCTCGTGGTGTGAGGAGCACATCTGTTCCTACATACTGCTGGATTGGATGGCGGTCCTCTTCGCTGAAGATGAACTGGATCGTCTCTTGGAACTGATTGCCTTCGAAGCTGCCTGTGCCTTCTTGGATTCGTAACTACTTCACAGCAACAGGAACTGTTGGTGACTAATGCAATCATCATTTCCCTTTCTTCACGCCTCCTGACAAGAATTGGCAACCAGCTCTCTGACTTTGGTCCTGTCTGCATTGGCTTGGACCATGCTGTGCTCTGCGGTCTATTTAGCTTGGTACCACAGACCAGAGCAAGTGGAGGCTGCAATCGTGGACATTGTCATCTGGCATGAGCCTGGCTTCCATTATGCAGCTGTAGCGCACGAAGATTACATGGCGTTGTTCTTTTGCAAGTACCCAGGGCTCGAGTCGGGGGTACACGCAGGTACACGGCGTCCCCCCCTCTTTTCACGCCAAGAAGTTGTTCCCCACAGAAATATGCTGAACTTGTCCCTGTGTACTTTCCAGACACCGGGACACGTTCAGCAGCACCTGCACGTTGACTGCTTTCCATTCCCAGCAGCAACGTGCAGGCAGCGAGGGAGCATTTTTTAACCTCCAGCTGGGCCGAAGTTAAGGGGCCATCCGGCCTCCTTTTGTTTGTATATGCTGACTGGGGGCCGCCTTCAACCTTACATTTGAATGTAGATGCCACAGAGGGAAACATAGGAACACAGCTTGTTATCCCTTCACAGGTACTTAAGAGAGGCATGCTATTGCCTTTGTTCTATCCCTGTATATCAATGCAGACACTGTGAGACTGTCAGATGGGTTAGTCTGTCCCAGTATTTGCACAAATAAGTTCAGGCGCACTATTTTAGTTCTTTCATGGCGCTACGTCGTGACGTTGTGAGGTCATTTGCATTTTGTCTTACTTGGTCAGTCCCCCCACTTCTTTTTTATAGGACTTGTGCCCTGCAATTACCTTAGTATCTGTCTGTCACATGAGAAGTGTCCGCAGAGCTTGTTCTCTGCGCGGTCCGGGAGTACTGTCTGAACATTCTGTCCGTGGTCGGAGAACATTGTCCCTTGTCATTCTGTTCTGGTCTGACCCTAGCACCCCGAATCAACAAAGTCACACAGCTGCTAGAGAACACGGGTGCCTTCTAGATATCATGGGCGGGCGGGCTAGATGCCCCACACTTGGAGAGGGATCCATCCAGTGATGAGAGCGACACAGCAAATGTGATGTAAATTTCACCATATATAGGCTTAGTAATGGGGTCTGCTGACAAAGCCCATAGACCAGGGACATCCCATACAACTCCTTCCTGCAAGGGGTGGGGAGGAAATGCTCATGGGTCTACGTCCAGAGGGATTATTGATGCGACATCTTGCTTCATGTTAAATGGATATATCACTGTGGTTACTGGTTAGGTACTCATGCACCTGTTGTGGCACGTATGTTGCATGCTTTGACACTGTAGTAAAAACTTCACATTTGAAACCGTTTCTTGCCTTCAACTTGTCTACTTGTGTACAGGTGCTTGAATACCTCTGAGTGAGTAGGAGAGCTAGTGAGGCAGTTTGGCAATGGTGTCCTGTGCGTAGGGGTGCTTCGGGGTGCTCAGTCCCTGCATGCCCAAGTTCTCAAATCCTGCGCATAGTCCAGTATGTGTACAAAATCTCAGCAACAATTCTCAAAGTCTGTGAGACAACAGCAAGGCACACAGACACAGTCATAGTCACTCATTGTTAACTCACACTCAACAGAAGTAGTAGACGATGAGCCGTTGACGCTGGTCAAGGCCTTCTTCCTCACCAATGTCATCGTCACTGGGCATGTGTGGGTTGTGAGCAGGGGGGGATGTTGCTAGTCCGCCAGATGTAGCAGTCATGTGCCGACCCCAGATACTTTGCACACACGTGTGGGATGATCTGCTCCCCCAGTCATACCACTTGCACGTTGATGGAGTGGCAGTGTTTGCGGTTCCTATAGATGTGTTAACTTGCCTGTGGTGGAACGAGGCCAATGTGGGTACCATCAATGGCTCCCATCAACATTTGGGATTCCTCCCAGGCAGGCCTGGCTTCAGGAATTTTGATTTGGGTGGGCCAAGGAGGCATTCGGGTGGGCCACTGCGGGCCCGATTTGTCACTTATATCTCTCGCCAGGCCTGCTTCAGGGCCCTCCTTCATCTCTCCTCAGTTTTACAAGGGCCAGCTGTCATGTAGTTCCTATAGTACCCATGCAGGACCTGCGCGTTTGGATAACATAAACTGTAGGCTTGGTGGCAGACTGATTCTGTACATCCCCACCGAGAAATGTTAGCCTGTTTGCAAAAGCTAGCTCACAGTGCCACTAGTGTCTCCTCTTATCGGGGAGAGATTAGTTTCTGGCAACCTTAGAACATGGCAACCCTGATCCCTCAAGATCGTGGAAACAATGTACTACTTTTCGCTCAGTCACTCGTGCTCATTTAGTTTATCTCAGAGGTACACAGAATAAACAGTCTGGGCGTTTCAATAAGGATTTATTGAACAGTTGTTATTCTCGTGTAAAGTATATGAGCTAAAACAACCATTAGACAGTAGCAGAGATATATGATTAGCAGTACTTTGAATATAAAAGGATAGTACAGTTCAATCATCTTGCAATAAGCATGAATAAATACATAAATATAAAACGCATTGATAAAAGCGAGTGCGTACTCCTACGATGCCTATCTAGATGTACCTAAGTGTACCTAGCATGTGAGTAGGTGTGCAGCCAAGAATCCCTCTAGGATTTAGTTGAACCCCATTACCTGAAGTGTGAATGTAGGAGCTCTTCTTGGTCTCGAGTTGGACACCCCACAAGGGATGTTCAGACCACTGTCAGCTGGAGTGTCTGCATGCAGGAGCCTCAGCGTCTCTGGTCAGTGTGTCGGCCTGGAAGTCTCGGTTCCCTCTAACTACTGAAAGCAAGAGGTGCTGTATTTATACAGAAAAGTATATAGAGTCCCTTTGTCCCTTTGTTAGCCATTGTTGGGTATGAGGATGACGTATGGGATGAACCTTGTGCGTAGATATTAGGAAGGTGGTGTATAGCCCCTGCCTGGTTTCCAAGTAGCCTCATGAATATTTTATTCATGCAGTGTCAGTCTAAAGATGAAGTCATAGAACACTATTGTTCGGGAAAAACCCTCCTTCTGCACCCAGGCCTAGAACTAGGTAAAAGGTTCAGTCCATAAAAGGCGTTCAATCCTTAAAAGGCTTGTTAGTGTGTAATGTAGGGGAGGTGATGTAGGTGAAAGGGTATGATGTTACCCGGGCCTATATTAGGGTACCTATATGAAACATAACACCCACTCCTCTTCCGAACAGTCAACAATGATAAAAATGCTAGTGGACTATTCTTTTTACTAGATAGTAGTACATAGAACATTTTTCAATGAGCTTCATTAAAATCCTGTTTTAAAATCAATTTAAAAACAGTTTAAAAAGGTAAAAATTTAAAATTCTTGCTTTGGAAATTAGTTGTTTTGGAATTGTCACTTAAGCCACAGTCCTAATTGAGTACGTTTATATAAGTTGAACGTCTACAAGCGTCAAAAGGCCATGCTTTTCAGCGAGAGAGTGTCAATTTTCAGGAAGTGTTCCAAATTTAGTTAATTTTAGAAAAAAATGAAAAAAACGAATTCTTTCCCAGCACACGATGAGCCAATTACAGATTAAATGTCCTGGCTGGGAGACGCAACATCATCGATGCTTGCTGCTGCAGGGGACGGTCCTTGTAACACCTCGCAGAGCACGTCAATGGAGCAGAGATGATATTCAGCACTGCCAATGGCTGGTGTAGAGGCAGCCGGTGCTGCCGTCGATACCTCGGTGGATACCTCGGTGCTAATGGTGGAGCTAACGCTTAACTCAGTTGTAAAAGGCACCTGTGGATTCTCGAGAAATGCGGCCTGCAAGATGGGAATGCGCTGGGGACATTGCGGAGCGTGGGCCCGCAAGGGTTCCAGCCGGGTATTCAAGTCCGCAGGGGTGTCCGTTGCAAGTGTCAGACAGAGGTCCAACATGCATTCTTCACCGCAAAACAGGCATCGAAGAACAGGTAAGATGCAGTCCATCCTGACTGGTCTGAACGATAGGAACCAAGAGGCGCTTAGTTCCCTTAGGCGCGGTGTGCCCATATGTTGTACCATGCGTTCACGGTATTTCCGCTCCCGGTTCGCTTTTTCCATCTCGTTGGTAATTGGGCCGTCCATTACGTAGTAGGTAAATGACAATCAGGACTCCCACTATTGATAGCAGGATCAGAGGTAGACCTCCGAAAATGCTCCCAAATACGGAGTGTATAAAGTTCGGGATAACTCCGAGGATTGTCTGAAAGGTGCTAAGAGGTCCTGACCCTATGGTCATAAATAGGTGTACAATACCACTCGTATCAGACATATTAAAGATACGACCCACCATTTCTGCGAAATGAATGGGGCACTTTGTAAGTGTAAGTGCCTGTATTTCACTCGAGGTCCTTGCGATTTGAAGTTCAAAGGTCTCTCGAGCGGAGGTTAAGGGTACGGTCTGCTGTAAAAGCGTGGCTTTCCGTCTGCTCAAAGTATCAATTTGTATAAAGGAAACATTCAACGAAGGCCATAACGGCGCCTCCCTGACTGTACTTGTAGGTGGAAACAATACTTGCATACAGCAAGTAACCCTGGAGTTCACAGTGACAAGATAGGCAATGCCCGGAAGCATACCACTGCAACCTTGATCGTTCAGCATCAAGTAACTCCTGTTCAAGAGCAGCTCGAATACCGGCTTAATCACGGCAGCTGGAGTCCCTTTCATGTGGCAGGACAAGTTTGCTATCAAACCATTACATGCTCCATGCAATGTAATGTCCCGGCACATGAGAGAACCGCTCAAAGCGTTCTTGCAGTTAGTACCACTCAGAAACACTCCTCGATCCCCACTCCGGCATTGAAATCTATATGGTAAATCCCAGGATTCCCTAATGTACCCCTTACCCATCTTTTCATATTTGCCCGCCTGCCGTTGTTCAAGGCAATATTGAAACTGAAAAGTAGTGACCGGTAGAGTTATGTGGCCATGGATCAGCCATTCAGTAGACGGCGCTTCCGCCACTGTAAATGGTAGTCGGTCCAGTTTTTCAATATGCAACATTGTATATTTAGCTCCCCTTTGTGCCATTTCAACCTGTTTATCTGCTAGATTATATTCAGAAAACAGAGACGTACTGTTTATAAAACGCCAAGACACAAAGCCTGCGCACAAAGATTGCAGCGTCCAGCTTAATAGCATGATAGAACATAATTGAGATTGCCCGTGTTGTAGTATGGCCAAATCTTGTTCTAGGATGCCTATCGCAGAAGATACAATGTTGCCCAAACAATATATTCTGGAGGACAAAGTTGTTAACCCATTGTCTACCACAGCCAATGATTTTTTTAAGTTAATACGGTCTATTCCCCGTATTCTCTCTGCGGCCTCTTGTTGTGATATTTTCCACTCTTCATTATAGGCAGCATAAATGCCAGCATATATGAAACATTTCTGACGTTGTTTCCTGGGACCTTGTAAAAAATCCCGAAGATCCATGTCTTGTGAGAGTAAGGTTAAGTGTTGTTTCACTTCTGTTAGTGTTGAGGTCTCTAGCAATCAAGGCACAACTTCCCAACACTGTAGGATGTCACTACCCCTGGATGTTCTCTTTGTACATAACGTGGGTCTGGCCTGTGGATACTGTACCCTTCGATAATACCCAAGAATCGTTTATGACATATGTTTGTGTCTAAGGGCAAAACCACCCATTTTTCCCAATTTGGGTCTGATCTATTGTACTTTAAAATGTCATCTACTGTTGCCCCTTCCTGTGAAGTTGAATTTTGCCACCCTCCCATCTGTGATGGTGTTGGAAATCGAGGTGTGTTCAGGTCCTTTACCTTGGCTAAGCCAAGATCAGATGTCCGTTGCACAGTTTCGTTCAGAAATATCATCTGCTGTAGAATGAGGCATGCTCTCAATAGCGCTTCTGTTCCCTGGACTTGCCAATCCCTAGAACCCCAGACTGATTTTAAGTCTATTGTGTCCTTCCATAGGTCAAAACCCTGTTCAGACAGTTGGGCCATAAAGGAAGCAGAGTAAATCTGTTTGGCATTTGTCAACATAATTTTCAGTGCTGATGTTTGTATAACCTTATAATAGTATGAGGTTGGTTCAGTGGTGTTAAAACCTGAAAAATATGAAAATGTCTGTGCAAATGTCTGCGAACTACCCTTGGGTGGTGTAGGGCAATGTTCCCACTGATGGTACTCAAACACATTTCTGGGCGAAATAGATTTGTGCAGGAAATGAGGACCATAATGTTAGTAACAGTACAAAGTGTCATAGTTTGAACTACTTTCTAACATTTCAGTGTTCGGAAATGCAGCAGTTTTTTCTAAATCAGACATTTTATTAACAGTTTCAGTGTCCCAATCATCAGAAAATGTACTGGAGGTAATGATATCATTTAATGAAATTTTAAATAAATGTGGAATTTTTAAAAGTTCAGTCGGACCGAATATTTCGAAATCAACCTTGTCCCAAACTATACCATCCGGTATAGGAACCCCTGTGATGTTTACTGATAACAAGTCTCTCTGTTCACGATGAGACAATTGATGTGGTTTTAAAATCAAATTAACTTTCGGGGCTGTAGAGCTTTGTTTAAGATATCGTCCATTAATAAGCATGCTAAAAGTAATTACTAAGCCTAGCCAGAAAAGAAAAAATAGAATCCCAGTAATTACCCAAAGTTCAATCCAAGGTGATACCAGGTAAGTCTTTTTAAGAAAGTTCAAAAAGTCTTTAGCTTGTTGTTTATGTGATTTTTTGGCTGGCGTCATTTCCGGCTCGCTTGGATCCAGGAAAAACGTATCAAAGTTCATGAAGTAGCCAGAAGCAGTTCGATCAATTGTTGAAATTGCATCGGGATTTGTTGAAATCGCATTTAGCTCTCGTCGAGGCATGTTGACGTAGATGTCTGTATTTGGTCTGATTGCAACTTGAGTGTTGTTTTGAGTTTCATTTTGTAGATGAACTTCGGGTTCAAGGGGAACGAGTTCCATAGCATTGTTGCTTAGTCCTTCATTCCTCACAGGAGGCTCTTCAAAAGTGATGAGTCTTTCTGTTTGAACTTCTTGGATTGTAGCGAGAGGAGGGCGTCTGCTACTGTGGAGTCCACGAGGCCTACTGTTCAGTATTGGCCACATAGTGTGGTTTGATTAAGTGAATTGAGACACATCTTTTCTTCTTTTTCCCGGCAAGAGGTGGCAAAAGAACAGTTTGTGTTCCTTGAATTGCTAGGACTGGTGCAGGTTTTCTGTATGATGGTCCAAATTCTTTCTTGTCTGCTATTTTCTCTCTGACCAGATCCATAATCTTTGGGATCCAGACAGGTCTTGCCGTGTTTGCCTTGACTTCCTCAGTGGCGGTCTGTTTCTGGACAACGTTGCTTTGTTGTGTCCTGGATTCATTTAGATCCTGTAAAACAGCCAAACGATCATTGATATCAAATGGTTTCTCATCCGCCACTGTGTCTTCATACTCAAGATCAGCTACCCACATTCTCGTCCCAAATAGGACCTCATATGGAGTGACACCCCCTAGAGAATTTCTTGGCTGGTTGTTTAGTGCTCTTTGTACCCCATAAAGGTGACTGACCCAACTACCGCCCTTGCCTAATGCCCTAGCTGTTAAAGATTGCTTTAAGTCCCGGTTTTTCCTCTCCACAACCGAATTTCCCTCAGGATGGTACGGAGAGGAGTACCGCAGTGCAATGCCCATACTTTTCATGGCCTCTTGGCGGTCGCATTCTGCAATTTTGACATTGTAAGCAGCACCCGCCGCAATACCAAATTACCATGTGCCAATTGCCAAATTACAACGTGGCAGGCACCGCGCGGTGCCTGCCACCCTGTGCATGGCAATGTAGGCCCCCAAGTGCAGCCCCCTCACCCCCCCGGGGGCCCGCAACGGGCCCCCAAAGCGATTCAACGCCAGCCTTTCCATGGCGGCGAGGCCGCCATGGAAAGGCCTTAAAAACCATACATCCTAATATGGATGGCGGTGCCTGCTAGGCACCACCACCATATTAGGCCCCAGCTCCGCCCGGCCGGCAATCGGTACAATTGCCGACCGGCGGAAAAGCGGCGGACGCACTTTGCGTCCGCCGCGGTACCCCGCCATTATAATATGGTGGGGCAAATCAGGTGGAGATGGCGGGTGGATCGCCACCGCCTGGCTGGCGATGGCAATCCGCCCGCCATCCTAATCACCCCCAAAGTCTTTCGTTTGCTTGTTTAGACCGGGCCACCAATAGCGCTGTTTCAACAATGAAATACTCGCTGTAACGCCTGTATGTGCAGATCCCAAACCCTTGTGTGCTGCTAGTATTAAACCTTGCCTACGATCCATATTTGGTATTACTCTGTCCCCCACTCCAGGAATCTGAGCAAATGGAATGTTGTTTGCATCTAACTTGTAGGAGTACTTGAGTGGAAATTTCTTTGGTACTGCTCCGCTGTTTTTGCTTAAAGCAATGACAGTGACCATATTCTCACTGTCTATCCTCGTTTTTGAATGAGTGATTGCAGCTACGGAAGCAGTGCGTATAACCCCCTTTGCGGCTTCATCAGCCAATGAATGCCCTTCAACGTGAACGCCATCACGCTGATGACTCAGTGTGTATATCACGTGAGCCCTTGGTAGGTCGTTTCTCAACTCCATTACCTGTTCCCATAGCATTTTATGCTTCATTGTGCCACCTTTCACATCCTTAAACCCGTTTAGTTCCCAATGATGTAGATACTCATTGTATGACTGCACACAGTAAAAGGAATCACACACAATTAGTGTGGGGAATTCGTGATCCGTATTTACAAGTGCCAGTATCAGTGCTTTTAACTCTGCCAACTGAGCCGTGCAGTCTCCTAGAGATTGTGTTTTGGTGCAACTTGGATGGAACTTCCCATCCCGCATGCGAGCTTTTTTTTTTTTTGATAATATTTTTATTAACATTTCCATATATAAACATTTGCCACAGAGTTGCTATCAATACATTTTCTGTAATATAGGAATACCCCCAGGGCATCAGGTAAGTCACAGACTCAGGGTCTATACGGTCCGTTGTTCCTGAGAATAGGGAAATCAAATAAGTTAAGGCATTCCGATATACGTTTCAGCATATTCTATACTGAGTCTACACATTTACCTTTGACATGCTCACTGACTCATTGCTGTCTATACATAAAAAATCCCATACTATATACTTAATTAAAAACAGGAAAAAGGCAAAAGGACGAAAAAGCAAATAAAGCTGTGGAACGATTCATGCGCATAATCCCACCAAAAGGAAATTTACTTAAACAACTAAAAAACAACTGCCAGGGGTCCGCGAGCTCCTATGATAATGAGAAAATAGGCATCGATTCTCTAGGCAGGGACAGGTGGGGGAAGGGGGGCAGGGGGGAGGAAAAAGAGGGGGGGAGCAGCACCCCTCCTCAGGCGTGGGGGGCAGGGCTCTCAGTTCCAAGCACTCATGACACTCTAGTCCTCAGACTCCGTCGAGTCATTCCCCTCGGCATGGTCCAACACATGTCGAGCCTCCCAGGCCCGAAGAATGTCCCCCCATGGTTCCGCATATGGCCGGCGCCGTTTGGTTATCCTATCTTCCGCCATCAGGGCCCTTTCCTCCGCTCTAGCCCAGCATGAGACATCCGCCTCCCAGGATGTCACCAGCGGGGGTGGGCGGACTTCCAACCAAGCGCTATCCGTCTTTTGGCCAACAGGAAGGCCAGGTCCGTAAACCTATGCCTCAACCTACGAGCTTTAGGTCTCAGAAAGAGGCCTAACAGACAGACCTCAGGAGCACACAACAGAGTACGGGACAACACCTTATTAACCATATCCACTATCCCAACCCAATAAGCAGAGGGCCGCGGGCAAGACCAAATCATGTGATCAAAGTCCGCATCCTCTAGGAGGCACCTAGCGCAAGACAAATCCACTCTGCGATAGACCACATTTAACCGGTGCGGGGTAAGATATGTTCGATGGAGTACATTAAATTGGAGGACTTTAAAGGCTGTATTCCTCGAGACTGTCTTGGGTCCTTTTAGGGCTTTCTGCCACTCCTTGTCTGTCAGGCTCCTATGTAGGGTCCCCTCCCATCGCTCCCGCAAGCTAGATAATGAACCCGAGCTTAACCCCAGTATTGCGAGATAAAGCCAACGCACCAGGTGTCCCGCCGAACCCAATGTCACTACCGCCTCCAAAGCTGGGTGGGTCTCAGGTTCTTCTGTGCCATCGCCCCATAGTTCCCGCACTGCCCCCCTTAATTTGTGATAATTTAAGAATTGCCCCGCTGGGAGCTCGTGTGAGTCTAAAAAGTCGTCAAAGGGAAGCAGTTCCCCATCCCTGTAGCAATCCCCAATCGTCAGTACACCTACTTCCTCCCAGCCTGCCAATTGGCGCCTCGTTAGTGGAGGGCCCATCCCTGCCTGGGGGATACATATAAGCGGGAGGCTGGGGGTATAGAGCAATCTATTTCTGGAGCGCGCCATGCACCTATCCCAGCATTTAACGGTCACCGAGAGCAACGTGCCCATGTATTGAAGTTTCTGGTGCCTGTTGAGAAGCCTAGGAAAGAGCTTAGCCTGCACAGCGCCCGTGGAAAGCGACAACGTACCCAGGTCCCTGCCATCTAGCCATCTGGCTAGCCACTGTAACTGCGCCGCTAGATAGTAGGCTTCAAAGTCGGGGGCCCCCAGTCCTCCATCCACAAGCGGAAGCCGCAAAGTCTGCAATGACACCCTATTGCGGCCGCCATCCCATACCAGGTCTCTTAAGAGTCCGTCCAATATTTTAAACCATGATCGCGGTATCAGCACTGGGAGGTTGACAAAATAATATAATAGACGGGGCAGGACCACCATTTTGGATAATGCCAGTCTCGCCATAATTGGCAACTTAAGAGTGCGCCAGAAGGCCACGTGCCCCCGAAGCGCCCTAAGGGCGCCCCCAAGATTCCCCTCAAACAAATCGGTATGTGCATTGTAGACCTGTATCCCCAGATATTTAAACGACACCGGTGCCCATTCTATGGTGGTCGGCAAGGACAAGGGTCTTCCCATGGCGGTGTGCAGCGGGAACACAAAGGTTTTCTTCCCACTTACTCGCAGGCCCGAATAGGTGGCAAACTCGTCCAGGATGGTTAAGATATGGCGGACTGCCTGCGTACCATCTCGGAGATAAATCAAAACATCATCCGCATATAGTGAGATGATGTGATGGGCCCCGTCCAGGGATATCCCCAGAGCTGCTCCCTCTCTCCGGACCCGCGCCGCCAGGGGCTCCATTGCCAGAGCAAAGAGCAATGGCGACAGGGGCACCCCTGTCTGGTCCCTCTATAAATAGGGTAGGAGGGACGACACTGTCGTCCCGGTGCGCACCCTGGCAGTGGGCCTCCCATAGAGGAGACGGACCCACCGCAGCCATTCCTCTCCCAACTGCATCGCACCCATGACAGCCAATAAAAAGTCCCAGCGGAGGGTGTCAAACGCTTTCTCGAAATCGATTGCCACCACCACTGCCTCAGGATAGTCCTGCAGATCCGAGTGAAACATGACATGGTATAACCTCCTGAGGTTATTGGACGTGGAGCATGAAGGAATAAAACCGTTTTGATCTGCGTGGACCAGGGGACGCATATGGGGGAGGAGTCTCATGGCCAGTGCCTTACTCAATATTTTGAAATCCATGTTTAACATAGAGAGAGGACGGAATTCAGTTAAGGAAGCGGGTACAGTCTTAGTCTTGGGCAAAGGAATGACCAACGCCTCACGCAATGTAGGCGGTAACTGTTTAGCCTGGAACGCAGAGGCATAGACGCGTTCAAGCTGCGGAGCCAATATGTCTATGTAGGTGCTATAAAATTCAGCCGGTAGGCCATCGGGTCCAGGTGTCTTCCCCCGGGCCATGTCCCGGACCGCTGCTCTAATCTCACCTGTGCAAAATGGAAGGCCTAGCGGGACCCCGGAAGCCCGATCCAGTTGCGTCAAGGGTTGGGCAGCCAAATATATCCGCAATTCTTCCTCCTGGGGCAGCCCTGGGGTATCATAAAGCAGTTCATAATATCCCCTAAATGTGTCATTGATAGCCCTCGGGGAGGAGAGCGTGCGACCATGAAGATCCCTAACGCTCATAATTGGCGCGCTTCTGCCATCGGATTTGATTAACCAAGCCAAGAGCCTCCCAGCCCTACCTCCCTCTATATGTTGGGTGGCCTGATACGTGTTAAGATCGAGCACCCGCAGTCTGTTCCAAGTGGCGCTGTACAGGCTTTTAACTTCAGCTAGCTGTCCATGGACCCCACCTCCCTCAGCAATCTCACTGTCTAGGGTCAAAATCCGTGATTCCAAATCCTCCAGCTCCCGGGTCACCAGACGTCGAGTGCCTACAGTCTGGCCCAGGCAGTGTCCCCTAGTCACCACCTTAAACGCCTCCCATTCCACTAGAGGCGAACTGGCGGAGTCCTGATTGTTTAAGAAATAGTCACTTACAGTTGTAGAGAGCACCTGACGGAACCCATCATCCTCTAACAGAGAAGGGTTCAGCCGCCACCGCGGTATCGGGGGTCTCTCAGGGAGAGGGGTAAAACCCAGGAGTAGAGGACTGTGGTCAGAAAGGGCCCTGCCAAGGTATTCAGCTCCGGACAACAGGGGGGACAATGTGGGCGAACAAAAAAAACATGTCAATGCGTGTGTGTAGGTCGTAAAGATGAGAATAATAAGAATACTCTCTACTGTCAGCATGATGGAGCCGCCAAATATCGTGAATATCCCAACCGGAGGCCCATCTCCGAAATCCCCTGGCCATGGAGGCAGCCGTGGCGCCCCGTAGCGGAAGTGTGGACCTATCCAACTGCACATCATATACACAATTGAAGTCTCCTCCCAAGATTAGATTCTCATGGGGGAGGCTCGCCAGGACACCGGAGAGCCGGTCCAGAAAGGATAACTGGTCCTGATTCGGGGTGTATATACTACCTATTGTAATCTCCTTGCCCTTCAAAACGCCATTAATGACCACATACCTCCCCTCCGTGTCAATTGCCTTCCGGATGAGCTGGAATGGCACCCCCGGCCTGACCCACACCAAGGCTCCCCATGCGAAGGCCGAGTATCCGGTTGCAAAGAGCTGACCCCTCCATCTACGTCTCAGGCGAGCAACCTCCGCCTCCGTGAGGTGGGTTTCCTGCAGCAAAACCACATGAACCCCTCGTCGCTTAATGTAATTCAGTATATTATACCTCTTAGAGGGCGATCCCATCCCCTGATGTTCCAAGTCATGAATTTATACTCCCCAAGGCGGCCATCAGACCTCGCCATGAGAAGTCAGAGCGTGTCCACCCCAAAACCCCCCCATCCCAGCACCAAGCTCAGAGCTACCCCAGTCCCCCCCGGCATATAACAACAACCCCAACAAACAAACTCCCCATCCCAAGGGCGGCCTGACAACGGTCAGCTGTCCAAACTTATACACCATGGCAATAACTACGCGCCTGGTGATACCCTATACCAAATCGGAAAGGTCCAAGGCAAACGGCCCTAGGACCTACAGAGGGGGCGCAGCGTACACAAAAAAGGCGGGTACACAAAAGGTCAGTTCTCCCACCATTGCCGCCTCGAAGGGCCGCTCCAGCCCTCCCCCCGGCGCCTCAGCCCAGGAGCCCCGGATAGCGAAAGCGGGACAAAGATCCCCCCCAGGGTCACCCTAGTCCACAAGGTCGTCCGCCGTCTGCGGGGTCACCCTCGGCATGTCATTGTTCGTGACCTGTGACGCATCAGAGTCAGTTTCTTCTTCTCCATATTTGGCCTCAGAGTCCTTCTCCGAGGATGAGCCCCTGCCTCGCAGCAGGTGTGCCACGGCTGCCAGCGCGCCTGCCCTCTCCGTCGCCGTCTGAGACGGACTCGGTCGTTTGGACTCCCTTCTCTTCTTCCGGCGTCTCAGTCGCTTCTCCGGACGTTCAAAACTGGACACCTGTCGCGCAGTACGCGGCTTGGAGGCATCTCCCGATTTATAGGATTCAATCCAGTCCCAAGCATGTTGCGGGTCCTCACAGAAGAACATTTTCCCGTCCAGCATGATCTTGAGCCGGGCAGGAAACATCAACGAGTACTGGACGCCTTCCTCGCGCAGCGCTTTTTTTACCTCCAAAAATGAAAAAAGACGACGCTGCACCTCCTGTGTATAATCAGGAAAGAGGGAGACTTTACTGTTCTCTACTGTGAAGGGACCATCGGATCGCGCTTTCCTCAATAACACATCCCGGTCCCGAAAATGGAGCAGCCTAGCCACCACCGCACGTGGAGGACGGCCCGGCGCCGGCGGGTGGGCAGGCACTCGGTGGGCCCTCTCCAAGGTGTAAAATGAAGAGAGGCCCTGGGGCGCCACAACGTCTTTCAGCCATGACTCCAGGTAGGTGACCATATCCTGCCCTTCCACTCCTTCCGGAAGGCCCACTACCCGCACATTATTCCTCCTATTACGGCTTTCCGCATCTTCAGCCCTCTTTTCCAGGGTAGAGACCCTACCCGCCAGCTCGCCAACTTGAGCCGATAACTTGTGGTAGGCAGGGGCCAGCACCGCTAGGTCTGCCTCCGACTGTTGCACTCTGCCTGCAAGTTTGGCATGTTCAGCGCGCAGCAGCCCCAGGCCCACCGCCACAGTGCTGATGTCCTGGTGCAGTGTCGCCTTAGTGTCTGCTATGGCCTCCAGGATTTTGGCCAGTTGTTGTTGGATTGGGACCTCCATGGTATTATCCCCTGCCTCCTTTGCAACTGTCTCCGGTGGAGTGGACTCCAGGTCCGGCGGGGGTCCGGTTTGTTTCCCCTTCGGTTTCCCCATGTCGGGGAACCCAGGTTCAGCCACCCTCGACCGGGTCCTTCTCTCCCTGGGCGGACACGCCGCCTCCGCCAGTGTCGCCAGTGTCCACCACTCCAGGGTCCGCTCGGCCCCGACAGGCCTCCACCTGCGTGCGTCTCCCGCTGACTCCCTGGCGCCTCTGTTAGATCAGGCCATCCCGGCCACACCAGGCCTGGCAGAAACACCACAAGGGTCACCCCACCGCTGTCCCGACACTGTCCGGTGCCAGCGCCAACTCAGCCGCGTGCAGCCACAGAAGGACTCCGAAGCTGCTCCCTGGCGCAGGGCGGGAACCAGCAGGCCCCGGGCTCCCCTTCCGAGCTGCCCTCAGACGTGTCCAGCCCACTCACTCAGTCATCGCGGGGGCCTCACCGTCCAGCTCACAGCAGGCCCATAGGGTCACCTGGCAATGCGGCGGGGAAACTCCAGAGTCCTCGGCGCCGTCCGCGGCCGCCGCACCCGCGGCCGACTGCCAGGCGTTGTCTCTGCCCCACAGCCAGGCGCTACACGAACCGCCCTCTGCACAGCCTCGCAGAGATCCGCCGATCGCACTGTGTGGCAGGCCCAGCCAGTCCGGGGCCGCCGCCAGACACCCAACGCCAATCAGCCACAGGGGGGGTCCGCGGGAGGGTCCACTCAGCTGCCCCCCGGGGAGCAGCCGCCGCACTGCGATGCCTCCGGCAGTCACCCCACGGAGCTACGCTCCAGCACTTGCCGCAATCTTGAGGCCGTCGCGGCCGGTCCGCCTCGCCCGCCGAAGCCTCCGAGCAGTGAAGATGCGATCAGGGGGGATCACAAGCCCCCAGCGCTCACGGGAACCAGCCCCCTCTCACGGGCCCCAGGGCTCAGGCTGGATTCCCGTTTCGGAACGGATAATTTGCGAGGCTAGCGCGGAGCTCCGGGCTCACGCGTCCGCCATCATCGGCTCTTAAGCCACGCCCCCATCCCGCATGCGACCTTTAATGATTGCACACGCTGCGCTATATTGTTGCTTACTCCCTACAGCCGGTTGAGCAGATCTGTCAGTGTAAATAATATATTCATACTGATCGAGAGGCAATATTTCATTAGGTAGAGGATATTCTTGTTCGTATTGCAGAAATGCTTGTGTTTTTAGACTTGGGTCAAATCTGTATTCAACGTCCGTTGCAGTAAGAGAATTAGCCCATTGTATCCATCTCGGATGTAAAGCTTTTGCATTTGGAATGCTAGCCTTTGTAACAGCTTCTAAAGCTGGTACTGGGGTTACAACAATTATGCGTTTCCCCTGAGCCAGTGCTCTTTCTCTTGTTACAGCGGTCTGAACTGCTGTCAGGATTTTTTCAGTTGAAGTGAAACGCATTTCTGCGTTTGTGTACAGGTGTGATTTGTATCCGATTGGTACGGTTTCTCCTTCATTGAAGGTTAAGTAAGTGTACCCGCATTGACCCGCTATGACACGGATCACCAAGTTGCGTATGTTAACGCGTGTCTGTAAGTGTTTGGAAGCAATCATGTCTTCTTGTAATGAACGTAGGATATTTGAATGTTCCTGTGTCCAATGTTTGACTGAAAAGTCAGGTTTTATTAAGTCGTAGAAAGGTTTTACTTTTTCTGCGTCATCTAAAATGTATGTTCTGTCAAAATTTAGGAATCCCAGTATTGATTGTAGATTTTTTAATGATTTTGGAGGCTGGAGCAGCGCATACTTTTCTAAAAAGTTAGCTGCCAGGCTTTTCCCTTCACTTGAAAGCTCGTATCCTAAAAACAGGACATTGAGGTGGGCTATTTTTGATTTTTTTACCTTAAATTTGTAGCCCTCAGAGGAGAATCCCATGATAATGGTGCTCACCCTAGTCAAGTGCTTTTTTAAGTCATTGTCCGTCAGATAAATATGATCCACATAGGACAATGCTTCCTCATCAAAATTTTGGAGTAACTCTGTTACTCTCACTGAGAAGACCCCCGGGCTGTTCTTATACCCCTGGGGGAGACGACAAAATTGCCGCTGGGACTCCAACACTGAGAATGCGGTCAAAAACCTGCTTTCAGCCGCTATATTTTGGCAGAAAAATCCATTTGAGATATCTAATGTAGTTTTGTATTTCTTCCTCATCTGAGAGGTTTATATTTACTACTGTGTTATTCTTCTCATTTCCGTAAAGGGAGACATTTTGTTCAAGGGAACTAAGATAAGGTGTTATGCACAATTTTAGGAACTAAATGTCCTTCAAGCTTGAATAACCAACAGCCAATCAATAGGATTTCTCGCCTACTCAGCTGTGGCGGATTTTGTGCCCACCCACTACAGACGTCTCTGGCGTTTTTGTGAGTAGGGGTCTCTGAGAATAGCACGACTGAACTACTCAGATTCTACTGTTAAATAAGATCCCAACCATCGTTGGTGGCGCCATGTCGTGTAGTTCCTATAGTACCCATGCAGGACCTGCGCGTTTGGATAACATAAACTGTGGGCTTGGTGGCAGACTGATTCTGTACACCCCCACCGAGAAATGTTAGCCTGTTTGCAAAAGCTAGCTCACAGTGCCACTAGTGTCTCCTCTTATCGGGGAGAGATTAGTTTCTGGCAACCGTAGAACATGACAACCCTGATCCCTCAAGATCGTGGAAACAATGTACTACTTTTCGCTCAGTCACTCGTGCTCATTTAGTTTATCTCAGAGGTACACAGAATAAACAGTCTGGGCGTTTCAATAAGGATTTATTGAACAGTTGGTATTCTCGTGTAAAGTATATGAGCTAAAACAACCATTAGACAGTAGCAGAGATATATGATTAGCAGTACTATGAATATAAAAGGATAGTACAGTTCTATCATCTTGCAATAAGCATGAATTAATACATGAATATAGAATGCATTGATAAAAGCGAGTGCGTACTCCTACCTAGCAAGTGAGTAGGTGTGCAGCCAAGAATCCCTCTAGGATTTAGTCGAACCCCATTACCTGAAGTGTGAATGTAGGAGCTCTTCTTGGTCTCGAGTTGGACACCCCGCAAGGGATGTTCAGACCACTGTCAGCTGGAGCGTCTGCATGCAGGATCCTCAGCGTCTCTGGTCAGTGTGTCGGCCTGGAAGTCTCGGTTCCCTCTAACTACTGATAGCAAGAGGTGCTGTATTTATACAGAAAAGAGTCCCTTTGTTAGCCATTGTTGGGTATGAGGATGACGTATGGGATGAACCTTGTGCGTAGATATTAGGAAGGTGGTGTATAGCCCCTGCCTGGTTTCCAAGTAGCCTCATAAATATTTTATTCATGCAGTGTCATTCTAAAGATGAAGTCATAGACACTATTTTTCGGGAAAAACCCTCCTTCTGCACCCAGGCCTAGAACTAGGTAAAAGGTTCAGTCCATAAAAGGTGTTCAAACTTTAAAAGGCTCGTTAGTGTGTAATGTAGGGGAGGTGATGTAGGTGAAAGGGTATGATGTTACCCGGGCCTATATTAGGGTACCTATATGAAACATAACACAGTGAAACGCATTCTTTCCTTCCAAATTCTCTTTCTAGATGTTATCACTCTCAAAAAGTGTGTTTTTTCCAAAAAAAGGACCTCCTGATGGGAGGAGGAGGTTTTCTGAGGTGGGAGTATCAGGCAAGTGACACTTCTCAGGCTCTCACTCATGCCCTCCTCCTCGGATTCCCTCACTGCCACCCTTGTCCAGCGCCCTTCATCTCTCCATAGCCACTCTCTCATGTGCATTTCATTTGTTGTATGGCGCTACTGACATCAGTGTAGGGTGTGACAGTACATTACATCAAGCACACATTGTACAGAGACAATCAATCATGCAAGTATGTAAGTGTATCAGTCTACACGGAATGTCACGAAAGACAATGAGGATTACAAGGTGTGGGAATCACATGTCATCCATACTGGTGGGCAGGAGTTTTAAGGGCGTTTGGTCTGGAGAAGCACTAACTCAGGATTTCATGCACACCCCAGTGGTTAGGGGTTGGCTTTGCAGATGAAGGTGTATATCTGCCCCAACAAACCCTTTATGTCAATATTCAAATTATGAAAGACTGGGGAAGTTATGACTATGTTACAACCCAGAAATAAAGCTAGGTTCTGACTATTAATTCAGGTTCTCATGCGGCTCTTTGTTGACAGTTCCTAGGTCCCTGTCCTATGTTAGGATTGTGCAAAAAGAACAATTGATGGACAGAATGAAGAACAATGTCATACATTCACCCCAGTACAGAGATCTGAGCCTAAATCCATAGTTTTTTTGCTCACCATGCCATTCCAGTTTGGACCCAGCCATATGCAAATCAGTCTTGACCCTGCGCCCAATGGGAACAGTCCAGCCTGAACTGCCAGGCCAGGTCCTCCCTGGACTGGAAACAAGCATCCTAGGACCGGTTTCGGGCTTTCAGCCCTCATCAGCCAGGATAGCTTGACTCCAGTGGCATGGAGAGCACGGGACCCACGTCTGGGCATACCCGTCCCACTCGGGTGACAAATGCAAAAAGAACAATTGATGGACAGAATGCAGAACAATGTCATACATTCACCCCAGTACAGAGATCTGGGCCTAAATCCATCGTTTTTTGCTCACCATGCCATTCCAGTTTGGACCCAGCCATATGCAAATCAGTCATGACCCTGCGCCCAATGGGAACAGTCCAGCCCGAGCTGCCAGGCCATGTTAGGATTGTGACTTCGGAACTGTAAGTTACACAAATATCGCTGTGACAAAGGCAGTAACCTACTGAGCTATACACATCACATGCAGTTTATCAGCATTTCAAAACTACCAAAAGACAAAGGATTGGCAGGATCATAATTCACCAGTTATCTGGACATTTGTATCATTGTCTTACATCCGTGGCAGAGCCTTGATTGAGCTACAAAATGTTTAAATGAAGTATACAGGAAGTATGTGTCTTGCTGGGCCTTCACAGATGATTATGTGAAGAACAAATAGCCAGACATTATCTCACCTGCTCGGTTCCTACTCAATGCCCGATCTGATAAGCAGCTGCAGTGGCCAGGTAAGGTGAATCCAGAGAAATAAACTTTTCTTCTCCCTGTGGAATTGAAAAGGAGATATCCACACAGCAGTTCGGTTAAGGTTACTCGGGGCAGAAGAGAGGATTTGTCCCCTTCGCCATGCCCATATTTCAGCTGCACGAGTAGGCGGGGACACAGCCCACCTTTCTGAATGGAGATGTGTGATTGGGGCTGCCTGTGGGAGAGGGCTCAGGCCCACATCCGCAACTCCCAGAACAGGAAGATAATCAACGTTTGGAGGAACGTTTCACCTGAATGTGGCCATTTACGCCTGGCCTTCGTGCCGTCACTGCCAGGGCCACGGATCATGTTTGGGTGGACCTGGCCCACCCGCTAGAACCGGGCGTGCTCCCAGGTTATGGAACTCCCCCTTCGCATCTGCCAATTCATCCCTCCTCGTGAAGTGGACATGTCTGTCCTTGTAAAGCATCAATGCTGACAGGACGTCACGCACCACCATGCTGATCTTGGGTTGTGACATCCCACCGGCGCTGGCCACAGTGTACTGGTAAGACCCAGTAGCGGAGAAATGCAGTGCAGCCATTACCTTCATTGTAGCAGACAATGCAGCCGGATGTATTCTTTTGGGCTTCACATGGGGCTCCGACTGGGCACATAGGTTCTGTAGTGTGCGGCGATCCAAACGGTATTTCTGGATGATTTCGATGTCCTCCATCGTCGCCAGGTCGAAGGATGGGTGGTCTCCTACGTATATCAGGGTACACGAGCATGAGCTGAGTTATAGATGAGATGTGGTGAACAGCTTACCCAGAGACTCACACAACCACAACATAGGGAGAACTCATGGTCACGTGAAATGCACATGTGACCTGCATTCAGACATTGTTTTTCTTCGCTCACTCGCCATACTGACACTACAACATCCAATGAAGTCAATGTGTATGGCATATAGTACACTGCTACATCAAGGATGAGCTGCTGTGTGGTTAGATGGCACAGCACTTGTGTTTCCCAGTATCAGTGCTGAGTTGCATGGAGCTGCTGTCACTGCACGGCCGCAAACTTTAGTCCCCCTATTCACAACAACATTGCAGTATGAGGGCAGTGAGTGTCATCTGGACAGCGCAACATGGATGTACGGCACGGTGGACAGACACATGTGGACATTATGGGGTCAGTCCTGCATGAGTGTGTGTGGGATTTGCGTCACAGACATTGCAATGTTCACCTGAATGAGGCACAAATGCACATGGATTGTGCATCCATGCCCACATGGCTGACAATGGCCAATGATGTCGGTCAGAGCTATAGTTGTTTGTTCCACATGTGCACTCCTGTGACGTGTGTGGGAACATTTACAGGCACTGGCAGCTAGGCACACTGCACGCCACACCAGTAGGTGTGTTGGGTGTGCTAGGGATTACACGTATGTCTGATTAGCAGACAATGGACGACTCTGATTGTCTGCCTACGCCACTGACCCTTCACAATTCGGCCCCTGGCCAAGAGACGCCAGTCCGATGTCAAGGGATATTCAGGCGTGGTTCACAGTTTGGACATTTCCTTACACAACATTGGTACCGTGCAGGAGACCTTTGTCCTTTTTGACTCCTTCCCTCACTTGAGTCCATGCTGGCCATGGGGCACGGCTATGTATGTAATTTCACTCTCCTTTCCTTGGACATTCCATGTGTGTGCGGACTTGGCTCACGGGTCACACTCTCTCAGCCCTTCACAGTGTGGTGACCAGTTGGCTGACTTACCCCCCACCCCACAGACACCCAGCACAAGCGTCACTGGACCTGTGACCCTGCCAACAAACGGGTAAGGACGCACGTGCCCTGGGCCAGTTCTCCTATTCATGTACGGGGTCTGTGTGGTTACTCGATATGCATGGGGGCCTCGTGCCCCACAACATTGCCAATGGGGTGCACCAGTCACTTTAGGCAAATGAGTTGTGATGTGTGATGTAATAGTCAGGGCGCCAATGCAAATGCAGTATGTGTTCACATACGCGGTAGCTGGCATCCACAGCGATGACACGCATTGGCCCCACTTGAATGTTGCAGGGTTGCGGTCACAGCTTCCAGGCCGCCACGGTGTGGCACACACAATGCGGATGGGCCATCAGCCAATGGGTGAGTTCAGCGTACATGTTTAGATGTTGCGGTGTGCGCGCTCTGCAACTGCGGGGCTTGGCATTGGCCCCAATTGCCTTCAGGGGCACCGAGGATCACTCGTGAGGATTGGGTGGGCCTCGCACTTTCCATTTGGCAGGTTGCCACATTTGTCGTGGTGCCGCCACGCTTGCTGGGAGTTGTAGTTGTTCAGGGGTTGCATGCGTGGAGATGTCTGGGACGTACCTCTGCTGTTGAGCGTGGCGGCATCTTGTGTGCCGGAGGTGCAGCAGGTAGTGCAGCGGGAAGGCCTGTAGAGCAGGATCCATGGCGGGTCCAAGGGTTTGGATGGGTACGGTATCGGCGCTTCCTCTCCGTGGTTTTTATGCGGCGGTGGGAAGGGCTGTCTGCAACATCGTGATTTGCTTGGCGGATGGAAAGTGTTTCCGCACGCCGGACCTGCCCAGCTGGCTCCGTCCGCCACCCTTGCGTACGCAAAAAACGTGTGGAGCCTGACAGGCTGCGGCGGATGGGAAATAGCCTCTGTGAGTCCATTGTGATTTGTTGGTCGCAATGACCGCACCTGGGGCGGACGACTTGGCGGTATTCCGCCACCCCCAGCAGCACGGATGGCCTTCCGTCCGGCATCGTAATGAGCCCCTTAGTGTTGATTTCTGAAGGTGTCTCCATATACACTGATTGAAATGATAGTAGCAACCCTGAATTGATGTGTGTGGGTAGGATTTTAGAATTGCATTTATCATTGCCTGCTCAAAATCAATAATTATTTTCTGTGGAAAATAATTATTTGTTTCTTGTTTAATTTTAGTTAGTACTTCCATATATGTGGAGTTTTGTTTATTGGGTAATAAGGCGTAGATAAAAGGGATGTTAGTGTTTTGATATAGGGCATGGACAGTGTATAATTGATAGAATGGTTTGGGATAAATTTTAAACGTCCCATCCATCATCCATGTTTCTGATTGTTGTAGCTTTATTAAATTATTTGCTGTTGCAAACATAATTATTCTTTTCTCATTGGATTTGTTGTCATAAAGAACAAAGGGTTCTTCGTTATGAGTTATAGATAGTTCTGGGGAATTACTACCTCTTCAAATGTTTTTGGGGCAGGTGTGGTGGTCGTTGTGGCTTTTTTTGTTTGAGATATATTTCTTTTTAATGAAGCAATAGAGGGCATTTGGCCAGTAGCATGTTGGGGTACTTTGGGCAGCATTTCCTTAAGTATTTGATTTGTAGATTTTTGTGAGCTAGTACTGGCTTCTTTAATGTCGTCTAGGGCATTCCTAACCTCTATTTCAGTAACATTTGGGGGTGGTTATGCTCCCTTACATGCAAAACTGTTGTTTCTCTAGTTGTTGCCCTCCCATAACACTTATTTGAATAGTACTTGCTACATTTCCAATTTACTTTAAGTCCACTTTGCTTTTCCTGGGTATAGACATACCCCATGTAGCATAACAAAAACTTTCCTTTCTGGGAAGTGATAAATTGGGCGCCTTCTGTCATTGTGATTGTTTAAATGCTACGAAAAATGTATATAAAAATTAATAAATGAATATTGTACATGTTTTTTAATTAATACATACATATTGTTATTAATATACTTACAATGTTGATTTTGAGGTTGTTTTGAATGGAGATGTCCTTTCTTTGTTGGTTGAATTCTGTTTTGTTGCTGATGTTTCTGTTGGTAGAGTAAATCATATTTTTAATTATTTTGTTAAATTGTATATGGTGTGGGGTAGGGGTTTGGGATAAAGTTGGGGTTTGTTTGGGTGTTTTAGATAATTTTTAAAAAGCATTTTGCTGAATACTTACTTTATTTGTTAGATGATTTTAGAAGCTGGTCTGTAATTGTTTGGATGCTTTGAGAATTATCTGTAGAGGAGACATAGATTGAAAATATATATATATTAATTATTTGTGCATGATAAATAGTAGTTTTTGAAGATTAGCATTAGTGTTATATTATAAATGGCATTTTACTTACATTTTAAAATAGGAAATAGATTTTTCTTTAATTAAGTCCTTGAATTCTGGCAGCAATCCGGCAGAGTTTCGTTTTCTTGATTCTTTTTGGTTTGATGTGTAAAATAAGAATATTTTTTCTTTCTTTATATAGTGTTTAATTAATTGTTTGTTTAATGTGATTGGTTTATTTTTATATTGTGTGTATTTGCTTGGTTGATATTTATTGTTTTAATTGTTTTGGTAGTTGGTTTCCATATATGGAAAACACTAATTAAGAGTCAGTTAGTGCTTTTTTTTTTTAAACAGGTTGAATCCTTTAAATGTGTATTATAATCTATGTGATGTAAAATAATGTGTGTATATTATTTAAATATAAGATTTAAATAGTTATTAATAGTGTATTTATGATTTAATGTTTTATAATATGTTTTACTATTTTTTAAATTGATTGTATTTGATTTATTTTGTATGCAGTGCATGTTTATTGATTGAAATATATTTATGGAGATAAGTTTTGTTTGTTTTATCTGTTTTTAAGTAGTCAATATTTTTAAAAAAACGATAATATTGCTGTCTATATTATTGTGATCAATATTTTTGACATGTTGTATATTTTTAAACTATGTCCGATATTTTGAATAACGATATTTATGTGTTCGATAATAGTGTTATCGATATTATTGTTTGACGATATTTTGGTGTCGATAATAGTGTATTATTTTAATTAAGTATAGGTTATCGATATTAGTGTACTCGATATTTTTGTGTCGATATTGTGTCTGTCGATATTATGTCAGTGATTCGGCGTTGATCTGGCGGTTCATGGTGAGTGAGGAGTCCAAGATGATGCCGACATTTCTTGCGTGGTCTGTGGGTGTGGGCAAAGGTCCAAGATCTGCAGGCCACCAGGAGTCATCCCAAGCAGAGGGGGTGGAGTCCAAGATGAGGACTTCGGTCTTCTCTGAGTTTAGCTTGAGGCAGCTGTCCTTCATCCAGGTGGTGAAAGCCTTCATGCCGTTGTGGAAGTTTCTCTTGGTGACTGTGGGTTCATTGGTGAGGGAGAGGATCAGCTGGGTGTCGTCGGCGTAGGAGACACTGTTGAGTCCGTGCTTCCTGATGATGGCTGTGAGTGGGGCCATGTAGATGTTGAAGCGAGTGAGGCTCAGGGAGGAGCTCTGAGGCACTCCGCAGCTGATTTTGTGGGTTCCAAGAGGAATGGTGGTAGCCTGACTCTCTGTGTTCGGCCGGTGAGGAATGAACGGATCCAATCCAGGGCATTTTCGTGAATGCCGGCATCACCGTGGAACACCGTGGAGATGATGTAATATGGAATGTTGGTCTCTGGAAACCACAGTTGGAGAAGGGCTGAGCGCCTTGCTGGCTGCTCCTGGTGGGGCTGTATTACTGATCTTGTAACCAACTTGAATAAATCCTCTTGAATCACTTCTACCTGCGTGGACCTGATTACTACAATGGAGTCTTGTGCATAGGGTTTGGTGGGAGATGGTGTCGAAGGCAGCCGAGAGGTCCAGGAGGATGCAGGCTGCAGTTTCGCCTCAGTTGAGGAGGGTGCAAATGTCCTTTGTGGCAGCGAGGAGGGCGGTCTCTGTACTGTGATTGCTTTGGAAGCCAGATTGCGATTGGTCCAGGATGTGGTTCCCCTCAATGAACTCAGAAAGTTGGGCATTGACTGCCTTCTCAATGACCTTGGCTGGAAAGGGGAGCAGAGAGATCGGTCTGAAGTTATTGAGATCCTTTGGGTCGGCTGAGGGTTTCTTCAGCAAGGGGTTGATCTCTGCGTGTTTCCAGTCTTCCGGGAATGTGGCAGAGTTGATGGAGCAGTTGATGGTGAGGCAGAGATTGGGGGCAATAGAGGTGCCGGCCCTGTTGAAGATGTGGTGCGGGCAGAGGTCCGAGGGTGAGCCTGAGTGGATGCTCTTCATGATCTTGAGGGTGTTGTCAGTGGCCAGGGGAGTCCAACTGATCAGGGTCTGCTCGTCTCTGGTCTCGTTGGGTGTAGTGGTTGCACGTGAGATGAGAGGGTCTTGGGTATCGAGGTTGTTGAAGCTATCATAGATCTCCTTAATCTTGTGGTGGAAAAAGGCGCTGTGGTTGTTTCAGGGGTCTTGGGAGGGTGGGATGTCTGCTGTCCATGTGCTCGGTTTGGCAAAATGTTTGACCATGGTGAAAGGTTCCTTGCTATTGTGCATGTTGGCGTTGATCCTTTCTTTTAGGGCCTCTTTCTTTGTTGTTCTAATGAGGTGATGATGTGCGGTGGCAGTGGTTTTGAAGGCTGAGTGGACTTCCACAGTCTTGCTGCTCCTCCATCTCTTTTCAAGCCGTCTACAGCTTTACATTGGGTAAGCCAGCAAGAGTACCACTCCCGTAATTTAGTCGGGAGATGACTAGGGATTGTACTGCTAACTGAATGTCATCAGTCATCAGCTTCCTGACTGCCCTTAGCCAGGTCTTAAGCACCACCACAGTCAGTGAGAGGAGTCCATTAAATTTCCCCTTCCCATAGAGGTGTCTCACATACTGACTCTGGGTCCAGTGCCCGTCTATCTGCCATCAGTGAGGGTTCCCTCTGTACATAGTAGGTCCAGTCATTAAACACTGTCAGTTGGATCACCCAATAATAAAGATGCAGATCTGGCAGCACTATGCCCACCTTCACGGGTTCCTAGTAAACAACAACAACGCTATCCGTGGCATCCCTCCATCCTAGAGCAGTAGCCTAGTGTCGGTCTCCTCTTGCCTAAAGAAGTATTCTGGGACTTCATATAAAGAGTTTTGTAGGGCATAGAGAAATTTAGGTAGGTGCAACATAGTATATAGCGTTGCCCACCGCAGCAATGATTAGTGGTCAGTGCCAGTGGGCCATGTCACATCAGTAGCCCTAGAGTGACCTGCCTAGATTACATTTTTAGAACCTTTTCTGATCTATGATGATAAAAATACCTAGGTAATTTCCTAGATAAATAGGAAGTTTTCAATCCCTCCCTGTCATGCCACATTGTCATGGTTTAAACTAATGACTTTTCCCAGTTGATCCAGAAGCCGGAGTTCCTCCCAAAAATTCTCAGCATCTCAATGATGCTAGTGATAGAACCCTGGAGACCTGCCCAAGTATAACAGAATGTCATCCTTCCAGTCATAGTCCCCTACAGTCACCAAATCAGGGCATCCCATCGGATCCAGGAGACCACTGGCTCTATGGCCACTGCAAACAACAAGGGGGAGAGGGGAGAACCCTGACAGGTGACTTCCCCAGTGTAAATTAATTAAACAGAGTACAATTAACCCTGATTCTGACAGTGGGTCACGGGATAGCAGTCATATCCAGATCCAGAAGGAGGGACCAAAGCTCATCGGCTCCAGCGATGTCATCAAATAAGGCCATTCTATTGAGTCAAACACGTTTTCATTGTCTAAAGCTAATAGCACTGCTGGATCCTCTATCCTGTTCCCTCATTTTAGGCACCCAAAAAGTCATTGGAGGTTGTATCTGGTTGATCCACATGACATGAAACCTGACTGGTCACTGACCACAATGGTATGATTAACCTGCATGAGGCGATTTGCCAGCACTCTTGCTAGCACCTCTGTCTCAAGTTGAAGTAGGGAGACCGGGCTATAAGAGGTGCACTAGTCCAGTTGTTTCCCAGGTTTATTAATTAGAGTTATGATTGTTTGTCTAAGGTCCCTGGGCAACATCCCCTCATCTCTGGCTGCATGTAACATTGTGTGGATGGACCACTTTACTTTTGACACATTCAAAAAATGTGGGTAGGAAGCCATTTGGACCTGGTGCCTTCCCGGTCTTGATTTGTGACAGGGCTTCCACTATTTCCCCTTCCTGTATATCTCCCTCCAAGAGTTTCTTCACTGCTCTTCCTAAGTTGAGACAGGGAGGGCTCTAATGAAAGAGGTCAATTCACACACCTTTATCATGTAGGTGCATGATGTATATACATTTCCCAAATAACTCGTGAAGGCCTATGCAATTTTCTCATCCGTCTTTGCCAATGAGCCTCCTTCTGCATACACCTAATGCACCCATCTTTGGCATTCCCTCTGTGCGAGCCAGGTCAGGAATTTCCCAGCTTTACACCACACCTCATATAATTTATATTGATTAGCCATGTCTTATGACCCGGGCCTCCTGTAGTGCTAAGGCCCTGTATTACTCGCTTAACCTATCTACCTGTGCAGCCAAGGCTGCGTCTGGGTTAGTCCATCAGTTATGTCTCCAGACTGTCAGTCTCTTCTCTATCATCCTACATTCCTGTTCCTGTTTCCCAGAGGTATGTGATATGATTTATTCTCTTTCCACCATTTTATATGCCTCCCATAATTTTGCTGCAGAGGAGACCATTCCCACCCACATTGTCCCTAAAGTAGATACCTGTAGTTTCTTGTACAAATAGTTTTGTCTCCCAGGGCATCAATTACCAGCGCTCTAATCTCAACCCCTCCCTGGTGTTAACTTTACTGTGACCCAGGGCAGTAATTAAGGGTGAGTGGTCCAAAATACCTTTCGGGAGGTAACCGATGTCTTACTAACTTGACTTGTTGTGACCCAAAAATAATCCAATGGGGAAATTGATCTCGTCTAGTTGAAGGTGCAAGATAATTGCCACTTCTGTGGGCATGAGAACTACCAAGGTTTACCAAACCCAAAGCATCAAGGAAGATTTGCAACCGGGGGGCATATGTACAAGCCCCTATTGCCACCACAACGTCACTTTTACGGACGTTGTGGTGGCGATAAGGGCTGCACCTTATGTACAAGGCAGCGTTAAGCCACTTAACATGGCTTAACGCTGCCTTGTACATAAGTCCCCCTTTCACGCTATGGTTAGCGTGAAAGGGGCATGCAGTGGGTGTTGTGGTGGGCGTTCCACCGCAACACCCATTGTATTTGACGCTCCCCCCTATGTACAAGGTTGGCGTACATAGGAGGCAGCGCCAAAATTAAGACCAGTAAAATTCTGATCTTAAGTTGGCGAAACGAGGAGAAATGCATTGTTTTTCCTCGTTTTTGCTTTTTCCATGTGTGCTGCCTTGTGCAAAATGCAATGGTTTGCTTAGGTACAGGAAGGTGTCCCTACCAGTACACAAACAAACCTTTTAAAAAAATGCCATTTTGTAACTTGAAAGTTACAAAATGGACTTTTAGGATTGTTTATGTGCAGGAAGGGACACCTTCCTACACATAAACAATCCTCTCCTGCACACAGACACCCTTGCACTCTGGTGCAAGGGTGCCTACGTTGGCACTAAGTTGGCACTAAGTTGTTAAACTTAGCGCCATTGCAGGGGGAAACGCAAGTCTGCACCACATTCTTGTAAATTTCAGAAGTGGCGGGGTGTGTCATTAAGCCAAGGAGGCTAACGACATGCTCCGCTACTTCCTAGTACATATCCCCCCGGGTGTCATTGCTTGGGCACCCTTCCATGTTTACCACTCTGTCATCTCCCCTTGGAAAACCAGATTGAAGTCTCCTCCATACACTAATAGTGCCTCGGATACCGAAATGAGCCAGTTTCCCAATTTCACCAGTCCTGCCAGTTGTAGCCCTTGGGGTAGGCACCAGTTGCCACTACCACCGTCTGGGGAGCCAATCATGTTCTGGATATTTGGAACATCAAAGACCACCACCCAATATCCCTAACTTTCTGGAGCCCTTTGTGAAGACTGCATGAATTAATGTCTTGTATTTGTCCCTACCCAGGAAGGCACAGTTAGTACCCAGCAAGGGGCAGTTATTTCATGGCCACCCCTCATTTCAGACTGAGCTTGCGGAGTTGCACTACGCAGAATTCTGTGGATTTGCATATAAACTCTGTGGAATTCCGCTATAATGCATGTTTGACCTTCGGCGACTCTACTTTGTTGTTCCTCACGCTTCATACCAATAAGGGACCTTGTTTAAAATAAATAGGCTGCATTGCACTGTAATTTGTACATTATCTGTATATTTATGCATGCTTCCTGTCACACTCACAAATGCATTCAACTAAACCTCTAATTGCACAAGATGGCAGCAAGAAATGAGAATATAACTCAGTGACAGTGTTTAATTTTATGGCTCATCAATGTGCATCTCACAAAGCTTTAAACACATAAATCTGTCATGCTTTGCAAACCTTTCCCACGTCTCTGCATTGATTACAATTTTCTGCCACTGTCCTCCCCTAGAGGGCTAAAGTGGTGTGGCCTCTGGGGACATTAGGAGGCTGAGCTGGGAAATAAACAACACTTTGCATGCCATTAAGTGGTGCAATATATAGTGTGTTGGAGACTTTCAATGTGTCATTCTTGTGCAGATAATCGCTATTTGTGTGTGATGAGAAGTAACAAATGTCATTTTTGTCACTTTTTTGGCAATGAATGTTAGGCTGTTTGTTAACACCAAGACTTGTTCCAATTTTTCAGACCAGCACCTCCTCTTGTCGCCATAGAAATGCCACATAGTGCTATGACAGAAAAGGAGGGTTCTTCATAAAATACCAAAATCTGACGTGTCTGACACTACCCCAGTCCTACCGACTTACAGGGGCACTTACGATGTGTTACTGTTAACTCACATTACAAGGCCATCTCACATGTGGCAGATCTAGTGCCTTCAAGAGAGTGTCTCGGAGAAGGGCGCTATATAAATGTATTCACATTACAAAACGAGTAGAGATAATATTCCAAACGTACTCCTCCACCGAGTGAGCCATACATACAGCAGCTGAACCTTAATACCTCCACCAACTATGTCTGCTGAATTATTGCTCATTGTCATTCAGATGTCCTCTTTAATGTGCTGAAATCCCAAGGGTATAAGACAATCAGGCCACAAAGAAACTTGCCCCTCGGCTGGCCCATGGCCTGGGAACCAGCAGAGGCAGATTGTCCCCGCCACCCTCTCCCTCACTCCATACCCCTCACTCACCGACCACCCCTGCAGCTCTCTCCTCCCTCACTGTTGCGCTCCCACTGCCCTCTCCCTCACTCTCTTTCACCGTCCAGCCCATGCAGCATGCTGCTCAGCCGGATTCACAGCTGCAGGTTGTTGTTGGCTGTGAGTGGGTCATGTGAGGTGAGGTCCTCTTTTGGCTCAAGGTGCTTCCGGGCGCTGGAGTTGGTGACTCTTGCCGGCAGTGAAGGCACAGCTAATGCTGTCCAGGCTCCGGCTGTCCTGCAGCTGTGCCAGGCCAGTGCGGGGACCCAGTGGGGCTCTGGTCATCTCGGGCCCCAGCCTGCAGCCACCTCCCCTCGGCCGTGACATACTGCGGGAGGGCCAGTCTCGCCCATGACGTACTGCGGGGGGCACGAGGACATTCTGGAGCTCACTGCTGCACCCCCAGCCCAGAAAGCAAAGAAGCTGCAGCACCTCTGCATAAACTGGCCAGGCCGAACTCGGGTCCTGAGTAGCTACTTCAAGATTGCCCAAAAAGAAACGACATTTCAGGCCAGACATTCGGTCTGAGAATGTGCACTGGATGTGCACCATAGAGATAGCGAGGGTGTTGTTCTAGAGAAGCATGACCCCCTGATGCTAGCTTGGAGCAGTTTATTTGTGTCACACTGCCTACTACTGGTTACTGCATAATGCTGTCTGTCAAGTCTCATTTGCTCAAAACTGATGAAACCCGTCTCGGGCACTGGACACCGGTAAACTCCGCTATGTAGCGGAATGCTGAGTTTTTGGCTGAACTCTGCGCTCCAAGCGGAGCTCAGAGTGCCAAAAAATCCGCTAACTCTGCCGGTGGAGCTGAGTTTACTGCCCAGCCTTAGTTTATTACTCAGCCCTTTCACATCCCAGAAGAGGATATTGATGAGCTTATCCCCTCGCCCAGTGCACCTACGAGTCTGTATTATGTCAGGAAATGCCACCGTATCTGGCCAATCGAGCTGTCTGACTCCTATGACAATTCTCTATACCAAGCCGCTGCCCTTGTAACGCCCACAACAACAACCCCAATTCACCCATGCATCACATGCAACAAGTTCACAACTACCCATCCCCAAATTCCTGTGAAGCCTGTCACCCTCCCCCATATATGTTAAGCATAAACAACATTGCCGCCACTATTGCTGATTCCTTCTAGTGCCCTGCCATTTTCCACATGCATTCTACTCCAGAATCTCTGGCACTTCATATCCATTCAGTTATAACTATTCCCAGACTGCTGGTGCTGAAGCAAAGAAGTGTGATTCCCCCCATTTGTCCCTCCTAGTTTTGCTGAGTGGAGCAACTTGTACTTCAGTGTTTCTTGACTGCTATAAAAAAATTGCTGCTGTCATTGGACCTCAGTAGTGTAGTCAGGATAGATATTTTCTGGGTTCTTTTCAATATGCCAGTGTCCACGGGATAGTGCCACCTGAAGAATATGATCCCAGCCTCTAAAATTAAGCAGACGTCCCTCTACTAATTATACCAGTGTCCAGTTCCACCGTTCTTTAAACCGCCCTCAAGCTGCCTCTGATCCAGTAGCTAACCACCTCTCACCTTACATAGGGAGAGGTCTCTCAGGCCACCCAAGGCTCATCAGGTTCAGTCAGTTGACTGAGCTCAGGTATTTATCTATCCTCAGGCAAGGGGTCTGATGACAGCAGAGGGAAAACCCGGTCATCCACTGTTGCCCCATCTAGTTCACTGCCAGTGCGACCCCTTCTGCAAAGCACTTTCTTTTAGCTGTGACTGGGTCTTGTCAGGTTTCACGCCAAAGTCACACCTGGACAGGCCTTGTGTCTCTGAACCTGCCTGGTGCCTCATGTTGCACTTTTCCCTTCTGCGGGCCACCTCTTTGCTGCCAATGTTGTGGGAGGCTGTCTCTTTGCTGATGGTTGTCCCCCCTCCCGGGACTCCTCATACCTTCCAAGGTATCTGCTAAGTGGGTGATGTCGAACTCATCTGCTGCCAGGATCCTCTCCTCAGGTCAGGCCTGTTTTACTCCATCTGAGCGGGCCGGGCCACTCATTGTCTGGGAGATGCACTCTTACGCCTAGCGGGTGGCAAGGTCAACCTTTTATCTCCCTCTTCACAGGTGCGAGGTGGCACCAGTCATGGCCCAGCACCTCCTTACACCCCCTTTCTCAGGCTACAAGTGGCGGGTTTCTCATGGGGTGCGGAGTGTTCAGCATAATATCACTGACAGGGCGTACTGCCACGGATGTCCGGACTATGCATAAGTCTCCATTGCCTTCGTGGCCACACACCCTCTAAGCCTATTTTTTCTTGTTGATTTGAATAACCTATCTGTCATTTTTTTTAAATGGTATTACAAATGACTAGAAAATAATATCATGTAAAACAGACAAAAGTCTCTAGGGGGTATATTTTAAGACTTTAAACTACAAAAATATTTTGCACAAAATGTGACAAAAGTGTTATCATTGTTTTTAGCCTTGGTCTAACAAACTTTAGCATGATAAGTATTTTAATTGTAGCATAAGATCTCAATTTTCATAAAACACGTAGCTTATCATGACAACTGTAAAAATGGCTTCATCTCAGAGCCATCTGCAAGTCCCTGATGTAACATCAAGTAATGTTTTGCTTCCTTGCCAGATAACTAGTTGATGCCAAAGTCTCATTATAGGTCGATGACTAATTTGTATTATGTTGTTTGTGCAGGTTTGTAATCTGTTCTCTTGCTGATAAAATGCAGTGCTCTTCAAAAAAAGGAAAAAAGACAGATATAGGACGAAACGCATCTAAACATTGAGTGCGCATTGATGATATTAGACATCACTTCTGTCTGCTGCTTAACTTTGGGAATTATATCATCTTCGCACTGTGGGATAGGCTTTACTGGAGGTCCATCATATCTAAATGGCCCCCCTTTCAAGTTGTCATCCAGTGAGCTTGATGACATTTCTACGAAAATTTAAGGTGGTTTAAATTTTATAACACATGGGATTTTGTTTTGTGATGAAGAGCAAGGTGAGATTTTTGTTTTTGTTTTTTTTACAAGTTTGATTGCACCCAGCTCTTATAGGTAAGAAGAAGCGAGACTACAAGGCGGTCCTGTAAAATCAACACATCATGTCAATTTGTGCTTTTGCATTCATCACAGAAACTCTTTCTAATTTTCATTGGACAAATATATAGGAGATATAATAAAACCCCATCAAGAGAGATACATTAAGAATTACATACTCTAGTCTGGGAAGTTTCATATGTACTTAACAGTGGTCTTACTTTGGCAGAGTTGTTCTGCAGGTTACAAATGTGCCATGAACGGAACAGTCAAAATCAATAGAGATAGAGACTGCTCCCCTTGGAACTTTATATACCATGCCTACATTTATTAAGGTGCCTCACCCTTTAGAGTCAAAGAAGTGAATGAGTTTTTTTCTTTCAGTATCAGATGACTAGAGCTAGTTGAAGTTTTCACTTCACTCGCAACGTAAAATCGTCGGCTGCAGATTGCCACGTGAGCAGGACTGTCTAAATCCAGCCTGCAACATTTTATGAAGTGGAGGTATGTGCCTTGAGGGGTGGGGAGTGAGGCAGATCCCAGGTGTCAGTGTGCCAGGTGCACAGACAAACAGCCTTAGTGGCAATGATCCAAAAATACAGTGATGTAACTGGGGTGGGACTCCACTAGGGACTGCTTTAGAAGCAGGGTGGTTAAATGTTGAAAATGGAAAGTGCTAGGGAAATGTTGCATTCCTTCTGAAAGATCTTAAGAATGAACTAGAATCCAAACCCTGATTCCTACTAAAAGGAAATAAACCAACTCTGATAGTGAACAAATAAGGTTAATACTGACTTACAGCATGGAAGTTAATACCATCAGACAAATCTTCCAAAAATATTGGCACCTGATAAAGAAAGATCCAGTCGTTGGACAAAAAGTGGGTAGGTCGCCTAATATTATGTTTCGAAGGGCTCCATCGCTGAAGGATAAACTTCTGAGGAGCCACCTCAAGGTCAAGCAAGAAAGAACTTGGCTACAGAAGACATCAATGGGTTTCATGAAATGTAAATCATGTAAAAGCATGCAAAATTGGTAAGAATATCAAAACACTCCAGAACAAAGATGGAAGATCTGTGATAATTGAAAAAAGACTGAATTGTAAGTCACATTGTGTGGTTTATGTCCTTGAGTGCAGATGCGGACTAAAGTATGTTGGCAGTACCATATGTCCATTAAAGGAAACGATCTTGGAACATATCAGAGCAGTGCAAAACAAAGATCCCGCATATGCCATATCGAAATATTACATGAACGAACATCAAGAAAGTTAGGAAACAATGAAATTTTATGTCATAGATATGGAACAAAGGAATGAAAGAAGAAGAAATTGTACACTCAACTTGAGACAATTGGAATCCAAATACATTATCCGGTTAAGAACAAGACAACCATATGGACTGAATAAGGATAAAGATCTTCATGTCCATTTATAACCCAGTTAGTAAAAAACATCAGGGGTAAATATTAGTATATCTCCCTTGAAGTAGGAGGATGAACTATTGTTAAATGAATAGGGTGGGTTGGTGCTCCTTTAATTCTAAGCAGGATTTGGCATAGCATCTTATTATTTACAGAATATATATGGATCATGAAACTACAACAAGGAATGACCATTGAAGTGATACTTGGCTTCCATAAAAATGAATTCAGAATGAATGATTTGATGATATAACTGAAAATGAGTTGTCACTGTCACAGCAGTATGTCTGTTTTTATATTTCTGTATCACGTTTTTAAAAGTTTTGTTTGTATTGATTAGTCTATGAAAATTGTCATTAGGTTTGACTTTTACATCTAAAAAATTTATGGTGAAGCCACTGTGGTGGTAGATGTACAGGCCAATGACAAACATGTGCCATTTGAATAATGTATGAATTTATGAATAGCTGGATACTGTACCAATTGAGTACCAGCAGAATCAAAGGATTGTTAAATGAATCACAGTAATTCAAATCAAGTTTTGAATACATTATAGGAAATATTTTTGAATGACTTATTAGGATACTATTTTTAGACTACATCCGTTGAAATGCAGCTTTATAACATGAGTAGGAGAGCACAAATCGAAATGGAAAATGGACTCCTATTAGCCATATAAAAGACTGAGAGTTTGAAAACGATTGGCATCATGTTTTCCCCTAGTCCGAATAATTGAATTTCATACTCTGACTCTCAGAGTGCAACACTTTGTTTGGATTGAATTGATGTTATGATGGTTTGGTCCCACGACTGAGTGCACCAAAATATTTGTTTCCAGCAGTGTGTGTGTGTGTGTGTGTGTGTTGTGTGTGTGTGTGTGTATATATATACATATGTTGTTAATAGAAGTTGTCATTAGCTTATTTTGGGGATGGTGTTGATGGAAGAACGTACAATGTGGACCTTAATTTTGTATTCCAAGTTGAATGTAAACATGGGTTGATCTAGAGTTGGGTTGACAAGTTTTAGCACATGCTAGTAATGCTTCATTACCTTAACAATCCAAATGATCTGTAGTAAAACAAAGTAGTCTATCTGTGATTTTCATGGGTTTTATGATGAACAGTTATTTTCTAAAGTTGAACGAGGCATGTTTCATTGCATGCATAGCACCGGTTTTTGGGTAACCCATGCTCCCAGATTGGAACTTCAAATTTCAGCTTCAGCATAGAAATGATGTCTTAATTTATAGTTTTAACAAAGCCTATGCAACTGGCATAAAGGAAGCCTGTCTCGTAGTACACATGGATGATGACTGCGTACTGCAATTTTACTCTGTGGATTTTCGGAATATTGTAGTACAAAGTGCACTCTCTACTCTTTTAATTTTCAATTCAAGGAAGTGGCTTGGCAACTGTCAAATTTGGGAGAAAAAATGGTGATCATTGGTTTTTCTATTCAACCATGTAATATAATAATTGAATTAATTCTCATTTCCTGTTTGTTGGTAGTGTTATTACATTTTCAATATTTCATTTGCAAAATTACAGGAAAATGGCTTCAAAAACCTCGATGAACAGATTTTCAATGATGGTGGCAATAAATGAGCCCCTCAACGTGCCTTTGATTTGAAAAATGACCTCTTGATTGAGAAAGGAATAGTTTTGAGAAAGAGTTATTCTTTAAATGGAGACCAGTAAACTGATAGGAACCTGTACAGGTTTGGGACCTGAATGTAAGATCTATGTAATAACTTCTAACCCTTCCTCTTGGGCAAAATTTATATATCGAGAATCAGTATCATCAGTTACAAATAATTTGTTGTTGAAATCATGGGGAAAGTTTTCAAAATTATTCATAAGATAGAAGAGTCCTAGCGTTTGGCACAAATTAATTCACAAGTAGTCAATTTGTTTCTTCAATATTTCTAAGTAGGACTCACAACCAGAGATAATACATTTACCACGAGAATTTTGAAGGTTTTGTCAAAGCTTTGACAAAGTATATTTGACTGGAGCTTTAGGTTTATTATTGGAACATAATGGGAATCCAGTTTGACTCAAAGCACCAATGTCCTTGACATGGTTGTTAAGTTGTTTAAGTTTTTATTTTTGGGGAGGGGTTATTATGAGAGTTGTTTGCAATGATCAAAACCTGTCTGGTGTTTTCTAGGTTGTAATTGTGATAATAGCTATCACACTGAGAGTTGCCCGATTACATGAATATCTCCGTGCACAATGACCTGTGGTTGAAAAAATTGATCCTCCCATAGTAAAGGATTACACCATGCCAACCCCCTGCATTTGTGGCCATCTGACATGGCCTGCAGGTTGACAATCATGAAGAGATGCATCTGGGAGGGTTTAGGGGAGATTAATGAAGGTGGAAGAGCTGTTCCTCATCATGCATGTCCTTTCTCACAGATGACTAAAAGAACACAGGAGATGTACCTGTGCGGGAGGAGTTTGCACAGGAGTCTGCAGAAGTACCTGTAAAATGAAGGCTGTTGGAGTTGAGTCTTGTATAAGAAGAATCAGCATCTGTGGCTGCTAAATTAGTGGCTAGGGACTGGCAATCCTCAGGAGTGATCTCTGAGGAAGACTGCTAAGAAGAAGTGATTAGTTTTTGTTTGTTATTTTCTGTGTGAAGTCAAAAATATACTCCTGCACATCCCCTTCCTCCTCTGCCTCGACCTGCACCTGCTGCTCCTCTTCTTCTTGAATAGAGTTAGCTATTGAGATAAATGCTTAGAGGAGGATTGGCATTTCTCCTTGCATTAACTGCCATCCTCTGCTTGCACATAGTTGAGCAAAATTATTGGGCACACTGTCCTTGGTACTTCCAAGAAGACGACAGAAGTTAAAGTTCATCAAATACACTGTACAGGCAGTATGTCTACAAACTACTTTAATAAAGATTTTTAATAAAATGTAATTATTGTAGTTAGTATGATGTGAACTTAAATAAACATATGAATCTAAGGGTTGATCCATGCTTGGAATTATTACATCTTTACAATGCCAAGCCACTAGCTGCAGCCATGAATGTTCCCTTTCTAGTTGACCCCCTTGATGTCATCTGCTGAGACAGTGACCTCGTAGTTGGTGGCAAAACAGTATCTCCTGATATAGAAACTGTGGAGAGAAGAACAATGAAAAATTAAAATATTAATGTCAAATTAAAAAGTGATCTTGAACACGAAAGTGCACAAATATAAGAGAAGAACTAAACAGCAAAAAACACTTTTCAAATGTTTTTGATGTGAAATGTAATCATGAAATATAAAAGTAAAGATCAGCTCTTCCCAGATGCACCTGACTGACAGGAAGTCGACGGCCTAATTGCTGCTTCTTAGATGTACCCTGAAGTCATTGGTGCTTTTGTTTGCAAGGTGGACACCAGGGGCTTTTGTATGACATAGGCTCACAGGAGTGAAAGTCATTAGTATAATATAGAAAGGCTTATATAGATTGACATTATCAAGAAAATGTCCTAAATATTGGCTAGAGTGGACATAGAGATACATGACACTATACATGCACCTATCCAGTCACTTACAAATAAATAGATTAGACTTAAAGCCAAAAGAGTGGATTTTATAGTTAAAAGGCTGTACCATCTACAATGTGATTTGTGGTGCCAGTCTTGTTTTTGTTGTAGTGCTCTAAGCACAAACAGATGTTGTTGCAGGTTTTGAAAGAGAATCCAGGACAGGGACTTAAAAGTGAGGAAAGAACATGTGTGAACCTATTTTGTTTAAGAAATTAAATGTCATATTTGAGTACAGTTATGGCCAATTAAAAATACCATTCAGAAAGTAGCATTAAGATGTAAGATACAAAGTAACAGAAATCCCCTATAGTGTGGCAGTGAGATTATTAGTATAAGGACATGCATGTGTGGTTCAATGAGAAAGGTGCCCTGATTGTTGGCCTACTACACTTGTAATTACACCTGCCCCATAAGAAGCAACCCATTTACTTTGAAAAGCAACCCTATAAAATGGATACAAATGTAAAATACATTAATATAAACATCACAGTTTGATTAGGGTATACATTAGAGGCTGTGATTGAGGGGTATTATGTGATGCATAACAATGTAAGTATAGGGTAGGGACAGAGTTGGTTTAGGGACGGTATTATAATTTATTGTGACAGAGAGGAAATTAAACTCTTACTTGGTATCTCATTAGTGTTGTCTGCAGCTGGCAACCCATACAGCAGTTGAGGGTGCATTGTGGAAAGGGCAGCTTCCTCGAGGGGGTGAGATGGAGATGGGATCCACATGCCCGTCTATGAATAACTTTGGCAAGATGAATTCAGGATGATGAATTAATCATGGTTTCCCCTAGCCTAACTCCACCTCCTTCGGCAATGCATTCCTCGAGTCAGTAATGTCCTACCACAAGACTGCCTTCTGTGCCCCAGTGAGGGTGAGAGGAGGAAGCCCAAGTATTTTTTTTTAGTGTTTTCAGTGAAATGTCTCTTCAACTTCCATTTTGCGATTGGAGTTTTAATCTTTAAGGCAAAATGTTTTTCTTGGTGTCTGTAGGATCACAAACAGGAACAGAAGAAAAGTATAATCTATGGTGTGGTGATTATGTTTGGGTGGGAATAGGTCTCAAGTGTGTGTTTGATTTGGGTCAGGTGTATGCTATTTTCCTACTATCTTTCACACAGAGATCTCTCTTCCGCATGTGGAGGTCTCTAGTCCCGTATTGGAAGTATCGGTCTTGGTTGTGAAGTTCTGCATATAGTGTAGAGAATGTTAAATTCAGTTGTAAAGTTACTAGTAGTAACGTTAGAATCATAAATTGTGTTGGAAAAGACTCCACCCCGAAACTGAATGGTTGGAGATTTGTAAATCTACAATTAGTAGTAACTTTCCACTCAGAATTGGTGAATAACAAAAAGTAGTAAAGGTTTTCTTAGGTGAAAGTGTGCAGTTACACAAGAGCAAATCTACCCGAGTATATTTACCTTTGTGAATAGGACTCCATTTTTTTAGCAGTGCAGAGACCTAAGTTTTTCTTAGGATCCCACCATCGGTACTGAAAAAAGCTGGATTACAGATACCACAGCAGCCTCTTTTTAATTCCCCACCATGGATTCCCCCTCATGCCTCTCTCTTCCACCATCACAGACCTCTTGTCTCTGACTCACCTCCACCTTTGTCTCTATTTCCGTATGTTTTGTTCCTCTTTCTACCTGCTTTTTCTGCCTTTCTCTAACTATTTTGGAGTGTTATAGTTAAATGATGATAAAAAAAGAAGTTAATGTCTCGAAAAATGAGTGCCTGTGCCCACAAATACTGGCCCAAATTAAACTGTGGTATTCAGTTTTTAAAACCAGTGCACACCATAATCTAACACATCGATTGTCAAAAATTGCATGAAACAAATTCCATGCACCTTTCAACATTTTTTCCACACGGTCCCAGAGGTGCCTGTGTATTGGCTCAGTATTGCCTCTGGCTTCCTTTGTTCGATACTGTAAAATGTACGGAGACATTTCTCAATGCATGGCTTTAAAGTATTCTTAAATCCGTTTTCACACCCTACAGTATGTTCAGCGTCACCTGCAGGGGAAAAGTCTGTGAGTCTGACCCATGTTGTGATACAATTTTGTGCAACTTCCAATTACATCAGAAAGAAGTATGTACTTCTCTATCTTTTTTTTCTTTTTTAACACTAAAATGATTTATTAATTGATTCGATGTAATGATACAAAAAAGGTACAAAATAAATTCTCACCTCCTCCTGACCGACCCTCTAGTTACCCAACACTACAAACTGAACAATAAAAAAAGCTTTTTTCTAAAAGGAAGGCGTTATTTCCCCAAATAGCGATGCTTTCCAGCTGCTGCTGGAAACAAAACGTTCTATAACACTAGACTGATTATCGTTGGACATCCTCTTTCATAGTTTCTCACAGGCCTATTTGACGCAAAGAACAGAAACTCTTTTACATTGCTGTTTACTTTTCACCTTTCACAAAAGAGCTTTAAGTTTTTCTCTGCTGACAGTAAGGTTCACTGATCTGTCAACATTCTCCCCTTATAAAGACAGAGAGAAAAATGCGCGGCTCTGGAGAGTTCAGCAGAGAAACAAACAGTGTTTTGCAGGGAGTCTTTTTTGTATGTTTTCTTGTGACAGCACCAGTTCAACAGAAAGTAGTTGGTGCGTATAAAAAAAAGACAGTGGTGTTAAGCTAGGCTTGCATGACATGATGGATCTGGTTATGACAAACAGGATTGGAAAAAAGTTCCCCTTGGGTCCAACTAAACCAGAGTTGCTGAAATGTATTTCTTGATTCCTTTCTGTGCAACATTGGTTTTTCATATGAGTGAGAAGGTTCTTTTAAATTCTACAAACCAAAACGAATGCAGCTTACAAATGAAAGATGTAAACAGTTTTCGAGTTTGACAATTTGATAGACCTTATGTTTCCTCCTGTGTATTAAATCCATGGTATTTCTGCGCGATGACTTTTATCTTGCTCTTGACTTGCACACGTGTTGTGTAGTTGTGGGATTTAGGATAATTATTTACACAAATATATCCTACTGTAAATAGCTTATATGGTTAAAAGGGAGCAAATACAAGCATCCGCCACAAAGCTTTAAATATGCCGCATTCCAATACATCTGTTGTAAAATAAGCAGTCCAACATTCGCACACTGTAGGATATACACTGACATGGACCTGCCATTAAGTTTGAAATGACTGTGGGTTTATATGGCTTCACGATAAAATGTACCGGACTAACATATCAAATCAGGTGGAAGAGTTAGTTGCATTACCTCCTAAGCCCTTACTCATCCCAGAACTTACTAATTGAGGTATATCTACCTCCTACCAGACTCTACGGCCCAGAGTTACTAAGGGCTAGTGTTACCTCTTGAATTTCACAAGGTGACACAAGGGCAATACAAGCCTTTAAGTGAGACTTACTATGCCATGCAAAGGCACCTTGCATGGCATAGTAAAGCTGGAGTAACTCAAGATTGCAATTGCGTTACTCTGCCTCAGGAAGGTGTTCCATGGGTGGAACGTGGATGTTCCCATGCATTCACCCATGGTTTTTGGCACATTCCCAGATTTACTAACAGTATTGAACCTAGGACTGCATCAAAATGCTACGCCTCCACAGGTGATGCATAACGAGGAGACATATGTTTATCTTTTCTCGTTTTTTCCTCTTTCTACATGTACTGCATTCTGCAGCAACATAGAAAGAAGAAAAATCCTCCTCAGAGGATTGCTTTTGTGCAAAAAGGTGCCCCTTCCTGCACAAAAAAAAGCCTGCCTTCAACGCAGGTACCTTTTGCATCATGATGCAAGGGAACCTGCATTGGCGCTTGGCAGCCACTTGTGCATCGGCGCCCAGAGAGAGCAGGAGTGTGACTTCTCTTGGTAGATATGGTGCATTCCTGCCTCTCCATTTGACGCAGCCGAGTGCAGCACGTTTCCTTGCTGAGTTGTGCTGTGTCAAATGTTAGTAAATCGGACGCCATGTGACCTAGCAAAACTTAGAAAAATGGCATCCATCCACTTACTTTCTGCCCCTTCTGTCAGGCCGCTCCTCTGTGACGCACATAAAGGGGGCCTCCAGATCCTTCTGCTTTTTTGTGTCTGATTCCTCAGGCACTGCTGTGTTCGACGTGGCTGGGTCAGATCTTTTTTCCTAGCATTTATGTTGTTTTCTTTTGTTCCATTTATTATTTATTGCAAGTACTATGATTCCTGATCGCTGTGCCTGGAGCTTGGTAAGGAAGGCTGAATATCGTCAAAGTGCCGCTGCTTCATGTTGGTGGATGTGCAACAAGCTGAATTAAGGGTTTTCTCATCACCTTCTTTCCTGCTCTGGGTCTGCTCGGCATGCTGTAAGTCTGTAGAATGAACACCTGGCACAAGCTTAGAGCTGATTACCGCCCCTCATCCAGCCTGCTGTCAATGAATGCCAAGACTTGGGATAAGAGGAGGAGTTGCAGGTACAAACGAAGCAGCCATCGAGAAATACTGTGAAACCATATTATACTATTCCCAGATGCATTTGGGACAGAGGCCACCCTCCTGCACTCCCCTATCTTCACTACAGAGCAACACTGTTTTCAGCTCTCTGCTCTCTGGGACAGAGTCTTTTCTTTTCAGGGTAAGTGCGGTCGCAACGTTTTAGGACTCCAAAGTGTAATTAGAATACACCGTAGAGGCCCCTGAGCATGCTTTTCTCTGCCCAAACCAACCTGCTTTTCATCTGTCTGACTGTCCCTGCCAGCAGGGCAGGGGTAATAACTCCTCTCTTGACTTGATAGTATTTTTTAGCCCTTGCCAGAAATAGATTAATCTCTGGATGGTGTTTGACTAAAATATCAAGTTGAAAATACCGCTCTATCATAATATTGTTGTCTTTATATTGTGACAACAAATAATCATCAGGAATTTTGCAAGTAAGAAAATACATTTTAGTGCTTCTTTTTATATAGTTATTGAAAATACTGTTTTATATAATATGGATGTATAAAACAGCCATTTCTATATAATATTGTAGTGTTATAAATGTTATAGGATATGTTGGATTTGTAGGGGAAATAGGTGGGTTGATTTTTAAAATTATTTTTTGTTTAAAATAATTTTAATAGAATTGTATATCTAAGTATTATTTTGGTTTACATTTTTTTAAATTATTTAATTACATGAATTAGACTTTTTCATGTACTGTTTTACTGTTTTTTTTGTTTTGAATTTTTTTAAATGGCGGAATGTTTGTTTTATTATTATAGAGAAAATGGGTGAGCAGGTTTTACAGATTAATTGTATTTGTTTCTTTTGAAATACCTTAACAAAATTGCATAAATATATTTTACAACACATTAAATATTTCTAAATGTTTTTAATTTTTTAATATGAATATTTATTTATTTGTTTATTAAAATAAAATATCTAGTATGCTGTTTTTTTTAGGTGCAATATTGATGGTTTTGCATTAAAACGTGGGGGCTTATTACGACTCTAGTTGTCCATGGATCGACAGACTTGTGGAGGCAGGGTGGCGGTCTTCCGACTGCTCTATTAGGACCAGGGTGGTCAGGCTGCCCTCGGACCACCGCAACCACCAGGGATCAGAGATCCTTGGAGGTGGCGCAGCGGTCTTGAGGCTGCAGTATGCTTGGCGGGGCCCCTGCGGCCCCTCCATGCATATTACGAGCTTCCTTACTGCCATGAAAAGTGTGGCAGTGAGGAAACAAAGGGGGCCCTACAGAGCCCCCTGGTGCCACACACCATGTGGATGCACACAGGGGGGCACAACGTGTGCCCCTTATGTGCATGCACCCCAATACCTGCATGGCATGGACTGCAGCAGCCCATGCTGTGCAGGTACTGCCTTTGATATTTCCATTGCGGTGCCCTGGGAACACCAAAGAACCACCTGCCAGACCAGGAGAAAACTCCTGATCTGGCGGATGGTTCCTAAACGGGTTTGGTGCTGCGGGGAGGTCCCACTCTAGCACCACCAAACTCATAATAAGACCCATAATATATATTAGTCCTTAGGTCTATTATAAAAAATATATATATATTTTTAATATAACCTTTAAAAACATTTTTGCCCTTAAAAGAAAGAATTTATTTATATATTAATGTATATTTCCTTCAATTTGATATATTATATCTATAATTTAAATATAATGTAAAACATTTTTTTATGGTTTCTTTAAAATAGCCATAGTTAGTACAACCCTAATAAAATCTAGCATTTTCCCCAGTTTAGGCTACATTAAAGTGGGATTAATAAATGTAACCCTTTCAGTGCCCAATGGGTTCCACATTGTGGATTACATTGGAGTGGTAATAGTAAATGTACCCCTTTTAATGTCCAACATCTTCCACAATGTAGCTTAAACTGGAGTGAGAATAGCTAATTTAACCCCATCAATGTCCAACACTTCTCCCAATTTGACTTACATTTTTCTACTAGTTACTCCATCATCTGGGAGGCCCACTGATTTGACACAATCCCAAATTTACAAACTTGTATAAATCTAGAACTGCATCAAATCCATGGTTGGATGCACAGGAATGCCAATGCTCCAGTCATGGAACGCCTCCCAGCTCGAAATTTAACGTAAAGCAGCACAAGCAGCTGCATTGTGTTTCATTTGTTAATAAAGCCATGGAAGGTCACACAAATTGCTTTTTGCCTGGCTTTGTAAATCTGAATTAAGGAACTGTGCTGCCTGACGCCACCTTGCTTGACCCAAGGACAATGTGACTCCTTGATAATCATGTATCACATTCTATAGACATCAAAGTGTCTGAAGTCAGAGTGGATGAGCAACATATTTCTTTTCAAAAGGCAGATGGAATGATCCACACAAAGCCCACTGTCTCTTCCCTTTCTATAGGTGGATTCTTTTATTTTACTGATACCATCCTGAGTAAAGAGAGCAAGAACTAATCACATACCTTTTCCAGCACCTGTAAAGGCATAGATCTATAGTTCTCCTTCTCTTCTTCTAGGACAGTAGGCCATTCATGTACTCTACCTGCATGGGAACCCCAGACAGAGGGTTCCAGAGGTCTTGTAGTATGAAATCAGTAGCATTCTGGAAAGAGGAAAATTATTTTTGTCGAGCCTGTCATAGACATTCAAAATGTATTTCCAGAGCAAGGAACATCAATTGCTTTACATATTTAGACCTTGCAATATGAGCAAGCTCATCCTTTATTTCTTTTATTAGCCCACATTTAAAGAGATTGGATTGCGTTTGATCATGCCACTAAGTTTCAAGTGCCAATTGATTGAAAGACACATCTAGATTTTGTTGATGGAAATCAAGAAAAGTTTCTTCCACTGTTTTCACATCTATGGAACAGTTAAACATGGCTTTGAAGGCAGTTAAGCAGAACAAATACTTGTCAGGCTCAATATGCCCTGACATAACCAATTGCATTTCACACTACAAGGCATTGCTGTGGCAGTGGCAGAAGGGATGAGAGGTATGTTAATATGTTTACTGAATTAACAAACAGCTGTAACATTAGGGACCCACAGGCATGTATCCACCTTCCTCCATCTCTAGGCTCACTTTTCCTCAAACTCACCAATCTACATTCCATACCACAGTTAACCATACACACAGTAGAACCATCTCATAATGTACTACATATCTCATTTCCATTAACTGATAGCAAGCAACTCATACAAAACAATACACATACTTTCACCGTAGACTGTACCTCACACAAGCATACTGCTAGGGAAAACACATACTAAACAACACCCAACAAACACAACATCCCATCACATTTATAAAAACAACATACATCAGCTTTGCCCCCACCCTAGGATGGACCCAACAGTGTTTCTACCCCCCACCCCCCCACCCCGGGGGGCAGAAAAGCACAAGACACCAGGAAAAATACTTCAAAAATAAAAAGAAGTTATGGGATTCCTAATCTGGCATCACAGCCCTGTCCTCCTCCAGGATGGCCCCAAGAGTCTTTCTGACTACTGTAGGGCAGATTGGGGAGATTTACCCGAGATCAGCCCCCGGAGGTTCAGAAAGACCACAATACAGCAGGGAAAAATTGTCAAAAGTGGTGGGGGTATCCTGCCTAGGCATCAGGACGTGCTCCCACAGCAGAACTGGGGTAACTCAGCAGTCTTTCTACCCTTGTGGGGGATTATTAGAATCTTCTCCCTTGGGTGCAGAAAGATTACTTGACATCCACAAAAAATTGAAAAAGAAGGGTGGAGGCAGTCCACTGTGACAGGGTGACACAGGCAACACATTCACACCCACACATGCACACACACACAAACCACCCATTCACAAAACTCACTCACAAGTACGCATACATACATACATACATTCATATATACACGCACACACACACCAACCATCCAAATTGTAAAACCTACCTTCACTGCTGCTCTCCGGAAGTGAGGCTTCAGAGGTCTCAGAAGGGTTGGGACTGCTGCCTTCTCTCATTGGTTAACATTAGGTCAGTCAATGAGGGAAGGCAGTGGTCCCTCACTCGTCACAGAGTGGGATGGGGTCAGTAAGAGTTATTGACCCCATACCACTCTGTAACGAGGTGTCACTGATTAATACTCAGCCCAGGGCACTTCACGGCTTAAAACTGAGGAAAAAGGTGGGGGGAGTGGCTTCTCCATCCATACTGAGACAGGCTGCGGCTATCCCCCCCCCAAAAAAACAAATGTTTTTATATTTTGGCCATTTTCTAAGTTGCCTATAGGGGAATCCACAAACATTGACTACCATATAAAATCCACAAGGTATAGAAAAAAAGGATGCAAAATATGCATAGATACCTTTTGTTGAAAAGAAAGTTATGAAGGCTCTAAAAACATATCCAAAATATGGTGAGATGCTTTTAACCACATATATAATCATCAATATATGTATGGGTAACTAGGCCTGAGTGAAATAGTACTTACACTAGAATAATCAGAGTAATTTCAATAATTACGCATTACTCTTCTGATTCAAAAATATTGTGATTACGCCAGCTTGAGTAATTGAGTAATTTAGGGCAAAAACCCTACCACAGTAGCTACAAACTAAAAGAGAATGAGTGACGACTGGCTATTGCTGTGCATCTTCTGTAGCATTTAGTGCTATTTTCTTTACGAAAAATGCATCATCGGCCCATGTTTGATGAGAGGGTGCAGAAAATTGTACGAAATGCTGTATTACGCTTCCCACATAATTGCACACAATCACGAGCAATTTTGCGGTAATTTGAGTAATTACGCTACAAATAATTATGCCAGTTATGCCCACCTCTACTGTTAGTCGAATATGACTGTTGCTTTCGATTTGTCCAAAGTTTACCAAGATATTTGTTAGCGGAAAACCTTTCAGGGCCTTAGCAGGCCAAGAAGCCATAAAGCTCCATGCACGTTTTCAGTAAGTGTAACCTCGTTTTCAAACATGGCAGGGGAAGTGGGATGTTGTGAGAAGAATGGAAATTACCACTCAGCAAAATACGTCATCTAAAAAGGCCCAGGTTCTCAGTTTCTAGCACCCACAACAAATATGCATTCCTTCCCAGTGACAAAAGTCTTCCAACAGTGAGAGTTGGAAATTTCTTATTTCAATTTTTCAAAAGACGTTACAGAATTATTTTTTCATTCTTTCTCAGTAAGCTCATGAGTGGTTCAGTTTTGAACATACCTGCCTATGACTCACAAACAAAATGCTAGAAGGCCTAAAAATGAAAGTAACTGTTCCTTAGTTTGAAGTGATGAAGTGTAGACAATCTAAATAAATATGTTTAGGGTTCAACACTCCTCTTGATATTATGCCCCAGATAATCCACCTTGGCGCTTTGAATTTACATTCAGACATATTCAATGTCATAACATTCTCTGATAAGGGTGCCAGAACATTTGTTAACTTCTTAGCATGCTCCTAAGAATTCAGTACAAAAACGAAAGTGTTGTACTGGAGAACTATGGCTTCTCTTAATTTCATTCCAGATGCCCAGATAAGTGTCTCTTATGATGCACTGGAAAACAGAGGCAGCACTAACCAGTGCTTAACTTGAGCCAGTGTTTTCCGGTGCTAGGCACCAGCACTAAATTGTCAACACCAGCACTTATGCTAATCTGACACATTGTGCCACTGTTTGTCAAACTTAGAGATCAGCACAACAATGTTTGTTTATTAATTCCATGTACATTTAAAATGACTAATACCTGCCACCAAAGCCATTCCTATAGCTTTGGAGACTGAAATATTCTGAACTGTCAAACATTTAGGAATCTGATGGTCAGTGGTTGTTTTGGTACTGTCATTGGTAGTGACGGCTGGGTGGCTGCAGTAGCCTCCTGGCAAGGGTCCTGGCACTTATTTTTTTACAAATTAAGCACTGGCACTAACGAAACCAAACGACATTCAGCAGTATTGACAGATTTGTTCTAGAGTTAAGAATGCAGTCAAATGGCTTGAAAAAACAATGCAGCATGTCCTAGGAACGAAATACATTTGTGAATATTGGGAAAGGGATACTCATCAATCTAAGTGCATTATCAGGCAACAAAGGTCCAGACATAATCTGAGACCCCAAGATTGTTTCAGGAAATAATGACAGTAGATCCTCATACTGAAGACTAAACAGTTTCTATATTTTTTTTTGCATAAACCAAAAAACAAATCTTTGAGATTCTTTCAGCATGAGAAAGTTAGGTTCCTAACTTTTTCCCTCATTATGATGTCTGGCAGGCCGCCACTAACTTGCGGTCAGTGGTGGTCCGCCCGCCATACAGGGCATCGGTCCGACCGCCGCATTACAATGCAGGTGGTCGGAGCGATACTGTAGAGGGGAAAGACCGCCGCCTCTGACAGCATCCAAGATCCCATCGGGGCGACGGTCGAACTCCTATCCCTACTATGGAGGTGGGGCCTGTGCAAGCACCTCCGTAAGGATTAGTATGTCCCTTTCCGAATGCCTTTTCATAGCGGTACCACCGCCATGAAAAAACAGACAGAAACAGACTTTGGGGGCCCCAAGCAGGGCCCCATCCCCCGTGGGCCACTGCTAAGTGGCTTGGGGGGCACATGTAGTGCCCCCTCAAACATCCATGCACCGTGTGACAGGCACCACATGGTGCCTGGCACACAGTGCATGGATATTTACAAAGTGTATTTTTCTATTGCAGCTTGTGCTGCGGTCCTTATCCTAGTCTGCAGCATAATTCACAGTAGAAAAAGGCACTTTCCCCCCAACAACACAGTGGTCCCATCCTAATTTGGCAGATGGGCCTGCTGAATCATTGTCGGGCAGACTCTTGCCGAAGCGGTGGGGGTCGGCGTTCCGGCCGACCACCATTTTAATAAGGGTCTTTGTGCCTGACTGCTATTTTATCGTCTTATAAATTAATCCTTGAACTTTCCCACTGTTTCCGCAAAGACTTTATTTTTTTGTACAACAATTGTTTATTGAGCAACACAGAAAGCAAGCTAGTCTGTTTTAACATCAATCACATCCAAAATTCTACCAATGATAATCAGGGAGAAAGTGCAGTTTTTTTAAATAAAACACAGTTACCACTATCTGGTATAAACACAGGGCCTCATTTATGACGAATTGGCAAAGGGCAGTGCCACAAGTCTTCTTTTTGCCCTGCCCTGCTCCAATGTGAAATGGCAGGAATTCAATGTATTTATTAAATACGGTGCATTCCTGTCCTTTCCCCCTGTACTGGCGCACAATTTGCTTCATAGTGCCAATGTAGGCCCCCTTGCACCATGCTGCAGGGGTGTCTCAGTTGCAGGCAGGATTGTTTTTATGCAGGAAGGGGCAACTTCCTGCACCAAATCAATCCTGAGAGGCGTTTTCCTCTTTCTATGTGTGCTGCAGAATGCAGAACAAATGGAAAGCGGAAAAAAATAAGGAGAAATACAAATATTTCTCCTGGTTACATATGCTCTGGGGAGATGTAAGGTTTTGACACTGCCCCAGGTTTACGTGACTAAGTAAATCTGGGGCAGCTTCACAATCCATGGGTGTTACATGGGAAAACCCACCACAACACCTATGGAATGCCTCTTCGACACAGAGTAAGGCAAGGCAGCAACTTGCGCTGCTTTTTCTTACTCCATATCTATGAGGCCAGGCAAAGCCAAGCAGAGTGACTTTGCATCGCCTCATAGATATGATTGAGAGGCTTGCGCTGCCAGAGCTTCAAAAAAGTGACGCTTTGGTGGCCTCTCATAAATAAGCCCCACAGTTTATTGTCCATCCATCTCAATATTAATAACTAAGTTAGAATACTGTAGTCTCCATGCCACTGTTCATGACATACCTTTCAGGAGATAAAATGTCTTCATTGTACTTTATTCTAGATCAGCACACATGAAAAATGTTCACTCATAGATTGTCTTTTCACTTTTTCAAAAAGCTTTTCCATATCTCCTCAAATATTTCTATTTGGTCACTCAAATTTATATTATTCTTTGACACGTCATTATAGTACATGCCCCTTAGCCACTTACCTTGTATGAAGTTATGGTAGGAATTTTCCAGTGTATTAGAGTACCTATTTTTTCAACTACCAAGGATATTGAAAATTACCTCTGGTATTTAGTGGTGATTTCCAGTAAATATGATGATATATCAGGCTGTGAAATGGAACATGACCCAAGATCCCTGCTTATTTCAAGGTTTTCTTTCAGCCTGTTCCATACCAAGACCCAGTGGTTTTCCAATTTCTTATATTTTCGAAAAATATGAACAATGTCACAATTAGGCTTCACACACTTCCACCATGTCGAAACTGGGCTAAACCCAGTCCTTTGTCGGAGGGAGGCCAGTGTTATTGATGAAGGATTTAAAAATATCCTAGTTCAAACTTGGCTTCTGCCTTCCTTTGACATGATTCAAAAGCAAGTCCTTAAAGTCTTCTTCAGTAGAATTTGTTGATAATTGTTCCTCCCACCAGTTCTTTAGGATGTTTGGCGGATGTTTGTGAAAAACAGTGATCTGTCAAGTTGCCATAGAGGTCTGAGATTATACCCCTGTATTACCTCAAATTATTTTCTTAGAAATGATTGGAGTGGATCAATCAGAGATGAGCCCAGTAGCTGTCTTAGACAATGTGTCAATTTTCTGTATTTCCAGTTTTGCGATTGGGGCAATGAAAATGTAGTTCTAAGTTCACAACATTATTGAATTGTCCTTCTGTCCATAGATTGTCAATCACCAGACTACTCTTGTCCCTCCACATGTTCCAAGATATTGGTGGATCATCTATGAGAATTGCCCCACTTTCCCAAATGGAAGCCTCAGGGCCATATCTATGAAATTTGTGGTGCAGGGAAGCGCAGCAAGTCACCTTGCTGTGCTGCCTTGCGTCATAGGGAAAGGGCAGAAATTTGCCTATTTAGCCAATACTGCTCATTTCTGTCCTTTTCACTATGGTGCAAGGGTGCCTTTGTCGTAGGCAGGATTTGTTTGTGCAGGAGGGGGCACCTTCCTGCACCAAATCCATTCTGAGAGGCTTTTCCCCTTTCTATGTGTGCAGCAGAATGCAGCACACATAGAACGAGGAAAGAAATGAGGAGAAATAAAGATATTTATCCTCATTGTCCCTTTCCTGAGGAGGTCTATCATTTTGGCGCATTCCCAGGTTTGCAAGTCATTCTAAATCTGGGAATGCATCAAAACCCATGGGAGTTGTGTGCCAACACTCACCGCAATGCCCATGAAATGCCTGCCTTGAGCAGAGTAAGGGAATGCAGCAATTTTTGCTGCTTTGCGTGATGCAAGACTTTTAAAGCCATTCAAAGCCACACAAAGTGGCTTTGGGTGGCTTCATGAATCCGACTTAGAGGTTTGCATCACACATGTACCACATATGCCACAGAGGGCCTGATTACGATGAGGGTCGGAAAGCCTCTGACCGCAGGTCGGACTCTTTCCGAGACTCATCGCAGTTTCAGTTTCGACTGCCGCATTACAATGCAGGCGGACGAAACTGAAACCGGCCAGTCATTCTGGTTGAATTCCGACAGGCTCAAGGAGCCTGTTGGCCAGTCGGAGACCAGCATGTAATCCCTATGGACGGCGTTTCTGCCGTAGGGATTACGATGTCGGTTTCTGACAATCTTTCCATGTTGGGCTTTCCGACTTGGAAAACCTGTCGGAAAGCGACCTTGGTGGCCCCTAGCAGGGCTCCCTTCATCCTGCGGCCTCCTAAGGTGCCTGCCACGTGGTGCAGGGATGAACAGATTCTCCAATTTCTCTATGGAAGCTTGTGCTACGGCCGGTTTACGGCCGCAGCACAAGCTCCCATAGGGAAATGGGAGTATGCGACCACACCATGTGCGGTCGCATCATAATAAGCTTTGGGGAACCGCCGATCCATGGTCAGGCGGTTCACATACCGATACGGCGTCGGGCGGACTTGCTAATAAGGCCCTCAGTCTGTATTTGACTATGGGATTTCAATTTAGTATGGGGCTTATACCATGCTAATTCTAGAGAGTGGATTATTGGACTACATTTTTCCTTTACCTGCCTATCATTACACACAGGATAGACACAGAGGGGTCGATTCCGAGTCGGGCCGGAAATTTCTCCGACCGAGCCGGACCCGGAGAGATTTCCGACCGAATCGGACCCGTGCAGTCCGACCGAACGAGTCCGATGCGTCCGTATGTTATCGGACACGAGTCGGTCGGACTCCCATTGAACTCAATGGGAGCCGGTCGTACAACGCGTACGCGGGCTCCCATTGCCTCAATGGGTGCGAGGCGGACAAGGGCGCCTCCTACAGCGAGTACGCCGCGAGCGCTCGCGGCGTACACGCACAGGTAGGGGGACCCATGGGTCCCCCTGTGTGCGCCTCGCACGGGTAGCGCAGTACAGGGGTCCGACACGGACCCCCAAAGTACGGCTCCGACAGCGAGTTCGAGTCGGACGGCGCGAGTCGGTCGGAGCGGTCGAGGTGCGCATCGTACTTACCCGGCCGGAAAACGTCTCCATTGCGCGGTGCGGATCGGGTCCGACCGAGTCGGTCGGAGCGGTACGGTCCGGGTACGAGTCGGTCGGAGCGGTCGGGTCGCCCGGACGAGTCGGTCGGCGAATTCGCATCGTACTCGCTCGGCCGGACCCGCGTACGGTTCGGTCGGGAAACAGGCTTTCGCATGGCTTTTTTCCCGACCGAATGGTATTGGGTGCGCCTCCGACCGAGATCGGAATCGACCCCAGAGTAGGTTGTTTAGAGGATCACTTTTTCAGTTCCTTCTTAACTGTTTTTTATTTATATACATGGAACAGGTATTTGATACAAGTTAACTGGTGTGCAATACTGTAATGCTCTGTTTATAGTAGGTGGAAGTCTTTATAGTCAAGGGCCATGTATACTTAAGCTACTTTCAGTCTAACCTCACTATCATTCCAGATAAAAAAAAAATATTTTGTTGTTTAATGTATGTAGTAGTACTCCTGACACTTTTAATGGCACCATAGAGAACATATAGCTACATTTACAAGAGATTCAGGTTGCCCTTTAGCATGCTCTCCATACTCGTTGTAAGGTGAACTACAAATATTTGAAGCATGATTGTTTCCATTGAAAAGGAGACATGCCTAATGCTGCAGCTGTGGGTGACTTTGCTAAGGTGAGGACTTCACATTTACCCCAAATATTGACATTATTGTGATCTGTAACATGAGTAAACATATAATAATATTTTTGCTCTGATACCAGTGCATTTCTGTCTCAGTTTTCCCTGATAGATATTGCTAAGGGCTTTAAACCCTGAAGTGCCCAGGTTCAAGTGTCAATCAGTGACACCTCATCACAGAGTGGGGTGTTGTCAGCAGTCTCACTGATCCCATCCCACTTTGTGACGAGTGATGGACTGCTGCCTTCCCACCAGTCCCAATCCTTTTGGGACCTCTGAGGCTTACCTCCCAGAGAGCTGAAGTGAAGGTGAGTTTTGTTTTTCAATGTTTGGTGCGTGCATGTATGAATGTATGCATGTATGTATGTATGTATGTATGTGTATTTGAGAGAGTGTTGTGAATGGGTATGTGTGTCCACATGTGTGAATGCATGGGTGTGAGTGAGCGTGTATATGTGTGTGTGTGCCCCTCCCTCCAAGCTAAAATTGCAGGCTGCCACTGGGCTTCACTCCTGATTGGCACATTCACCTTATATATAAGGTATAAAAGTATATTCACGGCCCGTAAGTTAAATGTTACTAGAGAACTGTAGTACATATGATGCCACCTATAAAGTGACAATGCAAAGCATGCCATCAGGTCTGTCCCTGCAGCCTAAGTATGCAGTTTTAAAACTGCCAATGCGACTAGGCAAAATGAATAAATCAGGTCTAAAGCTTCTTTTATAATACTTATAAGTGAACCCTAATGTAGGCGCTAGATCCCTATAGGGCAGGGTGCATGGTATTTAAAATGTAGAAGGGGGTAACCTATAGGCAATTTTAATCTTAGATCCTATTGCACCCTCTAAAAAGAGCTTTGCTAATCAACCGCATTGACCCCACCCAAACATATTAGGGGTATTGGGTGAGAGTCCCAGAATGAAGCATTGCATCAGTGGTACTGATGGGTTAGGGTCCTTTTTACTAAAACCATCTAGAGTCCCCCTCACCTTATTGATTAAAAAGAGGGATTAGAGAAATACAGTAACAAGAGTTCTCTCCCTTTATTAAATTGCTTGTTGTAATGTTGGAAGCTGAGGAGACTATTTAATTTTGCTTTTAACTCTCCATCATCCCCTGATATGAGATTGGTTTAAAATATAGGGCATATGTATTCTTTGTTTCACATGTCCTGGCTGTGAAAAACTTCCAAAGTTTTCTTTCACTGTGACAAGGCAGGCTCTCCCATAGGAAATCACTGGGTTAGAATATAACACCTTAAAACTCTTAACTTCATTTTGGAAGTAGCTAGAACAATAATTCAAGGACTCATATTAATAGAAATTTAAAATCAAACGTAATGACCAAGTCAGATATTATATTACTATTTATAACTTTTAGAAATTTATCATTTTCCGGTCTGAGGCGAGTGTGCTTTTTTGCTAGTGTTCATTGTCACCCAGGAGCTAAACGGTTCCTTGAGTAGGTGTAAAGTGGCTCCCAGAGCTGAGACAAAAGGAGAGGGGTTGACCTTTCCCTGACAAGGTGCCCCTCCAGGCTGTGCCAAGGATCTTAACTAACTTCAAAGGATGCCTACCTTGTCACAGGCAGCTTTAACTCACACAGGGGCCTGCCCCACTCTATAGTCCTGCTAGTCAGCTAGGCATCAATCCCAGTGGGAGAGAAGCTGTCCCCAGAACTGGTTTTGAGTGACCACAAAGGAGGGTTAGCCAATTATTATAGCCACACCTCTGGGTGGGCACAGAGAGTTCTGCACAGGGGAAAGAAGCTTATGCCATCTTGGTTTTAGGCAGGGAAGGGCTCTATGGGATAGTTTGCAGTAAAACACACAGAAGGTGCGGCAGAAGTGGGTAGTGTCACCACAGGGAACTTTTATCCCATTGGATAGGTAATGGCCGGGAGTTTCCTCCACCCACAGGCTTGCACCTGGCATAAATATGGCATCCTCTGTATCGTTCTTAGAATGCCTTTGGATCTGTGGATGACAGAAGAAGGACTATGCCTGCTGTTATGAATTGTGGGGAGAACTATAAGGACTGGATCTGCTCCACCTGTACCCAGGATTGAGAAGTAGACTCCAAGGAAGCTTCAGGGACACAAAAGCTGCAAGAATCCCACTTTCCTATGGGCCCAACTGACCAGTTCCAATTATACCTGTCCTGTACCCTGCTGGTGAGTTCTGATGGAGTGGGTCCTGACACCTAAGTGAGTGTCCCTAAAGTTCTGGGGGCCTTAAATATGTGTGAGAGTGTACTCCTCCTGCCTAACCCTAAAACCTGGGTTCTAGAAACCGCTTCAAGGATTTTTGCCTGGAGAATCAACTGAAGACTATACCAACCTGTCAAATTACTCCGACAAAGGTGCATTGCTGCTTAGCCAAAGATTCAGGTTGCTCCTGCTCTGAGCTTCTCTGCACCAGCAAAACTGTTTTGTGGGAAAGATAGTCAGTCTTGTCAACCTTGTTCTGCTACAGCTTTCAGCTTTGCCCTGCTAAAGGAATCATAGCTCCAAAAAAAGTGACTAAGGACCTGATTAGATCTTGGCAGATGGGTTAATCCTTCACAGCGGTGATGGATATCCTGACCGCCAAAATATAAATCCCATTATATCCTATGGGATTTATATTTCGGCGGATGGGATATCAATCACCGTTGTGATGGAGTAACCTGTCCCTCGAGATCTAAATCCGGCCTTAAGTCAGAAGGTAGAAATCTTCACCAAGTGAAAGTGCCAAAAATGTCCTTCTTTGGGTGTGAATTTTGGACTGCTCTCACTTGGGGCTTTCCTGCCAAAAGTCAAATTTGTCTGATGGCAATCATGGAATCCATCTTGGCCACAGTCTGCTGCCTGGCCCTGCTGGGGATCTGTGACTTCCATTTCAGAGACTAAAGGTCTGATTTATTACAGTTCATCATTCCGACCAGAGGGACGGACTGAATTTGTCAATCCCCATGGCGAAGACACTGTACACTACATTTATTAATTACTGCCTAGCAGGTGGTCATTTATAATGCATTGGCAGCAACCACCATCACAGCGGGATTTGCCAATGCATTTCACTATTTGGTGCAGGGGTGCATCAACATGACACAGCCCTGCACCAAACAGTTTTCTTGTTTTTATTTTTAAACCGAAAATCCTGAAACAGGATTTTCTTTTTGAAAACCAAAAATGTTTTATGTTTTTATGTTAAATGTTATCATAAAGCGCAACAATTACCCGGAGGCATCTGTGAGCTGCAAGGATACGGAGAAATGCCCGCCCAACTCGTTTTTGGAGAGCCTGGTATTAAGAGCCCTTCAAAAAGACAGTAGATTAGGCATTGACTTGATATGCAGTGGAAGGGAATTCCAAAGTTTCGAAGCCCCTACTACAAAGCTTCTTCTGCCCCAGGAGGAAAGCCTAAATTAAGGACGTCAGTGTTACTGGTGGTGCTAGAGCACAGCGGCCTTTCTGGCTGGTTCAATCCAAGCCTGTTTTTGAGGAATTTAGGGCCTGAATCATGTAGGGCCCTAAACTTTATACACAAGGCCTTAAATCTCACTCTTTGTTTTACAGGAAGCCAAAGAAGCTTCCTTAATGCAGGTTTAGCTGATTGGAATTTAGGAATTCCTGACAACAACCTAGCAACTGCGTTTTGGAGAGATTGGAGCTTATTAGCATATTGCAATTGCATATTAAGATATAAGCCATTGCAGTGGTCCCGTTTTGCTAAGACTAAAGTAATTACCACTGTAATTTGTAGAATAGGGGGAATGTAAGGCAAGATCTTCTTAATTATCTTAAGTGTATAAAAAGATCCAGATATGGTCGCATTGACTTGGTCTCGAATGCAAGCTTGTTATCCATAAGGATGCCTAAATTCTCTACCTCCCGGCTGGTGAAAGTATGGATCCTAACTCCAAAGGCCAGCGAGATGGCGTCCAGTAGGCGGTATCCTTCCCGAAAAGAAGAAACTCCATATTGCTGGAATTTAATTTAAGAAAAAATGCAATGCTCTCTTCACCATGGGAGTCATCTCCCATGGCGGGGGAACCATTATTAGCATTTTACTGTCCCTTACCAGCAGGGTTTGCCTGGCCATGACAGACAGTAAAATAATGGCTATATGTACACCCATCCTGATTGGGGTCCCGATAGAATAAGGGCCATCGGAGAGGTTTGACTATTGCAATGACAGAGTAGTCACTGTGTAGTAAAGCCTATGGTCCGCCCTCATCTAAATTGGGTGGGCAGACCATTATCTTGGCAGTATGTAAGTATACGTTGCGATGGAGTATATATACCACCAACATATGTCAGAAGGTAAAGCTTCTAGTCTCTGTGTTAACTGCGGCCAACTCTAAACTTTACCCTTGTCCCGATCTAACGTGACCAGTTGCCTGCATTTGGCACTTGGCTCTTTTTGGCAGTATTTTTATTTAAAATACAAAAAAAAATGTTATAGCCCCGATTCCCCATACTAGAGTTTTGTTGTTTTGGTGTCATTTCTTTCTTTACAATATTCTCTATTGAGTGTCAATTTTCAAATAATTCTTTGGTAATCTCCTGAAAATTGGTTGATGTACACCTATATTAACTCCATAAACATTCAATATTTGGTTCAAATAGTTCCAATACTACTCTGTATTATATTGCGGAGAGGTAAGTAGGGTTCTCACTAAAATGTTGTCCCAAAAATTCACAAACTGCTGATATGTTAATAATTTTACTTTTTCATTTTAATTTCACTTTTTTTCAATTGTTCCTTCTGATTGCTCTTAATACAGATGTGGAAAGTTATTCCCCTTATGTCCATTGGTTAATAAAATGCAGTTGTAATACTCAATTAATTTCCATAAAGCAGATAGTCATAAATTGACAATCAGAATTTACTTTTCTCCAGATCATTTAGCACCGTATTTATAGATGTGTTCAAAGAGCAGTCATTTAAAGACGCCCAATGATTTTATATTGGCATTCAGAATTTGCTTTTCTCCTGATCGTTTGGCAACGTGCTTAATGGTGCATTCATAGAACAGCCAACACGTCTTTCGCTCTTTGTATTGTTTCTCAAGGCTGAAAGTCAATACATTGTCATAAAGGGAGTAACTTTAACAATATATACATGGCGTCTCACACAGTAAGTGATTTCCCAAAGACCATTGTGTTACATGGTTGTGCTCATAAAGTTATCTTTATCAGTGATCATATCGCGTGTTTCATGTTTTTGATAATGATTGGACTCATTGCCCCTCTAGATTATGACCTTAGAGGCCCTGGTACTTTTTAGAAAAACTATGATTCCAGTATTTTAAGTTAGTTAGAGGTTACATTTGTTATATTTTCTATAACAACGGACACTGGCATGCTCTATGTGATCTAATACTAAATGTTGTTACCTTGGTGAACAATCATCCATACGATTCATCCCTAAGTAGGGTCTTCTAAAGTTCTATCAAGAAAAGTAAAGATGGAGTGGATATGATACTAAGTGCAAGTCTTGATTATCCTATTAAAGTGGAATACAGATGTTTATGTAAATGATATCCAATATATACCGCCCGTCACGGTACGTAGTATCTCAAAGAATATTCTCCAAGAAATGGAGTCTAAGCAGATTTCATTTAAACAGGTGTATGTTTTGTAAAGCTACCGTTTGCAATAAAAAAGGACTCAGAGGTCCCCTTTGGTATTGTGTAAGAAAGCAATTCTCCTATTATTAGCCAGAAAAGGAATTCAAAACCTCTAATTATATAGCATAGAAATAGCATTTTTTTTTTGAGTCACAGATGGTTCTAAATACATAGCAAATTTTACCAGTTTTGAATAGTTTAATCCAAGCAGGAGGGAATTGGTCTCTGCAGTCCTGTTGATCGGTCTCTGCAGTCCTTGCAGTCTCATCATATACAGCATTCTACTCAGGCGCCATTTTGTAGTATAGTGTAGAGAGAAAGCTCTACCTCAATGTAAAGTGGGTTTAAAATAGTCCCTATAGCTGGGATATATTCATGTGATGAAGCCCCACTAAGGGTTTTGAATTATTTAAAATGTTGAAACACATTGACACTTACTCGTGATATAGCATGTATTTTTATGATCTTTTGTCTTGGTTTCATTTGGTTCTTAATGAGCGTAAATCTAGAACGCTCCAACCACAGACATTACTGCAGGTCAGGGGGCGCCATGTTGGACGAGGGCTTGACATAGTTAATCCCTGTAGCTAGAATATATTCTACGTGCCGAAACTTCACGTAATATAGTCCCACCTTAAGTTTAAATATGAAACTCACGTAAGGAGCACTGATAAGGATAACATTATGAGCACAACCATGAAACACTGTGGCCTATGGGAAATCACTTATGCTCGTGACTGCTAGTGGACAGGGGACTCCTGGTCCCAGGCTGCAAAGCACCAGGAGGTGCCAACATCCTCTTTGGGGGCAGGACTTCAACGCGTTCTTAAGCGCTGACCCGTCTCCCATGGCACGGGACACTCGTTACTCCTGGTGGACAGGGTGCTTCTGGTCCCAAGCTGCAAAGCGCCAGGACTTGCCAAAATTCACTTCGAGGGCAGGTCTTCAATGCGCTTTTAAATACTGCCCTATCTCCTGCCGTGGCCGGGCCAAGGGCTGGCCCATTTTTCATCTGTCAGTGCGAGGAATAGGCAGGGCACGGCCACCCTCCTAACGCCCCCCAAAAAAGTACTGTTTTTATTTACTTCTCTTCACTTCTGGGGTGTCCTTACAATCCTTGGATCAATTCTGGGACCAAATTAGGATTGCAGCAAAATGTCCAAGAGAAAAGCCACCAAGACCTTGCCCGGCAAAAGAAATAAAAGCTCTAAGTTAACAACTGTAATTCAGCAAGGACATCCCAACGTAACACAACACTCAATGACATAGACATTCTGATTGAGGAGGTTGAGTGTCTACTGGAGGGCGAAAAAGCTAGAGACCATAACAAGAGGGAACTGGTGTGTAGGATAGCTCCCATTTTTGGCACTCAATTTAAAAACAATCCAGCCAAACCCAAACCGAAGCCAACTGAGACAGACCCCCATATGCCTCCTGAGTTGCTGAAGGACAGTGTAATGAACACTAACACTTCTATGCCTGAAGAACATGTTGCTGTACCACTAGAGCCTGTGATAACATGTTTGAATATATTCTCAGTTCTAGCTGACCCCCAGTTAAGTAGTGACACAGGGGTGACTATAGAGCACCCTGTAGATAATGGTAATCGAGCAGCCTAATTCCCTGTGGTCCTGGGCGAGGGGGAAGTTGGCATTCCAGTAATTAGTCATATAATGGCTTTTGTTAGAAACCTCCATGATGAAATATCTAATTTAAAAGCCCAAGTGGCAGCATTGTTGGGAGAAGCTGAGAGACTAAAACTATGCAACCCCACTGAAAAACTAGGGAGGGAGAGGGCCTCTAATAATGTCCCCAATGACATGTATACCTCCCTGATCAATGATCGTAATAAGCGTAAGGCTGCCGGTGACATGACGACCCAGGGTTGAGGACAAAAGCCCCACACTAGCTCAGCCTTATCTCTCACAACTTGAGTGCCTTCTCCTCCAGTAATTAGGCCCACAACAGATGTTCTGCCTAGGGCAAAGACCCACAGCTCTGTGGTATAACACACACAACAGACATTGTCGCCCAGCCCACACAAAAGCAGCTCTCACACACTGTAAGCAGGAGGGCTCCCAATCGAGAAGGGCAAAGTGATGAAGTAAGGAACTCAGGCAGTGTCTGTTTGATAAAATGTGCCTGAACTAGGCGTTGGGGTAAGAGTTCGAGGAGCCACTTAAAAACAAATGCATATACCTGATAAGATCTGTATATAGCTGTTACCTAATAATTTGCTTGGACATTATTGCCACAAAAAGATTTCACGACCTAACAGGGCCAAATGCTGATTGCATTGAACTAAAGCTTAGGCATAAATAATTAGTTGAGGGACTGGTGGGATGTGGCTTGTGGAATAATCAGGCTAAACCACATGTATAGTATATACAATAGAGGGGTGAGAGGCACTAGGGAAATCCCTACCCTGAAGCAGTTTATGCCACACAGAGGGAACTTCAATATACACAATGCTGGGATTGTTGTTTGGGATTTTAACACAACTATTGAGACAATAGACGCTAATGGTGAGTCCCCTGTAGAGCAGGATGGTTAATGGGGTATCCCTGCCCTAGCGATCATCCTGGAGAAGCAACGCACAGATGGCACATACCAATTGATGTCTTTGTTTTTGCTTTATGGCTGTAGGGCCTGCAATGGCCGCATGCGATCTGACCTCCAAGCCCTGCATACTTTTAACTTCCCATGACACTCCAGTAGATAGATTATGTCTTTGTCTCTCTGCCCTCAGGGAAATTTGTTAAAGATTTGACGGTGATTGAAAGGCAAGATAGTGGCCAGAATGCCTTACACTTTTAAATGCGGGATTTTATAACATGCTTGGAGGCTGCTCCAAAATCATTAAGAAGGGATATAAAGTCAGCCAACAATATGCGCACTCTGAACTGTGCTACAGTGTCTACTAAACCTGAAACGTTGACCTCTATAAAAAGGGTGCTAAATATTGCCCTAGACGACATATCAAGATCATACACCTTGTCATCCCTGACATCCACAGGACTATATTCCGGGAAGTGAGAAACTGTTTTAGCCAAAATGCTAGGAAGGTCCATTCCTATGCCAAACAAAGCTCCTCATGGCTTAACAAAGACTGCAGGGCTGAAAAAACGGAACTGCTTTATGCGCTTAAAACCGGCAGAGGTGATCTCATAAGGATAAAGCAGGTACAATATAAAAAAAACAGGTGTAGGCTCGCCGGGCCTGTGATTCCAAACATTAGGATCAAATATCTGACGCCTCAAAGACAACGGATGGGAAAAACGTTTGGGAGTTAGTGGCCACTGGGGACCAGTGTAGAAGTGCAATTTTAATCAATTTTATTCAGCCCAAGGTATGGTGGCAACACTTACCTGACCTATACGGCACAGCAGGAGAGGATAACTCTGTTCCTCATGAATGGATAGCGATAGGGTGCTCTACAACCAAACCTGAATTATTTGTAGACCTTGAAATCACTAGGAGTGCCATCAATAGTATCATACCAAGCAAAGCAGCAGGACCGGAAAGAATACTGGGGGATCTCATTAAAGCTGATATAGCGAGCTGGATCTTATATTTTAACAAACTTGCAAGTGCAATAGTAGAAGGTGCTCAGGTCCACTTCTCCTGGAAATCAGCAGAAATCGAACCTATCCACAGAAAGGCACCAAAAACTCATCACTGAACTATGGACCGATCAGCCTTTTAGATGTATCACAAAAGATATTCTGTAGGCAGATTCTGAGCGCCCTTGAATCTTGGATTGAAGATGCAGCCAAGATTTCTGTGTATAGTCTGGAAAACTGTGGTCATCCAGAAAACCCATTTACATGTAATCTTTGTAGATTTAAAAACCGCTTTTGACTTAGGGCCCGATTCACAGAACTAACTTACGACAAAATCCTAAACTTACTACCATTTTGGTATTCACAGAATGAACTTACTCATTTTGGTATTCACAGAATAAACTTACTCATTTTGGTATTCACAGAAGAAACTTACACATTTTGTGTAACTTACACATTTTGTGTAACTTACTCATTTTGTGTAACTTACACATTTTGTGTAACTTACACATTTTAGTATTCACAGAAGGCACTTACTCATAGATGAGTAAATGCCTTCTGTGAATACCAAAATGAGTAAGTTAATTCTGTGAATACCAAAATTGTTGTAAGTTCATTCTGTAAATACCCAAATGTGTAAGTTCATTCTGTGAATACCAAAATTGTTGTAAGTTCATTCTGTGAATACCCAAATGTGTAAGTTAATTCTGTGAATACCAAAATTGTTGTAAGTTCATTCTGTGAATACCCAAATGTGTAAGTTCATTCTGTGAATACCCAAATGTGTAAGTTCATTCTGTGAATACCAAAATTGTTGTAAGTTTAGGAGTTTGACGTAAGTTAGTTCTGTGAATCAGGCCCTTAGTCTCCCGTTGCAAGCTCTGGGAGACGCTAAGGCAAATGGAGATCCCCTTGCCATTTCTTGACATTTTAATCCGCCTACATTCTGACACATATGCACAAGTGAGATGGGGACAGCAAGGCGAGCTCACAGAACCCATTAGAGTTGAGAGGGGGTGTGCGTTCACCCCTACCCTCTTTTCCCTGTACCTAAACAATGTAAATGATGTAAAGGCATAGATGGTACCGTGCAGGAGTGATGCTCCAGTAATTGCTGGCCGTAAAACAGAGATACTACTTTTTTGGGATGTTTTTCAGACCCTGATGGATAATTTTGCTGCTTTTTGTTTAGACTGGAGTCTGGAAATAAACCTGGGGAAAATGAAGTTCATGTGTATAAATCCATCCAAAAATTCAGAGGATCTATCAAAATCAATGGTCACTGTTTGGAGAGGGTGGACGATTTCAATTATCTGGGTATTAGATTGAACTCCAACATGTCCTGGTCTCCCCAAGTTAGGAAGAGTGGCCTAAGCCTGTGTCAACATGCATCTCTTGTGTCCAAACTGTTTAACTGCTCGTACACTAGACAGATATGTCCGGCCCTCAATATCTATCAGATAAAGGCAGTAGCAAGTGCCCTATATGGAGTTGAGCTGTGGGGTCATACTGGAAACACACCATTGGCAATTGGCAAAACTTAATTCTTAAAATCCCTAGTGAAGCTACCCCAGAGCACCTCCATGCTGCCTTTAATGTGGGACATTAAAAACTGTAGTGGATTTGAAGGTTTTCTTGACTATATCATGGTCCCTTTCGTCAAGCAGCTATATATCAAGTTTCGCTATGGCATCCTTCCTATCAAGAGTTTCACCAAAAAATGAAAGGACTGATTACAGCATTGCATGCACATTTTGCCTCAAAGCTGATGGATCTCTTACACACTTTTTCTCCTTTTGCCCAGGTTATGAGCAGCCGAGTAAATGATGAATAATTCCAATTTGTAGGCAAATGGAACCTAGACAATGTGAGAGGACTCTCAGATTGCTGCGTGTAGATACTACTGAATTGCATGTTTGTGTAGTTGTGAAATTTCTACATCAAAGCTGGTGCAGAAGAGCAAATGCTATGACTCAATCATAACAGGCCTAGTGGCCCTGTGTGGTGATTTGCTTTGCATACATACCCACATAGGCCCCTTTGTCCCTTGGCCCACTTCTCTTGCACCTCCTCCTGTACACAACTATGGGTAGTTACTGATAAAGGTCTCAACTGACCTTGCAGGCCATGACGAGGGTTACATCTTATCCCCAAACACTTTACAGTCTTGGTACTCGCTCCACTAGTATGGCGTTCATATTATGTCTCCATTGTGGTATTTTTAACATCTACATTTATTTACTGCTAGATGTCCTATGAGCATCAAATTTTGCATGTATTGGACTTTTGTAAATGTTATTGATTTTCTGCACCTTTATGGTTTTTACCGAAATAAAGTCCATTATGATGAAATCACTTGCGGTGTGAGCCACCATGTATATATTAATAAAGTAATTTCTTTATGCCAATGTGTTGACTTTCAGCCTTGAATAAGACCCCACCCCCCAACAGGCTATACAAGGGGCAAAATACATGTTGGCTGTTCTCTGAATAAACCATTAGTCAAGTGAAAGTAATACTCGAGTTGAATACACCACTAAGCACATTGTCAAATGATCGGGAGAAAAGCAAATACTGAATGCCAATATACAATCATTCGGCCTCTTTAAATGAATGCTCTTTGAACGCATCTATTAGCACGCTGCTAAATGATCTGGAGAAAAGTAAATACTAATTTTGCTTTATGGAAGTTAATTAAATGCTTCAAGAATATTACAACTGCACTTTATTGATCATCGGATATAAGGGGAATAACTTTGCACATCTGTATTAAGAGCAATCAAGAGGAACAATTGAAATAAAGATCAAATTGTTAACATATCAAGGAGCTTATGAATTTTGGGACAACATATTAGTGGGAAAATGTATTACCTCTCTGCATTATAATACAGAGTGGTATTGGAACTATTTGAACCAAAGATTGAATGTTTACGGAGTTGATATAGATGTACATCAACCAATTCTAAGGGGATTATCAAAGAATTCTTTGAAAATTCACACTCAATATCACTCTACATAACCATGAGGTGGAGTTGGCCCAACCGCAAGAAGTGTGAAAAACTTTTACCCTATTCATAACGGTTAAAACGTATCAGTAGAAAGGTATCATTTAGCAGGGAGGAGTTGGTCGGGCCTAATATTCGCATACACTGAATTTTTAGTGTGTTGTGTATTTGACTTTTTTACTGTTTTGGTACTTCTAAATGCTTTATACATTTTCTTGTGTTACTCCGGTCTGTACTGTGCCATAGCTACCTCGGTTTGAGCTCAGGTTTAAAATCTCGGAAACCTTTACTGGAAACAAAGATAGTGGCATTATTACTTGTGGTAGACTACCATCCATCCCAACTAATAATCCACTTTCTCACAGCTGGGATGTAAAACATCTGTAATTAACCATTGCCATGTATTCCTATATAACCATCTCACTTTGTTAATGAAAATCATTACTAAACTCATCCTTTCCATTATATTAACTAAATATCTACAGTCCACGCAGTAAAAGGCCTTTTCGGCATTATGAGGCAGATGATGTTTCTTTCACATCTTATTTAACCTGCCAGAGAACATGAGACTGAGTTCTCATATGTGAGGTGGATTAATGATTCAGGACTGGCCCCCTTGTAAGAGAAATTTCCGTTTGACCTTGTTGAGTAAGAATTCTGCCTGTAAGTGCCTGGCAGTGTTTATTAAAGAAACGGGTATATACATGGCTCAGCTTGCAGGGTCTTTATCCTACTTAAGTATTAATGATTTCTTTGCCCTTGAATTCGTATGGTAATTCCTCCACCTCTACACCTTCTTTGAATTTTCTGTGCAGTAGTAGGGCTAGTTTGAATGTATTCATTTTGTAAAATTCGATCGGGAAGGTATGCTGTCCTGGGGCTTTTCCTGTTTGCATGTCATCTGTAGCCTTGCCATAATCTTCCTCTGTCATTTCCTCTTATAGGGTTTATCTTAAGCCTGATGTAAATTTTGGTATGTTACGTGTATCAAGAAATGGCGATTCTATGTTTGCCTGGCCGATGTTGTCAGCATGGTATAGTTTGAGGTAACAGGTGGCAAATTCAGCTGCTGTTGCTGCTTGGTTACTTCAGATTTTACCTTGACTCTCAGAGATCACTGGTAAATTAGTTTACCTTCAGAGACTTTAGTTGGATTACTAGTAGCCTTCCCAGTTTCTCACCTTGCTCATAGTGATTCTGTTTTATTCTCACTAGTACAATCTCTGTTTTGGAAATAACTAGAGTATTAAGCTAGTACTTTGCTTTGAACATTTGCCTCAGTGTAGCTTATTGAGTTTCACCACTATAAGAGTTTGTCAGTCTGATAATCTGTATTTCTGACTGTTTCACTGACACTCTCAAGGTATAAGTATATTTATGTCTCTTTGTAATTGGATCATGTTGTTTTCCAGCATGCCATTAGGGTTAATGGAAGCTACTGTCAGTCTTCACAGCATAATTGCGGATGTCAGAAAAAAGTTGATACGGATGATGACTCATAAACGAATGAGGTAAATGTGCAGCCTTTTCTGTTGAGTACATTATTCAGCAAAGATCCACTACTGCCTGATCAATTATGATGGCTTGTAGAAAATAATCAGTCTCTGGTCATATGCAAGTGACCAGTCTATTAGTGAATCTAAGATCAGACATCAAATTCTGTGTATACCAGAGGAGGAGCACAGCACTCTCACGCATACGTACTCTTTTAAAAAACAGGCTGTTGGGCGATCAGAGCATGTATTAAACCTGGAAGATGCCGAGGAGGGACAAGATGCCAGCAGAGACACACAGAAGGAGCCTAGGGACACCAAGTGAAGAAGACCTGTGGAGATCATTCTTGAGCACTGCAACACCTGAGTAGTATGGCCAAAACCCACTCCAGGACCTCAAACGAAAGGGATAAAAGCACAACTGGAGAGGGAGAAGAGCCCAGGACTCACTTTTCCACATTCTGAACCAACAGTGGTCTCAGGAGAGGTCATGTCTTGCCAGATGGGTGGCTCCATAGTGATATCGGCCACTTACTTCTGACTAGCAAACCCAAGCCCCCCTGTCATCTTTTATCCAAATGAGGATGTGCACACAAAGAAGGGGGTTAGAAAACCCTTTTTTTAATATAGAATGCACTTTCTAAAATTACCCCAAGCATGGGGAAAGAGCATGGTAAGCACTAGTTTTGTTGCTCTTTTTTGGGCCCAGAGGGAAGGGGAGTTTTGGACTCTTTTACTAGAAGAAAACAGGGTGGTCCCTCAGATCCCTGTACTATTCTTTTATCCTCTGTTCTTTCTTTTCCTTTTATTTCTTAAACTTTCCTCCTTTTCAAAGTAATACAGAGGACTTAAGAGTCTCTTGTACTTTATTTAGCATTCAGTTTTTATTTTAAGCCAGGAAAACACATTAGAAATTATGCTTCAGGGCATTGGACACCCTTTAATACTTATCACATATTTCTTTGTTTTGAGGTCCACTGGACAAGGTTACCACCTAAATAACTGTACAACCTTGATCTAAAACTTTGTTGTTACACCAATGTACTCTGTAAAGTTACTGACTGCCCGAATATCTTTTGACCCACTTAACATCCATTTAATGTAATTTGCCGATCGCATATCAAACTCTAGATAGGTCAAACAGGACACTCAATTTGACTCCTACTGCTGCATATATTGATCCTATAACAATAGTCAAAGTCTGTTTGAACCCATCCATATTTTAAGCATATTGACAGGGATTTCCTAATGTAAATAGCTACTCCACTCCATCGGGGGTAATTTACATAGAATCACTTATTTTGGTGTGTGAGTTTTACTTGTGTAAATTACTCAGCCCACCCCGTCACGCTTCAGCTTATCACATTCAAATTTTTTCTCTTTCTCTATGTAAATCTCTTCCCCTGTCTCGCTCTACCCGGTGTCACTTAAGTATTTGTGGGGACCCGGACAGCATGTATTTCAGCTGCTTTATGGTGACTCAGTTTCTGAAACTTTAAGTACAATTAAATGTTGTTTGACTTTGGTGGCTTTAATTAGCAATAAAATGTACAATAAAATTAAAGTTGTTATGAACAGGGCCCCCCAAAATCTGTTTTGCCCAGAGCACCAAAAATCCTTAAAATGACACTGCGAGTGGCCAGTACATTATATCTACTCTAGTTAAATGATACTTGATGCACCAGGACGATATGGCCACCCACCTGGAAGTAACTTGTACTTTAGGTACAATTTACTACAGAGCTTCTACAGGTTCCTTTAAGTAAGTTTCCTCAAAAAATCAGGGGCTCTATTATGTAAAGGGCGGCACTTTCCCTGTTTGCGCCTGGCGCACCCTAAAACAGGTTTGCTAGGCGCAAACAGGGAAAGTGCACCCTATTACATGGAATGAACTGCCCCAGAGCGCGAAAACCGGAGTGGCTGTTTTGATGCGTTTTCACTGTGCAGGCGGCACCCGCCTGCACTTTCAAAGGGGATTAGAGATCCCCTTGCCGGCGGTGCAGTCACTGACTACACGTGCCTGCAAGGGGATGTCTGGTGGGTCCGTAGGACCCCATTTCCCCCTCCAGGGGGCTGCTCTCAGGGGGCGCACTGACAGTGCACCTCCTTTTAGTTGGCGCGTGCACCTCCTGAGTGCTTCTTTGCCTCTGCGCCCCGGTCTGTAATACGGTGCGGGCGCCCAGGAAAAGGGAATCCCTCATTTGCATGGAGCATGCCCCCATGCAAATGAGGGCACTCCCCATACAGGGGGGCTGACGCTTTATGTGTGCCAGCGCTATCTGTTTTACAGAAGGGGCTGCAAAGACATCTGCGGCCCCTATTGTAATACCAAAGTACCCCGGGACGTGCAAAGTGGGAGCAAACACCTGTTGCGCCATCGAGGCATATGGATAGCATATGGATAGTCTTATTCCACAATAAAGAAGTATCTATGTGAAGTCCCACAAATCCATGTTACAGTAGTATTAGTGTCTTTTAATTGCCTTTTCTTGAAGTTTGGATTTGAGTACTGTGTATTCAAAATTTGTAAGGTTGTAACAATCATTTAATATACCTGGTAAAATTACAGTTGAGGTACTTGTGGGTTCCTCATGGCTAGCAAGTGGATTTCTTTGCATTTAGAAATGGCAAATGAAACATCATTGCCATCTCTCTTCATGATTCTTTTATCAGTGATTGTGATTTATCTCTAGGTTTGTGGCCATTTGTCTCAATTTCTTGTTTCTGATGCCCATTGGCACACGATTTCGATGAGTCTTTAGCTCCGACTTTGTCCTGCATCAGCGGGCATTTTCTGAGTACGAGTTGGAGTGTGTTTGAATGTGTTGCTAGTGATTCACTGAACTCGGGGTACCTGCTATATAGGCATTTGTCAGTTTTTGCTTCACAGATGCCATCCTGTCTTCTGTTACTGAGAGTTGTGTGTCAAACAATACAACCTCTGGTCAGATTAAGATTACCTCATTTTCAGTCATCTTTTGAATTATCTTCCTTTGAGCCAATTGCTAGATTGATGGTTGTTAAGTAATTCACGATTGCCTCTAGTGTCACCTCTAACATGATTGTAGTGGGGATTTCATTCAATGCTGTGTGATTTCTGTCTGCCACTGTGAAAAGAAGTTGTCATGCTGGGTTTGATCTGGACATGGGTTGTTCCTATTTAAAAGTGATATAAGCAAATATTGCTGTTGATGTTGCACTTATCAGGGGTTAACTCATGTACCTTTCTCTTTGCATCACAATGTAATCACAACTCTTGTCTATTTTGCAACGTCTTTCTCTGGCGGCAATATGAGCATAGAGTCCCCATTTCTGAGTTAGACTACACTGCATTTTTGGGTCACCTTTTAGTATATAGGTAGTAGATGCCAGCTAATGTTGGTTATGTACAGTTTTTTTGTTGTTTTTACTTTTCCAATGACATTTACCAATTCACAGTGTTAGAAATGGGGGTCTCTAGTTGGCAAGGGCTTGCACCTTTGTCCAAGTAGGGACCCTTCTTCCTAGTCAGGATAAGGGAGTTACACCTGCTCACCCCCTTGGTAGCTTGGCACGAGCAGTCAGGCTTATTCTAGAGGCAGTGTGTAAAGCATTTGCACAAAACCAACAGAAATACAATGTAAGCACTACAAACTGACACCACACCAGTTTAGAAAAATATCCAATATTTTTATATACTTAAAACAAGACCAAATACGATAAAAATCCACTATACAGAACTTCAAAAGTAGTTACTTCTCAAAATGTCTTTAAGTTGCAAAATACGTTGAAAAACCCAGTTCGTACGAGTCGGTAGCTCGGTCCGAGCCTACCGCGATGCTGAAAACAACAGAGTCTCGCAGTTCCCGCTGACCGCGTCGGTATGGGCCAGCAACAGCGGGACAGATTCGTTCACAGTACCTTTCTTAGTGCGGCTCACACAGGCGTGCGAGTCGGTCTTGGCATCCGTCGTGGTCGCGATGCAAAATGGAAGCGGTGCACGGTGCGGTGTCCCTCGATGCGGTGCGAGCAGCGGCTCGGTGACGATCGTGCAGACGGCGTCAGTGAGACCAAGGCTTGCGGTGCAGGGCGAGTCGGTGCTCGATGCGGTGCTGGCAAGTTGCGATGCGAGTGACAGAGCCGGTTGGCGGGAATTGGCGCTGGCCGAGCCGGACAGCTGTGCGTGACGAGTCGATCACGGGTGTCGAGCCAGCAGCGACCGTGTCGGTGAGCCCAGGCCAGCGAGGTGAAGCGAGGCGATGCAGGTCGCGGTGTCTCTCGATGCGGTGCAGGCAGTGGCTCGGTGACGGAGTCGGTGAGACCAAGGCTTACGGTGCAGGGCGAGTCGGTGCGGCTTGTGGTGCCTTCAGGACACAAGGCCAGCGACGGAGTCGGTTGACAGAGTCGGTCGCGGTTCCCTCTTCTCTGTGGCAACTGAAACAGCAGTTCCAGGAGCGGTACCCAGAGGTTGGTGAAGTCTTTGCAGTCCCTGAGACTTCTTAACAGGAGGCCAGCTCGGTTCAGGCCCTTGGAGATACTCAGCACAAGTAGATAAAGTTCAGTCCAGTCCTTTCACTGCCCAAGGCAGAAGCAGCAGCTGCAGGCCAACCCAACAAAGCAACAACACAGCAAAGGGGCAGTACTCCTCCTGGCAGCTCTTCCAGCTCTTCGTCTTGGCAGGTTCCTTTATTCCAGCGAGATCTAAAGTTCTGGGGTTTGGGTCCCCCTTTTTATCCTCAATTTCTCTTTGTTCTCTGAAGGCAGAGAGGCCTTTGCCTAGTCCAAACCAGTTCTGGTCAGTCCTGGAGCACTTTGTTGACAAGTCTCCTTCTTTCCTTCTGCAGTGTAGGCCAGGGACATCAGACACACCACAGGAGGTGGAACCAGCATTGTGGAGGGAAGGCACTGTCCTATTCAGGTCCCAGGTGCAACTCCTCCCACCCATCTGCATGTAGATCCTGCTATTCAGCCCTGTGCTGACTCACCCTGTCTCCTGGATTCCCCCAGCCCCTGTCACTCACACTCCAGACAAGGAATACACAACCTAGCAGAGGCAGGCTTGGATGGTTAGACAAGAAAATACCTGCTTTCTATAAGTGGTATTTTCAAACGCAGAATGTTAAAACCAACTTCACTAAAAGATGTATTTTATCATTCTGAGTTCAGGCATACTAAACTCAAATTTCTACCATGTTCCCTGTATCAGTTAGGATCATAGGATGTAATAATCAAAACTGCCCATTCTGGCCTATGGGGAACAGGTAGCCTTGCAATAGTGAAAACGAAGTAGGCTGTATTTCACTATCAGGACATGCCACACACACCAGGGCATGTCCTACCTTTCACATACAATGCACCCTGCCCACAGGGGTACCTTGGGCCTACCTTAGGGGTGACTAACATGTAGAAAAGGGAAGGTTTAGGGACTTGCAAGTGTGTGCACTTGCCAAGTCGACATGGCAGCCCCAGGCTGCGCACAGGCTCTGCAATGGCAGGCCAGAGTTACACTTTACGGGCTGTTTGCGTGGGTGGCACAATCCAGTGCTGCAGCCCACCAACAGCATTTGATCTATAGGCCCTGGCACTCGCAGTGCACTTTACTAGGGACTGACACATAGATCAAATAGGCCAATCATGGAAATACCAATCCATACACATTTTATACAGGAGCACTTGCACTTTCCCACTGGACAGCAGTGAGGAAAGTGCGCAGAATCATTACACCAGCAAAAACAGAGTCAAAAACGGGAGGTTAGAAAGCAAAAAGTCAGGGGAAACACGCCAAAAGATGCCAAGTCTAACACATGTCCCCTCCAGCTGAAAGTAGGGAGAACTACCCAACCCCATTGGAGTTCTCTTCACTAAGGCGGAAGAACCTGGACAGACCATCTGCGTTGGCGTGTTCTGTACCAGGGCGGTGTTCCACCTTAAAGTCCATTCCCTGTAGGGAGATGGACCACCTCAGCAGTTTTGGATTCTCACCCCTCATTTGCATCAACCATCTGAGGGGCCTGTGGTCTGTCTGAACCCGGAAGTGAGTCCCAAACAGGTATGGTCTCAGCTTCTTCAGTGCCCAGACCACAGCAAAAGCTTCCCTTTCTATGGCACTCCACCTCTGTTCCCTGGGGAGTAGTCTCCTGCTAAGGAAGACTACAGGCTGATCCAGGCCCTCTTCATTCAGTTGTGAGAGCACCGCTCCCACACCATGCTCTGAAGCTTCAGTCTGCACGACGAATTCTTTGGAGAAGTCAGGTGCCTTGAGCACGGGCGCCGTGCACATGGTGGCCTTCAGGGCATCAAAAGCTTTCTGGCAGGACTCAGTCCAGATCACCTTCCTGGGCTGCTTCTTGGAAGTCAGCTCTGTTAAGGGGGCGACAATGGTGCCAAAGCCCTTAACAAATCTCCTATATTAGCCGGTGAGTCCTAAAAAGGCCCTCACTCTCTGTCTGGGTCTTGGGGGGTTCCCAAGCCAGAATGGTGTCAATCTTGGATTGTAGGGGCGCCACCTGGCCGCTTCCTACCTGGTGTCCCAAGTACACCACAGAACCCTGCCCGATCTGGCACTTACTGGCCTTGATCGTAAGGCCTGCACCTTGCAGAGCCCTCAACACTTTCTCAAGGTGCTGTAAATGTTCTTCCCAGTTGGAACTGAACACAGCAATGTCATCCAGGTAGGCGGCACTGAAATCCTCCAGTCCAGCCAACACCTGATTGACCAACCTCTGAAAGGTGGCAGGGGCATTCTTCAACCCAAAGGGCATCACCCGAAACTGGTAGTGACCTTCTGGGGTTGAGAATGCTGATCTCTCCTTGGCCCCATCGGTTAAGGCAATCTGCCAGTACCCAGACGTTAAGTCAAACGTGCTGAGGAACCGGGCAGCTCCCAACCGATCAATGAGCTCATCAGCTCTGGGGATGGGGTGCGCGTCAGTCCTGGTGACGGCATTGAGCCCACGGTAGTCCACACAAAACCGCAGTTCTGGAGTGGCACCGGGTGCTGCAGCCTTTGGGACCAAGACCACTGGGCTGGCCCAAGGACTGTTGGAGGGCTCAATCACCCCTAACGCCAACATCTTAGAGACCTCCTCCTTGATGCTGGCCCTGACCCGGTCAGTCAACCTGTAAATTTTGTGCTTTACAGGCGGGCTGTCACCAGTGTCCACGTCATGGGTACACCAGTGAGTAACACCGGGGGTCAGAGAGAACAGCGGGGTGAACTGTCCCAACAACTGGCGACAGTCCCCTGCTGCTCTTGGGTCAGTGTAGGGGAGAGAATCACACCTCTACTGACCCGTCATGCTCCTTGGTAGACAGGAGGTCAGGAGAGGCTCACTCTCCTCTTCCACCCCGTCATCTGTCGCCAAGAGCATACTCACTTCGGACCTCTCGAAGTGGGGCTTGAGGCGGTTCACATGAAGGACCCTCAAAGGGTTCCTTGGAGTCTGCAAATCCACCAGGTAGGTGACGTTACTTTTGCGTTCCACCACCTCATATGGCCCAGTCCACTTGTCCTGCAAGGCACAAGGTTCCACTGGGGCCATGACCCACACTTTCTGCCCAGGTTGAAATTCGACCTGGCTTGCTTCTAGGTTCGCCTGAGCGAGTTTCCTGAAGCGGGCAGTTTGGTTTCTAAAGGCCAGCATGTAACTAAACACATCCTGGGGAGTTTTCCTGGGAGCTGCCTCCCAGCCTTCCTTTACCAAACTGAGAGGTCCTCTGACAGGGTGGCCATACAGGAGCTCAAAGGGGCTGTACCCTAGAGACTTCTGAGGCACCTCCCTGTATGCAAAGAGTAGGCATGGCAAGAGGACGTCCCACTTACGCCTCATGGGTTCTGTTAGACCCTTGATCATGCCTTTCAAGGTCTGGTTGAATCTCTCCACCAGACCGTTTCCTTGTGGGTGGTAAGGCGTGGTGAACTTGTAGGTTACACCACACTCCTTCCACAGGGATGTCATATACTTGGATATGAAATTGGTCCCCCTATCAGAAACCACCTCTCTGGGGAATCCCACACGGGAAAAGATCCCCATTAACGCCCGGCCCACCACTGGCGCCGTCGTTGTCCTGAGAGGGATTGCCTCCGGGTACCGGGTGGCATGGTCCACCAAGACCAGGATGTACCTGTTGCCCATGGCTGTCTTGGGAGCCAGTGGCCCCACAATATCCATCCCTACCCTTTCAAAGGGTGTTCCAACAACAGGAAAAGGTTGGAGAGGAGCTTTGACCTTCCTCCCACTCTTACCACTTGCCTGGCAAGTTTGGCAAGACCTACAGTGTGCATCTGACTGCCTTCGCATTTGGGGCCAAAAGAAGTGGGTGACAAGCCTGTCAAAGGTCTTGTCCTGCCTCAAATGTCCTGCCAAAGGCACGTTGTAGGAAGGTGGAATCTGACTATATGGTTGCCCCCACTTTTTTTATGGTGTTTTGCTGGTTTATGACTTAGTTGGACTGGGATCCTGCTATTCAGGGCCCCAGTCTATCTGCTTTCTCTGTAAAAAGGTTTCCATGTGCCTTAGGCACATCTCTGATTGGAATCTGGAGTGCCCTTATAAGTCCCTAGTATATGGTATACTATGTACCAAGGGCATAGGTACCTCAGAGGCCTGCCAGGGGCTGCAGCATGTATTATGCCACCCCTGGAAGGCCATCCAAACTGACACCACAGGTCTGCTACTGCAGCCTGGGTAAGGTGGTGCATGCACTCCTTACTGTGATATAGGTTACCTATATCACTAAATACATACACACATATAAACCTATAAGTCACTCCTAAGGCAGGCCTTATCAATCCTAAAGGCAGAGTGCATGGTTCCTATGTGAGAGGGTGCCCCTGCATGAGCAGGGCCCCTCTGCAGCGTTCGGAGACCATCTCTGATGCTGTTTGTAGTGCAGCCTGACCATATACTCTTAAGCGCATTATATCCTCGCGGTAAAATGCTAACTTTGGAATGGCTGCACCTAAACATGTCGTGTTTGGTGTCAAACATCTTGGAATACTACCCCCCGCCAATCCTGGTGGCGGGGTAGCATTCCACCCTTCTAGAGGGAAAGACATGTTAACTCTGGCTTACCCGGTAACTTCTTTCTGAAGCCCTGGCATCACAAAATGGATGCTGCTGCCACAGACACAAGTCTGGCCTCCTGCTGCTGGACGAAACTCCGGCAGGGGAGGCCTGGACAATAGGTTTCCTGTTGCAGGGAGGTGTGACCACCTCCCCAGACAGGATAATGTGTATTGGGGCTGGGTGGGTGCACTCTTAGAGTGCTTTGAAGTCCTGCACTGGGGGAGCAAAAGGCTCCTCTGTGCATATGCCAGTTCAAACCAGCTCAGGGGATACCTGCCCCTGCTCTGGCATGAAACTGGACAAAGGGAAGTGGGTGTAGCCACCCCCTCCCTTGACCCTCCCATAGGTGGGGTCATAGAGTTAGTCCCTCCCTGTTTTACTGGTTAAAATGGGGAACCCTTGCCACAGCAAGATTAGATTATACCTGGACGAAACTCTGAAACTGAATCCTGGACCTTCGACGCTCTACGACAATATTAGAGGACTGAAGAATCTCCCTTGGGGTCAAGGAGTGACTCCCTGCTTGGCAGGCACCAAAGAAGCATCTGTCCGGTTCGCATTTCTGAAGCTCCCGTCAGACGCCGAAGTCATCGCATCACCAGAGGTGGATTCTCAGACTTCCCCGAGGCTACCCTGAGTCCCCAGCAAAGCTGAGGCCCGTGGCTATCGTGGGTGACTTGAGACCGTGACCCCTGGACACCAAGCACATTTGCAAGTGCATCATCTTCTGGGTCTCCCAAGAAGTCGTGCTTTGGGCTCCGAGTAGCCCTAGCCTCCAGCACCACCTGCACCGAAGATCACTGGCCCCCACTCCACGAGTGTCCTGTAAGCCAGATCCACGTGCGGCGTCACGAGGCTCCTTCGCAGTCGCTAGCCCATTGGCTAGTAGCCCTTAACGAAGGCCAATCCTTTTCTTACTTGGCATCCTGGTTGCTCCAGGCCTGCCCTCACTTACCCTCGCTGGGTGAGTTCCACAGACCTTGCTGGTCTGCACCATTGACGATCTACATCTTCACTGAGACTTGCCGTTGCCAAGGCTTGTTGGGTCCAATCTGGTCGCCGATACCTCAGCACTCGACAGACATTGTGTACCAGCCTGAATCCTGCTCCTGGTCGCTGACAACGCCTCCTGGACCTCGTGGCTGAAGAGTCAAGACGACCGTCAACGCACCTGAAGCACTCGACATCGGTGGGCATCTGTCCATCGCCTTCCTGGTCACTGGCTAGTGACCCAGACTCTGTCCCCTCTGCTTTCAGGTTCTTCAGAACTCCGATCCACTCTTGGATCCACCCGGACACTTTTCTCTTGGCCGCCAGCAGCACTTTGCAGCAGATCGCCATTCGAATTAACGACGAAACCCGACCCCGAAAGGCACCTATGCACCCGGCTTCCCTGGGTGAGGTAACACGAGTACTCCGGTGCTCCCGTGGGTAGAGACTCTTCAAAGTCCTAGATCTCAAAGGGTTTTGTCCTAGTCCTCTTTTAAGTGTCCCTTTCTCTATTTTCCCGATCCCGACTTTCTCCATAGAAGTTAACGGCGTATCGCGGTTGTGTATTTACACTGCACGCGTCTCCCGTGGGTCCCCTGTGTCACTACCTTGGGTGGTTCCTTGTGGTCCAAGCACTTCTAGAGGCTCTAGGCCTAGTGTCTAGTTCAGTCGTGGTTCGCATACCACTTTATTGGTATATGGTTTGGTACGCCCCTAGGGCCCAAACGTGTATTTGTGCTATTACTGTGAATTAATAACTTATAACTTATGTATTTCGAACTCTAGCCTCATAAAGAGACTAGAGGGGTGTGTTTAGCAATAAATACATATATTTTGAATATATACCTGGTGTGGTGCTCTTTCATTTGATCACTCAAGAGATTATAGACTGGTAAAACAAGCTGCTTTACATTCCTTCAAGACTTAGCCTGAAGGCTGCTCTCCATAGCTACCACTAGGATAGCTTTCAATAAGGTTGTCTTTAACCTATCTCCAATAAGGGGTTGTTTGGACTGGTGCAAGGTGCCCACTATAATTAGTGGACAGCATATACCAGGCCAACTTCTCACATTGGTGTGCAGCGTGTGGGATTCCAGCTTGCTATTGTTTTACCAGATAATCTCAATTGAATTGATCAACTGAAAACCACTAAAGGTACTTAAGGTACATATAATTTAAGCTTAGAATACAGTAAGTTCTACTGAACTTAGAGTTGTGTGTTAAGGGATAGCACAACCCTTTCTACAACTCAAGAGAGTTTAGTAGGCCACACTAGAGTAGGTAGTGCATACACCACACCACACTAGTAATGTCTTTAAGGGCAGGATCCAAAGAATCCTTGCAGGAAGCCATTGAGCTTCCACCCTCCAAGTATGATACACTCCCATTCTTGGAATTGAGAGCTTTATGTAACTTGAGAAAATAAGCACAGGCCAAAGCCCCACCACCCAACACCTCAAGGAGTTGTTGGTGGCTTATGACCTTAGTAAGACCTGTAGGGACTGAAGGGGTAGGAGCTGAGGGTGGGGCAGGAGAAGAGGAGGACGCCAGGGGTACCAATACCCCCCGCCCCCCTCTGAAACTGGCCAGGAGGGTGACAATGACCCTGACCTGGATAACCCAATCCCTCCTGTGGATGATGATGAGGATGATCAAGATGATGCCCTCTTTGTCCCCCCAGGAAGGATTAAGAGTGTGCCCAGGAAGTCTCGATCTCCTTCTCAGGAGTCTAACCACTCTGGCACCTCTATAGGGAGCTCTGTCTCATCTCACAGGAGGGAATCCTCTCATGAGAGGAGAACCAGACTGGTGCAGTATGAGGAAACTCAGCTGGAAATCAGAAAAAGCAATTGGCTTTAGATAGGGAATCCCTAGATCTCCTTAGAGAGAGAAGAAAGTTGGGACTAGAGTCCCATGGTGGCAGCAATATCCCTAGAGATAGGGAAAGGTCTTATGACCATAGAAACCTAAACAAGATTGTCCCTCCCTACCAGAGTGGGGATGACATCCACAAATGGATAACTGCACTGGAGAGGGCCTGTAAAGTTCAGAAGGTCCCCCAGAGGCAGTGGGCAGCAATCTTGTGGCTCTCCTTTGCAGACAAAGGTAGAGACAAGCTCCTCACTGTAAGAGAAGAGGATGCTGACAATTACACAGTCTTGAAGAGTGCTCTGATAGATGGGTTTGGCCTAACCACTGAACAGTATAGGTTGAAGTTCAGAGACACCCAAAAAGCTCAGACTCAAGACTGGGTTGATTTTGTAGATTGTGCTACAAAGGCTCTGGAAGGTTGGATACATGGCAACAAAGTGCATGACTTTTTAGGATTGTACAATTTGATTATGAGGGAGCAGATCCTTAATAATTGTCAAAACCAGCTTTTGCACCAGTATCTGGTGGACTCTGATCTGACCTCTCCCCAAGAATTGGGAAAGAAGGCAGACAAATGGGTCAGAACCAGAGTAAAAACTAGAAATCAGGGTGGTGACCAGAAGAAAGATTCTACTAAGTCCCAAGAGAAAGGTGGGGATAAATCTAAGGATAAGTCCCCTACAGGGCCCCAAAATTCCTCTTATGGGGGTGGGTCCCAAACTCCTTCCTCTCCTGAAAAGAAACCCTATTGCCATGTCTGTAAAAAGCCTGGGCACTGGAAAACTGATCCCAGTTGCCCCAGGATTGGCAATAAAGAAAATGTTCCTCCCACACCTACTACCACCCCTCCTGGTACTACCAGTAGTAATCCTCCAGTTGGGAGTAGTGCACCCAAAAAGTTAGGTGCTTTTGCAAGAGGAACAGAGGTGGGCCCTAGTTTAGACAGGGACCCCTCAACAGACTCCTCTGACTCTGATGGTGGTATAGGATTTGCCACCTTTACCATGGGTCCCATAGCATTGGGCAGGTACAGACTGGAGCCAATGATTAATGGTCAGAAAGCTGTGGCATTTAGGGACACAGGGGCTAGTGTCACCATGGTGGCAGGGAAACTAGTCCCCCTCACCAGTTTTTACCTGAGTTTAAGTACCAGGTGACCAACATTGATGGTGTCAGAACAGATCACCCCATGGCCATAGTCAATCACAGCTGGGAGGGGGTCACAGGCCCAAAGAGAGTGGCAGTGTCCCCCACCTTACCTGTAGATTGCCTGATGGGCAATGATTTGGAAATTTCAGCCTGGGCTGAAGTTGAACACCAAACCCATCTTAGGATGTTGGGCGTCCCTGTAAAGGTTAGTGGGGCTGTGATGGCCACAGCCCCAGCCCAAGAATTTGGAGAGATGGAGCCTGAAAGAATGGCCCACTCTCCCCAAAAGAGAGCACAAGGGTTGAAGAAAAGTCTTCTTCCCCCAGACAATAGGTAAGGGTCAGCCTCCTCAGGGAACTGACCCTACCCCTAGTGGAGGAACTGCCACAGAGGTAGTCAGGCCTGGCCTGGCCACACCCCTGATGGCAGAGGACCCTTCCAAGGTGGTACCCAGTCTGGAGCAGGTAACCTGCTCCTCTCTACCCTGCCTCAGTCAGCCCAGGGCTGCAGAGGTCAGGAGGTCAGTGGACCCCCAGGGCCCCCTGTCCAGAGGAAGCCCCCATCAGCAGATTAGGGGCACCCAGTCTAGTAGCCCTAGCCAGGTGAAAATTCCTCTACACACTGAGGGATCCCCCATACCTTTATGTAGGGACCTCCCCCAGAAGGACTCTGGTAGGCAAGGGCAAACCTGGGACCAGAAGGTTCCAAACCTGCCATGTCCCTCCAGTGTTCCATCCAAAGGGACCCAACCCCCAGCTGTAGGCAGCCAAAGGTTGACCCTTAGAGCAAAGTGCAACTCAGTCATGGAAAGACAGGCATACATGGTGAGCAGTGATCTGAGGAAGCTGAGGCCAACATTCCTAGGGCCTCACTTCCCTACTCAGACACCTCACCAGCCTTGTACTTTACCTAAGCACACCAGAGGTAGTGATTCCCCATGGTGGAGACCCTCTCATACCCTTAGGGTGAGGGATTGCTTAGTGGACCATAACCTAGGGGGCAACCATGCTAGTGCAGGTGCTTCCTTATATGGCCACTTAGACAATATTGGCTCAACTGGCCAAGGTTAGCCTTATCTCCTTTCGTTTGGGGGGGTTATGTAGGAAGGTGGAATCTGACTATATGGTTGCCCCCACTTTTTTTATGGTGTTTTGCTGGTTTATGACTTAGTTGGACTGGGATCCTGCTATTCAGGGCCCCAGTCTATCTGCTTTCTCTGTAAAAGGTTTCCATGTGCCTTAGGCACATCTCTGATTGGAATCTGGAGTGCCCTTATAAGTCCCTAGTATATGGTATACTATGTACCAAGGGCATAGGTACCTCAGAGGCCTGCCAGGGGCTGCAGCATGTATTATGCCACCCCTGGAAGGCCATCCAAACTGACACCACAGGTCTGCTACTGCAGCCTGGGTAAGGTGGTGCATGCACTCTTTACTGTGATATAGGTTACCTATATCACTAAATACATACACACATATAAACCTATAAGTCACTCCTAAGGCAGGCCTTATCAATCCTAAAGGCAGAGTGCATGGTTCCTATGTGAGAGGGTGCCCCTGCATGAGCAGGGCCCCTCTGCAGCGTTCGGAGACCATCTCTGATGCTGTTTGTAGTGCAGCCTGACCATATACTCTTAAGCGCATTATATCCTCGCGGTAAAATGCTAACTTTGGAATGGCTGCACCTAAACATGTCGTGTTTGGTGTCAAACATCTTGGAATACTACTCCCCCGCCAATTCTGGCGGCGGGGGTAGCATTCCACCCTTCTAGAGGGAAAGACATGTTAACTCTGGCTTACCCGGTAACTTCTTTCTGAAGCCCTGGCATCACAAAATGGATGCTGCTGCCACAGACACAAGTCTGGCCTCCTGCTGCTGGACGAAACTCCGGCAGGGGAGGCCTGGACAATAGGTTTCCTGTTGCAGGGAGGTGTGACCACCTCCCAGACAGGATAATGTGTATTGGGGCTGGGTGGGTGCACTCTTAGAGTGCTTTGAAGTCCTGCACTGGGGGAGCAAAAGGCTCCTCTGTGCATATGCCAGTTCAAACCAGCTCAGGGGCTACCTGCCCCTGCTCTGGCGCGAAACTGGACAAAGGGAAGTGGGTGTAGCCACCCCTCCCTTGACCCTCCCATAGGTGGGGTCATAGAGTTAGTCCCTCCCTGTTTTACTGGTTAAAATGGGGAACCCTTGCCACAGCAAGATTAGATTATACCTGGACGAAACTCTGAAACTGAATCCTGGACCTTCGACGCTCTACGACAAGATTAGAGGACTGAAGAATCTCCCTTGGGGTCAAGGAGTGACTCCCTGCTTGGCAGGCACCAAAGAAGCATCTGTCCGGTTCGCATTTCTGAAGCTCCTGTCGGACGCCGAAGTCATCGCATCACCAGAGGTGGATTCTCAGACTTCCCCGAGGCTACCCTGAGTCCCCAGCAAAGCTGAGGCCCGTGGCTATCGTGGGTGACTTGAGACTGTGACCCCTGGACACCAAGCACATTTGCAAGTGCATCATCTTCTGGGTCTCCCAAGAAGTCGTGCTTTGGGCTCCGAGTAGCCCTAGCCTCCAACACCACCTGCACCGAAGATCACTGGCCCCCACTCCACGAGTGTCCTGTAAGCCAGATCCACGTGCGGCGTCACGAGCCTCCTTCGCGGTCGCTAGCCCGTTGGCTAGTAGCCCTTAACGAAGGCCAATCCTTTTTTTACTTGGCATCCTGGTTGCTCCAGGCCTGCCCTCACTTACCCTCGCTGGGTGAGTTCCACAGACCTTGCTGGTCTGCACCATCAATGATCTACATCTTCACCGAGACTTGCCGTTGCCAAGGCTTGTTGGGTTCAATCCGGTCGCCGACACCTCAGCACTCGACAGACATCGTGTACCAGCCCGAATCCTGCTCCTGGTCACCGACAACGCCTCCTGGACCTCGTGGCTGAAGAGTCAAGACGACCGTCAACGCACCTGAAGCACTCGACATCGGTGGGCATCTGTCCATCGCCTTCCTGGTCACTGGCTAGTGACCCAGACTCTGTCCCCTCTGCTTTCAGGTTCTTCAGAACTCCGATCCACTCTTGGATCCACCCGGACACTTTTCTCTTGGCCGCCAGCAGCACTTTGCAGCAGATCGCAATTCGAATCGACGACGAAACCCGACCCCGAAAGGCACCTATGCACCCGGCTTCCCTGGGTGAGGTAACACGAGTACTCCGGTGCTCCCGTGGGTAGAGACTCTTCAAAGTCCTAGATCTCAAAGGGTTTTGTCCTAGTCCTCTTTTAAGTGTCCCTTTTCTCTATTTTCCCGATCCCGACTTTCTCCATAGAAGTTAACGGCGTATCGCGGTTGTGTATTTACACTGCACGCGTCTCCCGTGGGTCCCCTGTGTCACTACCTTGGGTGGTTCCTTGTGGTCCAAGCACTTCTAGAGGCTCTAGGCCTAGTGTCTAGTTCAGTCGTGGTTCGCATACCACTTTATTGGTATATGGTTTGGTACGCCCTAGGGCCCAAACGTGTATTTGTGCTATTACTGTGAATTAATAACTTATAACTTATGTATTTCGAACTCTAGCCTCATAAAGAGACTAGAGGGGTGTGTTTAGCAATAAATACATATATTTTGAATATATACCTGGTGTGGTGCTCTTTCATTTGATCACTCAAGAGATTATAGACTGGTAAAACAAGCTGCTTTACATTCCTTCAAGACTTAGCCTGAAGGCTGCTCTCCATAGCTACCACTAGGATAGCTTCCAATAAGGTTGTCTTTAACCTATCTCCAATAAGGGGTTGTTTGGACTGGTGCAAGGTGCCCACTATAATTAGTGGACAGCATATACCAGGCCAACTTCTCACACACGTCATGAGCCAGACCCGGTAGGAAGGTCCTGAAGCGCTGGGGTACCACCAGCACACGGGCTGACCCAGGCTCAGCAACCTTAGGCTCACTGTATAGGAGACCATTCTCCCAGTAGATCAGATGTGACCCGGACTGATTACCAGCTGCCTGGTCTGCAGCCTGCCGCCGCAGACCCTCCAGAGTAGGGCACTCGTTCTGCTCCCTGCAGAACTCCTCCTGGTGGGACCCCCTTCTTGCTGCCAATGGGTCAGCTCAGAGATGTCTCCCAGTTCGGCTACCTGCTCCCCTGTAGGCACCGGGGCGTCCCCTCGAGGTCCGCCTCCTCCCGGTCCGTGGGAACTTCGGGGGCGATTTCCCGCACCCCTGCCCTTCCTCTTGGCAGGGACTTGGGCCATTGTTCCAGGCTCCAAGTCCTCTTGATCACCCTTTCTGGCTGCCATTGCCCGAGTAGACACGCATGCCCACTCTGGCAACCCAAGCATCTCCAAGTGAGACCTGAGCTCAACATCCTTCCATAAGGACTGCTCCAGGTCGTTACCTAGCAGTCAATCTACAGGCATGGTAGGGCTCACAACCACCCTCAAGGGACCTGAGACCCCCATTCAAAGGGAACCTGCGCCACCATACACTGGTGCTCAGAGTTGTCCACAGCAACTACTTGGTGGAATGCCCCTGGGACTACCTGCTTCTCAGAGACCAGGTGACACCGGACTGAGGTCACACTTGCTCCAGTATCTCTGAGAGCCTCTACCCTGTTCCCATTGATGGTCACCCAGGTGCTATATTTCTTTGTGTTAGGGGGCACCTGGTTTCCTGGGACCATCTCACTGTCCCCTAGTGAGACAAGGGTCATTTCTGCAAGATCCCCACCCTCCTGTGGGCACCCCTCCTCCCCAAGCGCTACACTAGCCAACACTTTGGACTGTCCACCGGTGGGCGGCTGTGTCCCCTTTGGGCACTTGGGGTCCCCCTTGAAGTGACCTACCTGGTCACATGCATAACACTTGCGGGGGCCGGTCTCAACAGGCTTTCCTGTAGAGACCCCTTTCTTCTTCTCACCTGGGGGATGGGAACCTTTACCGTGGGTACTAGTTTGGGGCCCTTTAGAGAACTCCTGTGCTTTACCCTTGTCCCCCCACTTTTCTGCTGGGGACCCTGCCCACCTTTGGCTGAGTCTCCCCAAACGCTTTCTTGTGGACCCTGGTACTCACCCAGCGGTCCGCCTCCATAGCAAGCTTCCTGGGGTCAGTTAGCTTACTATCAACTAGGTGCTGGCGCAGATCTGCAAAACATAGACTAGACAAGTGCTCCCATGCAATCAAACTGTAGAGCCCCTGAAAATCTGTTACATTACTGCCCTTCACCCAACCATCCAGCGACCTACAGAACATATCCACACATTCCAACCAAGTGTTGGCCTCAGACTTTTACTGGACCTAAACTGATCCCTGTACTTTTCAGGTGTGAGCCCATATCTAGTGAGGAGAGCGTCTTTCATGTCAGCATAGGTGAGGTCCTGCCCCTTACCCAAAGCTATCAGAGTATCCCTAGCTTCCTCTGGAAAGAGAGGCCACAACCCCGCTCCCCAGTTCCTCTCAGGGACCCCATTCATATGAATAGACGACTCGTACCCTTGAAACCACCTTTGAATGTCATCACCCTTCTTGTACTCTTTACCTACATTCTTGGGGATGTGAACGATCCTGTCTGTGTGTGCTGAAGAATTGCTGCCACCATCTGAGCCGGTTCTACTTTTTAGCTCCAGCTCCTTAATCATTCTCTCATGATCTAGTATCATCTTCCTTTCCTCCATGGCTATTCTTTTCTCTTCCCTCTCACTTTCTATTCTGAGTTTCTCCAATTCAAACCTCCTTACTTCCCGCCTGTCCTCCAGCTCCTCTGGGGACAAGCTACTGCTGCCTGGCCTGGAGGGCTCCCCTCCCAAAAGCACATCCACCCTAGGAACAGGCTCCTCCACCTCTCCAGTGAGATCACCAGATTGCCCACTGGCACCTCTGGCTGCTACCCAGGCCCTCAGCGCCTTTGTAGCTCATCCTTCCTGGTGAGGCCTCTGACCTGGACTTTTAGGTTCTTGCAAATCGATTTTAACTCCTTGACATTGTAGGCTTCCAATCGATCCTCCTCAAAGGCAATTTCTACTGATACAATTGATGATACTATAGATTCAGGCATGTTGAAGTAGCAAGTTCAAACTGGCAAGATCAAAAATAGGCCAAAAAGAAAAAGAACCTGTATGTGGTACGTAATGGTCTGCGATATGGTAGTAGTGCACACCAATCACTGTAAGTCAAGTGCAAACACAAGTCCTATCCTCACCGCTGACAACCAATGTTAGAAATGGGGGTCTCTAGTTGGCAAGGGCTTGCACCTTTGTCCAAGTAGGGACCCTTCTTCCTAGTCAGGATAAGGGAGTTACACTCCTAAAATAACCCCTGCTCACCCCCTTGGTAGCTTGGCACGAGCAGTCAGGCTTATTCTAGAGGCAGTGTGTAAAGCATTTGCACAAAACCAACAGTAATACAATGTAAGCACTACAAACTGACACCACACCAGTTTAGAAAAATATCCAATATTTTGATGTACTTAAAACAAGACCAAATACGATAAAAATCCACTATACAGTACTTCAAAAGTAGTTACTTCTCAAAATGTCTTTAAGTTGCAAAATACGTTGAAAAACCCAGTTCGTACGAGTCGGTAGCTCGGTCCGAGCCTACCGCGATGCTGAAAACAACAGAGTCTCGCAGTTCCCGCTGACCGCGTCGGTACGGGCCAGCAACAGCGGGACAGATTCGTTCACAGTACCTTTCTTAGTGCGGCTCACACAGGTGTGCGAGTCGGTCTTGGCATCCGTCGCGGTGCAAAATGGAAGCGGTGCACGGTGCGGTGTCCCTCGATGCGGTGCGAGCAGCGGCTCAGTGACGATCGTGCAGACTGCGTCGGTGAGACCAAGGCTTGCGGTGCAGGGCGAGTCGGTGCTCGATGCGGTGCTGGCAAGTTGCGATGCGAGCGACAGAGCCGGTTGGCGGGAATTGGCGCTGGCCGAGCCCGACAGCTGTGCGTGACGAGTCGATCACGGGTGTCGAGCCAGCAGCGACCGTGTCGGTGAGCCCAGGCCAGCAAGGTAAAGCGAGGCGATGCAGGTCGCGGTGTCTCTCGATGCAGTGCAGGCAGCGGCTCGGTGACGGAGTCGGTGAGACCAAGGCTTACGGTGCAGGGCGAGTCGGTGTGGCTTGCGGTGCCTTCAGGACACAAGGCCAGCGACGGAGTCGGTTGACAGAGTCGGTCACGGTTCCCTCTTCTCTGTGGCAACTGAAACAGCAGTTCCAGGAGCGGTACCCAGAGGTTGGTGAAGTCTTTGCAGTCCCTGAGACTTCTTAACAGGAGGCCAGCTCGGTTCAGGCCCTTGGAGATACTCAGCACAAGTAGAGAAAGTTCAGTCCAGTCCTTTCACTGCCCAAGGCAGAAGCAGCAGCTGCAGGTCAACCCAACAAAGCAACAACACAGTAAAGGGGCAGTACTCCTCCTGGCAGCTCTTCCAGCTCTTCGTCTTGGCAGGTTCCTTGATTCCAGCGAGATCTAAAGTTCTGGGGTTTGGGTCCCCCTTTTTATCCTCAATTTCTCTTTGTTCTCTGAAGGCAGAGAGGCCTTTGCCTAGTCCGAACCAGTTCTGGTCAGACCTGGAGCACTTTGTTGACAAGTCTCCTTCTTTCCTTCTGCAGTGTAGGCCAGGGACATCAGACACACCACAGGAGGTGGAGCCAGCATTGTGGAGGGAAGGCACTGTCCTATTCAGGTCCCAGGTGCAACTCCTCCCACCCATCTGCATGTAGATCTTGCTATTCAGCCCTGTGCTGACTCACCCTGTCTCCTGGAATCCCCCAGCCCCTGTCACTCACACTCAAAATAAGGAATACACAACCTAGCAGAGGCAGGCTTGGATGGTTAGACAAGAAAATACCTGCTTTCTAAAAGTGGTATTTTCAAACGCAGAATGTTAAAACCAACTTCACTAAAAGATGTATTTTATCATTCTGAGTTCAGGCATACTAAACTCAAATTTCTACCATGTTCCCTGTATCAGTTAGGATCATAGGATGTAATAATCAAAACTGCCCATTCTGGCCTATGGGGAACAGGTAGCCTTGCAATAGTGAAAAACGAAGTAGGCTGTATTTCACTATCAGGACATGCCACACACACCAGGGCATGTCCTACCTTTCACATACAATGCACCCTGCCCACAGGGGTACCTTGGGCCTACCTTAGGGGTGACTAACATGTAGAAAAGGGAAGGTTTAGGGACTTGCAAGTGTGTGCACTTGCCAAGTCGACATGGCAGCCCCAGGCTGCGCACAGGCTCTGCAATGGCAGGCCAGAGTTACACTTTACGGGCTGTTTGCGTGGGTGACACAATCCAGTGCTGCAGCCCACCAACAGCATTTGATCTATAGGCCCTGGCACTCACAGTGCACTTTACTAGGGACTGACACATAGATCAAATAGGCCAATCATGGAAATACCAATCCATACACATTTTATACAGGAGCCCTTGAACTTTCCCACTGGACAGCAGTGAGGAAAGTGCGCAGAATCATTACACCAGCAAAAACAGAGTCAAAAACGGGAGGTTAGAAAGCAACAAGTCAGGGGAAACATGCCAAAAGATGCCAAGTCTAACACACAGCCCTTTAGTAATGTGTCAGTCTCATCTTTATGGGTTACAAAACTTATTAGTTGCATTTTAGAGGTTTCAGGTGACACGATTATTGTATGATGTATATATCCACTCCTCTGTGTAGGAAGGTGGTGGCAAAAGAAAGATGGCCTCTGTTTTTTTGCCCAGCCCCCTCTATGTTGACACGATCTTAGTAGTATTTACTGGTATTAAGTTTCTTGTTTTCAGCCATGTGCCGCCCTACTGATATTTCTGTGTAGTCTTATCGGGAGGTCATGCCTTAGTTATATGACTTCCTCTGCTACCTACTCTCTTCAATGGACAATGCACTCCTTCCACAGCACTGAACTCGGGGTACCTGATCATTGGTCTATGTGTATGTGCTGGTGCCTCAGTGGCCATTCTGCAGTTTCCAGAAGGTTTCTGGCACTCCTCACCATGGGGGCATATTTACAAAACTCTATTGCCACCACACCGTCACTTTTCTCGTCGTTGTGGTGGCAATAGGGTCTTCGTCTTATTCACAAGGCGCGTTAAGCCACTTAATGTGGCTTAACGCTGCTTTGTGAATAAGGCACCCCTTCACGCTATACTTAGCGTGAATGGGGCGGGCAATGGGTGTTGTGGTGGGTGTTCCACTGCAACACCCATTGAGTTTGACACTGCCCATATTACAAGGCTGGCATAAATATGGGGCAGCGCCAAAATTAAGAACAGGGAAAACCTGGTCTTACCCTGGCGTAATGAGGAGAAATGTTAAATTTCTCCTCGATTTTGCTGTTTCCATGTGTGCATATGTGCAACACACATAGAAACAGCGAAATGCCATTGATTGTTCAATTGCAGGAAGGTGTCCCTTCCTGCACATAAACAATCATTAAAAATGATGTTTTGCAACATCTATGAGCACTGCTTTAAGCAGCACACATAGAAGTTTCAAAATGCCATTTCAGGTTGTTTATGTGCAGGAAGGGACACCTTCCTGCACATAAAAAATAATTCCCCTCAATGCAGGCACCCTTGCACTACTGTGCAAGGGTGCCTGCGTTAGTGCTTGGCAGCTAAATTAGCACCAGTGCAGGGGGAAACGCAAGGCTGCACCATATTCTTGTAAATACGATACAACCCTGTGTTTCGGAAGTGGCAGAGCGCTGCGTTAAGCCAAGGAGGCTAACGCCGCGCTCCGCCACTTCCTTGTAAATATGCCCCCACAGTCTTTCATGTCCCAGTGCCTCTGTTCCATCATCAGTTTGGGCGCGCTGTTTTCTTCTGTTTCGGGGGGAATGCTAGTTAAAGTCTGCTCTTTGTCGTATATTTTAAACTTTCATTGCCCCTTCGGCTTTGATAAGGAGAAGAGGCTTTTGGCAGAACTCTCGCAAGCACCGCTATCTTCTGCAACATCAAGCCACACCCCTGGAAAGTTCTCTTTAATCCCAATTACTAATTACTCAGATCCAAAGTTCCCTGGAACAATAGCATGCACTGAGCTGTCAAAAGTTGGATTAAGTGGTATCCATTATTCTTCTTGTTGGCACCATTCTAATAGTGACTCTCCTTCCTCAGAAACATATGTTTGGCTTCTCGTTCCTCTAGCCTGGAAGTCTACTTTCCACCAGAAATATCAATGTAAATCTATTTTATTACCACTGTATCCTCCAGGAGAAGTGTATGGTTTGTACAGTTTTCCATCAGGCCACCATTTAAATGCCACTGATTTGCTGATAATCCTGATACTGCACAAATAAATCAATCAAACTTTAACTTCAATACATTCCATAAGACGGAAAAGGTTTACCATTCCACTTCATAGTGTCAAAAATGGATAATACCATATTAGGGTTAAGTACTTAAACTGTGTTTAAAACACCTGATACAAACTGTAGTTTGTCTTTTGCATGACTCTTGTTATTCCTTAGATGGATGCTACTCCCACATCTAAAACAAACCAAGCTGTTTTCATGTTCCCTTTTTTTTTATTCCTTGTATTTCAGTTTTACAGTTTACAACATTCATTTCAGCAAATATGCTGTGCTGTCTAGGCCTGATCGGAACTCGTAAATTCACGTAGCATAATCATGCGGAATACCCAGAAATTCTTAGAGATTACTCAGAATTACACAAGATGCGTCTTTCGGACGTTACACCAAAAAAATGAGGCAAGTGACACTGTTTGCACTAAAAAGCAGTGCTAATGGCATTTCGCTGTGCTCAAGCGTATGCCCATTTTGTTTTTTAAGGCCTGCTCCTGCTGAGCCATACCTTGTGTTTCATGCTCCCTTGGCCTATCCAACCCAATCCACCCCATTCTAGTCCTCCCATCCCCTTTTAAATAAAATAGATTTACACTTTTTTATTACTTTCCTAATTCCCCAGAGTATTTATTTAACGTTTACATTTTCTCCCAGGTAGTGTGTTTTTGTGATTTGTACCAATCCCACCCAACCCGACATGGCAGAGGTAGGGATCACTACCAGTTTTTTATGAGCAGCCCACCCCCCTTGCGTTATGGTGGCAGCAGACAGCAGGCCTAGCCGAGTCTATGGCCTAGCGGCGTGTCGGCTGAGGTGTGGGAGAGATTGATTCTCCATGCGCCACTTCAACGGTGTCCCCCACACCCAGCTACAAGTATGCACCACTGGACCGGAATAATCGACTAGGAGCAGGACCTGCTGGAACAGCTGGGAGTCCAAGTGGTGTGGCTAGTAAGTGCTGTTTTGTAAAAATATGTGTTAATATTATATTTAGGTTGTATGACACAACCAAGCATTTTCCACGCATTCCTTAACAACGTGGGTGGAACAACGAATGCGTCTGAACCACACATTCCATTTACAACGCAAGTCATTACAATGACTTGCCCTAGGGGTGTGCTGGACTTTACTTTAATATAATTTACTATTCCAACTCCAGTCTCTGTAACAGGAGGGAAAGCGTTGGACTTTAAACTCCAACGCTGCTTGACCTGACGCATGTCGTTGTAATGTCTTGGTTGTAAATGCAATGCATGGTTCAGTCGCATTCGTTATTCCACCCGCATTTCAAAGGCAATGCGTTGTTCAACGGTCATTGTATTTGCTGTTTCCCTTATATTTATCACTTTTCAGGAAGCATTAATTCATAGCATATATATATATATATATTATCTACTGGCGGTCGCCAGTAGATAGTTATAGTTAGGACCTATTTTCCATAGGAAATTCGCAACATTCTATTTCCAATACCTTTGGCGCCGGTTGACGAATGTTCGCGAAATTTTCAAAACTTATGGCCCGCTCCGGTCCGCTCCGAAAGATTCGGTGTGATTCGGTAAGCGGGGGCCGAGAAAAAAGGGGGGTCCCAAAACGTGTTTTCCCCATGCAATTTTCCATAGGAAACTTTACACACGGCAACAGCCCGAACTGCTGAACGGAATTACACCAAATTTGGCAAAGAGGTAGTTCTTGGTTGAGAAAGAACCCTTTTTGTTAAATGGTGTAAATCCGTTCAGTAGTTGCTGAGAAAATCAAAAGTAAAAACACATATATATCTATGGCCGCGGAGGATCTGCGCACCCTCCCGATCACGAGCTGCATGCTAATTGGCTGTCAACACTCCAAACCAGGAAGTGTTGGCAGCCATCTTGTGCCTCGGTAGAACCGAGGCACAAGAAAAGAGAAAAACAGTCGGGAAAAAAGAGGAAAGGGGGCAGGGTAGAAACACCCTGACCCCCTAGGCCTGCTCAGGGGGTCCCACAAGAACCCCCAGGGCCAAAAAAAGCATTTTTTTTAAATCGTCGAGATTTGCGCACCCAGCGCGAATTTCGGCCGAAAATAAAAAAAAAAACGAAGCGTGGGCTGCCGCGCTTCGTATTCAAAAAGCCCCCGGGTGGGCCAAGTCCCAGGGGCAGTAAAAAAATGTGTGGGGGGGTCCCAATCCCCCCACACTGCCCCGGGGACCGCCACCCCCCGGGGCTTGTTTTTTTTTAATAGTATACCTGTGTGGGGGGCTCGAGCCCCCCCACACACCCCGGGGGACCACCACCTCCCCAGGGCACTAAAAATGCTAATTTGGGGGTCCGTTATGGACCCCCGAGCCCCGGGGACCACCACCTCCCCGGGGCTGTGCACACGATGGGAGGGGGGCCGCGCGGCCCCCCTCCTGGAGCCTGTGATGGCTCTGGGGACCACCACCCCCCAGGGCCGGCTCCTGCAGTATCCTGGGGTGCCCACCCCCGGGACACTGCTGTTTGCAATGACAGGGCAAACTTGCTTTGCTTCATTGAAGCGAGAGCAGGGAAACCTGCTCTCGCTTCAATGAAGCAAAGCAGATTGCTTTTCCACATGGGGAGCTGCATGTCAGCAGCTCCCCATGTGGAAAAGCAATGCCGGCTCCCGCAGGACGCAGGGAGCCGGCGGGACCGTGGGGGCATTGGGGACCCCCCCACGGTGCCCAACGGAGAGGGCCAGCCCCAGGGGATGGGGTCCCCGGGGCTAGAAGTGGCCCGGTAGGGGGGCCACATGGCCCCCCTCCCCCATGATTAAAAAATGAAATTAAAAAAAATAAAGGCCGGCCCCGGGGATGGGGTCCCCGGGGCCAGTAGAGGCCTCAGGAGGGGGCCACGCAGCCCCCCTCCATAAAAAAAGAAAAGAAAATCTGGCCATGCCCCGGGGGATGGGGTCCCCGGGGCCGGAATTGGCCATGGGAGGGGGGACCACGCGGCCCCCTTCCCGTTCATTTTTTTTTTTTTAAATTAAAAAAGGGGTCAGGCCCTGGAGGATGGGGTCCCCAGGGCCCAAAAAAAGTAAAAAGAAGGGGGGCCACACAACCCCCCTTCCAAAAAAAAAAACAAAAAAAAACACGCGATCGTGCCGGAGGCCTTGCCCCCTCCCAGCAACACTCTGCAAACGCGCCCTGTGGCGTGTTTTAAGTTGGGAAATGAATTCCCCTTCAATACTGGGGGTCCCTGGGGGCCAACTAGCCCACCAGGTACCTCCAATAAGCGCCACAGGGCTGCGTTGCAGAGAGGTGGTCCAGGCCATGCCCCTTTTTACACCTCTCTGCAACGCAGCTCTGTGGCTCTTACTGGAGGTACCTGGTGGGCTAGTTGGACCCCAGGGACCCTCAGGATTCAAGGGGACTTTATCCCCCACCTTAAAACATGCCACGGGGCGCGTTTGCACAGTGGTGAAGGGAGGGGGCGGGGTCTGAGGTGACATGTGTGCAAACACGCCCTGTGGCGCGTTTTAAGTTGGGGGATTAAGTCCCCTTGAATCCTGAGGGTCCCTGGGGTCCAACTAGCCCACCAGGTACCTCCAGTAAGTGCCACAGAGCTGCGTTGCAGAGAGGTGTAAAAAGGGGCGTGGCCTCAGACCACCTCTCTGCAATGCAGGCCTGTAGCGCTTACTGGAAGTACCTGGTGGGCTAGTTGGGCCCCAGGGACCCTCAGGATTCAAGGTGACCTAATCCCCCAACTTAAAACGCGCCACGGGGCGCGTTTGCACAGTGGTGAAGGGAGGGGGCGGGGCCGCAGGTGACATGTGTGCAAACACGCCCTGTGGCGCGTTTTAAGTTGGGGAATTAATTCCTTGAATCCTGAGGGACCTTGGGGCCAACTAGCCCACCAGGTACCTCCAGTAAGCGCCACAGCCCTGCCTTGCAGAGAGGTGGTCTGAGGCCATGCCCCTTTTTACACCTCTCTGCAACGCAGCTCTGTGGCGCTTACTGGAGGTACCTGGTGGGCTAGTTGGACTCCAGGGACCCTCAGGATTCAAGGGGACTTAATACCCCAACTTAAAATGAGCAACGGGGCGTGTTTGCACAGTGGTGAAGGGAGGGGGCGAGGCCTGATGTGACAAGGGTGCAAACGCGCTCCGTGGTGCGTTTTAAGTTGGGGGATTAAGTCCCCTTGTATCCTAAGGGTCCCTGGGGGCCAACTAGCCCACCAGGTACCTTCAGTACGTGCAACAGAGTTGCGTTGCAGAGAGGTGTAAAAAGGGGCGTGGTCTCGGACCACCTCTCTACAACGCAGCTCTGTGGTGCTTACTGGAGGTACCTGGTGGGCTAGTTGGGCCTTAGGGACCCTCAGGATTCAAGGGGAGTAAATATCCCAACTTAAAACACGCCACAGGGCGCGTTTGCACACTTGTCACATCAGGCCACACCCGCTCCCTTCACCACTGTGAAAACAGGCCCTCTGGTGCGTTGTAAGTTGGGGGATTAAGTCCCCTTGAATCCTGAGGGTCCCTTGCGTCCAACTAGCCCACTAGGTACCTCCAATAAGCGCCACAGAGCTGCGTTGCAGAGAGGTGTAAAAAGGGGAGTGGCCTTGGACCACCTCTCTGCAACGCAGCTCTGTGGCGCTTACTGGAGGTACCTGGTGGGCTAGTTGGCCCCAGGGACCCTCAGGATTCAAGGGGAATTAATCCCCAACTTAAAACCCGCCAGGAGGCGCGTTTGCACAGTGGTGGAGGGAGGGGGCAGGCCTGATGTGACATGTGTGTACTTATCCAATCACTCCGCCAAAACCCAAGCACTTATAAATTCACCATGCACTCTCCTTGCAGTATTCTAATCATCCAGTCAGTACCCATGCACTCATGCAATGACCCATGCACTAACTCATGCACTGCTACAATACTCTGAGCACTACTGATGCAGTCCAGCCATCGCCCTGTAACTACCCATGCACTCCTCCTATCACCCAGCGAGCAGCATGTACTTATCCAATCACTCCGCCAAAAACCCAAGCACTTATAAATCCACCATGCACTCTCCTTGCATTACTCTAATCATCCAGTCAGTACCCAGGCACTCATGCAATGACCCATGCACTAACTCATGCACTGCTACAATAACCTGAGCACTACTGATGCAGTCCAGCCATCGCCCTGTCACTACCCATGCACTCCTCCTATCACCCAGCGAGCACCATGTACTTATCCAATCACTCCGCCAAAACCCAAGCACTTATAAATTCACCATGCACTCTCCTTGCATTACTCTAATCATCCATTCAGTACCCATGCACTCATGCAATGACCCATGCACTAACTCATGCACTACTACAATACCCTGAGCACTACTGATGCAGTCCAGCCATCACCCTGTCACTACCCATGCACTCCTCCAATCACCCAGCGAGCCCCATGTACTTATCCAATCACTCCGCCAAAACACAAGCACTTATAAATTCACCATGCACTCTCCTTGCAGTACTCTAATCATCCAGTCAGTACCCAGGCACTCATGCAATGACCCAGGCACTAACACATGCACTGATACAATCCCCTGAGCACTACTGATGCAGCCCAGCCATCTCTTTGTCACTACCCATGCACTCCTCTAATCACCCAACCAGTAACATGTCCTTATCCAATCACTCCGCCAAAACACAAGCGTTTATAAATTCACCATCCACTCTCCTTGCAGTACTCTAATCATCCAGTCAGTACCCATGTACTCATCCAATGACCCAGGCACTAACTCATGCACTGCTACAATACTCTGAGCACCACTGATGCAGTCCAGCCATCGCCCTGTCACTACCCATTCACTCCTCCTATCACCCAGCGAGCACCATGTACTCATCCAATCACTCCGCCAAAACCCAAGCACTTATAAATTCACCATGCACTCTCCTTGCATTACTCTAATCATCCAGTCAGTACCCATGCACTCATGCAATGACCCATGCACTAACTCATGCACTGCTACAATACCCTGAGCACTACTGATGCAGTCCAGCCATCACCCTGTCACTACCCATGCACTCCTCCTATCACCCAGCGAGCACCATGTACTTATCCAATCACTCCGCCAAAACCCAAGCACTTATAAATTCACCATGCACTCTCCTTGCATTACTCTAATCATCCAGTCAGTACCCATGCACTCATGCAATGACCCATGCACTAACTCATGCACTGCTACAATACCCTGAGCACTACTGATGCAGTCCAGCCATCGCCCTGTCACTACCCATGCACTCCTCCAATCACCCAGCGAGCACCATGTACTTATCCAATCACTCCGCCAAAACACAAGCACTTATAAATTCACCATGCACTCTCCTTGCAGTACTCTAATCATCCAGTCACTACCCATGTACTCATGCAATGACCCAGGCACTAACACATGCACTGCTACAATCCCCTGAGCACTACTGATGCAGCCCAGCCATCTCTTTGTCACTACCCATGCACTCCTCCAATCACCCAGCCAGCACTATGTACTTATCCAATGACTCCGCCAAAACCCAAGCACTTATAGATTCACCATGCACTTTCCTTGCAGTACTCTAATCATCCAGTCAGTACCCATGCACTCATGCAATGACCCATGCACTAACTCATGCACTGCTACAATACTCTGAGCACTACTGATGCAGTCCAGCCATCGCCCTGTCACTACCCATGCACTCCTCCGATCACCCAGCGAGCACCATGTACTTATCCAATCACTCCGCCAAAACCGAAGCACTTATAAATTCACTGTGCACTCTCCTTGCATTACTCTAATCATCCAGTCAGTTCCCATGCACTCATGCAATGACCCATGCACTAACTCATGCACTGCTACAATACCCTGAGCACTACTGATGCAGTCCAGCCATCGCCCTGTCACTACCCATGCACTCCTCCTATCACCCAGCGAGCACCATGTACTTATCCAATCACTCCGCCAAAACCGAAGCACTTATAAATTCACCGTGCAGTCTCCTTGCATTACTCTAATCATCCAGTCAGTACCCATGCACTCATGCAATGACCCATGCACTAACTCATGCACTGCTACAATACCCTGAGCACTACTGATGCAGTCCAGCCATCTCCCTGTCACGACCCATGCACTCCTCCAATCACCCAGCGAGCACCATGTACTTATCCAATCACTCCGCCAAAACACAAGCACTTATAAATTCACCATGCACTCTCCTTGCAGTACTCTAATCATCCAGTCAGTACCCATGTACTCATCCAATGACCCAGGCACTAACTCATGGCAAATACAGAGGAGGTCATGCTAATCACAGGGGTACTCCAACGCATAGTGTTCCTAGTGTATGTGGGTGTTTTCACTGTATTCTAAGTGTCTTTTAGCATAGCACTGGCTCTAGGGCCGGTTAGTCAGAGTTAGTTACCACCAGTATCCGTCAGCAAAAAGTTGGGGGCACAGGAGGACTTTCTGCTCCTCTGTTGGTTCTTTCTGCACATCTCTTGCTTCTTCTTGCACTTTTCTTCGTCTTTCTGGACTTCTGTTGCCTCTTTCTGCATGTCTTGCTTCTTTGTGTGCTTGTCTTCCTCTTTCTTCATATGTCCTACCTTTGTAGGCATAGTTAGAAATTAGCATTTAAAAAACCTTTGAAATTCACTGAAAAAACCATAGGTTTCAGGGACGTTATAGTTAGAAATTAGCATTTAAAAAACCTTTGAAATTCACTGAAAAAACCATAGGTTTCAGGGACGTTATAGTTAGAAATTAGCATTTAAAAAACCTTAGAAATTCACTGAAAAACCACAGGTTTCAGGGAGGTTATAGTTAGTTGGACATTTCACTCGTACAAAACCAGAGAAATTCCCCCGTTATACTTAGTTCAGCTAACTATAACTCGCGCCCCCGCAATGCACTGCTGATGACGCCACATATTACATTATTCATGACATGGTCAGTGACATCACTGATGACATCACTGATGACATCTCAAATGACATCACTGATGACATCACTGATGACATCATCCACGTGAAAATCTGATGCACCTCCTCACACTCTAATATAACCTTTGATACACCCACTGTAAAATACAGACTACCATTTTTGAAACCATCGACACACCAATACCAGTTACTACATGCACACTCACTGATTCCTAGGTCTACACACACATCCACTCATTCACCCATACAATCACTCATACATGCAGTCACTCATCAAAACAACACTATCATATGCACTCATACACCTATACAGACACTCACACACCGCCACTCATCCATGGAGTTACTCACACACCTAGTCAGTCATGCAAATAATCAATCACACTCCCATTTACTCACCTATACAGATACTAACGCATACTTACTCTCTTATATAATCACTGATACAAGTACACACTCATCCATACAGCCACTCTCACAATCACTGAGTCTCACGTATAGTCATTTATACTCCAACTCTCACATACAGCCTTTTCCCTATGTAGTTACTTGGACATGTACCACTGAGACATCCATTCACTCACCAACACACCCATACACACACTCACCCTCCCATTCAGCTGTTTTCACATGCACTCTTGAACCCATACACCCAGTGAATCAACCACTCACACATCTATGCACAGAGTCACACACCTCACACCCACCCACACACACACTCAGTCTCCCATAAAATTCTCAAGCAACCAATAAATAGCCGATATACACACTCATGTAGCTACTCACCAACCCATGCATTCAGTAAGACACATTTAATCACTCACTTATACAGTCAGTCACGCACCTACTAAATCATCCATCCAGACACTTATACACCCACTCATTCTTCAATACACCTTGGCATATATATAAAACATATTTAAACTTTACAGAAACACACAGTGACTGGATGATGTCATCAGTGATGTCATCAGTGATGTCATTTGAGATGTCATCAGTGATGTCATCAGTGATGTCACTGACCATGTCATGAATGATGTAATATGTGACGTCATCAGCAGTGCATTGCGGGTGCGCGAGTTATAGTTAGCTGAACTAACTATAACGGTGGAATTTCTCTGGTTTTGTACGAGTGAAATGTCCAACTAACTATAACCTCTCTGAAACCTGTGGTTTTTTCAGTGAATTTCTAAGGTTTTTTAAATGCTAATTTCTAACTATAACGTCCCTGAAACCTATGGTTTTTTCAGTGAATATATATATATATAGATACATATATATATATATATGCTGAAAAAACAAAGGTTACAGGGACGTTATAGTTAGGAAACAGAATTAAAAGAAAAACTTAGAAATTCACTGAAAAAAACAAAGGTTACAGGGACATTATAGTTAGGAAAAAGAATGAAAAAAAATTTGAAATTCACTGAAAAACAAGGATTACAGGGACGTTACGGTTAGGCTGATATTTCACTTGTACAAAACCAGAGAAATTCAGCAGTTATAGTTAGCTGAGCTAGCTATAACTCGCACCCCCGCAATGCACTGATTATAATCTCACATATTACATCACTCATGACATGGTCAGTGACATCCCTGATGACATCAGTAGTTACAAATGCAAATGACAAAGTGTAAAACAGATATATAGACATATTTTACGCAAAGTTTGAGTCTAGCGGTTTAGTAACATATTGGTTTAAATTTATTTTAACAACACATTTGTAAAAAACAACAATTTCAAAAAATGTCGACATCGGAACTCATGAATACAGCATAACAACCAAAGACATTTAATTATTTTACACAGTTTTACAGCTGAATTGGTAAAGTGTAGCATTTGTGAGAAGACATTATCTCAGGGTACAGCAAAAAAATATTCATGTGGTACAACAAGTGTGTTGTACCACTTGAAAACATTCAACAAGAAGCAACTTTAAATTCAACAGAGAAAAAAAATGAGAGGAATCATCAGCCTCCAGAACTCCAGCCCCTGCTCCTGACAACAAAGTTCAAGCTTGAGTGGGAAGGGGGGGTATTAGAGAGCCGGCGAGCAAGATGATCACGCTCGTGTGAGGCTCTCGCAGCCCGGGGAAGATATCTGTCAGAATCCACCGCTTCGAGACGGTGAAATCGCTCAAGCTTGCCAGTCCGAACTCAGTATTATACGATGCAACCATCGCGGGACTCGAAAATCGAAGACGATGCCCATAACTGACTCGATGCAGTAAAATCCCAGATGCGGCCTGTGCTCGCACTAAAAATGGCAGAGGTGGCGATGCACTAATTATGCTGGGGGCATGAGGACGAATTGCCGGGGCGAAGAGCTGTGCAAGACTGAATACAGCCTCGCTGAGAACACAAAGTGATGCGAGGGGTTGCGTGGCTGCAAGACGGTGGCCCGAATGCCGTGGCTGCTGCCCACCGGGCTATCGGCTGATCAACTGCGGCTGAGCCGGCCTGCTGGCGGTGTGAGAGGTGAGCACTGACCATAAAACATCCCGACATCGGAGGACAATTGAAGCGGAGACTGCGAGCGGGGCTACGAATGCGGTAACCCCTTAACTAATTTTCGGCAAAACCCAGGAGAGCACAGGATCCGGGTGCTGCGACCTGACAGCCAAGCAGCTGAAAAACAATAGGCCACGGGGCGCAAAGCGCTGGGACGGGCCGCGTGAGGCACTGGAATACCTGGTTTTGGGCTGAGATGACCTGCTGGCCCCCGGGGCATTGGTGTGCATCGCAGCGTCCGCTTCGGAGAGCAGAGCCCCACAGGCACACAAAATCATCAAGAATTGCACCAATGCTGGCAGTTGGAAGGCCGCGTGAGAGAGTGCTAGCCTCCCCCCTGATCCGCACACTCGGGACACGGGCCTATGACCGGAACAACATGAGTGGCTAGAACGTAGCAAAGACGGCCTACAAAACAAACGGCTCCTGCACCAATCCACAACGGAGCATCGGGGAGCCCTGAACCTCACGCCAAGAACCGGTAGCCACGAAGAAAAAAGAAAACAGAGTGCTGCCCCCTGGGTGAGATAGGTGAAGATGGGCCGCCTGGGGCACAAAGGTACCTAATTCTGGGCTGCGGCAATCGGAGGGCCCTGAGGACATCAGAATGAGTCGAGATGCCTACTAGGGAGAGCAGAGACAATTCCAGTTGAGTAAGAACATGCCAGGAGCCCTTCGGGGTGGCCCATCCACGAGCCCTACTGGCACACAATAGCCCCACGAGCTTCACTAACGCTGTAAATTGCGTGGCCATGTAGGAGAGCGTTGTACCCCCCATCATCTGATCCACACACCGAGAGGTCAGGCCAGAGATCGAGATAATAGAAGCGCAGGGCATTGGCGGACAATTCGAGCAGCTGGGACAAGGCAAAGACAGTCCCCCCCCAAATTCAACCACGGCATGACTCTGGACTGCCCTGGGGCCTGTCTCATGTGGGATTAATCTTGGTTCTTTCGCGCTGGGCTCGGAGGTTGCAGGTGCCACCAGTGAAACTCTTCAGGACCTGTGGTGGTAACCCAGGAAGTAGCCAACCCCAAAGCACACAATACGATCTCACGTCTTCTGGCCCGTATACAGACTACATTGATGAGAGAAACTCCCGGCGGGAGCACAGACGTTGAGGCCTGTGTTAAGATAGAGACAAACTCGGGGCTAGCAAACTTCTGATCTGAACCCATGGGCAGACGCGTACTGAACCTGCAGAACGTGGCGGGGTGTCGGTGCTTAGCTGGAAGAAGCACGGCGTGAGCAAACATCCTAAACTCTCAGAACATCGAACGGAATACATTCAAGAGATTGTAAAGAAGGTCATCATGGGTTGCACAGACAGAAAACAGAGCAAGCTACTGTTATATGGCCATTAGGGTCATTGTCAACATTGCTAAGTTAGCATGAGCTCTGCTGCCATGATGCTGCTTTTGCGTACGTTACTACATGACTTTGTTTTGCAAGACTCTGTTTGTGCCTTTCACATGAGAACTGTCTGCTTTCTGCATTCTCTGCCTGTTCCTGGAGTTTAGTCTGAACACGATGTGCAAGGTCGATAAACAATGCCCCTTGTTATTCTGCTCTGGTCAGTCCCTAGCATCTAGACAAAACATGCCAACACAGCTGCGCTGCTGGAAACCCGTGCTTTGATATTACGGGGATGCATGCTGTTCTGACACACACTTGGAGAGGGTACTTTCCAGGGAGAAGAGCTATGCTGTTCCTATGATGTAAAGCTACCATCTAGGCACTAAGGTATGGGGTCTGCTGACAAAGTCCAGAGATCTTTCTTTATATAATAAACTTCACCTTACCAAAGGGAGGGTGGTTAGGCCTTATAGTCCTTTTTCCACTCTCTGTATATGATGATATCCTCCTTTATATTCTATGGAATTGTAACAATGCTAATTGTTCTAGGTGTATGCATTTCGCTGCTGGTAGTGGCTCGTATACTGCATTATAGAGCATGATAGTTAAAATAAACATTTTAAACTCTAACAGTGACTCTGACCATCCTTATTGTGGACAAGTACGAGTGAGTGAGCAAAAGGGTATGTCTTGCTACCACGATTCCTGAGAGAGTCAGGAGTGTTGTGTTCTGGGTTGTCTAATCATTTGTAGCTTCATGATTACGTAGGAGAACGAATGAGACACTGGAGCTAGTCGGTTTTGGGATTTTGGGTACCAAGGTGGTAGGTAGGTACAACCCCTATACACTGAGGTCCTGTTTTCCTGAGCATAGTTCTGTGTATGTGCAGAATCCCCGCAACATGGCGCCGCCAATGTTTGGTCTGGTTCTTATCTGCGAGACTCCTCAGTAGTGCTTGTGCTTGTCCACAATCCCCTCACATCTGTTTCCGGAGACAGTTGTGACGGTGTAGCCTCCTATATTGATGTTTTATAGGTTTTTCAAGCTTGAATTTAAAAAGGTATTTTCTCTTTCTAGTTAACCCGTTATTGCACTGCCACACATAGGTTTTTATTCTCTGCTATTGATTATGGCGGTTGCCATTGCACCGCCTAACCAGCTGCAGTCACAGCTTATTTGACTCAACATGGGGTCCCTAATGCTGGTGTTGTGCTCATTTTTGTTGTAGAAGCGGATGCAGCTTACCGCTTCGTGGTGTTTTTTTCTTGGGTCACCTTTCCGGCAGTAGATGGAACGGATAATTTGTTTCACGAATATACGGCCACGGCCCTTCTCAGAATTATCGGCCTTATAGGTCTCTTGAAGTTCCGCTAACGGCTTGGCAACATCAAATATGGTTTAATGGCGCCCTTCCTCACTCAATAACACCGGTCCGTTTAGGCCCTTTATCGATAGATGGAACCACGTGGCCCGTTTTGGCTGGGTATACCCCGCACCCATATTATCTCACTGCTACAGTTGCAGAGCTCCGCGTATTACATACTTTGTTGATACGTGTACATAGAGCTGTTATACAGCTCATGTCGCGCAACTTCCAGGTGGGACTACCTGGCATTGCTGCGCAACCACCTGGACCCGGTGATGTGACCATCAGTCCTGTCATGGTTAATTCAGTGATGGGCAAGCGTCCGCAAAACAAAGACGAATTTCCTTAATGGCTTGCTGAAAAATTTGGACAACTCGAAGCTGTTTTTCCTTATACCACGCCTGTGGAGAAACACAGGATCGTGACCATGAGTTTACCTAAAGGCCTAGGGGCATATTTACAAGCCCCTTGCGCCACTTTTGCGCCGCCGTTGTGTCACGCATGTGACGCAGCGGCGACGCAAACCATGCGCCGCGTTGCGCTATATTTACAACGTGACGCATCTAGGGAGATGCGTCACGTAGTAAACCCCTGCGCCACATGAAACCTGCGTCAGGTTTCATGTGGGCGTACCGGCGCAGGGGGGGGCGTTCCGGCGCAGGAACGCCTCGGAAATGTGACGTAGTGAAATCTACAAGATGTCACGCAGTCACTTTTCTGACGCTGGTGTGTCAAATCCTTACGCCTGCTTCAAGCAGGCGTAAGGATTGACGCACCATGTTAGGGATAGGGAAGGTTGGAACAGTGCTGGAGTTGCGTCGCGCTTGCGACACAACTTCAGCACTGCACCAACCTTCCGCCGGCAGATGCGTCACCCATCTGCTTAACCTTGCGCCACAATGCGCCGCATTGTAAATGCGGCGCATCGGACGTGGCGCAAGGGTAAACTTGCGTGACGCATTTTCCCTGGCGCATCCCTGCTGATATGCAGGGATGCGCCAGGGAACGTAAATATGCCCCCTAGTTCCCGAATTAGCTGATTGTAACACTTGGGGTAGAGTGTTTACAGCGGTATAATCGATCTGTTTCGGCACCCCCTCAATGACCGTACTCCCTTCTGTGATAAAACGTGTTCAGGATGAACATGGGGCCGAGGCGGCTCTGGAGTTAGGGATGAGGCTGGTGGGGGTGTTCGACATTGTTTCCGATATGATCCTTGCTAATGTTAAGGGGGATGCTGTAAGCCTGCAAGTGGCGCAATGCTTGGAGGCTGTAGCAGACGCAGACAAACAACGCGAATTGCCAAAGATTATTGCTAAAGCTTATAAAACCTTAGGGCGCAATAGTCTGGGAATTAAGCCTTTTACTCAACCGCAAGCTCAATCTCAAACTCAAAAAAAAGCCCAGATTGATAAAGATGGGCGCCCGTTCTTTCCTTAAAAGAACTGGAGAAATAGAAAGCAGGGGCAGCAACAACAGAAGCAGGGTTCGCATGCTGGTTCACCGACACCTGAGTCTTCTGAATGTACTTATGACTTGCGCGATTGTGCGAAAATTAAGACTCCTGATCGATTTCACGTCCCTGATCAGCGCTCTCCTCGTTCTTTACAGGACACATCGAACTCTCAAGTCAGTGGTGGGGAACGCCAGGATCGTGGCAAAGGTCCGACCACACAACAGGGATGGGATCAGCTTCGACAATTTAACGTTAAAGCCAAATAGGAGGAACTGGCTCGTTTTCAACCCCTGTATCAGAAGAAAAAAATTGCCGCTTTAACAGCGAAGTATGCCTCATACAGTGAGAACGCGACTCCTAGACTGGACATGGGCAGTGACTCTGCTCGACAGTGCAGCAGAGGTTACCATAGTGCGGGAGGCACTGAGTCCCTGTCTGGAGGCAAGAGCAACTGATACATTAATTACAGTAGAAACAGCAGATACCTGTGTTGCCCCCCCGGATAGATCTATGAGGTTGTCTTCCAAATTGAAGGTGATATGCAGCGTACAATCACGGCGGTTTTCTGGGAAAATCTCACCTCCTCATACGACATTTTATTGGCAGAGGCAGATTGGCCTCCACCATTTGTGCTAGCTGCTTCTAGAGGGGAGGACGTGATACTTCCAAGTTTTTCGTGTTACGTCCCTAAAGAACATGAAAAGGCTTATGCAGCTGAGTTGGCTTTGGCCCTTGCCCCGGCGGTGTACCGTAATCAGGTGGGCTGGGATATTGATTCACCGGAACATGAGATACCATTACCATCTATGTCACAACCACAACCGCAGTATCCAATCAGACGAGAGGCTAAGGCTCCCGTTTGTGACATTCTAACTCAGTTATACCCAATCTTCGACCCTCATCATTTCCACACTCCGCCACCACCCCCATCCCCATAACCCTCTCCCCCCACCTCAACCCTTCTCCGACCTCCGGCGAAATTCACCAAGACAAGGCCACCACAGCGAATCGTAAAAAAGCCTCCAAGCCGTGCATACCCCACTCATATTCGACTACCACACTCCCAGCCACTCAAACCTCCCACACTGCTATCACAGTCATCGAACCCTCCAGCAATACTATCCCCAGCCCTCTTTGCTTGCCGCTTCTGCCTTCCCCCTCTTACCAATATGAACTAGACACACTCAGAACCCACACTAACCTCACTCTCCGGAACCTTCAAAACTTTATCTTAGAAATTAGAAACATCTTACAACTTGCAGAAAATTCTCTCTCTAAAATCAACCACTTTCAAAACTCTCTAGCTGCAGCCAACAACGAGATAAACACTATCCCACTGCCTCTGACTAACCGTCAATTCCGTACACGCAAACACCCCAACTACTTAACGGACTCGGAAATCCAAACCTTACTACTACTCTACGAAGCTCCTACTTGTCCCCTCACCAATAAGGAAGAATTCTCTATTCACCCAGTCTCCATCAACCCAAACAGAACATCCCAACCGAATCACAGAACGATAAACCCTAATAACCTTCAAAGAATAACCCCAACTTCTGAAAATCATGACCCTTCGTTAGAGAATTCCTCAAACCAGATCTCCTGCCTCGTATTAAACTGCCGCTCAGCTATAAAACACGCCTCTGACATCGCCGACCTCATTCTGAACCTGAAAATGGACGTAACCATCCTAACGGAAACTTGGCTCACAGAATCATCCTCCCCATGCCTAGACCTTCTAGTCCCCCCGAACTACAACATCATAAGACTAGACAGACCTCACAAAAAGGGCGGAGGCATCGCCTGCTTACATCGATCCGACATCGCTACCTCGAAGTTTCCCTCCGAACCCCTGGATTCGTGTGAATACCTCGGGATCTCCTTAAAATCCTCAGATAACCACCCCCACAAACTACATATACTCTACCATCCCCCAGGTAAGAACGCTGTATTCACAGGCCAATTTATGGAAATCATTACAACTAACTCGACCCCTCATTCCAATGACATATTCCTTGGCGACTTCAATCTCCATTGGGAAGACCCCCTAGACAAGCAGGTCAACGTTATCAAAATCTTCCTAGCAGGCCATTCCCTGATCCAAGCCATCTCAAAGCCCACCCACTCCAAAGGTGCTACACTTGACTGGATCATCTCTAAAGAAAAAATGGTTGAATCTATCTCGATCACCCGTTGTGATTGGCAGACCATCACATTATTACCTTCCGAATTCCCTCCGCTAAATAGAAAACTTACTCGCAGCAATTCAAGCCCAGACACTGGATAAGAGACACGAAAAACCTCAACTGGAACAATCTAGCTTCCCACTGTGAGAAAGTACTCACTCCTCCCAATAACATGTCAGACGTCAATGACCTCACTGCTCACTACAACTCCACGATGACCAAATTATTTGACCAAGTAGCCCCACCAAAACTCAAAAGCATCCCGGACAAAGACAAAAACCCATGGTTCAAAGGAGCCCTGAATGAAGAGAGACGTAAACTAAGACTAACTGAATGGAAATGGAGACAACATCCCTCTTCCCTCCAACTCAAACTGCTAAGAAAATCTAGAAACTCCTATAACAAAAGTATTCTACAATCAAAAAAAGACATCTTCAGATCGGAACTAGACAATGTCAAAAATAGACCGAAGAAACTCTTCGAAATGCTAAAACAACAATCAAACAAATTGGCCAAACCAACACTCTTGACTTCGAAATGGCAGCTAAGTAGTGAAGAATTTTCTTCATTCTTCACAGCTAAAACCAACTCCCTCCAACACGAGCTCAGGACGGCAGCAATCAACTCAGCTACCCTAAAGAACACACAAGTTGAAAATCCTAAACAACTTGATCTCCCTTTGCCTAAAAATAACTCTCATTGGTCTACCTTAAAATTTTACGATATCAGTGATATTACTAAAACCTTAGCAACTATCAAACCCAACAACCACTTCAATGACCCTCTCCCCTCAAACTGCCTACCCCACATCTACCATATCATCTCTAAGGGTGGGTGGAATTTGCATAGTCGCGCTACGCAAACCTCCGCAAAACGGTAAAAAATCTCCGCGAGCACGCAAAAGTTCAGCGAACACGCGGAATTGCTGGTTCCGCCCGTTCGCGATGCTTTTTTCCTGTTCGCGAACGCTGTTTGCGTGCTCGGGGAGAAATATCTCGCGAACACGCATTTTGAAAGCGCGAACAAGCAAAAAATTCCGCGAAGCCGCAGATCGCGGAATTTTTGGTAATTCCGCGTTCTCTGCGGAACGTGAAATTACCCAAATTCCGCAAATTCCGCGAGCGGAACGGAATTTACCGCCCAGGCCTAATCATCTCCCCTCTCTGGACCAAAATCATCAATGCTTCGCTATCGCAAGGTCACATCCCGGATTGCCTACAAATTGGTCAAGTCACCCCTATCCTAAAAAAAACGACAGAAAACCCCTCCGACCCTAATAACTTCCGACTTATAACCAACATTCCCATGCTAGCCAAGGTTTTGAAAAAATGTGTTCAGCAACAATTGAACCAACACATCACGGATTTCAAACTACTGAACGACTGCCAATCGGGTTTCAGACCCGGGCATAGCACAGAAACAGCAATTCTTCATATAGTCGACGACGCACTACTCGCTCTCGACCGTAATGAAACCTGTCTACTAGTCCTGCTCGACCTCTCATCAGCCTTCGACACCCTCAATCACGACAAAATTCTAAGAAGACTGGAAAACAGGATGGGACTATCTGGCACAGTCCTTCAATGGTTCAAATCCTTTCTGGAAAACAGAACGCAATCGTTCATGGTGAATAAAAATCTTTCTCCCTCTTCCCTCAACCTATTAGAGTACCACAAGGCTCAACTCTATCCCCCGCGCTATTCAACCTCTATGTCGAACCACTAACCGAACTACTACAGCAGGCGTATATCTCCTTCCACATGTACGCGGATGACACTCAACTTTACATCAAGATCACTTCCATTGAAGAGATCAAGATGATGAATCAAGCTCTTGAAAAGACCGTCCACTGGCTAACAACCAACTTCCTCAAGCTAAATTCGCAAAAAACTGAATTTCTTTTAATCCCCCCCCCAAAAAAAACTCTCTGGTGATAAAGGAATGGACCAAGATGATCACTGCTCTAAATCGCAAGCCAATTCTGGTGGACTCCACCAAATCGCTTGGACTCACACTGGATAAGAACCTTAATATGCAAACACACATCAACCTGCTGGCTAAAAATGCCCGCTTTCACCTCAGCTATCTCAGAAAAATGAAACCATTCATCGAGAACCCTGACCTCAAAACTGCAGTTCAGGCTTTAGTCATATCGAGGTTGGAGTACGAATGTACTACCCTCTCGGAGCTTCCCAAAATCTCAACAGCCCCTTTAAAAGCCTCTCTCAACGCAGCAGCAAGACTCCTAACAGGATCTAGGAAATTTGACCATATCTCGCCACACCTGAAGGCGCTCAACTGGCTACCGTACGAAGCTAGAATCCACCTAAAGATGGCCTGCATCACTCATAAAGCATTACACCACAATTCCCCCCAATACCTATCCAAGAAACGTACTATATCTGGAGGAAACAGACACTCTAGGAGCTCCGACAATCTACTCCTGAAACCCTCACGCTTCAGCAAGAAAAAAACTTTTGACAGAGCATTCTCCGGAGCTGCACCAAGAATATGGAACTCGCTACCTCCGTGCATCAGAAAAATCTCTTCAACACAATTATTCAAAAGGGAAGCCAAATCATTCCTGATGAGCAAATTCCTCCCTTAGCTCCTTAATGATCCTCACCATCTGGGGCCCTATTAATCACACCAGCTAACTCACTGACTTGCCCCTCTCTGAATCCGACGGAGACTCTACTCTCGTTATCACTCCTGCCTGCATTGAACCATTCTACTACTTCAAACTTGTTTCTACACTTCCCTTGATGACACCCTCACTTCTATAATTTACTCGTACTCAAAATTGTTCCTACTGCACCGAACAAATCATCTCTATTATCATTTCTGCTATCTGCCGAACCTTGCTAAAATGTTTTTATATACTTTCTCTGCTCTGTATTGCAAAATGTTTTTATACTTACTCTGCTTTGTATTGTGAAGCGCTCTGATACCCTACTCAGGGTCTTGTTCGCGCTATAGAAAACTCTAAAAATAAATAAAATAAATAAAAATATAATCAAGGAGTGATTGAATCCTGTGTATCACCAATGATTAATCCTTTTTTTACGGTATCATAACCTGACGGTTCATATCGCATTGTATTGGATTATCGAAATTTGAATAGTCATTGTCGTACATTTGCGGTACAGAACACACACAGCACTGCGCTGGTGAACAACCTTGTTCGTAAAAAATACAAAACTACACTGGACATATCCAATGGTTTCTACAGTCATAATCTGGCTCCTGAGAGCCGTGACTTGACAGCATTCACCGCCGTTGGAAATCAGAATAAAATGTACGCGCTTGCCTACGGGGTATAAGAACAGCCCCGGGGCTTTTGCTGCGCATGTTGTGTCTTTATTGCACAGCATAGATCCTGATGCGTTTTCTTACGTGGATGATATTTATCTGACAGACGACGAACTGATGCTGCATCTTGTCCGAGTCGACTGCATCATTTTATCGTTTGCCGAATATGGATACAAGTTCAATTTTGCAAAATCACACATCGCTCATTTTGCAGTGCTCTTTTTGGGCTATGAGCTCAATAATGAAGGTAGGGGGTTAGTCCCCCACTTTCTGGAGAAATGTGCACAATTGCAAACTCCCTCTAAGCTGAAGAAACTTCAGTCTTTGCTGGGATTTTTACATTTCGGAAGGACATACATCCCCGATTATGCCCAGCGTATCAAACCGCTTTATGCGTTGATACAACCAACATATTCTTCTGCCAGCTGGCTTCCGGAAGATACCACTATTCTACAATCTTTGCAATCAGATATGCTTGCGACTAACTACTTGTCGATGCGTGATAATACCATGAACCTGGTGATACGTATAGTACCGGGGACGGTGGGTTTCACTTACTTGACGTTCAATGAGGGCGACACAGTACCAATTGCATACAAATCACATTTGTACACATCGGCGGAAATGCTTTTTTCGAATGTTGAAAAAGTTTTGACAAAGCAAACACAAGGAGATGATGGACGGAGCACTGAAACTTTTCAGACACTCAGCCCCAGTCACAGATCTGGGTTGAATCCATCATCGTTCTTTAGCTCTCTTCGCCACCCCAGTTCAGACACAGCTATATACAAATCAGTCTTGACCCTGTGCCTCATTGGAACAGTCCAGCCCGAACTGCCAAGCCATGTCTTCCCTGGACCGGAAACAAGCATCCTGGGACCGGTTTCGGGCAAACAGCCGTCATCAGCCAGGCTAGCTTGAATCCAGTGGCAAAGTGAGCAGGGGACCCACGTCTGGGCATACCCTGCCAACTTAGGGCGAACAAAGCAAACACAAGGAGATGATGGACGAAGCGCTGAAACTTTTCAGACACTCACCCCAGTCACAGATCTGGGTTGAATCCATCATCGTTCTTTAGCTCACTTCGCCACCCCAGTTCAGACACAGCTATATGCAAATCAGTCTTGACCCTGTGCCTCATGGGAAAAGTCCGAACTGCCAAGCCATGTCTTCCCTGGACCGTAAACAAGCATCCTGGGACTGGTTTCTGGCTAACAGCCCTCATCAGCCAGGCTAGCTTGAATCCAGTGGCAAAGTGAGCAAGGGACCCACATCTGGGCATACCCTGCCAACTTAGGGCGAACAAAGCAAACACAAGGAGATGATGGACGAAGCGCTGAAACTTTTCAGACACTCACCCCCAGTCACAGATCTGGGTTGAATCCATCATCGTTCTTTAGCTCACTTCGCCACCCCAGTTCAGACCCAGCTATATGCAAATCAGTCTTGATCCTGTGCCTCGTGGGAACAGTCCAGCCCGAACTGCCAAGCCATGTCTTCCCTGGACCGGAAACAAGCCTCAGGGGACCGGTTTCGGGCTAACAGCCCTCATCAGCCAGGCTAGCTTGAATCCAGTGGCAAAGTGAGCAAGGGACCCACGTCTGGGCATACCCTGCCAACTTAGGGCGAACAAAGGAAACACAAGGAGATGATGGACGGAGCGCTGAACCTTTTCAGACACTCACCCCCAGTCACAGATCTGGGTTGAATCCATCATCGTTCTTTAGCTCACTTCGCCACCCCAGTTCAGACCCAGCTATATACAAATCAGTCTTGACCCTGTGCCTCGTGGGAACAGTCCAGCCTGAACTGCCAAGCCATGTCTTCCCTGGACCGGAAACAAGCATCCTGGGACCGGTTTCGGGCTAACAGCCCTCATCAGCCAGGCTAGCTTGAATCCAGTGGCAAAGTGAGCAAGGGACCCACGTCTGGGCATACCCTGCCAACTTAGGGCGAACAAAGGAAACACAAGGTGATGATGGACGAAGCGCTGAAACTTTTCAGACACTCACCCCCAGTCACAGATCTGGGTTGAATCCATCATCGTTCATTATCTCCTTGTGTTTGCTTTGTTTGCCCTAATTTGGCAGGGTATGCCCAGACGTGGGTCCCTTGCTCACTTTGCCACTGGATTCAAGCTGGGAACAAAGGACAAGGGAACCCTACTCACACAGAGCCTGGGTACGTAATTTAGCAAAGAAACAATGGCTCCTGTGGATTAATAAAGATTATTCTTAATAGAGTATGCACAATGGCAATATACTGGGTTACAATGATGTCAGAAAGAGAGCTAGCCACATACACCATGGATGCGATCAGTTTGTAGAAATGTTTATGCAATAAGAAGGTAAAGTCAACAATACAAAAATAATCATAATTAAACATTTGTGAATTGTGTCCCAGTGAAAACGGTAGGAACCTAAACTAATGGTGACATATTTTGTGACATATGTACAAGGTTTCCTTTCAAAACATTTAAGCGACCATTAAAAAATACATTGTATTGAACAGCACTCTATGAAATGATAGGTGCTGAATGATGGTTCGCTTTGTAAACAGTCAACGGCGTTTCGACCCTGTGTGCAATGTAGGGTCTCTTCAGGACCTAAGAATGTAGGGACACCTGAAAGTTATCCTGCTCTGCCTAATGTGGAGAACAGTGTCACCGTGAGTAGAGTGAAGAAAAAAACTCACAGGGAACCCAGCCGGGTGCCCATATGAGGGTAGTGGTAGGCAGGCAGAAAGAATAACACGACCGGGAACACCTCGGCGATAGTGAAGGTACTGGACATGTAGAAATGATGAGCGCCGTGTGGGTATGTCTGAGCGCTGTGGGCAAAGGAGCAGGACCGAGCACTGAAACTGTGCATGGCTACACGGGCAATAGCTCCGTTTCAACGTATAAATAGATGGCTATCATCCATCAATAAGGATCTTGATAAGGCTTGGATAATAATATGCCTGCTCCCAGGGTACTTCGGAACAGAAGCGCGTATGTCTCTCTGTTCGGTGCGATGAGGGCTGTTAGCCTGAAACCGGTCCCAGGATGCTTGTTTCCGGTTCAGGGAAGACCTGGCTTGGCAGTTCGGGCTGGACTGTTCCCATGAGGCACAGGGTCAAGACTGATTTGCATACAGCGGGTCTAAACTGAGGTGGCAATGTGAGCTAAAGAACGATGATGGATTCAACCCAGATCTGTGACTGGTGGTGAGCGTCTGAAAAGTTTCAGCACTCCGTGCATTCTCTCCTTGTGTTTGAAAAAGTTTTGACGGCGGTCCAAATGGCGATTCTGAAAGAACGCTCGCTGGTGCAAGGAAAACTCATTCTTGTGGTCACACCTTTCCCTGCTTTAGAAGCTGTGACTAAGGGAAGTGCACCCAACTCTAAGGCACTACATCCCTGTTGGATACAATGGGCTACTTCTTTGGCATCGGCTGATGTCACGTTTATCTTTGATCCTGCTCTTCACACACAGGAGTTTTTACAGTATGAACACGTTCATCCTCCTCCATTGTCGTTGCTTCCTTTGGATGAGTACAAATGTATCATTTATACCAATGGCTCGGCTCAACCGGCCACCGGTTCAAAACACGCTTATTCAGCGCTTGCGCTATTGTGGCTGGTTAAATTGTAAATAGAGAATTTAAGTCTTCCAAAGTGCATACTCAGGCACTTGGAGACTGTACAGCATAATTGGCAGAGCTGCGTGCTCTTGTTCTAGCTCTTGAGTTTGCTGATCCTAATGTGAATACTCTTATTGTATGCGATTCTTACTACTGTGTTCAGTCTTTTAATGACAACTTATTATTTTGATCTCAAAATGACTATCAAGACTCTAAAGGCAGCGCAATCAAGCATAAAACGATTTTAGTTTGAGTGGCAGAACTTAAACGACGTCTGCCCCTCACACAGGTTATACATACTCTTGGCCATCAGCGTGTGGGAGCACATGCTCTTGTTAATTCTCTGGCTGACAAAGCGGCCAAATCTGCAGTAGCCACATGTTCCGTTGCAGCAGTTACAAGGTCCATGACTAAAATAGATAACGACATTCTGGCAGCTGTAGCTGCTACGAAGGATGGAACTGCTTACCCGCAGGGCTTCCCTTCAAAGTATTCTTATCATTTATCCCCTGAACAAGTTCCTTATGCTAAAATACCACCAGTTGGGGATCAGCTGATTCCCAACATGGACCACAGACTTGATTTGATCATAACCGCACACGCGGGCATGGCTTCTGCACATGCCGGGGTGTCTGCGACTGCCTCTATTTTACAGCAACGTTATGGGCAGCATGGTTTATATAAACAAACCCGTAATTATGTACTTTCTTGTGACATTTGTCAGCAAATCAAACCGTCTACGGTCTCACGCCCACCACAAACACAGCTATTTATTTCTAATCAGCCATTTGGCTGTGTATATCTTGATCACTGCGGTCCATTGTCTTCTGATACTGCATATAAATAAGTTTTTGTTGCAGTTGATTCGCGCACTAGATTCTTTTGGGTTTGGCCACAACGCAGTGCTGACGCTCTAAATGTCATTAGAGATTAGCGTGTCTTTGTCAGGATGTTTGCCTGTGGCACCTTCCATTCTGACCAAGGTCTGGCGTTCGCCTCTAAGGCGTACAAGGATGCGATGAAGTCGATGGGGGTGCTGGTGCAGTTTTCGTCTCCATACAGGCCTGAGGGCAATTCTATAGTGGAGCGGCTGAACCGTGACTTAAAGCAATCTTTGACAGCTAGGGTCTTAGGTACTGGCAGGAGCTGGCTGGCCCATTTGTATGGAGTTCAACGTGCACTCAATAATCTCCCTAGAAGATCTCTGGGTGGGTGGACCCCATAGGAAATGCTCTTTGGCATTAAAATGTTTGTGCCAGACCTTGATGGTCTAGACATTGTGGCGGCTGCCGCAACCTTTGACGTAGATAATCATTCTACTATGTTACAGGACCTACAAACGACCTGTGACAGCTACGCAACTGAACATTTTCCCTCTTCCAATGACACAGCAATGCTGATTCCGTTCGCCGGCTGGCTCCCTAAGCATGGAGATCTGGTACGAAAAAAACTGGAGAACAAGAAAGAATTTGGTCCCTCTTTTTGTGCACCGGTCCCAGTTCTTGGATTGAAGGGTACTCGTACAGTGATTCTACCACCTCTGCCTGGTCGCAAAGACAACTGATTCATTTCAGTGGACAATGTCAAGCTACACCGTCTGGCCGATTCTGAATAGTGTAACTCCTGCAGTTTCATGCAACGCTATCTCTATGAATCCGGTGCATTCAACCTCTTCGATTCATCCTCGTATCGCTGAGGGTGAGGTGGAAACTACTATTGACCTTTTGCCTGTCCTGACTCCATCCTGTTCCAACGCAGAAGTCGAGTATACTTATCCTGCGGAAGAGTCCCAGAGTGAAGTGCTGCACAGTCCTCGACAACATAAGGATGATGCCGCCATACCGCCTTTGTTGAATATGGGAGCAAGCGGTTATTTTGGGGACTGTGCAAGCTTCTCTTGTGACTCTTCCTCCTCGTCTTCCACTTTGGCAATTCCACCGACAAAAACAAGTATTTTCATCTCTTGGTTCAAAAAGACTTACCTGGTCCCACCCTGGACCTACATTTGGTTGATACTTATCCTGATTTTCCTCTTCATGTCAATTGGATTTATGACAGTATTTTTCTTGCTAATCAATGGTCATTATTTGCCAAAACGCTCTGCTGTACAATTGGTTGATGGAATTCTGGCCCCTCATACATCGTCCCATATAATGAAACGTGATCAAGCCCTCGTGAACATTTCAGATTTCCCGGTTGCAAATGGCATTGGTGGGATAAAGTAGCATTCGAAATCCATGGTCCGACGGAGGTCCTCAAGATACCATGCGTGTTTTTTAGGAGATGTGGTAACACCGGACATACGTTCCGATGATTGGGATGTACAAGCAGTACATTCATTGTTTTCAGATTTGAAAATTAAGCTGCTATTGATGCTGAAGATTTGTATTTAAATTCTGCCAATTATGCTGATTTATTCTGTCATCAACACTATGGCCATCATTTCTTAACAAAACGAACACGTTAAGACCTGTTTTTAATTACACGCAATGGGAACATTGTCCAACTCTTTTTTAGGGGAGTTCTAAAACACTTGGGGATAAGTTCACCTATTTCACTGATTATGACACGTCCAATCCTGAATCTTATTTCTTTAAATTACAATTGTCGCCGCAATCTAAATTTATTCTGACCCACACTAAACTAATCTATTCCAATTCCTTTAGATCTGAATTGGCCACACAGGGTTATGATCACTGGAGTGCTGCCATTGATTTGAAAACAATTTGGGGCACTAAGGCTTGGCAGGTTCAGGGAACTGAAGCTTTACATCGTGCCTGCCTAATACCGGCGCCAATGTTATTTTTAAATGATACAGTATATCAAACTACTTGCTTTGGCCTGGCAACTGCAAAAAATTTAAATAACCCGTCCATTCCATCATTGGCTGAGTATGCTAATTGGCGCAAACACACAAATTATTCAATCAATGTTTTGCAAACTCTATTTCGAAATGGCACTTTCAATGTCTCTGATGTTGACCCTAGCAGTTGGTTGATGTGGCAAAGCAGTTCAAATCCATGCCAACTGTGTTTTTATAATATAATGCCTGGTTTCACACAGACTAGACCAGATCCACGTTTTTCGCACTCACATTCAATCACCACATATTCGGTGGGTAAATTGTGCCAACAATGGTTGGAACACTCCACGTTATCATCAGTTAAACAACACTTGTCACTCTTGTCGAGTGACATTAATTTGGCTGATTTTCTTCTAGGTCCTAGGACCCCTAGAACAAAAAGATTTATCTATGCGGCTTATAATTAAGTTTGGAAACTTTCACAGATAGAGGCAGCGCTTCGTCTGTGCCAAATTGACAAGGCGAATTTAGAAAAAGTCCTTGCAGTGGTCGACAATAGCATTAATACACTGTCTTCACACATTTATACCTTGGATAATATTGTTTCATCTTTCATTGATATCGTTCAGAATGATGTATCTGTGTTACATCATGGTCAAAATCAACTACGATCAGTAATGCAGTTTGCATGGACGTTACAGACTCTTAAAATGGGAAAAGTACCTTGGGATTATTTAAATGCTTCCGCTTTGTTTTTGCCATTTAATCTAACTGATAAACAGAGGTTTATGTCCATGAAAGACGCTACATACACATTATTACACATTGAACAATTAGAACACTTGCCATTCTCTGTGGCGGAGACAGATTCAGCTGTATGGTTAATTCATGGGGTTATCTCCCTCCCTTTTTCGCTGTTTCAATTTAAATCTTGCATGAAACATTACCCAAATTGGCCGCTTTGAACCCCTGGGAAGTACGTTTCTCAATGAATTATGGTCCCTACCTTTCACTTACAGATGTCATTGGGAGGATAAGGAAGGTTTCATAACAGGAGAGGACTGCGACTCTACAGTGGGACATTCCCTAGTTTGTAAACACGTTAAGTTGCATGGCACTTGTAATGTTTCCGCACCTAATCTTGCATGTTTTCTGAAAGGGAGTCCCGTCCCAGCAATAATTCCCACTTTTACATTGCTTACTAATGGCAGTTATCTTATTTTGATTAACCACGACAGCTGTGGTTTACGGGCAGGAATCCCGTATATAGTAATTGTTTCACAATGTGTTAATTGTTGTAGCAATGTGCTTTTTCCGCCCCCGCATGAGAAAGTAGATAGTTCAATTTGGCCTTCCATTCCAACTTTGAAAACAGATTTCAACAAATTAAGCAGACTCAAATCACTATTGTTTCAACAAGAAGTGGCTCTCACTTCAGCTCGAGAGACCTTCGAATTGCAGGTGGCAAGAACTTCTAGCGAGATTCAGTCGCTTCTGAGCACGAACCTGCCACTTCACTTTGGGGAGCTAATACATCAAATATTTAATGCGTGTGACACCCGAGTCCTTGCTAATTTTTTTTAACTTGTGGGATCCGGCCTTGTGACTTCTTTTCAGACGATATTTGGAGTAATACCGGCCTTTATTCATTCTTTTTTTTCCAGCGTCTTCGGAGGATTCACATTAATACTGGCGCTAGCTGGTGGAATCCTGCTGCTTCTGTTCCTGCTACGCAATGGCTGCTGATCTTGTGGTAATGCACAGGCCAGGCCAATTGCAACTGTACTGTGACCGAATGCAACAACTTTTTGGATGCTTGCCATTAGCGACGCTTAGCGTGAGTTATGGACTAACTTTTCGCTTTGCCTACTTCACTTGCGTGCAACCTGTGTTCTACTGTCAGCGGTGCCGCTTCTACTGGGCTTTGGATTTATGCCTCTCCAATACGTCATGTTCTGACCCGGATTATGACCAGTTGATGGGTCCCTTAGTGGCCCATGAGCAGGCCTGTTCTAGGGATGGACGTATGGCGCGTGCGACTGCACTCGGAGTCTTGGCTGAATGGGATATCTGTGCGGCTGCGCGGAACCTATTGCGACGGAGCTTCATTGAATATCACGCAAATTGCCCAGATATGCTCTTGGAAGCATCTGATGATGAGGAACACTTCTGATCCTTCGGCCTACTTGATTGGATGGCATCCCTATTTGCTACTAGCGATAGGGATGATCTTTTGGAACGAATTGCATTGTTAGGTTCACGTACCTTGATGGATACACCACCTCCATGTTAGTCACGCTTTTCGTGCAACAACAAATTTTTAACAACGCAAAAATTATTATTATTATTTTTTTTTTTACTTTTTCCAATATGGTTTTTTCATGCGTATTTGAACTCTGCTTACCCTTGAAATCTGTTTTGGTCTTTTGTCTATATACTACGACCTTACCAAGGGGAGGGTGTAATATGGCCATTAAGGTCATTTTCGACATTGCTAAGTTAGCATGAGCTCTGCAGCCATGATGCTGCTTTTGCGCATGTTACTACATAACTTTGTTTTGCAAGACTCTGTTTGTGCCTTTCACATGAGAACTGTCTGCTTTCACGTTCTCTGCCTGTTCCTGGAGTTTAGTCTGAACACGATGTGCAAGGTCGATAAACAATGCCCCTTGTTATGCTGCTCTGGTCAGTCCCTAGCATCTGGACAAAACATGCTAACACAGCTGCGCTGCTGGAAACTCGTGCTTTGATATTACAGGGATGCATGTTGTTCTGACACACACTTGGAGACGGTCCTTTCCAGGGAGAAGAGCTATGCTGTTCCTATGATGTAAAGCTACCATCTAGGTACTAAGGTATGGGGTCTGCTGACACAGCCAAGAGATCTTTCTTTATATAATAAACTTCACCTTACCAAGGGGAGGGTGGTTAGGCCTTATAGTCCTTTTTCCACTGTCTGTATATGATGATATCCCCCTTTATATTCTATGGAATTGTAACAATGCTAATTGTTCTAGGTTTATGCATTTCGCTGCTGGTAGGGGCTCGTATACTGCATTATAGAGCACGATAGTTAAAATAAACATTTTAAACTCTAACAGTGACTCTGACCATCTTTATTGTGGACAAGTACGAGTGAGTGAGCGAAAGGGTATGTCTTGCTACAGCGATTCCTGAGAGTTGGGAGTGTTGTGTTCTGGGTTGTCTAATCATTTGTAGCTTCGTGATTATGTTGGAGAATGAATGAGACAATATAGCTAGTCGGTTTTGGGATTTTGGGTACTAAGGTGGTAGGTAGGTACAACCCCTATACACCGAGGTCCTGTTTTCCTGCGCATAGTTCTGTGTATGTGCAGAATCCCCGCAACACTACAGTTCACCGGGAAAAAACCAGGACCCAATGAGCCGGGGGACGCAGAACAACAACAACGAGAGGCAGACAACACCACGGTTGGTGACACACAAGATGTGGATATAAAATCACTATTGATCACAATGTGAAGCAGTCTCACCTCCATCGAATCCAAGATGGATGCAATGAATATGAGGATCGACTTCATCAAGCAAGGACTGGAGAAACAGAATGGCCGCATTGCTGAAACCGAACAACGAATCTCCACCTTAGAAGACAATTCTTCTGTAAGCCGGCAACGCCTCCAAGACATGGCAAAGGTGCTTAAAATTATAGCTGCCAAAAACAAAGATCTGGAGGCGTGTTCGCGCCGGAACAATATCTGCATAATGGGGGTCCCTGAATCTACTGCTACAGGCCGCATGGAAGACTACATAGAGAAGATGCTGGTGGAATTATTTGGGACGGAGGCGCTTTCAAAGGTCTTAGTGGTGGAGAGAGCCCACCGATCGCTAATGTCCAGACCGCCACCGGGTGTCCCACGCGCCCCATCCTGGCTAGGCTTCTCAATTACAAAGATCACGACACAATACTAAGGCTGGCCAGAGAAAAACAGGAGCTATTATATGAAGGGAATAAAGTATCAATGTATCCGGACTTCACAATGGCGGTGCAGGAGGCACGGAGGAAATTCCTGCCAGTCAAGTGAAAACTCCAACAAGCTAACATCCAATACTCAATGCCGTACCCCGCAAGGCTTCGTGTCCCGTACCGAGGAAAGACGCACATCTTCAACTCCCCACAGCAGACTCAGGACTTCTTAAACAACCTGAAGCGGCGGTCGCCTTCTGCACGAGATGAAGAGCCGTCCTCAAGGCGTTCATCCCCTGTCCGCGAAGAAGACTGAAGAAATATACCACGAAGGTAATGCCCATCCATGTACATGATGAACTGACACGCCTCACCCAGAGTAGTTCTCTGAGGCATAGAACTGAACTGTTACTACGATAGACAGCCACCTTCCAAACTTGAACCCACACAGAAGAGGCGGGTGTGGGCGATGACCTAGTCTCTCTAAGAATGACTTCCCGGGCACACCCGCTACTCAGCGGGGAGTTTAGACGCCCTTTCTAGTGCATTCCCCCATCGGGAATTCCCTGGACAATGCATTTTGATTGTTTACTGTTAGTCAATTGGGTCTTATTCCTTAGTTTGATGGGTAATGTACTAAATGGCCACCAGATCACTTTTTATGCTTTAATAAGGTTCTTGCAACTGCCCACCCAGATACTGGGAGGACTACAGTGGTCCAGAGAATGTGGATTGTATCACAATACTAAGGGATTTATGTGGGAGGGTTTCTATCCACCTGCGGGATTGGGCCGTGGGTGTGGGCGGGGGGAGGGACGCTTTGGTTGGAATTGTTTTATAATATCGCAATGTTATGGTAAATCTGATGTCTACACTGTAATGCATACACGTACGCCACTTCGCATTTCCCTGAGGCAACACTTTCCACAGCACCATCATGACCGGAGATAATACAGACGCCAAAAGTAAGACGAACGTAAATGCAGTACTCACATACAACTTCTTAACGTGGAACGTGCGCGGACTACGTGACCCCCGTAAGCGTAGACAGATTCTGGGCTACCTAGACAGGCACCAAATAAAAGTGGCCATGCTCCAAGAAACACATCTTGATCCCAAAAAGGTACCATCATTTGGAAAACTCTGGGCAGCACACAGCTGCTTTTCGGCGTACTCTACATATGCCAGAGGCACTGCCATCTTGGTAAAGGCCAGCGTCAGATACTGTCCAATGGGAGAGCTCCAGGACCCATAGGGCAGATATAGCGTAATGTGGGGTAGATTGGTAGATCACACGGTCACTATGGTCTGCTGCTACAGCCCAAACACTGAGGACGCAGCATTTTTTAGCAGATTATGGAGCCACATCCTAGAGATAGGCTCCACCATCATCATTTGGGGGGGGACTTCAATATAGTGCCAGATCCATTCACTGACCGCTCACAAGCGTTAACACCATCGCATACACAGGCAACTAAACAACTAGCAGACATTATCGCAGATCACCAACTATTTGATGTGTGGCGAACTCTACACCCATCACATAGGGAGGGTACTTCCACTCTAGTGTACACTCTAGCTGGTCCAGATTAGATTTATGGCTGCTTTCCAAAGGCTTGAACACATGGCTCGCGCAGCGAAACACCTGCCACGAACATTCTCTGATCACTCCCCTGTGCTTCTGACCTTAACCCCGCCATGTAGAGAATCCCCATACAGATCCTGGAGATTACAACCCACTACCTTACTCGACAGCGCTTTCTGCGAGGAGGTGCGACAGGAAATTGAGGAATTTTTCCCCCAAAACCAGAATAGCGTTTCAACACTAGCAAGCATTTGAGAAAGCTTCAAAGTTACAATTCGAGGGACATGTATAGCCAAGAGCGGAGGTATGTTGCATGCCATTAGGGGGACCTTGCAATCAATAGAAAAACGCATTAAACAAACAGAGGTGAACCTAACTAATGATCCCACCCCTGAACTGAAAGCACAGCTCAAAGAACTACTAATAGATTATACAGCTGAAGCAGAGCGTGAATCCAAGTTTCTCTCTAAATATCACACTGCACGGGTGTACGTGGCGGGCGAACGCCCTGGCAGGGCCCTAGCTGAAGCAACAAGACCTCCTAGATTTGCAATCAGGTCCTAGAGATAGTAGACGAGGAGGGAAAGGGACATATAGACTCACAGGAGATACTCGACACCTTCATGGACTATTACGCAAGATTGTATCACACGCACAGGCAGCCTTCCATGGACGCTGCGTCCTACTGGGACGACACCGCCCTAGGGTGGATCAATGACACCCGCAGAGAATTCTTATCAGCCGATATTGAAGAAGATGAAATCCGCGCTGCTATAATGGGCCTACGCTCCGGGAAGGCCCCCGGGCCAGATGGGCTTCCTGTAGACTTTTACAAGTGCTACATTGACCAGTTAGCCCCATTCCTTAAGCTCATGTTCAAGGAGGCCAGAGACAGCGGGACTCTCCCTGCGACCATGAGACAGGCCCTGACCATCTCCCTACTCAAGCCGGGCAAGGATGCCAAAAAGTGTGAAGCATGCAGACCCATGTCATTGATCAACTGTGACACCAAAATACTAGCGAAGATTATAGCCAACAGACTTTCACTCCTGATGGAGGAACTGGTCCTTCCTGATCAATCAGGTTTTATACCTGGCAGGGCCACATCCCATAATCTGCGCACAACGTTTGCGCTGATGCACGACATAGACCCTGAGATCTTAGGCTGCTGGTATTTTTTAGGATGCCACAAAAGCCTTTGATTCCCTGGAATGGGAGTATATGTACATGATACTGGGCAGGATGGGCCTCCCTATGTCATTTTTAGCATGGATCAAATTATTATACTACCAACCAGAGGCCAGCATACAGATTAACGTCTTATATTCCGCCCGATTTCTATCACCAGAGGTACCCGACAGGTATGCCCCTTATCCCCATTAATTTTTGCCCTGGCCATAGAGCCCTTAGCGGCTAAATTAAGACAGCACCATAGACAATATGCTATACAGTACCCTACACAACAGATATTAGTGTCACTATACGCTGATGACATCACCCTATACTTAAGGGAAACACAGATTAGCCTCGATCCCATTCTGCGGGAGTTCATTAGGTTTGGGAACCTCTCCGGATAAGCATAAACTGGGGTAAATCACAAATATTCCCCGTCACACCCAACACAGCAATATTCCCTTTGGAATTTCCACTGCAATGGTGTGAGTCTGAAATTAAATACCTAGGTGTGATGATAACCCGGAACAGAGAAGAAACACTTTGCGCTAATTATGGCACGGCTATGGAATCAATCACCAATTGGGTGTCACGATGGATCCCTTTGCCCCTCTCACTGGCTGGCAGAGTGGCCTTAATGAAAATGATTATATTGCCCAAACTCTTACATCTCTTTGTAAACATTCGCTATGACCCGGGACGCCCTTTTTTCCACACACTTCGCTCATTGGTTATCAGGCCTGCTTGGGGGGGGAAACAGCCTCGAGTGAGTTGGCGAAGCATGATGCAGCCATTCACCCACGACGGATTCGAAGCTCCAGATTTGGAACTATATTATCTCAGTGTCCAAGCACATTATGCTGTGTACTGGCTCAACCCACCACCATTCATGCCGCATCTCGCCATAGAGCAGGGATACATGGTGCCCACACCTCTCAATGCACTCCTGGGGACGTGCATAGCTAAAATAGTACGCAAACAAGTGCTATACTCCCCGCTGAGACCATTAGCACACCTCCCAACTTTACTAGTCACTCAGGAGGCCGTATGCCGGGAAATGCTTCGCAAAAGAGACCTGCAGATTTGGGGAGTTTTATATCACGAGGGTACGTTAAAGGATAGACAGACACTCCTGACAGGAGAAACTACTACTTCGCTAGAGGTGTTTATAGACTTGCGTTTAAGACACGAGGTCAAGACCAATGTCCCCGAATTCCCACTAGAACCTGGCATGATGGAGACGCTACACACTATTGAAAATGAAAGGGCCTTCACATGCGGTGTTCAGCATCTATTGGACAGCGTTGCTCGAAACACCACAACAATCACAGGGAGGCATGACACCGAGATCTATCTGCTCCACTCACTGACAAGCAATGGACATACTGCTGCATGCAGAAAGAAGCCATCACGGCAAGCAGCCTGTTAAGAATAATACATTTTAAATTCCTACACAGAACTTACTACATACCTGCGCGCCTGTGCAAATATAAACTGAAGGAACATGACCGCTGTGAGAGATGCCGTGCAGAGGGAGCGGACTTTCTACACCTTGCATGGCAATGCAGTGAGGTCCACAAGTATTGGCAAGAAGTGGGAACTGCACTGTCAGCCATGGCTGGAACACCCATTCCCAATTCTCCTCTCATTGTGCTCTTAGGCTATACAGCTGACATACAAACACCGCATAAAAAACTCATAGCACTGGGACTCCTACTTGCCAAGTGCAAAGTGGCATGCAAATGGGGTAGGGGGCGCGCCCCTAAATTCAAGGACTGGTTGTCTGACTTCATTTATTGTAAGGATCAACTGACGTGCTTTGCGGAATTGCTCCCCGCCTCGTCCCGCCCCAGAGAATTCTGGGAACCACTGTTGGAATACCTGAGAGAACACTCTGATTAAAACTCACTGTCAAGTAGAAGAAGATTGGATGGGGCAATTGGGATATTAACCTAATATGGGGCAAAATGGACATTACGAATACGTCTACATATACCCAAACTGTCAATGTAAATTACTGAAACCCCGAGATAGAAATGTGAATTACTCTAATATGTGACGTCTGTCTTCACAGGACTCTATATATGTAGCTCGATGGGGGGAAATGCAATAAGGGACCTGCACCGTGATATTGTTACCAGTTGCTTGTATGACATTCAGATGTACAAAGACTTTGATGATATGCAACTAAATGTAACAGTACTATATGCAACGATGTCTGTAAGTTGGAAAAGTTAATTAAAAAGAATAAAAGAATAAAAAGCTTGAGTGGGGAGAAGATGTAGTGAAATGTCACCAGAATAAAGTGTTTTGCTACCTTCTTCATGGACTGTAATACCATCATAACAGCCGGGGAGCAATCTGTTGATGAAATTTTGCAGAACACGAAAAAACATACTTGTTAATTTTTGTTCTTTTTTATTGCAGCAGTTCAAGCACTGTGAAAAAATGTAAACAAAGAAAAATTTATTAGGATTTCATTTTGAACATTAGGCAACCAAAACAAGATACAATGGTGAAGTGGAGAAGAGACTTCTAAGATGCAACTTAAGGCTGCTGGTATTATAGTACCTCTGTTTAGTTGTTATCTGTAGTAACAGAATGTAGTCCTGTAATGCTTTATGAATTCCTTTCCTCCAGTTAAAAAGAATCTTTTATTTCTAACAACTTGCTGTAGACAATACCCCTAATAAGCAGAATAATCTCTCAGAAACTGATAATTCATATGCATTTCAACTCAATATCACATTTTGTTATGCTAAATTGTGCTTAGAACTTCAGTTCTAGAAATAGAATATAGAAGTTTGTTAACTTTTATGTAGTCTTGATTTGAATGACATTTCTATGTCATTGCACTCTGTTCATCCTCTTTGACATCTTTATTATATTGTGTAGTGTGTAGAGGTTATAGTAACTTCTTCATGAAATATGTTTGCTATAGTTGTGAAACTTCTTTTTGAAATGGATATTTGTCCAGCTACAAAGTTTGTAATTCCAGTTTCTAAAGTACCATCCACTCTGCATCACTGTAGCATGACTATGACATATTTCCCATATGTTTGTACTAACAACGGACACCTAAGTTCTAATCTGCAGTTTGGACAGGTCATATCTTGATGGGCGTTTTTGGTTGCACTTTCAAGTAGAGGAATCGTTCCGATTAATTGCAGTGCTAGAGGTGAATTCACAAAGTTACAAATTATGATTCCATTTATAACTTAATGCAGATAATTAATTGATATTCACATCCCCTACCTCTAATAGTCCTAGAATTTCCATTAAAAATTCATGAGCATCCTGCTGAACATTTTGAGAAAGCACTAGTAATCCCGTACACTGCTCTACCTTTTAAACCTTTCTGCAGCTCTGCTGGTGGTAAATTGCCTGTCTTTGACTCCATACAGACTATAGTGTGAAATGGAAGTATACTTTGGATAAGAATTCACTCATAAACATTTAAGTATTTAAGTGGTTTTGGAATGGCAACCAGTACTAACTTGTTATGCACAGCTCTAGCATGCATTTTATTATCAATTAATTTATTGTAACAGTACTTATAGATAACTTGCTGTGAAGACAAGACAGAGCGTTCCTCTACAAATAAGAACACAACAAACTGTCGTCAGTTATCATTATTTCCTTTTTCACTTTTTAAATACAAGTCAATAGTCCATGTTTGAATCTTGTAGTGAGTGTGTCAACAACATATACAAGCATACTTTGGTTTTTCAGAGCACACTGTGTTAAATTTTGTAATCTCTTCTTCAAAGCTATCAGCTATAATACCTGTGTCCTGTTCTGCAACTTCTCCAGTTATCAACTATTCATTTTCCGTAGAGTCCTGTTCCGGACAAAAGAAACAAAACTGCACATCATCACAAACCTTTTCTACCTCTGCCACAATGCCATACAAAAGTGCTCTATTAATTTCTTCTAAACATAAAGCAGGAATTTTCACCTAGTACAACCTCCTAACTAAACTTTGCATTGTTGGGAGGGATACAGCTTACATCCTGAAATGATGAATGGTGCTTTGCCACACTATCTTTATAAACAAGGTACTGAGTGTCCCTCCAAATATGTATGCTTTCTAACCTTGCATTTATCCAATCCCTGTAAAGTACTTATTTTGTGCTTTAAACTTCGTTTTTGAAAGATATGTAGAAAGCTTCTTAGTATATCAATTGAGTGTTGTCGAATACTACAAACACTACTACAATTCAATTTGTATACAAGGCCTGACTACACATTCCCTGTACCTCATCTGCATTAACTTTTTCTACATTTCTAGATACCATCACCTCTTTCGCTCTAGGAATCCCATTTTTCATTTCATAATATCATCCTCTTTCATCAATAGCGTCAACTAATGTGTTATCCTGGAGATAGCTTTCTTCATTAAAGAAGGGCTCTATAGTAGAAGTATGTACCCATTCTCCACCAAAAACTGTACAAAAGTTAGTTCTATTGACTAATCTTTTCTTCTGGTTTTGTCTCCTCATGTACAACACTGTTTTGTCAAGAGTCTTTCTTCTATTTATAATCAAAATGTAAAGCTTCCTCTTCAAAGCAAAGTCCTTATCAAGTACTCCCTTAACTTGTTCTTTCTGTTTCAGTGCCTCTCTCCTTCTTCTATACTTCTTCATATTTCTCAGTAGATTTACTACCTCTCTACTACGAAACATCCAGGCTCTGCTTTCCTTAAACTGTTTCTGTCTCCTGGTTAAGGTGTGCCCTTCATTGTTACATTGTTTCCTATTCTTTTAATATGGATATTGTCCACTCTTATTCTTTTCATAGTTTGGTTTTTATTTTCATTATTTTGTAATCTTTGCAGGTGTCCACATATATATTTAAGAAATGACTTTGTCCTCTTACCAGTAGCTCTTTTTTCTTTCACCACTTTAACAGTACTTTTTCCCTTTTGGGTCTCAGTGCTGCAGAGATTCTGCAGTTGCTTCCATTGCTTTTTCCTCCGAACTTTTGTAGGCATTCTAGCTGTCTGTAGTTAAGTTGATATTGTTCTGTAAAAAGAAATAAGTATATTTAAATTTTTACTCTAGCCAACAATCCAACTACTTTACTACTGACTTACACATAATTCCAAAAACTGTTTTTATGTTATGTTGCAGTTTTAAATCTACAGATGAACCTAGCTATATAACTATATGCACCTAATTTTTAAATTTGTTGGTTCCCTCTGTTTGTCCAACATGATATATTTTTGGAAATACTATTCCCATAGAGCCTCATCCATGCCAATGTTTTGATTTTCGCCACAAATATAATATATTCCAGGAAAAGCAGGATCGACCCCTGCAAGGTACAGACCCACCCTTCCACAATTTAGAAGGTATATTCCCATTCACTGGAACCAACAAATGTATTATTAAATTCAGTTCTGCGTCGTAATATACACATCTTCTCCTTATGTTGCCAATTCAGAGCCATTCCAGAATGTATGTCACCGTTTTTAATTTCACCTTCCCTGTGTGCCCAAGGTGGAATCTTTGATTGACTTTCAGCCTTTTTCTTTATTTCCCCACGTCTGTCTTTGACTGAATTAATAAAATCATTTTCTACAATCTGCAAGAGACAGGTCAAGTTACGTCTGCGTGCATAAACTGTGTCTATAGTTTGTGTAGGTTAGAAAAATTCACCCATTATTTCAGCATTTCGTGTATTTGGTAAAATGTTCATATTTTTCTTGATTAGTACCTAAAAAAACCCACCAAAACATAATTAGAATAGTAGTATTGAAATTGCCCTTTGCAACAGAGTAAGCTTTTTATTACACTACATGAATTTCCATAAGTAATAGGTAGGTGATGGTAGGCCACCCCCTCAGAAACTGAAGTAGGTAGTTGCATACGTACAGAACAATCTTGGGCATCCATAGTGTCGACATACTCATACAACAATTTAGTAAAGACATTTAGAGAGAAATCATTAATAGATTTATCTTGATGCAAAAAATGGTAACTCTCAATTGTTCAGTAGTGCTGCAAACCCGTGTTAAGGCAACCAACTCAACGACCTGAGCAGAGGACACTTCTTGCATCCAAGAAGCTTCCACCACTCCAACAGCAGTACAGATGGCATAAACAACTCTCAAATTTCCTCCTGCATCTCTCATACATGATCCATCCACAAACAACACATAATCTGACTCTGGCATCAGAACTTTCACGAATGTCCGATCGAGGCTTGCTACACAACTCAGTCTCATCCAAGCAATCATGAGCTGCTTCATCAATCACAACTTAATTTCCTGGCTGGGGCATTAATGTAGCTGGGTTTAAACTCATGCATCGCACTAATAACACATTTCAGCACCCAAAATCACTTGCTTTGTTAATTGGCTACTAGTGAGATGTTGCATTCGGGAACGAGTGAGCAAAATCTCCACAGAATGTGGCACATGCACTTGCACTTTCAACAGATGACCCATCACAATGCTCTCACATTGTTCCAAATTCACACATGTGGTAGCAACGGCTTTTAGACATCCAGGTAACGCTGCAGCTACAAAATCTAACGTGGCTGAAAAATATGCAACAGGTCTGCGCGCAGTTCTATGCATTTGAGTTAAAACTGACAATGTGCAGCCTTCAGGCTCACTGCAAAACAGAGAAAGGCTTTTGTTGAAATCGGGCATTCCCAAAGCTGGAGCTCGACATAAACTCTCTCGTACTTCATTAAAAGAGAGCATGCATTCATCATTCCATGGAACTGGGTCTGACACATCTTTGTGTGTGAGTCTTTGAAGTGGTTTGGCAGTCAATAAGAAATTTGGAATCCATTGTTGACAATAGCCAACCATTCTCAGGAACATGCAAACTTCCTTTTGTGTACTAGGAGGATTCATTTGCAAAATGGCAGTAATCCGATCCTGTGACATTTTTCTGGTTCCTGTTTCAATGTGATGTCCCAAATAAAGAACTTCTCTCCTGCAAAATTGTAACTTCACAGGTGACAGCTTATGTACGCTTACTGCCAGATGATGCAATGGTGTAACATAAGCAAGCCTCCTGAGTACCTGATGCGACCAACAGGTCACCAATGTACAGAATCAGCACAGACTGATTGGGCATTACCAATGACTCTAGGTTCTTCTTCAATATCTGGTTGAAGATGGAAGGACTTTCCATATACCTTTGTGGAACTCAGCGCCATGCCGAGACACAGTTCCGAACCGGAAAGCAAATAAAAATTGGCTATCCGGGTGCAAGGTAATGGAAAAGAAGGCCTTACACAAATCAGTGACAAACAAAACATTCAGCTTCACATGTTATCTGATATAATATCATGGCTGGATTTGGCACAATTGGACAACATGGAATCACCATATGATTAACCTTGCACAAATCCTGCACGATTCGATACTTCCCATTTGGTTTCTGAATTCCAATTATAGGTGAATTACATGGGCTTTCCATAATCTCTCTCAGAATTCCTTGCTCAATCAATGACTCAATTAAAGGTGTTATACCTGCAAACATTTCTGGGCTCAAGTTATATGGTGGGATTCGATAAAATTCTGCATTTGGCTTCAAAGTGATTCGTATTGGAGTCACTCCTTTGATCAATCCGAAATCTTTTCCCGTGAAATCCCACACCTCAGAGAACATGGTGTCCCTTAACTTCAAGGGTGAATCATCACTCATTAACAAGGGAAATAAACCTTCAGCTTCAGTCTTTTGTTTTGATATTTTGAATACAATATCTTCATCATGGGTATGGAATTCTATTCCCTTTGGAGTACAATAAATGGAACAATTTAGTCTGCACAATAGATCACGCCCCAATAGGTTTAATGGACTTGAATCACATATCACGAATTTGTGCAGAACTTCAAATGACCCAATTTGTTCCTTAACAGGCTCAGTTACAGGATTTGGCATTAATCGATTTGAAACTCCTACAACTTGGATTATTTTTCCGAGAGGGGTAGGTTGGGAACTTCCGCTGTTCTCACAGTGGAACGGGTAGCACCAGTGTCAACAAGGAACGAAATAGGTGTTCCGTTCACCTTGCCATCCACATAAGGACCACTCTGGTCTACCTCTAAGCCTGCGCTAAGTACGCATTTGTCCTCCACTCTCAGGCACCATCATTGTGACAAATCAGAATCACTATCATCAATCTGTATCAAGTATTGCTGAGTAACATTTAAGTTTAAATCGGTTGGGTCGTTAGTATGAAAACCCTTGTTCACATTGTATTTTTGAACTTGACCATTCATATGTGGCATAGGAGTTTGTGGCTGAGTTAAATTTAAAATTTTCTATCTTTGAGTCTGCTGATTCTACATCATATCACCTGTTTGGGGCTGTGCATTTCTACCTTAGGATGTCTGTCCATTCACTTGATTTAATGGATTAAATCTACACTTGCACTTCCAATGCCCGACCTTGGCACAGATTTGTCTTTTTTAACATTTCTATCGAAGTCCCTCTGCCTCTACCCTGAGTCGTTACATTCCATTGTTGTCCACCTGCTACTCCCCGCATACCTGCATTTGCTTGACCATTTCCCTGTACAACAACAGCACAATCAGTACCAACTTCCATGTAACCTTTCTTAGCTGACTTCATCTGCGCTTGCATCAATTTTTTGTTTAGTCTCTTGTGTTTGGAATCTACTTCATCACCACAATATTTTGCATACCAAAGAATCTGATCTATGGGTTACTCTGCCAAAAAATCAAATGCTGCTGTATCATGGCACTTATTTCAGGTCTTAATCCATACACAAATCGAGACACAAAATGCCCCATTTCATTTCCAGACACATTTTCCATTCCACTGTACTGCTTGAATGCCTGCAAAAGTCATTTATAATATGCATGCACTGTCTCCTTTAACTCCTGTGTTGTTCTATTGAACTTTACCCAATCAGTCTCTTTTGGAGAAATCTTTCCTTTCAAGTAAGTGATAACCTGATTATATTTTTTCATTACCTCAGGTGATGGTGCACCAGTTCTTGGATCTCGAGCAGGTTCTACCTCTGGCCAATCAATAGCAATTTTGCATTCAGTCCATACATCACTAGGAACCACGATATCAAACAAGGTAAATAAATCCTTTAACAAAACCTTTCAAACTTTCACAAATTGTTCAACTTGTCTATACCATTCAACAGGCTTCTCCTTTAATTTTGGGAAATCCTTTGTAAAGGACAGTATGTCAGGTATAGTCCATGGAACATGAACATAACCTCCTCCTGGCACCTCCCTCATTGGAAATATTTTTGTTTCTGCATTTTCTGTTTCCCCTTCAAACATGGGATACATAGGCACAGCCCTTTTCTTTGTTTCATTCTTTTCAGTCCACCTACCTTCCCATCTTTCCAACTCACCCCATTTCCTAGGAGTCGTTAGCAACTCCTTAATCTGTAACATTTTGCTTTATCACTAAAGTCTAATCGATATGTCGTCTGTAGTGTTTTGGTTTTTTGTATGTCCACTCCATATTTCTGTGCAACTTCAGGCAATTTCTCATAAGTATATCTCGCTCTTCTAGTAATATCTTTACATATAAATAACAATTCATTATCCCGATAACTAATAGTTCCCAAAATCATCTCTTCCAAATCCACTTTAAGCTTTGCTACATCAAGCAATTTTTCATTTGGATTCTTCTCTACAGATGTTCCCTGAACTTCTACCCCTTTATCAAATGTGGAAGGTGCTATATCTTTAATCCAATCATCAAGTTCCTGTGGGGTAGGCCCTATTGGTCAATTTAATACAGCCTCCTGCGATCCTCCACTGGCTCCCTCCATTCATGGGGTAGCATGTGTCTCAGAACCTTGAGTTCCCATTAGTAAAGTTTTTCCTGCCATAGATTGTGGTTCTCTATTGGGAGTCTCCATATCTACCTCTATGATACATAATAATGGGGTTGGTCTCACTTAATTGTGTGATACACTAGTTTGAACTGTCTCTACACTAACTCCTGATGCATGTCCTTGATGTGCAGTACCAGCATTTGGATTTGTCAAATTGAAATGTAATTGTTATTTACTTGATCCCTGTGGAATAATGTTTGCTCCCCCCCCAATCCAGTGGGAAAGGTTAAAGAATTTACCGGCAGTCCTCCAGTTCCTGATTGATATAGGGGAACCACAGGTCCTATGGTTACTGGAACTGAAAGAGCATCTGGAGCATTTGGTATCATGGAGTTATTAAACCCTGCTCTGCTAGGGGTTTGCTTCTAAATCAAGAAAGGATTAATAGGATTTAAACTATTGGGCAGTGAAGGTGCATCTGGTTGAGTTCTAACAAAAGGACTTGACCCTGTCTGTGACTGCTCTTCGTTATATGACAGAGGTAGATTCATCAATAATTCATTGAAAAATTCATCATCTATTTCATTATCACTCTCATCTGTTAAGGTTAAGGTCTGAGAGTTTAGTTTTCAAGATGTTTTTTCAGTTTCCTTACATTTTTCTCCTTCCCCCTTCTCTGCAACTAGTATGGGATACATTTGTGCTCCCTCTGCAATGTATTTTCTCCAAATCCTCTGCTGAGAATCCCACTTCACCTCGAAATACCTATTTAAGGTGTTCTTATATCTTCCCTGATATTTCTGTTTTTCTTTTTGATGGGCAACATGTTCCCATTCTCCAAGGGCTTCAAATTGCATGGGTCTCAGAGGTGGTCTGATATCGTTTAACTGTCCCCTCAAGAATTTGTGTACTGAATGTTCCATATTGGGGATAAGCTAAAGGTCCATCATTTTCTGTATACTTCATCCAATTTTCTAACCATGTATATATATTATAGCCTTTCTCTAGAGTCATATACAAAGTAGGCATGCCTTTGAACGGTACTGGTACCCCTTCCCGAGTTGGTACAGGCATATCTCCCTGCATTAAGGTTTTTATACTCTTCAAAATCTATATAATTATTGATGACTCTTTCTAATGTCCTTTACAAATTATCTTGTCAAATTCCCTAACAATCACTTCCTTATTGTCGTTCCATTTACCAATCGCTGTGCGATTCTCTACGACACTATCAATCCCAGCACGGCTTTACACCAACAAACCAACAAAGCTGCTACACCTCCTTTACAATCTAATTTGTTTTCAGCACTGATTTCAATACAACTTATTAGAAAGCACTATAATAAAAAGTAAACTCATGTCTGAGCCATTAAAGAAATTGTAGATTTCCAAACAACAAGAAATTTATTCACACAATCCAAACAAAATCTCGACCAGCACGACTCCACCTAAAAATCCTCACAAATATTCTCTATGCCCCTTGAGAACAACCCCGACAATTAAACTTCACACTCTCACAAAGTTCCCTTCTCTGGTGGTACTGACAATGACGTCTCACACACAACACCTTCTAAATATCAGACAAACGTACTCAGAGTATGCCACATTGAGACCACCCTTAGGTGTATATCCCGGGATCTTAGGCCACTTCGAACCTAATAACAGCTTCAATTCAACAACAACTTATTCAACTTTAAGCAATAAGAAGCATCACTCTACCAATTCTCATTAGTTACACATTTAAGCAACAATATTACACAACCCTATAAATAATCACACCACTTGTATCGTCGTCTCGTTGTTTTCTGTTTAGAACAGGCACTCGCTCAAATGATACTGAGCATGAGTTTTGGGTCAATCTATATTGACCTCAATATGCATCCCCCTTATATCCCAGTTTTGTCAGACAGCTAAACCATTCAACTCGCTACCAGAACAAATGTTGTAGCGTTTGCGCACTAGGCCATAAAACTCTTTTCCAATAGGACTAGGGGTTTGACTTTGATTCTTTAACCTCTAGCTACCGTCAATCTTAGTTGGTCCTCCGATCTTTCTTCTTCTGTGCTGAAAGGAGCTGGAATATTCGCAGAATGATACAATGTAAAGACTTAAGGCAACACAATTTCAAAAGTGACTTGATACAGTTAATAAAGTAACAACCCATATATATAAGAAGAACCGACAAATACTGGTATACCAAATAGAGTATCAAAACTTATATTTTATTAATTCAATATAAATACTAAAAGAAGACCCAATCATGCTACTCCATTCGTATCAGCATTCATACCATGAACATAATCAAAGCACCATAAAAACATTAATTTTGAAACAAGGACAATGATCACAATTGATATAGAATTAAGAAAAACGAATGTGGCAAGACGGTAGTAGACTGTTCTGTTCTACGCGCGTTTCGGCACAAGACAGTGCCTTCGTCAGGAAAAAGGGCCACAAATTTTCTGATGGAATCTTAAATGAAAGGCAACAGCAACCAAAAGAAAATGTAACTTAAGTAACTTATGGACGTTAACATCTTAAGCCTTGGCAGATGAGTACTTTATTTAGAATTTCATGATTTAAAGCATTGAATTGCAGTTAGCTACCGGAAGTTAGCGCATCCAGTTTGGGTGCATCTGCCCTATATTATTCTTATTATCTTGAAAACGCATAGTTTAAAGCATCTTTTGAGTGTACCCTAATACAACGAATAATTCTACGTTCAACAGAATCCATTGATTTTCTTTTGGTTGCTGTTGCCTTTCATTTAAGATTCCATCAGAAAATTTGTGGCCCTTTTTCCTGACGAAGGCACTGTCTTGTGCCGAAACGCGCGTAGAACAGAACAGTCTACTACCATCTTGCCACATTCGTTTTTCTTAATTCTATATCAATTGTGATCATTGTCCTTGTTTCAAAATTAATGTTTTTAAGGTGCTTTGATTATGTTCATGGTATGAATGCTGATACGAATGGAGTAGCATGATTGGGTCTTCTTTTAGTATTTATATTGAATTAATAAAATATAAGTTTTGATACTCTATTTGGTATACCAGTATTTGTCGGTTCTTCTTATATATATGGGTTGTTACTTTATCAACTGTATCAAGTCACTTTTGAAATTGTGTTGCCTTAAGTCTTTACATTGTATTATTTAAGCCCTGCCTTAAGGAACCGCACCCGTGCGCAGGGGGCCTCTGTCTTTACACTATATTTGCAGAATGAGCAATTACCAAATGAAGACCAGGAATATGATAATTGCTACTCTTACATTTTTATCTGTCAGCACTTTAGGAAGTCTATCTTTAGGAAAAAAAATGTATCAAGCATAGATTATACCCCAACCAAATGATGAGTCAGAATCAGCAGAGTTCAGTTATATCTCAAAGTTTAGTATTTCATTCAAAGGTAAAGAAAACATTTAATTAAATGACATACAATCCTATTTTAAACTAAATTAGGTTTTAATAAAGTGAATCTCAAACTCTGTGAGATCCAAAGATGAAAGGATAAATCTTCCTCAGCTGAGGGAGATACAGCATAGGGGTCAATAGAAAATCTGTTAAGTTTCATAAAAAGCCTTGGGAAAGTTCAGATAGTTCACATTGACCAGTTCCAGATTGTTAAAGACAGGAAATGTGCCTCAGTGTGTCAAAGCCACAGCAGCATGACTTCAACACTTTCAGTTGAAAAGGTTCCACTACGCTAGCATACCAGCCAGCAGCAGGTCTCAGTATTCTGTCACAGTTCGCCTTGTTTTTAGATGTCCAAGCCGTCAGTCTCTGTTGCTGCAAAATGGGTTAGCAAGCGAACCAAACGAACGCGCGCACACACAGTTCAGTTCCAAAATTTGAGCAATTATTCTCCAGGGGTTTCGGGTTAACACCCCTGACATCATCAGGAATATCAGACCACTCAGTCCTATCGGTCATCTTCGATAGGATGAGGATGATGTAGTAGGCAAAAGTATAGAATCGGGAAGAAATAAGTAAGGCAGGTTACATAGCTTCCATAAGCAACTGCAAGTTTTAGTCATATGAACAATAAGATCATTTCAAAGAGTAAGCAAAATCATGCTTTCAAACTTCCGAGAGTTAGTTCTCAAGCATCTTTTCTAGCATGTAACAGTTTCTGTTGCAAGTTTAGTTGAGCTGTGCTGTGAATGTCAAAGGAAGCAATTGAAAGTTAGACACAAGTTGCAACTTTACGAAAAGTTCCCATAGGCTTTAGACTATTCAGTACATGAGTTCTAATTTGGGACAAGAGGCAAGATTAGAGGCCTACATGAAATACAGCTCACTCACAATGGTTTTATTGTAAAATATTGAATCTCTCATTGCATAGCATAAAGTAGTAATTTCAGAATAAATGCTTTAATATACATTTCAATCATATCGTAATTATTTCATGTGAGTATAGGGTACTGATCAAATTTTCAAGCTATCACTGTTACACATATATCAAAATAGTACATAGATACCTCCTTTGTATACATATTAATAAGTCACACATACATTCATAAGTATGTCTGATAAAGAATTCATAAAGGTCATTACAGCTAAATCTCATGTAACACATACTTTTCTTTTGTCATTTTCAGTGTACACGTTACACATAAAATACTATTTATTTCTATCACGTAGAAGATTTAATTTTGCATGTAAGTCTCTTAATCACTTTATTATTACATTTTCTAATCACACAATCAGAATTTTTAAGGTGTTAATATTTCACATCTATTAGCTAAATGTAAATATAATATAAACTCATTCTAGCATTCTGGATGCTTTTACGATGCAGTATCAAAATCGTGGAGTTTAACACTCTGTCGTTATTTATGTAAAATATTGTCATGATTATTTTCTTTCTTATTTGTCACAATTTTGTAAGATAAAACCTCTGCTCTATCACTTGATTCTTAGATTCTGACTCTTTCTGTTCAGACCGCACATCTGGCAATCTAGGCTCCCCTCGGGGACGTTCTATTAAACTATGGTCAAGCCTGACAACTAAGTTAATGAACTCTGAACAATCTGAGGGCAAAACTACAATGTGCACCAGCAAATCTCTCGAGGCATTCAATAACCCCCTATAAAAGAAGGAAGTCCTATTTTCGTTTGGCCACTGTGTTTCTGTAACTAGCTTACAAATAGTAATAATATAGGTAAGGGGGTCCTAACTGCCTTGATGGAGTTTTAGCAACTCATTTTCACTGGCCTGGACAAAAGTGTTCATAGCAAAGAGACGATGCGTCATCTCCTAAACCTTCCAATATCATGTAAAATCAGGTCATTACTTTCAATGAGTGGAATAGCCCAACCAGCAGCTGTACCCCCGGATAGGATATGATTTTGGCTAGTCTAGCAGTGTTCAATGGAATGGCTCCTGGTTTAGAAAGAAACTGTAGCTGGCACTGATTCCACAATGCATCAAAATTGTGACTGTACCCAAAAAATTGTTTGGGCGGAGTCAAGGGCACTAGGACTAAAGTGGTAACTGTCTCATGAACAGGATTAGCATTGCCAATAGCGAAGGTGCTTGTTAAATTTCGCAAATCGCTAAAGTGCGGGTGTTGTCGAATGGGACCTGTGCTCTTGGGAACCCCCCAGTCCCCACCTCAAATGACAATGGTAAGGGGTGAGGACGACACCTCACCAGCTCGTCCTGAGAGCAGAAATACCAAAATCACAGATTGGAGTGTGGCACTCCTAAAAAATAAACTTGAAATACAGATTCAAGTTATTGGCACTTCCCAAGGATACACTTGGAGCCAAATTTGGAGTGACTTGCACTCCTAGGGATACACTTGAAACACATAGTGGGGTACAATTTTGAATGCATATATCAAAGACTCTGAAGTGCTTTCTCTTGGCACTACTGTTTATCAGATAAACACAGGACTAAAGTCTTTATTCCGCAAGCAGTGACAGTTCTAGCATCAAGGTTGTAGGAAGGGTCCGGAGTATAAACACACAAGAAGTGCTAGAGTAATTCACTGAGAGGAAAAGTCTATAGTCTTTGAAGACGGGGATATGTGGTCGTGTTTTACTACTGAATGGGGAGTTGGTGTGCACTAACCTAATATTAAGTACTTAGCCTAGTTCTTCAACTTGTCCAAAGTTAGAAGTTCTTGAAGCCTTAACTCAGGAAGACGAGGGGGGCCGGAGTAGCTATGCAGGCGGGAGCGGGGAGGAAGACATCGAGGGAGCAGGTGCCATGGGAACCACTGGTTTAGATGCACTTTATGGAGACTGGAGCACCTCTTGGTTCCGACAGGATTCTTCAGGTGAGTGAGAAGGATGAAGCTTGTTCTGCAGGGAGTGAGGCCAAGCCACGATTAGGGTTTAGGTGGGGTTTATATACCCTCTTGAAGTAGCAATGGATGTAGCTGGATCACGTGTGGCACGTGGTGCACCTGGCCATCTGGAAGGTTCTCGAATCTTGGGGAAAACGTACACTGCTTCAGTGCTCAGACACATCTAGAAATATAATCCCAACCAAGCAAAATCCTAAGCTATGGAACTGCCAAGGTTAGATTTAAAAAACAAAAACACAGTAATAAGCATTAAAGGCACAATTGAAAATTGACAGAATGATAAGATATTTGAGGTAATAAACCAAGACAGAAAAAATAACCACACTTATCTGCTGCTAGAGTAGCAAAGATGAAAAGTGTGGACTGTCTCTTGTCTATTTATAGAGTGTGTCCTGATGTCATGCAGGCTCATTGTTATGTCACAGTGTTTGGATAAATAGTTTTTTTCCATGCTTTAAGATGGGTACTTTCAGTGCCATTTTGTATTTTCTTCTGATTCTGTTTATTCCTTGCTGCTGACGGAAAATCAGTCATAATCAAGCCACTAGTCCTGTAACAGAATTTACGTTTGCAATTTTACTGTTCATTACGGGGTTGATTTCAAGTTTGGTAGGCGGGTACTCAGTCACAAATGCAGGCAGGTACTCAGTCAGATCTGCTATTCTGCAAGTGTATTGGGATATCCTCGAAACTCTAAATCAGGCCCTCAAAGACTTATTCACAATAAAATACAGACGATGACAGACCACCAAAAGTACACTTCCAATCTAAGTTTCTTGAGTTTACCAAGCATTTTCCAGGTGACATATTAATAATTTGGTTTGAAGTATGCCTCTCTACTATGATTTTGGATTGTCAAAGAAGTGTTCAGAATTGGAGGAAGCAGGCAAATGTGCATTCATTCTTTCTCTCCTTTTGCTTCACATGGAAAGCATTATTCCATGCGCTAAAATATATTCCCACAGAGCTCATGTAAAAATGGGAGTGTTTACCGACACAGTCCCACAATCACTACACCAGACATTCTCGCATGAAATAGGTATATATTTAAAAGTCAACGAGCCTGTGATGAAGAATTGCAAATACCTGGGAATAACCATGACGATAAAATTGCGTAGATTTGCACCACATTTGTAATGACTGCACGCATTGCCCTCCCAGGGGAACAGCCGTGTCACTGACTCATCTTACACCTACAATTTCAAGAGATCAGGAAACCTGCTAGAATTTCCTAATTGCTATGTGGCTTCTATGATCAGAAAATTCCACAGACCTTGATGGAGCAAATCGAGATTCTGTTTTTAGTGCAAGTGTGACTTATGTGTGGCGAAAGTTCTGCAAATCGTCCAAACAGCTCCAAAGTGGAAAACTAAACAAATGGCTGGTACAATACTGTAAGCGGACAGCTGAGGAAGGTGTTATTCTTGGAAAAAAGTGTTGGAATTTTTTACAAGTATAAATCTTACCAATGTCCAATATTATGCCATTCAACAAAGAACACTATTAGGAAACCAGCACATTTCTTGTGTTCCAAAGAGGTACGTTGTGCGTTGTTTAGATTTTGCTGATGGAAACTCTTGTTGTTAGGGAATACCTAGATTACATTTCATGCCAAGCAGCTGCTCCTTCGGATATAATATGTTTTATTAACCACCTGTTTCCTGATATTGTCTCGGTGTTCAAGCTCACTGGGCATCCACGTTTGAAGGGATACAGCAGGGTTAACAATTATGTTTATGAGGGCAAAATTATTCATGAACATTAATATTTTGTGGAAGGGCTTCGCTGAGGTAAATCCATGCGATTTACATGCTGCAGCTGCTTTTATTGTGAGTTTCGTGTGTGCGTGATTTTCTTTCTTGGCACAGTTGCGTAGCCTTTCTTTGTACTGTTGCAAGAAAGGAGGTAAATGAATTCTTCTTTCTCAAACAGCTGCAGAGTGAAAATGTGAGCCACTCACTGCGATGGCCAAATCATAGCCTGCTCGTTGTAACTTCACATTACCATCTTGGCTGTAGGGGCTCGATCACTAAACTCTCTCGATTTTTTTTAATTTGTCATCCAGAAAATTACACAGGACTTGTTGGTCTCCAGTTGAACTGTTATCAGGTATTATTCCTTGTTTTGTGCTGTGTTTGATTAAATTCAGTTTCCACAATTGGAAACTGCAACCTGCTGTAGATATAAATGCATCAGCAAAGAAAAAAGTACATTTAGATCGATTTAATTAGCGATCTTTTTGAAACTTTGGATGTATTGGAGATACCCATAAAATATAGAAGATGTTTAGTTTGCAGTACAGTTAAGGTTGGGACAGGAAGAGAAAAGGGACGGACACAAAAAAGCGAGGTTAAAATTCTGAAAGTGTAGCCTAAAGAAAAAGTAACTTCAACAAATAGAAAGCAGCAGAACAATTGCATGTTATTTTTTAAATGCTTACAATTAAAAATTCATGCGCTCAATACAATGAAAATATACCTTTTTTTTGTTGCATTTTTATAAAGCGCGAACTGAGCCCAACAGGCATTAGAGCGCTTTACCAGAGCACTAGATTACATTACCCGTACGTTCGTTATGGGAAGATTAAGAGATTTTCCCAGAATCACAGGGTGTTGAGCCGAGGGTTGAACACGAGGCAGGTTCCCCAGTTTTAGAGACAGCACCTCCGGCCACAACAACCAACCTGCACACTCACAAACTGCATCCCCAATGATACCATCGCTCTGTTTTGGTCCAATAGCAAAAGGTGGCACATAACAGTGCCTAAAACTAGGCGGCAGTCATTGTTTCGAGGTTTGAGACTGGAGCTAAAATCGAGATCTCCGATCACTATCTGAAGTCAAATAAAAGCGTACTGCTTGTGCCCCCTTTGAGGTCGCACCTATGTGTGACAAATTGAATCTAGGGCAGGTAAAAGCAGTCACGAATAAATATCTAGGAAAACATTGAACATTTCCAGCCTTCATTTTTATCACAACCACAGACAATGTTCTTTTTTATATTTTTTTAAAAACTGATTGCTAATGTTTTAGCCATGAAGTAAATAAAAACCGGGGGCCCTTGTAAGCTTTGCAGGCTCGGAGTAGCAAAGCCCATCATGATGCGGCCTCTGGAGCATAAGGCGAGATAACAAAAGAAAGAAATATGGGAACTGGTGACATTCATGTAACAGATTCTTGTAATAGGTTTGGGATTCAGACATCATTTATTATGTAGTCCACAAAATTGACAATGGCAAACATTGGAAATAATCAATAGTATCGGATCGGATCGTAGCAAAGTGAATAAACGAAAACAATATATTGAATACATAGTACCAGCATTGGCAACCTACCCCACCCCTCCAACGTAACATGCATGCTCATAAATAATCACACAACACATTTCTTGTTTGGGTAAAAATTGCTGCAGGTTTATTACATACACCGTTATGTAATATGGTGGGTTATCTTACGGGCGATCCAAGGGCAGGCAACCATCTAGGCCGCCTGCCCGCCTGATGAGCCAAGCAGCACTGGGGCGAACCCCATCTGTGCTGCCACTTCTGGTGATCCTCTTCCCGGATCACGTGACACATGGTTCCTTATTACTCACGCCCCTTTCAGGGCGGAGCGTAGCATAGCAAACCCCCTGGTTGTTCAGGCCCACAACCGCCCGAAGGACTAACGGGGCGCCGACACGGTTTTCTAGGAACCTCCCATGAGGCTCCTAGGATTTGGCTCTGGCACCCACCATGGTGCCGCGCAGAGGTACCCTTCTGTACCCCTCTGCTTCCAGATCGCCCTGTAACTCCGCCTGCAACGAAAAAGACAACATTACAACATTCTCTGCCTCCTGCCTGCCACGAACCACGCCGGGTAAGCGGTAGGGTGGGAGACGGCGTGTCCGGGCGCGCGAAAGAGGATGACAAGATGGTGGGGGAGGCCTATATACCCCTCCCCTGTCCTCGCGCCCGGACGTGATTCTAGCCTATCGCGCTGCGACCAGGCTTGGGGGACTCCTCCCTGAGTCCCTGCCCCTACGGGGGTGTGGGGTGCCCAGCTGGCACTAGAGGGCTGCCCTCTTTAGTGGCCCCCTGCGGGGGCCTCGGACAGCCGCATTAAGTTCTGATTATTTTCACAGGTGGACTTCAGTTAATTTGTTATTAATTGAAAAAAATGCAAAGCTCAGCGGAGACAATTACAATTTGGCATTATGTACAAAATTCCAAACCATGATTGAAGGATTACTACATTTTAACTTTTCATTTAACTTTTGAGTTTATAAAAAAGATGAACTATATCTGAAAATTAAATGTATCTGCAAAAAGCACGTCTTACAGGAGGAATAAGCAAATTAAGCAAAGCCAATGTTTGCATGAAAATTCTCCAGCAACAATGTTCATCTGTTGGGATAATTCTTCTGAACAAAAGACCTGAGATGGACACATTTTGGCCTCCAGTGATAAAACATATGTTGCAACACTGTGCACTTCATTCAAACTTGCCAGTGAAATTATAGCAGGACACAACCCAGGTTTCATGCCCTAAAGCAAAGCAATTGAATTGTTTCAAACTTTGACAGAGAAGAGAGAAAAAGTTCACTTGGAACTTCAATATCAAACATCCCATTTCCTGCCACAAAAGTATAGCTACTGTCAAGGAATTCTAGGTAAATATTGAAGTATTGTTTATAAAATAGAACCCAGATTAAATGACACTTTGTGCAGGGTTTGTGCAGTTTGCAGTACTTTTGTAATGCATACAAAGTGATGTGGAGGTATTTACTTTCCAACACAACAGGATTTGCATTAGAAAGCTAGCCAAAATAATGCAAAGTAGAACTACGGGCTACTTTGCATCAAGGAGACATTCCATAGGTGGTATATACGTGTTACCATGCAACAACAGGAGGATTTTGAGGCAAATCCCTAACATTGGTAAAGAGATTTGTGCCAAAACATACCACAAGAATGGCATAACGGTGGAGCAAGTTTTTAAACTCACCACGTTTTTCCAAATTTGCATGTGTGCTACACTGTACAGAACACACTAAAGTGGGAGAATTATTGAAGCATAGTCTTTGCACTGACAGAGTCCCCTTCCAATACAAAACCCACGGTTGATAGAACACATGCTCTCTTGCACTGTGGTGCAAGGGTGTGTGCTTTGACACATATAAATCCTGAAGTGTGACACTGCAGGAAGAGAGAAAAACAGTGCAATATGTTTAGTAGATATGGTGCTGTTCTGCTGTCTCCCTTTCATGCAGTAGTGCACAACAATATTGATTGCCGCGTTCTTTGCATGAAAATTGCAAACTGAAAAGTGGGAGAATTATTATAGCATAGTCTTTGCACTGACAGAGTCTTCTTCCAATACAAAACCAATGGTTGATAGGACACATGCTCTCTTGCACTGTGGTGCAAGGGTGTGTGCTTTGGCACATATAAATCCTTGAGTGTGACACTGCAGGAAGAGAGAAAAACAGTGCAATGTGTTAGTAGATATGGTCCTGTTCTGCTGTCTCCCTTTCATGCAGTAGTGCACAACAATATTGATTGCGGCGCTCTTTGCATGAAAATTTAGTAAGTATGTCCCCAAATGACTCTATCAACTGAATTCTAAAGAGAGTTTGTCTCCCACATCTTTGTTAAGGTGCCAATATATATTGGCCTCACCATTTAAACCCTGGAAGGCTAGAGGCAATTTCCATGCCTTTACTGGTGTGGCAGATGTATTGAAGAAAGAGCAGCATGCTAAGTGTTTTTGTTTTATACCACTCTGGCATATATTTTTTATTTTTACTGAATTGCAAAAATGTTTTTCAGTAAAAGAAAAAAGCGATGGCCCTGACTAGGCTGTGTTGTAACAACAAACTTATGGTTCAACCTGCAAAGCAAGCTAGGTGAGTCCATCCCACACAATGCAACTCAACTGCCACCTCCCCAATCACGAGATGTCACAGCCTGAGCTGCCCTATGTTTATTGACCCTCATCTATCCTCTCGTTCTCTCTTTTGGCTTGCCTCTCATCCTAACTATCTTCCCTGCCCCCTCTATCCTCTCCAATGCCATTTGACTCACCTCATATGTGCCTTCTTCAGTTGGATGCCTTCCTGCTCAGCCTTTTCTATTTTAATTGCTCCTAGGTCACCTTTCTCCCACTTTCTATTTCAGCTGACTCTTTAGCACTTGGATCTCTCTCCTCACTTGTCTGGGTCGCTATCCACCAGCAACAAATTAACTATTTTGGTAGATTGTAACTTTTTGATCTGTAAAAATAGATCACTGCAGGATCCAGTCAAGAGGTGGTTGTTTCTCATTTTTGTTACAGATCAATCAAAGGTAGGATATAGACGTGGTGAAAGGGGCTCTTGCAGGGTAGTGAAAGTGGTAAACCTGAGGGTCCCCTACGACCGCAAGAGTGCAAGGGTTTGTTTTTACGACCCTGTGGCTCGGCCCATGCATTAATGTCACTGCCCTGGACATCAAAGCCTTGAAGGGTGACCATGGGTAGAGAAATCCAGTGACAGACTCCCTGCCCTAAATAGGGTGAACAAACGAAACTGTGACTTGATAGCAGGGCCAGATGGCTTTTGGGTCAGTGCCGGACTAGGAACCCAAAGCAGCTGGACAGCTCTCAGATAGCAGATAGGTGACTCTTGGCACATGACAGAGCTGGCACTTGTCGCCGCTGCTATTCACTTTACCCCTGGAACTACTTTTGACATTTACAGATAGACCCCATCGGTACCCCTGTACACAGACGACATAACACTATTTGTAAAAGATGAATAAAACAGTCTTAAATCCATACTTAAAGAGTTCACCAGATTTTCGGGAAATGCAATAAACTGAAGCAAGTTGACGGTATTTCAGCTCACACCGGGCATGCCTAGACCCAGTACTTAATTTGAGCCGGTGCTTTCCGGTGCTCAGCACCGGCACTTAATTGGTTTCCGGTGCTCTGCACCAGCACCTATTTGTCAATACCATATGTAGAACAGTCCACCACATGGTGGCGCTGCTCATCTAATTTAGAGATGAGCAGAAAAACGGTAGTTTAGGACTACAATATACATTAAAATAGTGCTAATACCTTCCTCCCCAGCCATTCCTTTAGCTTTGGGGGCCTGGAATAATCTGAACTGTCGCATTTACATGCAAGAGAGATGGTTAATAGTTGTTTTGGCAGCAATGACAAGAGCGATGGGTGGTGCCAGCTGCAGTGGCCTTCTGGTCAGACCCCTGGCACTTAATATTTTACAAATTAAGCACTGCCTAGACCTGACTTTGACTTTCCCCTGGAATGGTGCGAAGCCCAAAGTAAATACACAGGGGTCTGTATAAGTACAAACATAGATGGCATTATTAGCCTCAACTATGGCCGCGCAGTCAGCCACCACGAAGATCAAAATGGCAGATGGCTGAAGCTGCTTCTCACGGTGGCTTGGAGGATGGGCTTCACTAAAATGGTTGTACTCTCCATGTTCCTGTACCACTTTGTTAACATACCCATCACATTACATTAACATTTTTTCTAGACCCACAAGACACTCTGCAACAGACTGACTGGGGGGTGTGGAACAAACCCAGGCTGCCCTGGGACAACCCTGCCTAACTGTATAAACGAGGCAGTTACCCAGCCTCCACACGGGACACTATTAATTACTTGTGCGAACAGGCACATTTTGCGCATTTCTGGTTCCACTCTCAGAAATATGTAGCCTGCCTAGAGATCGATCTCGACATGGCACTTGCTGCCCCCTTGGAGACTGTGATGATGTTGTCCACACAGGCAGTAGCAACGAGGTCAACACGGTCCTCGGCGCTCATATGGCCTGGGATAGACTCAGGAGGATGGCCAGCTCGCCTCAACCATATTCTCCTGATGACACCCTGACACTCTACCCACATTTCCCTATGACAATGAAGGCAAAGGCGACATCCCAACTTCACAAACTGGGAATAAAAAGTGGGGATCTATTTGAGGAAAGTAACTGCATTACACTAGACACGTTTAGAGCACGTGCTGAGATAAACCCTGCTAGAAACATTTCTCTTCCATAGGTGTAGTGATTAACTCCAGGTAGACGTGAAGAGTTTCAAGAATATTTATTCAAGAAGGTTACAAGATACAAAGATGAGTAGTACAAGCCCCACCAGGAGCAGCAAGCATGCTGCTCAGCCCACTCAACTGTGACTTCTCTGACAGATTCCCAACATTCTGAACAGCATCATCACAGCAACATTCCACTGGTGGTAAAATAGCATTGCATATACAAGAGCAGGATACAACATATCCCCCTTTCTTATACGGAAAAACAAAATAGATAGAAATCGAAAGAGGAGAGCCAAAGAGAGTGAAAAAATATACAGAGGCAACAAGAAGAATGAAACGAAGAGACAACAAGAGAGAACATGAAGAATGTAAAGAAGAGACAACAAGAGAGAAGGACAAACAGATATGAGAATGACCCATCCTCCCTTCTACAAATAAAAAGGAAGAACACAAAGACACCAATAACAAACTCCCAAGCACACCAGCTGGCCAGGCAAGTACGCAAGGATGCAAGAAATAGCATAGAAACAACACTGAGGAGAACCCAGTGACAGACAAGATCAGGCAAGCAAAGAAGAAAAACGAAAAACAAGAACGTAGGACAATAAGAGAAAGAAAACAGGAGAGAGAGAAGATAAAAAAAACTGAGAAAAAGCTAAAAGACCAGAAACTGAAAACATGAGAGTGAGAGAACAGATGAGAAAAACAAAGTGAAATAATCAGAACATAAAATTACGTAGCAAAAATTCAACAATGCAATAATGAGAAAACATTAACCCTGGGCAAAGCACTACGCTACGCTCGCGTAGTTTGCGAAGTTTGCGCTACTTCGCACAATGCGAATTGCACGTAGCACAGTGCAAACACGCGTAGCGTAGTGCAGCGGTCATTTTGCTTGCTCGCGGTCCTCAACGTCAAGTTGGCGACCGCGAGCAAGCAAAATGACATCCCGGCGAGACTTTTCCTCGTTCGCGATCAACAACATCAAGTTGCCGATCGCGAGCGTGGAAAATAAACCTCCTGGCGAGATTCTCAACGCAGGAGATCAGGTTTCTCATTGCGAGTGGTCGCGTATGCTCGCGACCGCTCGCGATGAGAAACTACCAGTCCGCGTTGAGAAAGCTGCCGCTCGAGTAAAAATCTACTCGAGCGGCAGTAAAAGACAGCTCGCACTGTGCAAGATGCCGTTTTCAATGATTGCACAGTGCGGACAAGCATCCGGCACTGTGCAATCATTGCGAACAGTGCACTACGCAGTTTGCGTAGTGCTACGCGTAGCTCGCGTAGTGCGAACTGCACTTTGCGTAGCTTCGCGTAGCGCTACTTCGCGAACTACGCCCAGGCTTAGAAAACATGACGTCAGGAAAACAATGTGAATAGGAGTGAGACTAAGGTAACACACCCATTGCAAAAGTAAAGATGAGCCCAACGCATGTGAACATGGGACGAAAAACATGCAAAAAAATAAACCATGTTCAGGCAAAGTAATCTGGAGTTGACAATGAGAGCAATGCTGTGATGGGACTAGGACCCATACAACACACATGTAAGGGAACATGTGACTAAAACCCAGAGCAGGTTATCCAATGTCAACAACAGTATATGGGTCAGAACCAAAAATAAACCATGTTCAGGCAACGTAATCTGGAGTTGACAATGAGAGCAATGCTGTGATGGGACTAGGACCCATACAACACACATGTAGGGGGACATGTGACTAAAACCCAGAGCAGGTTATCCAATGTCAACAACAGTATATGGGTCAGAACCCATGATCTCTCCGAATACGAGAGATTACTTAAAGTTAACCGGTGTATATGGGTATGAACCCATGACTCAATCCTAGGAAAAACGATGGTTAACAACTAACATGTAAACTGAAACGATGAACTCTTACCGGTGCGTACCTAGGGTCCATAAATGTACAATGTAGATAAAGCTAAACTCATTGTACAATCCTATGAAGGATAAAATAAAACAGAACTGTGGGAAAGTAAACTCGCACAATGTAGATCTAACTGAACTCATTGTACCATCCTATGAAGGATAAAAGCACGAGGAAAACTGTAATTCCATGAAATGTAATGTAGGTCAAAACACAGATGCACGCAGTAAATACCTACCAGTAATAAACGACCTATATGTGAACGTGTCACCATATGTATGTGACACACACCAGTGTCCGAACAGAGACACTTAGAAGACAAAGTTCGCAGCAAACTATGAATAATGATTTTGTGGACTTTGCGAAGAAGAAGTAAACACCCACAGATGAACAAAATTGGCAACGTGAAAAATTGCATGCATACAAAAGTAAATATACTGCCAACGAACATTAGTCTCTGCAAAACAATAATCTGGCACCAGCGAGAAAAACTGATGAGAAAAACCACATTAAATGGTACCAATGAACATGTACATGCAAATACATTTGAATGCCAACAAAATGATAAGAAGGAAATGAAACATGCACCGTAAACTTAGCATATCGAAATAGTCACTGGTGTGCCTGTCACCGGGATAAAGACAAACAGGATTAACTGGCACAGTTCCCAAAAAGACTGGCTGAATAACTTGTGCAGTGCAGTAAATGATGCCACCAACAATGACTTAAAAAATCACCAGTGAGCAAAATCTCACTCGAACTGAAAAATGGATGATAACCAACTGGTTTAACTGTCACAAGAGACTTGAACAAAAATGTACTTCGCCAGGGGCACACTCATAAGTCCGTACGAGTCACTGATGTTTCCAATAGCTGTAACCACCCACCGGCTGAGCAGAAGTGCTTTGACATAGAAAAACAAGGAGAGTACCTGCATAGAATTGCGCTGCGAAGACAAACCAGGAGAGCAGGAGAGGAGCCGATCTAGCCAATTTCCACACTGCGATGCTGCCGCAGTTTTGTATAAACTTTATAGAGAGTGAGCAACGTCATTGGCAAAAGAGACAGAGACCTCGGAGAAAACGCCAATCCCAAGATGGCGGCTTGCTCCACTGACGCCGCGCCGGGTGGCTTGCGGCCACAGTGTGCTACCAAGCTTTGCACAACGGCTGTCTATACAGCGACGTCACAGAGAAACACAGGGATGACGTTTCAGGAGTCAAAGAAGATCCCACAAAGCAGGAAATCCCACGGAGCTGCCGGCATCAGCAGAAGGTAAGCGCGTGCATTAGAAAATGCCACCGTCTCTTTTTGAATCTCCCACGCAGCGGTTAAACTGCCAAGAGACGATGTGTCTCCCCAAAACAAAAAGATGAAACTGAGTATGCTCACCAAACTCCCACTGTTGCCTGGGTCAATGGGCTGATCACAAAAAGGCTTGAATAAAGACATTTGTAAAATCCTTGTATTAAAACACCTATAGAGAGTCAAAGACAGACCCAGTTCCAAACTCTGCAACAATGTCTATGAGCAATACACCCAAACTGGAACTGCCACAACGCGAAATGTAAGGACTAGTATACTCCAAGAGTCAATAGCACACAATGATTTTTACTATAATGACCATTTTACACGAAGTTGAAGTGTGGCACACTTGGGCTGGAACGATGTGGTCAGCGAATCCAAGTGACAAAATAGAACTGCGACAAAGCAGCTAATGTACAGCTGAAAGAGGAAACGCAGGAACTGGCACAATTATATTATGGGCGACAGGTGGCAAGGTCACTGGTGGGGCTGAGGGGTGCCAGTTTGCAGTAAACATGCAGCTGTAGTTACATAGAAAGTCCTTTACCTTTAGTGAGGGCTGGAGGTTGAACAGATCCTTAAAGCTCAGGGGATAATCCTTCTTGCCAGGAAGTACACGCAGGTTAGTTACACAGAAAATCTTTCACCTTGACTGAGGCTTGCCAGGTTCATCAGCTCCTTCAAGATCAGGGGTACATCACGTTTGAAAATGAAGGCCTTGACAGGTAGCACACAAAGGTTCTTTGCGTCAACTTGTCACCATAAATTTGTAGTGATTAACTCCAGGTAGATGTAAAGAGTTTCAAGAAGATTTATTCAAGAAGGTTACTAGATACAAAGATAAGTAGTACAAGCCCCACCAGGAGCAGCCAGCATGCTGCTCAGCCCACTCAACACTGACTTCTCTGACAGATTCCCAACATTCTGAACAGCATCATCACAGCAACATTCCACTGGTGGTAAAATAGCATTGCATATACAAGAGCAGGATACAACAATAGGCTAAAATCCGTTAGTAAACAGAGCACTCTAGACTTCCCTCATAAGCCAGCACACTTTAAGCCATTGCAACACTTCATCTCACCTCTTTTTTATATAGCATGGCCTTCTACAGTTTCCTCTTTCTGACTATTCATTTTTCCTGATTTCCACAGACTTCCACTTGTACTAATTTAATGTTTGCTACAGAAAGCCCACATATGTCCCTGTGTTCAATTTTACAATCCCTTCTGTTTCCTTAGCCTATTTACTTCTATCCACTTTGCTTATTTTCCTTTTCCTTTCTCTCGTTTTTCTTACTATGGTGGTAGCCTCTCCCTTACCCCTCTTTATGTTTCTTACCTTACCCATGCTCATTATTTTCCTGATCTTTTCCTTTCCATTTCCGAATTTGTTTAATGTTTTGCATTGATTTTTTGACTATTCCATTCTTAAAGTGTAAAGCTACACCATTCAAAGTGATACTTTGGTTAGCAATACTTTCAAATTAGTTTGCTACTGTTTTAATTGTGCAAATACTATGTAACGTTGTAGTTTGATCACTTTTTTAAAACTTATGCTAATAGTTTGTGTCGGGTAAAAGTGTCACCTCATGATTTTTTAAAAATTTTTTTAGATATATATGAGCAAAAAATTTTTTTAGGTATGGAAGTAGTGGTGAATTATTTAATGCAAAGTACCACAAATATTAATCATGAGTAAACAATTCTAGGCACGTAGGATTATATAATTTGAGTGGCCATCAAGAACCTTCAAACTTGTGTGACAAACTACGCAAACTTGTTCATTCACTGGATAATACAATTCATGTTCATTCTCTCTTCCGACGATCCTGTTGCTCTCTCTGGATTCCAGGACGACAACTGTCAGAGAAATGTCCAACAGAAGATAGCTACTCAGATGACCCAAAACAATACTGTGGCCATTTTGTGTTTAAATATCTTTATTTGCATTTTTCGTATTTAAACAGCATTAAAAGATTATATGAATAATCTTGATACATGAGGGACATGGGCATGGTAGAGCTCACAGTAACGATATACATACTTTTTTATAGTGCTAGTGGTATATAGCAAGTACATAACAGCATGGTTAAGACTGACACGCTGACTCTTTATGTATTTGCGTATGACAATCATATTTGATGACGAACACATGGCGTATAATCTATTATTCTAGTGCGTTACTGTCCATCCTCTATATGAGTAGCACTATCCCCAAGAATGTGGTTTGTTTATTCACTTGTATGACATATATTTCACATTTCTTTTTCACATTTCTCAATGTAGCAAAATACGAAAGCGCAAATATAATACAACTTCCTTAAAAACATATAACAGTGAAAAAGAAAAAAGGCCATTGTCAAGTCGTCGCGGCTGGGTCACAGTGATCTAACAATGTGACTGCATTTCGCTTAGCAATTCGTAACGTAACCATCCCCGTCGTATCTGTCCCCCTCTATTCTCTTGGCGCTCATGTCACATAAGTGGTTTTGTCTTGGTAACATTTCTTTACATCTATCATTTCCGTGCTTGGAATTATGACAATGTGATGTCAAGTGCGAAGCTAGGCTATGGGGGCAGCTGCTGACTATCTTCTGGATTCTGCTCGATGTGTGTATGCGGGGAGCTGGACGCACTATCTCTGTCTACGGATTTTATTTCCACAAGCATAGTATCCCAATATTGCGCAATGGGATATTTGCGCAGCCCTGCGATTTCCTCCCTATGCAGTGACGTACTCTCAGCTTGAGCCCATACTATAAGCAAGTTTTTCCAGCTGTGTATTACTGGAGGTTCAGCACGTTTCCATCTTTTCATTATTAAACGTTTGGCTACCATGAGGCCTAAATCTGTGAATCTCGCTGTGACTCTGTGTTTCTTTGACCTATGGTAAAATCCAAGGATACATTCTTCCCATGATCGTAGAGGCGGCCGTCCAGTACATCTTGCTATCTCCTCCACAACCTCCTGCCAGTACATACTCAGGGATGTGCATGACCACATCATGTGTAGAAAGTCAGCGTCCGTCTGGTGACAACGGGGACAAGCAGAGGCAGTCATGTGGAAGTATCTATTTAATTTATCTGGTGAGAGATATGCTCTGTGTGTGATATATGTTTGTATGAGATGGAATTTGGAGTTTCTCGGTATACACGTGGGATTAGCCAGTATAGTCTCCCACTCACGATCCATCCAGGGATTCCCCCTGTCCTCCTCCCACCTCAGGCGTAGGGCGGTCAGTGGTTGTATCATATGTGTAAGCAATGACTCCACTGACCAATGTATTATATGCGAGCCATTACCCATCACATGCAAGTATTGTATCAAAAGATGCATGTTTGGCTCCACACTAATATCTCCCCAGGCCACTGTGAGTGCTCTTGTAACAGAAGTGTGTAGCAAGAATTGACCCGCCGGTAGGTTATAGTCTTCTGCAAGTGTTTCAAACGGTATCAATGTTCCATCAACATACAGGTCTCCTAACGTGTGTAACTCGGCTGCATGCCAGTGTGTAAGTGTGCGTACATGTGTGCCCAGATGTCCCCTGGGGGTCCCCAAAAGCGGAAGTATAGGGGCGTATGGCACCACATGCTTGGTGAGGTATAAACTTCTCTTATAACAGCAGTGGGCCAGTTTTAAACAAGCTTGCGAGGGGCACGGAGGGCGGGCAATCGGGTGGAATAAGTGATATATCTGGGACTGGGACCAGGGAGGTTGCAATGAGGCTGTATCTTCTAGGTTATGACCTGTGAACCACCGCGCCACCCACTGTAACTGTGCTGCCAAGTAATATATTTCCAGGTTTGGTACTGCCAGTCCTCCCCTATCAGTGGGATCAATACTGTGGCCATTTTAATGGCTGTTTGCAGGCTGAAGGGATTAGAAATGGAGGAAGAGGAGGAGGCAGAAGCAGAGCCATGGAAATCACAGAGTCACCAGTCATCAGTGGCTAGCGACGACAGCTGCTTGCACAGTCAACAGCAAGACACTGCTTTTTCCCCTCAGCCAACCACTCCAAACCCACGGAATGCTTTCTCAATACAATCATCAAGCACCTTGACTCCCTGGTTAAAGGCCAGGATGACAGAATCTAAAGACTGGACAGATGGAGTGTTTTTTTATTAGGGAGGTGGGGTGAGTTGAGGAATAGGGAAGGAATAGAGGGTGTTTTGTTTAGGGATTAGGAATGGGTTAGTCTGTTGCAGGAGGTGTGAGTAGGGTGAGTTGAGGAAGTGGTAGGAATACGAGTACGTTTTGCCTGGGGTTAAGTGAGGGGTATGGTCTGTTGTGGGCAGAGGGGTGGCTGGGTTTCTTTTTTCTAAATTACTATTGTTTTCATATACAGTCTCTTTATTAGCATCACTATTGTTACAAGTAGCATACTGGTTTATTGAGAAAGGTAACACTCAACTCCTGTCAAAGTCCTGAACCTAGCCCAAAATAAGTTATATTGTGCTGTCTCTAACTCTCTCTACATGAGAATTCTTGCCAAACCACCTATCATGAATGTGGGCCTCTGCCCTACTGCAAGCTGTCTCTGAAATCTGACCATTCCTATTTCTCCACTTTGTGACATCTTGTTACTTGAGTCCCCTTCCAATAGTATGGCTCTGACCCTCCTCTCTGAAAGCATAAAGTAGTTGATGCGTTACAACCCCTCAACCAAACCTATGTCTCCCTCACCAGAGTATGGATGGGGGTCAATTCAACTCCCTTGTTAGTCGCCTCTGATACACCGGTTTTGTCCAGGAGAGTAAATATTGGCAACCCTAACAGGCCCAGAAGGAAAGAGGCCATACGAAATGGCGATCTTTATTATGAATGGAACTGGTAAACCAGTAAAAATAATTATTGCAATCTCAAAGAAAGTAGAGACAGTGGTGAAGCAAAAACAGAGAACAGCATAACTCAATGTAGTAGAAAGAGTAAATTTTACTAAATCAAATGTCCTATATTTTTCAAGTACAAAAGAAGTCTATTACATAAAACAGAGCTATGTAAGTTATAGACAAAGCATGGATTATTATATCATACACCCGCGAACAAGACAGCAATCAAAAGGAGGTTCCTTTAGCAACTGGAATCTCTGCATGGTGTAGATTATCACAAAATAGACTTAGCCCACCATCTCGTATTATATTCAGCATCAGGATGTCTCAAGTCATTGGCAAGGTAGAGAAATAGTCTAGGCAATTTTGTATCTTTTTTAGTGTCCTGCTGTAAAGGTTTATTGTTGATTACACCAAATTCGCCACACCAAGTTGGATATCTGTTGGTGGTGAAAATAGATTACATTAAAATAAATCTCACAACTATGGAAAATACCTTGGAAATCAGTCAATGATAGGCTATGGATATGGAGTTCTGGTATTGCCAGTCTTGAGAAGAGAGGAACTGCAGAGCAGGACTGCCAATATGGTTCCTTGTAGAAGAGAAGACCTGTCACATGAGAAAAGGAAAGCACAATATTATTTTAGAGTCAATGTCACCATGGAATGTTATGATTCAGAGTGAGGAGCATAAGCTGACGTACCTCTGTCTAAGGTCAATCATACAAACAGACAACTAGCTGCAGGTTCACTGAATGATTGTCCAAACAAAAGAAAAGTCAAGTTTAGCTATGCTCCTCATGTCCACAACATTAATCAAGTATGATTTAGTAATCAAGACTCTAGTCAGCATTATTCTAAAGAAATCACCTTTTTTGCAGCCCACAGGTGTGTGGCTCTCTGAGTCTTCTTCCCATTGAAGTGCATAAAGATGGGTCCTTTTTCAAATGCTTAGATGGACATTCAGATTTTATTTTATTTTAATACAAGACGCACATGTTAAATAAAAAATAAAAAAATTGAGACTTAGAGTCAAGGTAAACTGGACAGGGTCAGAAAAACCAAGAGATGGCCATCCGGAGTTAATGAGAGACACTCTCAAAAACAGGCAATGCGCACTCAGAATGTTCATGCAAACATTAAAAATGCCATGTTTACTTAAGCTCCCTCCATTCCACATTCATTAAACAATCCAAGTCACCTGTTCCAAACAAGTGCATTATCTATGTGTGTCTTTTTACATGGATGCCACACTATATGCAATGCAGTCTTTTGAATTTTCACTGGCAGCCAAACATATGAATCTAAGGTTAGGCATTGGAGGCATCTTCTTCCTTCGTGAAATAGAAGTGTATTTTGCAGGCTTGTATGCTATTATTCATTACAAAGTCTATGATTAGCCCAAAGGCTGAATTAGTTTTCGGTGCCACCAATAGGTCACCAGGCCAAAATGGCTTTGTCCTTGTTGATTATCTGTCTGTGTCTTGCACATTGGTTTATGTTGGTGTATTTATATTTTTGGAACACTACACATAACAATAAAAGATTTGTTGTTTTTCTTTAATTTTCCTTTTTTTTACAGCAGGTATTTCTGTTGTTTCACTAGTGTATTATTTTTTCTTTTTAGTCCAGAATGCAGACTTTGTTTTCAAATCGGTGGACTTCAACTGGAGGATGATCACTTCCCGCATGTGCGAGAAATCACCTCATCCGCTATTATGTCTTCTGAAGCTGGATAATTTTTGGGGATGAAATCTTCATTCATTTTAATCATTGTCATTCTCTCTACATTTTGAGGAGAGAGACTGGTACTTCCAGCAATGACAATTTCACCTGCTGCAACAAAAACCCACTCAGAGGATCCACTGGCTAAAGGGCATAATAGATATTTTAGTTCAAGTCTCTGAAAACTGCTCCATTTTCCCCTGCCAAGGGATCAATGGTGCTTGATACATGTAGAAATCTAGTTGGTCCTACAAGTAGTCTTGCAACATTGTTTCTGTTGTAAGAGTTGCTAACATTTGCTGTTTCTAGATTTACTGTAGTTGTGTGCTTGTTCTAAGCCCTGGAACTGACAAAATCCAACCAATTGCACATGCGGGTTGAAGTGAGGCTGTTAGTATGATTTATTTAGCAGTAGGAGTGTTAAGGAATGGTGATTGTTTTACCACTGGCTGATGCTGCTGCTGTAATTGTGACATGCACCCGGAATTAGAACCTCCACATTACTCTCTAGAGATTGGATTACGTTTTAATCATTCATATACCAGATCAATCGCTTAATTGACTAACCAATTTTTATAAATGGAGACATCTAGTGGTAAAAAAAATGAAAGTAGATATCCCTTGTTTGTACCATGGTTCCAGTACAGTGGCACAGATCTACTCTTCTGAGGACCTGAGGTCAGTTGTATGAAGGACTAGTCGCAAAATACTCTTCACAATTTGCAGTATTTTTAATTTTTTTGTGTGAACTGGCCTATGTACTAAGCCTTGCGAAATATTGATTCCTAGTGGGTTGTAAATTGAACTAACTCCTGAATATTAATAAGGTAGGTTGCAATTTGCGACCCCACTAGGAATGGCAGTCATCCCAGGGATGGTGCCCTGCTGGGGTAAGGAGACCCCCATCTCTGCGATTGCTTTTAAATAAAGCAATATTTTTTTCTACAAAGGAAAATGCGATATGTTCAATATAAAAATGTAACTAACATTTTTAATACTTTAAAAAAAAAAAGTGGTATAATTCTTTATTGCTTGATTAACAAAAATCATTGCAATTAAAACATTAGTATCATGAATTTAAAAAAAAACACAATTCCCAAAATCGTCGATCAATATACAACTGTACCAAAAAAAAAAGATGTTTCTATGGTTACATGCCGTACTAGAACATTGATACCACATATACACATTTTTTGTCACTTATAAATAATTAATCATACAACTAATAACATATTATGGTCAGATTCCCAGGAATTTAGGATAAAAAACTATAGGCATTACGTAACACGGTGCAAATAAGCTATAAAGTGCCTGAGTGCGAGATTTGTAAACATTATGTACCATTGTGCAATGAGCAATTAAGTGCCCCTATGCTTTCATATACTCTTTAAACCCTGATTACCAAAGTTGCTTAAAAACAGAATCATTCGGTCAAACGGCAAAGACATTCAAAGTGTCTGTAGCATAAAAGCAACAGCTTTATATTTTCTGAACAATTTAAAATATCCCTTAACAATAGGTTACAGCCACCAGCAGTTTTTCAGCAATTGTTAAAAATGTTATCATTTGAGATAACAATGGAATCAATTCGCCCGATAAACATAAAATAAGGGCCTGGCCGGTTGATCTTACTCCAGCCTTAAGGAATAAAGGTTTTAATAGTGCGCAACGTGTTTTTAACAATTTAGGCCAGGCACACACTATGGGGCAGATTACAATGTCGGTCGGAAAGCATTCCGGCCGACTCGGTTTCGGAATGGTTTCCAACCGACTCGGGTTTGGAGAGTCCAACCGACTGATTACGATGTTTCCAAACACCGTTCGGGTCGGACTCCCATTGACTTCAAGGGAAGCCTGTGTTCCAACCGACTACACAGGCTCTCATTGAAAAAAAGGGGTGGGTGCGGAAAACCTTGCACCCTGTGGCAGGCACCCCATGGTGCCTGCCACACTGTGCACGGTTGGAAAGAGGAGACCAATGGGTACCCCCACGGGCCCCAACCGGAGGCCTCTGGGTGAAACGGGACCTGCTATGGGCTTCAAAATTCAGATTCCGACAGCCGAACCGTGTCAGACTGACCGATTCGGAAAGGCTGTCCAAATCCGACATCGTAATCACTCGGTCGGAAACGCGGCCCATAGAGACGTACGAGTTGGCTCCGTCTGAATTGGTGTCTCCAAATGCCGCTAGGACACGAGTCGGAACCGAGTCGGACAGTCTGAACGGTTTCCGACCATAGTAATCGGTCGGTTGGAAATGTTTCCGAGTCGGTCGGAAACAAGGATTCCGAATCGGATTCAGACTAACCAAATGCCGTTTGGAGCCTTTCTGACCAACATCGTAATCGGCCCCTATATGTAATAAGGTTTCACGCAGCCACCCGCACAGTCTACATTCTGTAGTTGGCCATTGTTGTATCCAAGTTGGCGTGCCCTCCTTGGTTGGGTATATGCCCAGTATTAATTTTAAAAATGTTTCGTTCATATGAGCCGATAAATAGGCATTTAAATGGGGTTGGATTCAGTAAGGAATGATGAGAATTAATAACAGACCAGGTATACGCTTTTGCCACTAAAGCTGCCTTATCCACATTAAATGAATACATTTTAATTTTTTTTTAATTGTTTAAAACTGGGCATTGTCATTCCTGGAAGCTGTGTCTGCAGATCGAAACTCTGAAGGCATGTAAAAATAGGGGATCGCCAGGCATCTGTATAGAAAGAACAAGTTCTTTCACATCAGCAGGTATTTGCTAAAGGGTCAGGGTCAGATAAAAACAGGGAATACATGCATTTCATAAATGACCCTTGCGCCACCATGGACTGTCTTAGGAGGCCAAACTCCAATCTGATTTTAGCTTGGCCAATTGACCTGGGGATTCCAAAGATTGATTTGTAGGCCTTAATTACTAGCAAGTCCAATAATTTCCATTTTCCCACGAGTGATTGGTGACCCATATGTAATTGTTGGGTGTAGCTTTGCTCTGAAAACTTTAAGAAGATGTTTGTACGATTGGCATCTCAATGATTTACGTAAGCATTTGAAGGTGTAAATTAGAGTTGAAGTTTTTGCCCTCAAAACTTTAAAATGGCTTTTAAACAAACCTCTATTGTCAAATAAAGTGCCCAGATATTTATATGTCTTCACCACTTCAATTGGCCTACCTCTAGCACTCCATGAATCAGTCTTAGGTTTCACTGGGCCGATTTTCATGATTTTAGTTTTTTTAACATTCAACTCCAAGCCATTAACTAAAATATAATCATTGAATGCATTAAACAATCTTTTGTAAGCCTACCGGAGTTTGACTCAGCAAAATGGTATCATCTGCATATTGTAGATAGTTAAGATGCACCTCAGCAAGTTTTGGAGGATGGGCATTGACAGACTCAAGGTGTTGTAGTAAGTCTGACATAAAAAGATTAAAAAGACAGGGTGCAAGTACACTGCCTTGTTTAAGACCATTAGAAGTTTTAATATTTTGAGATACAGTAAGACCGTCACTCTATCTGGACCCAAGTATTGGTAAAAGGAGTATTATAGCATCCCACAATTTTCGGGGAATACCCCATCCTACAAGTTTATTCCATACTAATACTCAAGGAACTGAATTGAAGGCAGCATTTAAATCTAAAGAGCAAATATATAGAGTTTGCTTTTTTGAAATAGCTAGTTCAGCTAGTAAAGTGAGTGCCAGCAAATTTGTAGTAGTAGATTGGCCCTTACGAAATCCTGTCTGGTTTGGGATTACTTCCTGCAACGCTGCCCAATTTTCCAAATTGATCAATAGGCAAGAAGAAAAGACCTTAGCATCTACATCAGTTAAGGCAATTAACCAGTAATTGACAGGATTACCAACTGTTCCGCTTTTGAAAATTGGCTGCACAATGTTACCTTGCCAGGACACTGGGCAATATTCAATGCCAATACCTCATTAAAAACTGGAGTCAACTGTATGGAATTCTGTGAGGTAACTCCTATGGTATTCAATTTTGTAATCCTTTCACAGGTTCTCACAACTGGTGTTTCATAAGCAGCCATTAGGCCATAAGGGGAAGCTTTCTGTCAATGAAGACAAAGCGGGCTCCGTCAACTGAAAGCTAACAGTCCTCCCAACCCTAAGTAGGAAAGCCATACCATCAGTTTGGAGGACAGTGTAATTCACTGGATTTGCAATAGAGGACCCAGTCTGACCCCTTTGGAGCATCTCTTGAAAGTCTGAAGTCAAGGCATCTGATCTATTGGTTTTGAAGTGCTAATTTTATTGTTTACCAGGGTGTAGATTCTACTGAATTGTAATGTAAATCTGAAGCTTATTGTGCCATCAAAGTCTGTATGTCGTACCAGAGTGCTTGCTTTAACATTTGTGAAGGTATCACAAAAAATATTGGTATTGAACAGGATAAGTATATATAGAATTTGTTAATGAAGCAGTCTACTTTGCATATTATTATTTTTTTCCTGGAGCAAAGGCATCACAAAGCTTTTTCTCCATTTAATTTCAGTATTGTGAAGTTGCAAACAGGGTATCTGCAGAATTATCCCAAAACTTTAGATTAAGGACAAAGGTCTTGATGTGTTCAGCCTGAATGGATATGATCATTGGAAGGGTCTGGAATATCATAGCTTCCAATAGTAAATTATTCATACTTGTTCTGGAGCAAAAATTTCTGCGGGTTTTTCACTAATGTAATTTACGCTGTAGGGTAAATTTAGATGTGTAATTTACTTCTACATTTTTAGTAAATGTACTACTCACAAAATCTGAGTATTAATTTACTCAGAAGTGTAGGCTTACAGGCCTTCAGTTTAGGGAGAGTCAAGATAATTCCCTAAATAACACTGTATAGTTAATACTTTTAACATACAACCACATTTTATGTCTGACAGAATCTCTGCACTCAGGGCAGACATCTCGGCATGGAAAAAGATTGGAGAGGCAGAGGGAAATCCATCCGGTCATGTGAAAATAGTGAGATTCACCTCTAGGGTGTCCAGCGGTTGCTTCTGAGGAGCCATGCCCCTTGTGATTGTGCCCGTTCGAGGCGGTTTTACTGGCTATAATCATGTAGTGCAGTTAACATATTGGGTAAATTGGCCAAGGTTAACCTATTTGGATCCATACTTCTCAGGCAAGACATGTGCCACCTTGTAATGGTGTCAAGCTATCCTGGCTGATGAGGGCTGGAAGCCCGAAACCGGTCCTAGGATGCTTGTTTCCAGTCCAGAGAGGACCTGGCCTGGCAGTTCGGGCTGGACTGTTCCCATTGGGTGCAGGGTCAAGACTGATTTGCATATGGCTGGGTCCAAACTGGAATGGCATGGTGAGCAAAAAAACTATGGATTTAGGCCCAGATCTCTGTACTGGGGTGAATGTATGACATTGTTCTGCATTCTGTCTATCAATTGTCCTTTTTGCATTTGTCACCCCGAGTGGGACGGGTATGCCCAGACGTGGTTACCATGCTCTCCATGCCACTGGAGTCAAGCTATCCTGGCTGATGAGGGTTGGAAGCCCGAAACCGGTCCTAGGATGCTTGTTTCCAGTCCAGAGAGGACCTGGCCTGGCAGTTCGGGCTGGACTGTTCCCATTGGGTGCAGGGTCAAGACTGATTTGCATATGGCTGGGTCCAAACTGGAATGGCATGGTGAGCAAAAGAACGATGGATTTAGGCCCAGATCTCTGCACTGGGGTGAATGTATGACATTGTTCTGCATTCTGTCCATCAATTGTTCTTTTGACCTTGTAATGCAGCTTTGGAAGTTGATCTTTCAGCAGTTACTTAAGAAATACTATGAAGCAGATGCTCTAACTGGAACTCTTGACCTGATGGGTCATAGTGCCTTGATACTGGAGAGTGTGATGTATTGCTATAGCAATGTAAGTAAAGTGCTAGGCTCAATTAATTCAAAGTCTGAGGAGCTGGAACCTGAAGAGATGTTGCTGTCTCCTCTTCAGAAGTGTCAATGTCTGAGAGATATAGACTTGATGTAACTTTTATCCTCAATAGTATTCAAGCGATAAAGCCACATTCAATACCTGGAGAAAGTCTCAAAGACAAGCAGAGTGTTTTAGTGCAGGTGTAGCTTTCAAACTGAGTCACACCCAAACAGACAAGGGCATGACATGTATCAGTTCTGCTTCTGTACCAAATGTTAGACAGAATCAGTATTGCAAACAAAAAGGCATTTTTATTGTAGTGTATGGCTCCTTAACAGTACATATAGCCATATACCTGGCTCTAGTAAGCCCTGAGATTGCTTTTCCACTAAACCAGCTACTTTCTTTTTTTTTTTAAATGAGTTGTTTCTGAGTCTTGGTCTTTCTCTTTCTTATTACTAACTTCAACTCCACACATTGGGTCACTTTTCTGTTTGAACTGCTCGTCTTTTTGGCAATAATCGGTCATTCCACTACTTTGTGCCCTTCCCCAGAGTCTTGTAAAGAACGGGAAAATGGCTACTGATACCAATCTGGCTTTCTGATGTTATAGTGGTCCCTCAAACTATATCCACCCATTTTGAACTCTTGCATTGGAGGGATCCAGTTCAGTTTTTTTGTTTTGCTTTCTGATTTTTTAGTCTCCAGTGCCTCTTTTTCTTTACTGGAGCCCTCCTTCTAGTTTTTCACTTAATGTGGCACTGTTACGGCTGATGTAGATTTAGTTGATGTAAGAGCAGAGAGTGACATGTAGTCTTGTGTTCTGTTTAGCATAAAAAAGCACTCATAGAAAATCAGAGAGAAGCTCCATCTGACAAGATGAGCTGTGTGACTATAAACCAAAGAAGTCTCTTGTGTGCCTTGTGTAATATCCCCATCCTCCTTCACCCTCCCCCTCTTCTCCATCAGCACAAAGTGCTGTCTTAGGTTTGTTCTGCACTGTCAACTGGGATGGAGACTGGTGGGTTCCATGCCATTCTCACAGAAGCACTTGGAAATTGGTAAGTGTTGACTCCAGCCTGATGATGACACCAAGCCAGCAGAAAAAATTGCTGATAAAAAAAAAACTAGATGCAAAGGCCCAGTGATCTTTCATGGAGACAAGGTACTATTGCTACAGGATCTAACCCAAACTAACCTTGCAAAAGAAAACTTTTCCACCCAATCATAGAAAAGTTTACCAAAAGGGAACTGTACTTCTGCTGGGCTTTTCCTAGTGGAATCCAATTCCAAATTAATGAAAATAACTACCTTATTCCAACAGTGGATGATGCATCTCAATACATGGGCTCAGAAGAGAGAGAGGAGACGTTTCAGCCTAATCAGAGAAAAAACCACTTGACAACAAAAAAAAACAACAGATTCAGAGACAAAGATCTTGAAGGAGAGAGAACACACTAGCACAGTGCGAAAACTGAGGCAAGTCATGGGCACACACAATGACAACTGATGGCTATTGAACGATGGGTGACTGATGGGCCCTTGTACTCAAGGGGGCAGATTTACAAGCACCTTGCGCCATTTTTGCGTCACTTTTAACATGGGAAAAGTGACGCAAAAGTGGCGCAAGGGGCTTGTAAATCTGCCCCAAGGTTGTTATTCACCACTCGAGGAATTACAATTTAGAAAGCCTACCAGATACCTTGACACAAATCCCATCCACTGTATTACAAGTGCATTTAAGCCTATGGTAATTGTAATTAGCCGGACGGGATATCAACCTCATTTGTTATGGGGTACCCGTCAGCTTTCAGCTCTTAAAAAAGAAATGAAGGCCCACAAGGGAATGAATGGGCAGTAATCCCATGATGATCATGCCCACAGGCGATCATACCTCAGGTATGGAGCTGTTATTGTAAGACTTATTATTATTTCTTAGGAAACTGTTGAAGGTTTCCATAGGTTGCATTCAGGAGAAAGAGCTTAAGAGAGGGGAACGAGGGACGTCCAGTGGTGGCATGGAAAGAGGCAACAGGGAAGATGCTGTGGCTAAACAAAGACCATCAGTCTACTATTATTCAGCATACTTAAGTTAACTTTAGGGGGTAAAACTCCTCAACAACAAGGTCTTGGAATTAATCCAAATTTGAAGAGCATAAAAAGGAAACAGTCTTGTTAAGGAACCTCATTTAAGGGAGAGGGGAGACTTAGGACAGTTTAAGTCAAAACAAGTTGTGATCCATATCCAAGCAACAACAACAAATACATGAGGTAGATGCAGGATGACCTAATGTCTGAAACTTTTGGACACTGTTAAGGTAACTTTATTTTACGCCTTCAATAGGAATCAAGATGGTTTTACTTTTTTCCTCAGGTCATTGAGAAAATTCAGCAGCTTCAAATAGGCAGCAACTTTAAAATGATCATTGGTGGTGCTCTAGATAGGGTTGGAAAGGGCTAGTCTTGACTGACCGTAGGATAAATTGATGTTAAAGAAATCCTGCATGACATGGTCCTGGTCAGTATCTGGGGCTTTGCTACCCCTAACGAAGAAGACTATGCCTTTTTCTCACGTGTACAACACATATAGCCTAGGATTGATACAGCGTATATTTCTAAAGGTCAGGTGGAACAGATAATAAAGGCAAATGTTGAGGTAATCACAATTTCCGATCATGCCTCGATGAAAGTAGTGCTCCAGCATTTGACACTGACTCCAGAGACAGGAAGTGGCAAGATACAATAAATAGAATCCAGATGTTGGAGGCAAGCTGTTAGACCTGTCAGCCCTAGGGTTTTTTGTTGAATTTGTTTTACTAGCCTTAGTATTCTGTGCACTTTACCACTGCTAACCAGTGCTAAAGTGCTCTGTCTCCTAAACATGGTCAAATTGGCTTATACCTGATTGGCATAGTTAATTACTTATAAGTCCCTCATAGAGTGGCATACCATATACCCAGGGTCTGTAAATTAAGTGCTACTAGTGGGCCTGCAGCACTTATTGTGCTACCCACTTAGATGATCCCTTAAAACATGTCCCAGGCCTGCCTTTTCAGCTGTGTGTGCAGTTTACACTGAACTTTGATCTGGCAAAATAAACCTGCCAGGCCTAAACCTTCCTTTGAAATACATATAAGTCTTCCCTAGGGTAGGTTCTAAAAAGCCCATTGGCTTTTTAGAACACAGTGTGTTTAAAAGGAGTGGACTTTGAAACTGCTAGTCTGCCTAATATAACCCTCTTACCAAGCCTTAAACTTCACTTTTATTGCATATAAGTCACCCCTAAGGTAAACCCTATGTAGCCCATAGGGCAGGGTACATTGTAATTAAAAGGTTGGACATGTACTTTTTAAGTTTTACATGTCTTTGTAGTGAAAAACTCCTAAATTCGTTTTTCACCACTATGATGTCTACCTAGGTGATGCTCCGTGATGAACCCGCACACCGGCATCCAGAGCGGTGTTCTCGCCGCGTCATAATCCCGTCAAAATCGACAATTCTGCAATCGGAGCACTGGCGGATAATTAAAAATGCAAAACCGCCTCGCTGCGATCCCGCCTCGACGAGATATGACCCGTGACATCTCCGCATGGAAATTAACCAAGATGGCGCCTGGGAAATTATAAGTAAACACCCGGAGGCCGAGAGAAGTAATACCGCGAAGTAAACTTGCAATCCCACTGCCGGGGGCAGCAAGCGACATCAGCCTACCGTAACACGAGGGGGGAGAACACCGGCGAACGAGCCAATCCGTAGCTGAACACCGGAGACTCCTCTACGCGGCAACCAGCACAAAGACACAATCTGCTCACCTCGTCAAGAAGCAAGTAAGAACAAAATTCCCAAATGGGCGCTAGCAAACAATACCACGCTTATAAACTGCACCGACTGACCTGACCCTTATGCCTGTTCTCAACATGGCGGCCGTCTAACGTTTACCGCGCAGATTAAAACAAGCATATCCTGCACCCGCCTTTATCAACACGCAGGTTTTTTAACCCCAGTTCTTGGTTTAGGCAGACTAATTCCAGTTGGGTCACTTCTGTTTGATCTCCTCACAGGGTATTTAGCAGTCTCCATCTGCAGCCTGACCTTAAAATGGCGAATATGAACTCGGAATAATTCAATGCCCGGTGAGGTAATGAAGCAGGGGAAAATGAAAGTGATAAGTTGATCCCCAAATCACCGATTAAAAGACTGTGAATCACGGAATAGTCAATGTCCGGTGTGGTAATGAGGCTGGGGAGGGTGATAAGCTGCACAACCACCCACTGTTCACCAAGTCACCAATTATGCAGGTAAAATGGCTGACAACACAGAGCTGACCTGTTGAGCCTGTTCCAAGCCTTTTTTCCAATGCTCCTCCACCGACTGCTGCGCAGCCCCTGCCTGTCCGGACAACATTGCTGCGTCACTTTCACCCTCTACTGACGCATGGATTCGGGTGCGATTTTGGCGTCCTTGGCGCTCCTTCTTCTTTTGCCCTGAGATTTCCCCCCTTGGAGGGCCTGCGCTCCTATACACGCTCCTCCGCCGTTACTGCCATCACGGAAGTAGTCCCTAGATAGTGGGCTGAAGGGACGGCTGGTCTATTCTTTACATCTCCATTTCCTTACCTCTGGCACCTGGTCTCAACTCCCTAATGTGAAGCCCGGTTTCCCTGTGGTTCGTTATTACTGAAACCGTCCTGCCTCCTTTCTATAACATGGCGGTGACCCCCCTGAACTCGCCCCACAAGATGGCGCACGCAGCAGCCTGGACCTGAAGGCCCGCCGTGCATCTCCCCGAATTTGCATGGACCGTGACGGTGGAGACCTAGCCTTTTGACCGACGCCTGGTGGAGCTACCTGATGGCTAAAGAGGAGATGGGCTGTGGACTTCCCCCTCGGCCGTCACCTACCCAGCCAGACTTTGGGCAGACTTTCCTTCGTCTCTCCGTCGCATTCACCCTCCTACCCCTTTACCCTACCCCCTTTCCCCCCCTATGCTCATTTATCTTGTCCCCTATGCTCTCTAAATGTTTTCCCGTTGAGACCTAGCTATTTTGACCGATGACCGGTGGAGCTACCTGATAGCTATAGAGGAGATGGGCTGTGGACTTCCCCCTCGGCCGTCACCTACCCAGCCGGACTTTGGGGCAGACTCTCCTTCGTCTCTCCATCCTATTTCCCTCCTACCCCTTTACCCTACACCCTTGCCCTCCTAAGCTCCACTTGTCTCGTCTTCTACGTTCCTGAAATGGTTTTCTAGTAACTGATGTAACTTGTAACTTATGTAATTTTCTAACTTTGTGGAACCTTATGTAAAGCGCTCTGATACCTCCGGGTCTAGCTCTCTAGATCTATGACGATGCCCCCTGGGCGGATACGAATACTGTTTGTTCCTACCGCGGAGCCCGAGCAACCTTGGCTGATGCCCGGTGGAGCTGTCCTATGCAGCTATAGAGGAGTCTGGCTCTGGTTCACCCCCTTGGCCGTCACCTACCCAGCCGGTCATCTGACATTGTTTTCCTGGTCTCCCCGTTTGTTTCCTCCCCCCCCCCTCCCTCTGTGATTCTTTTATTTAACTGATGCAACTATGTTACCTGTAACTCGCTGATCCTAATGTGATTCTTTGATTCAACTGATGTAACTATGTAACGCGCTCATCCTAATGTAAAGCGCTCTGATACCTACGGGTCTAGCCAGCGCTATATAAAACTTTGCAAATAAAAAACAAATAAACAAATACCTCTCCCATAAGATAATATAGGGTTCAGTTATTACATTTAATAAGTGCTAACTTTTGATTGGAAACAGGTAGACCTTTCGTATCTTAGAAACAGTAAATAAAAAATCCACTTTAATTATAAAGTCAGATTATAAGTTACAATTTTGAAAATGCTACTTTTAGAAAGGTGGCATTTTCCTGCCCTAATTATTTGTGCTTGCAGCCTATCCTAGGTCACATGACTGGTTGTAGTTGGCAGTTGGACTTTGTTTATTCCTCCCAGACAGCCACACAATAAAGGGTTTATGTCTGCCTTGATAGACCATCACTTGGCAGGATGGGGGAGCGGAGGTGAACACAGCCCCACATGCAACTGAATAGGCTGTGCTCTGGCTTCATAAAAGAGTCTTGTTAATACTGCCTTGTTCATGCAGCCAGCTTGGAGCTGGGGCAGGGGAGTCAGGAAACATCAAAAGGTTCAAAAGGAATTTCCTAGAAACTTCTCCTACTTCAAAGTTGGCACCAGGTATAAATAGTGGACCCTCAGACTCACCTTTTTATTACACATCTGGACCTGGGAAAGACTCAGAAAAAAGGACTGGAACTATATTTTGAACCCAGGACCACCAGAGTGACTCCAAGGGCTAGTTGTCTGGCCACCTGATCACAGCCTAAGTGATGGAACATGCTCTAACAACCTTGAACCCAGCAACAGGACACTGTTAGTTGTGTGTTCTGCCCTCTCAGGTGGTGCCACTCCAGTCCTGGACCTTTGGAAGTGGTCATGAAAGTGCTCTGCCAGCCCAGCTGTGGTCACAGCAGAACCAACACAGCACAATGCATCGCCTCACAAAACTCTGCATATGAACTGCTGCATGGCTCATCCATGATGCAGGACTCCGCATTACAAGCCCCACACGGGGAATCAGCAACAACCACAATTCGGGAGTTGGTAACACATCAGTAGTTTGAAACTGAAATTCTGCTCTCCAACCATTGGTACATAGGAAACCGACCCAAAATATGTTCGGAACGCCAATTACACCACCCTTCCAAATTCCGATTCGGCTTCTAGAAGTCAGAAAATGTTTTATAATTCTTAAAATGGTGTGTATACATATTGATAAGTGATTTAGAGATAGCAAAACCTGTAATTTCCTGAATCTCCGCGTTTGAACAGCCAAATTACTTAGTACACCTGGACCTAAGTTACTCTGTGTAATGTCAGTTTGGTTTAAAAATATTAAAGAGTCATGTCATGACCTCATATGGGTTTTGCTTGGTGCAAAGGTGGCCGACTCCCGTGATGTTTCAACACAGAGCATGTTCCCCTATTCCTCCTGCCTTTTAATAAAATGTATACGGTTGGTTTTGGTTTAATTATATAATCAATGATCAAACAAATTGTTAAGTATTTTTCAATCTCACTGTCATCTGCGGCAGCACACTAGGCATGTCTACATGTGTGAAGAGCCAGAGAAGATTTAAAGTTAGCTAACACAGTTATAAGACTTAATTTCTTTCATCTAAATGCTTACTGCTTGTTTTTGGTTTGTATTTTGGATATAAAATTTTCATGAACTATGTGACACTTCTCCAGGTCTAGTGGTATTCCCACATTACCTGGCAGTGTGAATGGTGGGTTATTTAAGTTACCACTGATGCCACAGGCCCTTGGCTACTAATCCAGTCAAGTCGCATGAATAAACTACTCCCAGTGTATTCCTGTTTCTGTAGGGTAGTTTGTCAAAACAACCAGGCTAACTCCAGGAGGTGGGTTGAGGAGCAGTACTAAAAATGATGCATGAGTTACACATGAAAAAGGTCACTGTCCAGTTAAGCTATATTTTATAGGTCTTTACTTACAGTAAGAAAAGGGTAGAAAGTTAGAATAATGTTCAACAAGAAAAACTGCAAGCTTCTGTAGCTGCGTATGTGTCCTCTAAAATGGCAGCTTATGTAGTGTGGCACCTTCTTCATTTAAATATTGGAACAAAGGGGCAATGCTATCCTTTAAATGGCATTGTAGACACTTCGGTAATCTATGGACCCTTTTGGTTCACATCAGGGCTAAGATTTACAAAGTAGTCAATCACGCAACTCAGTACAGAAAGCAAAGTTACAGCACTGTGTTGCATGGATTGGAGAGAGCAGAACTGCACCATCTCTAATAAGATGTAGTGTTCTGCTCTCTCCCTCTGCTGGTGCACTTCAAGCTGCTATGCACCAAATCAGACACCCTTGCGCTACAGTGCAAAGGTGTCTGCATTGTAGTAAGCATATATTTTATGCAGGAAGGGGTCCCTTTGTGTACAAAAACTATACTTTAATGCATTTCCCTTTTTATATGTGTGCCATAGTATACAGCAAACATGCAAAGATGCGCAGGACATTGGTGCAAATCCCTGTTTACAATTTGTGTCAAAACCCATAGGTGGTTGCATGCACCACCAATGGAACGCCCCTTTAACACAAAGTATACACAAAACAACGCATTGCACAACTTTGCATTATTATGAAATAAACCAATAAAAATCACAATTTGGATTGGATTGTAAATCCAAACTTAACACTTTGTGTTGGCTTTGTATTAAAAAGGCAACGAAACTTTAATGCAAAATCTTTGTAAATCTTGGCTGAACTTTACTATGAGCCGAGTTTCTATGACCTATCCAATGCAGCAAGAGTGTCAGACAGGTGGTAACATTATAATAAGCTGTCTGCCCTTTTTTTATGTTCTGCAGTTTGGGTTCTCTAAGACGATACTTCAGAGGTCTAAGCTGAAAGTGCATGGAGCACAATCCAATGGAAACAGAGTTAATGAGTGTAATACCTCAAACCACTGGCTAACTGATGTACCATGGGCTATGGTGCCTATGACGGATGTTCAGGATACAGCTCACAAGATAAATCTGGTTTTGATTGCAGTTTAGAGATCCAAGTGATAATTCAAAAGTGGACGAGGGGATCATAAACTTAAGAGACTTGTATTTGCAAAGTAGCTGGTTGTGGTCAGATTGTTCTGGTGTCGATTGGAAAAGCATGAACCCTTGACTAGGATTAGAATGACAAGAAAAATGTAACTCCAATATCATAACTGTAGGTCATGGGATAATATTTCCAATGAACGGGGCACTGGTGGTCCATCAGCAATCACAGTAATATGGGGCCTTATTTATGAGGCCTTGCAACACTATTGCGCTGCCATTGCGTCATTTTTGGTGATGCATGGGCAGCGTAAAAAATGAGCCATGTTGCACACTATTTACAAAGTGACGTATCTAAGCAGATGTGTCACAGTGTAAAGCCCTGTGCTACATTATACCTGCGTCAGCTATAATGTATGCAGGGTGGGCATTCCCACGTAAAAAGCCTCATAGAAGTGGCGCAGTGAAATCTATCAGTTTTCACTGTGCCACTTCTAGGACGCCACTGCATCAAAATCTTACGCCTGCCTCACAGCAGGCGTAAGACTGATGCAGGCTCTTTCACATGGGGCTTGCCCCATGTGAAAGAACAAATTGCTGGAGTTGCATCACTTTTGTGACACACTTCAGCAATGTGTCATTACTGCGCCTACAGATACGTCAGAAATACTGACGTATCTGTAACTCCTTGCGACATGGAGCGCTGTACATTAACTACGTCACATCCATCTTGTCACAAGGAGGGTGCAGTGACAACTGTTGCATCGCTGTTTTCACGCAGAAATGCGTCAGTTTTCATAAATGAGCCCCATAGTGTCTCATCAAGTCAGCAATGTTCTTATGATGTTCTGGACGTAGATTATAGATTGAGGGCCTCATTTATGAAAACTGTTGCATCGCTGCGTGAAAACAGCGATGCAACAGTTTTCACTGTGCCCTACTTGCGACACAATGGATGCGCTGTATTTAATGTACGGTGCTTCATGTTGCAAGGAGTTACAGATATGTCAGTATTTGTGACGTATCTGTAAGCGCAGTAATGACCAAGACTGGAGTGTGTCACAAAAGTGATACAACTTCAGCAATTTGTCCTTTGACATGGGGCAAGCCCCATGTGAAAGGGCCTGCATCAGTCTTACGCCTGCTGTGAGGCAGGCGCAAGATTTTGACGCAGTGGCATCCTAGAAGTGGCGCAGTGAAATCTGATAGATTTCACGGCGCCACTTCCACGAGGCTTTTTACATGGGAACGCCCACCCTGCATACATTATACCTGATTCAGGAATAATGTAGCGCAGGGCTTTACAAAGTGACGCACCTGCTTAGATGTGTCACTTCGTAAATAGGGTGCAACATGGTGCATTTTTTACGCTGCCGGTGCATCAGAAAAAGTGACGCAACTGTGGCGCAAAAGTATTGCAAGGACTCATAAATAAGGCCCTGAGAATGCTGGACTGCATATTCTTGATGCTCCAGTGCATAGTGTACTCTCAAATCTTTCCTCCTCATGCATCTCATTACCTGAAACTTTGGGTTTGACCTGTTTGGTCAGGACAGCCACTATCTGGTGCTTCTACATTCATGGAGTGGGGCCTCAGCTTCATCTCTTTCTTTTGGAACTGGCATTGTCTTAGCAAAAAAAAGAACAGCAAGAGGGTTTTCCGTTCCTTGCATGTTGACTCATTTATCTGATGTTACAGTTTTATAAACAATGTATTCAAGGAAGGAAAACAAAATCTGAAAATTCTAATTCCAACCACTGCCCATTGTTAGCTGCACTTTGAAGCAATGATTTTTTCAAGCTAGCTATCCCAAAATAAACAGGTTATATAAAAATACATAACATGTACCAAGTGTAGTATGGTCCTTTAAAGGCCTTCTCAGAGTTCTGGGGACGTGTACAAGAGACTCAGCTTTCTGCTTCATTGTTTATGATGTTACCATACCCACTTGATGGAAATATTGGACTATGTTGCACAGTTACCTGTTATGTGTTTTCTATATGTTATACAATACTGTCAGTTTAACATATTTCCAATTGTTTAATGCAGGAAGATTAAGCGATGTCTGCAGATCATAGGATTTATCACCATATGCTAAACACACACCACTTCTATGCATGTGGTGCATGCGCTGAATGTCGTAGGGACTCCCCTGTGAAAGGAGTGTAACTTAATTAAACTATCCCACTTGTGCCCAAGGAAAGCATATTTGGTATTAGGGATTCTCTTGATTTTCTGCTAGTGATTTTCAGGAGGAAAGGGCTCTTTCCTGTTTATTTCTTCTTAGTACTGCTTCTTATGAACCAGTTTTGCTTGTGTATTCAGTTTGTGTGCTGTATAAACTGGCTAATCCTCATCTCTTTCATCTCTCTTTGCACATTGCTTGTTTGTGACCTACGCTTCTTGAGTGATTGGTTTAGTCTTTTCAGAAGAGTGCGTTTGTAGGTAAAGCTGGTTCTAAGAAGGGATTTTGTGTTTCTAGAGCTCTTCAAGAACTGATGTTAATCACAGTTATTATCTTCAATTCTCTAAACATTATGGTGCTTCTACGACAGTGTGAGAAATTGGGTCGTTGGTTCAGGGGTTAGGAGCCCTTCTCAAGCAACAGCCACAATCCCTGTCAGGGAAACCACAAAAAGTCAGTAAATTAACCTGTGCTTAACCCTCTGGTAGCTTGGCACAAAAGCAGTCAGGCTTAACTTAGAGACAATGTGTAAAGTATTAATGCAGCACCTAAACAGTAATAAAGTCAAATTTAATAAATTTATTGACACCAAAATGACAAAACTCCAGTCAGTAGATCCAGAGATATACAATTTCGAAGAATTAAGATACGTACAGCACCTAAAAGCACAAAGTGCCCCTTATGGTTATCTGGTTGTGCGAGACCGGGTGAAAGTCACTAGTTCAGACTGACCACCATGGAGTGTGAGCCAGATACAGGGACCAGGCTAGTCCCGATAAAAAAGTTACCTTGTCAAAATCCAGCATTGAGAGTCCAGTTCATGGTGGAGGAGGCTGGGAGTAGCAGGAAAGCCTTGTGCATGGTCATCACTGTAGCACGAAGAGCAGGCAGGGTATAGCAAATGGTCGACAGTGTAGAGCACAGATCATGTCAGGTGTCATGGCCGGTTGTTGCTGGAGCTTCGCTTTGGTGGTCAATGCGGGCTGTCGATGCTGTAGCGCGAAGTTCAGATCTCGGGTTGCTGGTCATCGCTGGTCGTCCCTGTAGCGGGATAAGTCAGGTTTACCGAGCTTTGCATTAGGGGTCAGCGTGGACTGCAAGCTCTCGGCATGAACTGACCCATTTGCAGTTGCAAAGCAGCCCATACTTCAGGATGTTACCTATTCTTCTAGGTGGAGCTCAACGGATGCCACAGCAAGGGTACAGGACTTGGGAGGCACCTCTTGGCAATCAGGAACTCACTCGAGGAGAGGCCACCAGTGCTCAGGAATGTCCAGTTGCAGGTCCAGGTGGGTCCAGTGCAGCAGGTCAGTTGGGCAGCTGCAGGAAGACCTCTGGAGCTTGTTGCGTCCCTGTAGCTCAGAACAGGGGGCCAGCTAACCAGCCTTTGGAGTTACTCAAGTAGCCTTGGATGAGGGGTGCGGTCCAGTCTTCCTTCTCAGAGAGCAGGGCATGCCTCAAGCAGCAGGGCAGTACTCTGGCAGGAGGGCAGTCCTTCTTCTGTGGTATGCACAGCTCCAGAAGTTATTTATTATTATTATAATTATTATTATTATTATTTATTATTATTATTGAAGGGCGAGTTTGAGGTTTCTGGTCCCAGTCTGTCTGCTGTCACAATAGGCTAGTATGAAGTTCTGTGTGTGTGAGCTGAAACAGTGTCTTTGAAGTGTAAGTAGGGCTGTGCACAGCTCTGCCACATCCTGCCTTGGATGATCGATCCTGCCAACAACTAGTCCCTCTATTGTGTGGCTGTCTGTGAGGAATACACAATGGCCAATTGCCAACTACACCTAGTTATTTGACCCAGAAAGCAAGCTGCAGGCACCACATATGGCAAGAAAATGCCACCTTTCTAAAAGTGTCATTTTCAGACTGAAATCCGAATTTATAATTAAAGAGTATTTTAAAGTACAATTCCTTAGGCACCAAACGTGGCAATCCTACCTGCTCCCAACCAAAAGGTATCACTTAATAAATGTAATAGGTAACCCAATGTTATCCTATTAGAGAGGCAGGCTTTGCGAATTTGTGAGTTTTTCACTATTAGTTCCTAGAAAACCTAAGTGTACATATCCAGCTTATTACATACACTGGTCCCTGCCCTATGGGCTATGTAGGGCCCACCCTGGGGTGAATGATGTGCATTAAAAGGGAGGTTTAGGCCTGGCAAAAGGTTTATTTTGCAAGGTTGAAATGACAGTTTAAAACTGCACACGCAAGCTGTAATGGCAGACCTGAGATATGTTTTTAAAGAGCTAATTAATTGGGTGACACAATATGTACTGCTGGCCCACTTGTAGCATTTAATTTACCAGCTCTGTATATGGTATACAACTTTAGTGGGGACTTGCAAATAAATTGAATATGTCAATCAGGTGTAAGCCAAAATTATCATGTTTATAGAAATGAGCACACATACTTTACCACTGGTCAGCAGAGGTAAAGTGTGTAGAGTCCTAAGGCCAACAAAAAACGAATTCAGCAAAACAGGAAGAGTGAAGGCAAAAGGTTTTGGGGGAAACCACAGCAAGGATGTGAGGTCTAACAGACAGCAATACAGCATTCACATGACCATGCTTAGCAGTTGTTTGTTCTTCAAGCTGCTTACAAGGTTGTGAAACGTTTTCTTTTTGCAGCCATAGAAAACTTCAATTGAAATACTAAAGAAACACTGCAGAGAGTAAACTCATACATAAAGAATATATATTTACCATAATTCCTAGAAATGTTTTGTAGAAATGTCACCTCGCAAAGGAAAACTTGAAACCGTTGGTGGCCGTGATCGATTAGAATGAAAAGTATCTTGCTATGTAGTCAAAACTATTCTTGCAATGAATAAAACAAACAGTTTTGGCAAATGTATTTGGGAAGCTAGCAACGTTTATGACAGGTTAAAATTCGGAACTTTGCAAAACGTTCCAGGTTGAAAAATCATTATTCGCCCTGACATTTAATTGAATCAATGCTTTTATGAAGAAAGAAACTAGCAACCCTGACATACAAGCAGGAACCGAGGAACGTAGAGTAACAGAAAAGAAACAACAGTTTTCAATTGCAAAATTACAGCATTATTCGTGTAACGTAATTAATCAGCATTGAAGCATAAGATATATCACGTTATTGGCAGAACAGATGATGAAAGCAAAATGTGTTTACCATTGCAGAATTTATTAATCCTTATGTTCACTGTATGTACATTTTTGGCTGCAAATATATGAGAATAGCACTCATTGGCCAGGGATATTTCTTTGGTTCATCAATATAAGCTTACATTTTGGAAGAGATTTAGTACTTCTACAATAAGCTCTTAGCCCATTTTAAATAATGGTGTTCTATTGGTATGTTATCATGTAGATTAGATACTATTTTCCATAGAATTGTGCTACTGCTTTCTCAGCACAGTTTCAATTGAAAGGAATTTGAATGAAGTGCATCTCATTACTAATATAAAAAGATGGAGCTTGAATAATTTGTATATTTATTTTCTTAAGATGGCTATTATATTGGGTATTCTAAATGCCCAAATTTCGAGAAAAAAAACCCTATTTTTATAAATTCTTTGCAGTAGAGCAATACACGTGGTTTTTGAAGCAATGCTATCAAATATATTAAAATATGTATAAAGTTATGTTAACATGGTTATTTTTATAAAGAGCGGAACAGCCTTACCTTTGATTCAATTTGCATACTTGATGTCACTTCTGACAACCTCTCTTCCTGACGTGTTTTCATTTGCATAACAAAAATACGTATTTTTCTGATAAGTCAACTTAAAACTTTAATGTATTATGCATTTTAAATTTGTGTTTTAAATATGTTATGCATTTGCTAGTCACTACAAGCCATTGTTAAAATTGCATCTATCTAAATATTAAGCATGAATTAAACTTGAATACACTCTGGTAAACGCTTGCTGTTCTGTGAATCAATAGAGCCTTGTCTGTGCAGAAGTATTTTATTTCCAAGGCATTCACTTGGAAATATATGGCATCAGATTGGCAGCAAACTAAGATATTTATGGAAGCAAATGTTGTCTGCCCTCATACCAGAACATACATTTTTTATCAAACTAAAGGGTTATTGCAATTTAGTTACACGGTATGAAATAAAAAATAAAAATAAAAAACACCTGCCTCTGAGTAAACTAATTAATGCGGTCCCAGCTCTAATTCACATCTTTAAGAAAATTGTGGTCAAATTCATTGCTCATTTAAAGCAGAACAACGGGTCATTAATACATTTAAAAAAAAAGGTGATTCCAGTTCCTTCCCCAGCTCGTGAAGCACAGGTTGCCTCTGTGTGACAACATCTTCAAGTGTAAGAACGTCATAATTTTATTAAAGGAAGAACTGCAATATTATATTTTAACCTGCCTTGCTATATCCCTCTAGTAGCAAAGTTAAAGTAACCAGACTATACTTCCCACAATCCAGAGAAAAAGAAAACCAGTGAAACAATCTTAAACCACCAATCACCAGTCACTTCCCCTTCAATGCCTCTGACTGTGAGCAACAAATCATCTTTCGGAAGAGCGTCGATTAGGCGTGATGGAAGAAAGAGTAAATAACCGAAATGATAGCAAATGATAACGCGGAAATGACGATTTGTTTGCCAGCTGTCTAGTATGGTTCTTGCAGTTGTTGGATGTAGTACTGGTAGCTGATTCGGAAAAAAAGATTGTACACTTACCAAGGGGAAAAACTATGTACATATGAAAAACAATAAGGTGGGATAACAATTGTTTAGTCCTCTTTAATAAAATCAACCCTTTCTGACTTTAGTTTCAACAATCAAGGAAGCGTGTGAAACCAGCTTCCAATGTAAGGTAAGGGAAGTCGTGTATTAGTTCAATCTGCCTGTCTCAGAATGTCTTCAAAAGTATCCTCTGCCTAAAATGTGTTAGGAGCCAGAGCACCTCTAGTACACCGAGCCACAACCCAGTATCAATACCAGACAGACATCTCGAGCTAATGTTGGAGTAGAAAAGGACTATGAGGTTTCCTGAATAAAATTAGATGTCACAATGAAGAGGACACAGTTTTTTGTTGGATTTTCTGGTCATAAATGTTAAGGTATTTTGTCACACACAATTTTGCTTGGTTAGAACATTGGGATAATCCATAATCATTAGAGTGGTAGTTGTTCTCAAAGACATATTATCACAAACACCTGTTGGAGAATATTGTCTAGTTGAGATAGCAACAGCTCTAAAATGAAAGTAGTTTGTTAGGAATTAAAAATAGAAGAAGCATTAGTTGTAAACCTTTTGAGAGACAAAAAGTTATTTCAAGAAATAGTCTTATCTCTAGATTTACATCACACAAACAATACTATGTTGGAACGGCAGGGTTAGAAAAACATATTCCCCTTAAAAGGCAGCACAATAGGACTTGTGGTTTGGTGAGCAATGACGGCAGACTCTTTATGTGAGAGCTCCACATGAGCTCGAAAAAAGGCCAGCCATCCTGTGTCTCTGTTGCACAATGAGACTGTGTCAACATACACCCTAGTGAAACTGGACATAGAAGGGTAGAGGGTGCCTCTGAAGCTAGAGAGATGATAGGCGCTGCTGGACAGGAGCTGCAGAGCCTCCGTGAGAAGGAGCAGTGCCACACACTTTGCGGCAGACCATGTGCCAGGAATAGGATCTGTGCCGGCTGTTGTGGAGGCAAGAGACCAGGCCCTGTTTGCTGATGCAGAGAGAGAAGGAGCTGCCATCGCAGGATGCATAATGGAAGAGACAAACATCTTGGAACTGTCTTAGAGCCCACCTGGAATTGGCAGTGGGGGCACCTATGGTCCTTTAACAGAACCACACTGCACAACGAGAAGGGCCATACAATTATGGGTCTCAAAAGACTGATTTCCATACTTCCCCATACCCCCCACCCATTGTGAAATGACCAAAGAACGACATCTGCCTTGAATGCTGGATTTCTCTCCCATGAGCACTTCTCACAGTGCCCAGAACCCGTGAGAATTGAATGGAGCAGAAGAGGCAGAGGCACTTGTTTTGGACCAAGGGTGTGGCTTAGTGAGAGTGGGGGCACTGACCCTTCGCAAACATGTGTAGAATGGCTGGTGCAAAAAACTCTGAACTCCCGGACTTGGGGCACTGATATGTGACCTGGTTGAGTCAAAGAACTAAGGTAAAACTTCCTCATGGCAATATCCTCTGCACTTCACTGTGTGGACTGCGCGTGCATCAGAGGGCTGAGAGGGGAACTTGGGCCTGTGGGCAGACGGGTCCTTGGACAATTAGACACTGCTCGTTGCACTGACCTGTTGTGCAGGATAAACTTTCCTCCAAACATCTGATCACAAAGAAGAGAACATTCTAAGTCATTGCCACCATGCTGAAAAATAAATCTGTCCAAGTCGCTCTCCTGGGTACCCTCAGCAAATTTTCCGCTTCCTCTCAATCAACTTCACAGATCTACTCCCAACGTAGAAATCTGCGATACCCGAAAAGTATGATGCCCGACATCCCATACCTCCAAAGATCTCATACTAGCCATACAATCATCTAGAGAAGCCCTGAAAACTAGGGGAAGTGCACATTGTAAGAATTTTAAAACCAGACTAGCCACTGGATGACCCAGGCTCATACCACCAAATACCTTTAATAAATATGGAGGCCAAAATCCTGTTGTTAAACCTGTTTAGCTTCAGGGTGATTTTCCTTCAAACGTTTTCCCTTCCTCCTCCATTTTTGCTAATCTCATTTTTGCTGGCCTTAAGAATCTACACAGTTCACCAATGCTAACCCAGGGCTAATGTGCTCACTCCTTAAAGCATGCTAACATTGGCTTTTCCCCAGTTGGCATATTTAATTTACTTATGAGTCCCTAGTAAAGTAGTACTACATGTACCCAGGGCCTGTAAAGTTAATGCTACATGTGGACCTGCAGCACTGATTGTACCACCCACTTAAGTAGCCCTATAAACATGTCTCGGGCAGGCAATTGCAGCCTATGTGTGCATTTTGTTTTAACTGCCATTTTGACGTGGCAAAATAAACCTTTTGCCAGTATCAAACCTTCCTTTTTAATACATATACATCACCCCTAGGGTAGGCCCTGGACAACATAGAGGACAGAATACTGTGTATTAAAAAAATTGGACATATACTTTCAAATTTTACTTGTCCTGGTAGTGAAAAAATAGTTTTTCTCTGCTGCAAGGCCTACCTCCTCCCATAGGCTAACATTGGAGTTACCTTCTTACATTTAATAAGCTGGAATTTCCAAATGGGAGCTGGTAACCAGTTCATGTTTGGTGTCTTTAGAATAGTAATGAAAAATCTTATCTTATGGTAAAGTCGAATATTAAATTACAATTTTGTAATCTTCAGCCAGGCTAGCTTGACTCCAGTGGCATGGAGATCACGGGATTCACATCTGGGCATACACGTCCCACTTGGGGTGACAAATGCCAAATGAACAATTGATGGACAAAATGTTGAACAATGTCAAACATTCACCCAAGTACAGAGATCTGGTCCTAAATCCATCGTCTTTTTGCTCCCCATGCCATTCCAGTTTGGATGGGTGGGAAGGGTATGCCCAGACATGGGTTCTGTGCTCACTGCACCACTGGATTCCAGCTAGCCTGGCTGATGAGTGCTGATGCCCCAAAACCGGTCCCATTATGCTTGTTTCCGGTCCAGGGAGGATCTGACTTGGCAGTTTGGGCTGGCCTGTTCCTATGAGGAACAGGGTCAAGACTGATTTGCATATGGCTGGGTCCAAACTGGGGTGGGGTGGTTAGCAAAAGAAAGATGAATTAAACACAGATCTTTGTGACTGGGAGTGAATGTTTGCATTGTTCAGCATTTCGTCCATCATTTGTTCCTTTTGCTTTTGTTGCTCTAAGTGGGAAGGATATGCCCAGACGTGGATCCTGTGCTCACTGCCACCACTGGATTCAAGCTAGCCTGGCTGATGAGGGGTGATGCCCCGAAACCGGTCCCAGGATGCTTGTTTCCAGTCTAGGGAGGATCTGATTTGGCAGTTCGGGCTGGACTGTTCCCGTGAGGAACAGGGTCGAGACTGATTTGTATATGGCTGGGTCCAAACTTGGGTGGCGTGGTGAGCAAAAGAATGGTGGATTAAACCCAGATCTTTGTGACTGGGGGTAAATGATTGCATTGTCCAGCATTCCAGCCATCATTTGTTCCTTTTACTTTTAGAAAGTTGGCATTTTCTTGCCTTAGCCATTTAGTGCCTGTAGCCAGTACTTAGGTAACATGACTGGGTAGAGCTGACAGTTGAGCTTTGTGTATTCCTCCGAGACAGCCACACACAATAGGGAGATTAAGTGTGCCTGGAAGGGTCATCACTGGCAGGATGGAAGGGAGGAGCTGTGCTGAATTATGGGCTGTAGGGGAAAGGTTACCTGTATATTTCCTCCATGGGGGAGCCAACCCCCAGGGATTCCACTCAAAACACAAGTAGTTTGCAGCACCTAGAGAGCCTCAGCTAGACATATTGGCTGGGCGTTACATTTTTCGGGATCAGCCCTGCTGGAGGTGGTTAATATATTATCTACTGGCGGTCGCCAGTAGATAGTTATAGTTATGACCTATTTTCCATAGGAAATCCGCAACATTCTATTTGCAATAACGTTGGCGCCGGTTGACGAATCATCGCAAAAGCTTCCAACTTGTTGGGGCGCTCCGGTCCGCTCCTATCCTGAAAGTCTCGGGGTGATTCGTCAAGCGGGGGCCGAGAAAAAAGGGGGGTCCCAAAACGTGTTTTCCCCATTCATTTTTTCATAGGAACCTTTAGTCGCAGCTACAGCCCGAACTGCTGAACGGAATTACACCAAATTTGGCAAAGAGGTAGCCCTTGGTTTAGTGTCGTGCCTTTTGCTTAAATGGTGCAAATCCGTTCAGTAGTTCCTGAGAAAATCAAATGCAAAGTCACATATATATCTATGGCCGAGAAGGGTCCGCGTACCCTCCCGATCACGAGCTGCATGCTAATTGGCTGACAAGTGGCTGTCAACACTCCAAATCAGGAAGTGTTGGCAGCCATTTTGTCCCTCGGTAGAACCGAATCACCATATGATTCTCTTCAGAGGCTTAAAATGGAGCGGTGTGCGCAACCGCTAACCCACTTCTGACACACACCCCAATGGGAGGCTCAAATGAAACTGTGCCTTCTTGGAAGTGTAGTGCGGGTAGCACATAATCAAGTCCTGTATGGACCCCACAGGTGGGCACGTCCACGATCCTATGTACAGCTGCTGTTCCACTTTCGTGGCCCCCAATCTTACGGGGTGGTGCACACTCCGCGGCTGGACTGCTGCGTTATAAATCACTGCTCCAAGGTTGTCCACCTCTAAGTAGCACTCAAGCAACAGCTTGATTCATGTGTAGGTAAGGACGGGGAACCTCCCGTAGGAGCCGCTCCATAGTGGTATTGCCTGACGCGTTTCGAATCACCATATGATTCTCTTCAGAGGCTTAAAATGGAACGGTGTGCGCAACCGCTAACGCACTTCTGACACACCCCCAATGGGAGGCTCAAATGAAACTGTGCCTTCTGGGAAGTGTAGTACGGGTAGCACATAATCAGGTCCTGTATGGAACCCACAGGTGGGCCCGTCCATGATCCTATGTACAGCTGCTGTTCCACTTTCGTGGCCCCCAATCTTACGGGGTGGTGCACACTCCGCAGCTGGACTGCCGCGTTATAAATCACTGCTCCAACGTTGTCCACCTGTAAGTAGCACTCGAGCAACAGCTTGATTCATGTGTAGGTAAGGACGGGGAACCGCCCATGGAAGCCGCTCCATAGTGGTATTGCCTGATGCGTTTCGAATCACCATATGATTCTCTTCAGAGGCTTAAAATGGAACGGTGTGCGCAACTGCTAACCGACTTCTGACACACTCCCCCAATGGGAGGCTCAAATGAAACTGTGCCTTCTGGGAAGTGTAGTACGGGTAGCACATTATCAGGTCCTGTATGGACCCCACAGGTGGGCCCGTCCATGATCCTATGTACAGCTGCTGTTCCACTTTCGTGGCCCCCAATCTTACAGGGTGGTGCACACTCCGCAGCTGGACTGCCGCGTTATAAATCACTGCTCCAAGGTTGTCCACCTGTAAGTAGCACTCGAGCAACAGCTTGATTCATGTGTAGGTAAGGACGGGGAACCGCCCGTAGGAGCCGCTCCATAGTGGTATTGCCTGACGCGTTTTGAATCACCATATGATTCTCTTCAGAGGCTTAAAATGGAACGGTGTGCGCAACCGCTAACCCACTTCTGACACACCCCCCCAATGGGAGGCTCAAATGAAACTGTGCCTTCTGGGAAGTGTAGTGCGGGTAGCACATAATCAAGTCCTGTATGGACCCCACAGGTGGGCCCGTCCACGATCCTATGTAAAGCTGCTGTTCCACTTTCGTGGCCCCCAATCTTACGGGGTGGTGCACACTCCGCGGCTGGACTGCCGCGTTATAAATCACTGCTCCAAGGTTGTCCACCTCTAGGTAGCACTCGAGCAACAGCTTGATTCATGTGTAGGTAAGGACGGGGAACCGCCCGTAGGAGCCGCTCCATAGTGGTATTGCCTGACGCGTTTCGAATCACCATATGATTCTCTTCAGAGGCTTAAAATGGAACGGTGTGCGCAACCGCTAACCCACTTCTGACACACCCCCCCAATGGGAGGCTCAAATGAAACTGTGCCTTCTGGGAAGTGTAGTGCGGGTAGCACATAATCAAGTCCTGTATGAACCCCACAGGTGGGCCCGTCCACGATCCTATGTACAGCTGCTGTTCCACTTTCGTGGCCCCCAATCTTACGGGTTGGTGCACACTCCGCAGCTGGACTACCGCGTTATAAATCACTGCTCCAAGGTTGTCCACCTGTAAGTAGCACTCGAGCAACAGCTTGATTCATGTGTAGGTAGGACGGGGAACCGCCCGTAGGAGCCGCTCCATAGTGGTATTGCCTGACGCGTTTCGAATCACCATATGATTCTCTTCAGAGGCTTAAAATGGAACGGTGTGCGCAACCGCTAACCCACTTCTGACACCCCCCAATGGGAGGCTCAAATGAAACTGTGCCTTCTGGGAAGTGTAGTGCGGGTAGCACATAATCAAGTCCTGTATGACCCCACAGGTGGGCCCGTCCACGATCCTATGTGCAGCTGCTGTTCCACTTTCGTGGCCCCCAATCTTACGGGGTGGTGCACACTCCGCGGTTGGACTGCCGCGTTATAAATCACTGCTCCAAGGTTGTCCACCTGTAAGTAGCACTCGAGCAACAGCTTGATTCATGTGTAGGTAAGGACGGGGAACCGCCCGTAGGAGCCGCTCCATAGTGGTATTGCCTGACGCGTTTTGAATCACCATATGATTCTCTTCAGAGGCTTAAAATGGAACGGTGTGCGCAACCGCTAACCCACTTCTGACACACCCCCCAATGGGAGGCTCAAATGAAACTGTGCCTTCTGGGAAGTGTAGTGCGGGTAGCACATAATCAAGTCCTGTATGGACCCCACAGGTGGGCCCGTCCACGATCCTATGTACAGCTGCTGTTCCACTTTCGTGGCCCCCAATCTTACGGGGTGGTGCACACTCCGCGGCTGGACTGCCGCGTTATAAATCACTGCTCCAAGGTTGTCCACATGTAAGTAGCACTCGAGCAACAGCTTGATTCATGTGTAGGTAAGGACGGGGAACCGCCCGTAGGAGCCGCTCCATAGTGGTATTGCCTGACGCGTTTCGAATCACCATATGATTCTCTTCAGAGGCTTAAAATGGAACGGTGTGCGCAACCGCTAACCCACTTCTGACACACCCCCAATGGGAGGCTCAAATGAAACTGTGCCTTCTGGGAAGTGTAGTGCGGGTAGCACATAATCAAGTCCTGTATGGACCCCACAGGTGGGCCCGTCCACGATCCTATGTACAGCTGCTGTTCCACTTTCGTGGCCCCCAATCTTACGGGGTGGTGCACAGTCCGCGGCTGGACTGCCGCGTTATAAATCACTGCTCCAAGGTTGTCCACCTCTAAGTAGCACTCGAGCAACAGCTTGATTCATGTGTAGGTAAGGACGGGGAACCTCCCGTAGGAGCCGCTCCATAGTGGTATTGCCTGACGCGTTTCGAATCACCATATGATTCTCTTCAGAGGCTTAAAATGGAACGGTGTGCGCAACCGCTAACCCACTTCTGACACACACCCCCAATGGGAGGCTCAAATGAAACTGTGCCTTCTGGGATGTGTAGTACGGGTAGCACATAATCAGGTCCTGTATGGAACCCACAGGTGGGCCCGTCCATGATCCTATGTACAGCTGCTGTTCCACTTTCGTGGCCCCCAATCTTACGGGGTGGTGCACACTCCGCAGCTGGACTGCCGCGTTATAAATCACTGCTCCAACGTTGTCCACCTGTAAGTAGCACTCGAGCAACAGCTTGATTCATGTGTAGGTAATGATGGGGAACCGCCCGTAGAAGCCGCTCCATAGTGGTATTGCCTGACGCGTTTCGAATCACCATATGATTCTCTTCAGAGGCTTAAAATGGAACGGTGTGCGCAACCGCTAACCCACTTCTGACACACCCCCCCAATGGGAGGCTCAAATGAAACTGTGCCTTCTGGGAAGTGTAGTACGGGTAGCACATAATCAGGTCCTGTATGGACCCCACAGGTGGGCCCGTCCATGATCCTATGTACAGCTGCTGTTCCACTTTCGTGGCCCCCAATCTTACGGGGTGGTGCACACTCCGCAGCTGGACTGCCGCGTTATAAATCACTGCTCCAAGGTTGTCCACCTGTAAGTAGCACTCGAGAAACAGCTTGATTCATGTGTAGGTAAGGACGGGGAACCGCCCGTAGGAGCCGCTCCATAGTGGTATTGCCTGACGCGTTTCGAATCACCATATGATTCTCTTCAGAGGCTTAAAATGGAACGGTGTGCGCAACCGCTAACCCACTTCTGACACCCCCCCCCCAATGGGAGGCTCAAATGAAACTGTGCCTTCTGGGAAGTGTAGTGCGGGTAGCACATAATCAAGTCCTGTATGGACCCCACAGGTGGGCCCGTCCACGATCCTATGTACAGCTGCTGTTCCACTTTCGTGGCCCCCAATCTTACGGGGTGGTGCACACTCCGAAGCTGGACTGCCGTGTTATAAATCACTGCTCCAAGGTTGTCCACCTCTAAGTAGCACTCGAGCAACAGCTTGATTCATGTGTAGGTAAGGACGGGGAACCTCCCGTAGGAGCCGCTCCATAGTGGTATTGCCTGACGCGTTTCGAATCACCATATGATTCTCTTCAGAGGCTTAAAATGGAACGGTGTGCGCAACCGCTAACCCACTTCTGACACACCCCCCCAATGGGAGGCTCAAATGAAACTGTGCCTTCTGGGAAGTGTAGTACGGGTAGCACATAATCAGGTCCTGTATGGAACCCACAGGTGGGCCCGTCCATGATCCTATGTAAAGCTGCTGTTCCACTTTCGTGGCCCCCAATCTTACGGGGTGGTGCACACTCCGCAGCTGGACTGCCGCGTTATAAATCACTGCTCCAACGTTGTCCACCTGTAAGTAGCACTCGAGCAACAGCTTGATTTATGTGTAGGTAAGGACGGGGAACCGCCCGTAGAAGCCGCTCCATAGTGGTATTGCCTGACGCGTTTCGAATCACCATATGATTCTCTTCAGAGGCTTAAAATGGAACGGTGTGCGCAACCGCTAACCCACTTCTGACACACCCCCAATGGGAGGCTCAAATGAAACTGTGCCTTCTGGGAAGTGTAGTACGGGTAGCACATAATCAGGTCCTGTATGGACCCCACAGGTGGGCCCGTCCATGATCCTATGTACAGCTGCTGTTCCACTTTCGTGGCCCCCAATCTTACGGGGTGGTGCACACTCCGCAGCTGGACTGCCGCGTTATAAATCACTGCTCCAAGGTTGTCCACCTGTAAGTAGCACTCGAGCAACAGCTTGATTCATGTGTAGGTAAGGACGGGGAACCGCCCGTAGGAGCCGCTCCATAGTGGTATTGCCTGACGCGTTTCGAATCACGATATGATTCTCTTCAGAGGCTTAAAATGGAACGGTGTGCGCAACCGCTAACCCACTTCTGACACACCCCCCAATGGGAGGCTCAAATGAAACTGTGCCTTCTGGGAAGTGTAGTGCGGGTAGCACATAATCAAGTCCTGTATGGACCCCACAGGTGGGCCCGTCCACGATCCTATGTACAGCTGCTGTTCCACTTTCGTGGCCCCCAATCTTACGGGGTGGTGCACACTCCGCGGCTGGACTGCCGCGTTATAAATCACTGCTCCAAGGTTGTCCACCTCTAAGTAGCACTCGAGCAACAGCTTGATTCATGTGTAGGTAAGGACGGGGAACCGCCCGTAGGAGCCGCTCCATAGTGGTATTGCCTGACGCGTTTCGAATCACCATATGATTCTCTTCAGAGGCTTAAAATGGAACGGTGTGCGCAACCGCTAACCCACTTCTGACACACCCCCAATGGGAGGCTCAAATGAAACTGTGCCTTCTGGGAAGTGTAGTACGGGTAGCACATAATCAGGTCCTGTATGGACCCCACAAGTGGGCCCGTCCATAATCCTATTTAAAGCTGCTGTTCCACTTTCGTGGCCCCCAATCTTACGGGGTGGTGCACACTCCGCAGCTGGACTGCAGCGTTATAAATCACTGCTCCAAGGTTGTCCACCTGTAAGTAGCACTCGAGCAACAGCTTGATTCATGTGTAGATAAGGACGGGGAACCGCCTGTAGGAGCCGCTCCATAGTGGTAGTGCCTGACGTGTTTCGAATCACCATATGATTCTCTTCAGAGGCTAAAAATGGAACGGTGTGCGCAACCGCTAACCCACTTCTGACACACACCCCCAATGTGAGGCTCAAATGAAACTGTGCCTTCTGGGAAGTGTAGTGCGGGTAGCACATAATCAAGTCCTGTATGAACCCCACAGGTGGGCCCGTCCACGATCCTATGTACAACTGCTGTTCCACTTTCGTGGCCCCCAATCTTACGGGTTGGTGCACACTCTGAAGCTGGACTACCACGTTATAAATCACTGCTCCAAGGTTGTCCACCTGTAAGTAGCACTCGAGCAACAGCTTGATTCATGTGTAGGTAAGGACGGGGAACCGCCCGTAGGAGCTGCTCCATAGTGGTATTGCCTGACGCGTTTCGAATCCCCATATGATTCTCTTCAGAGGCTTAAAATGGAACGGTGTGCGCAACCGCTAACCCACTTCTGACACACCCCCCAATGGGAGGCTCAAATGAAACTGTGCCTTCTGGGAAGTGTAGTGCGGGTAGCACATAATCAAGTCCTGTATGGACCCCACAGGTGGGCCCGTCCACGATCCTATGTGCAGCTGCTGTTCCACTTTCGTGGCCCCCAATCTTACGGGGTGGTGCACACTCCGCGGCTGGACTGCCGCGTTATAAATCACTGCTCCAAGGTTGTCCACCTGTAAGTAGCACTCAAGCAACAGCTTGATTCATGTGTAGGTAAGGACGGGGAACCGCCCGTAGGAGCCGCTCCATAGTGGTATTGCCTGACGCGTTTCGAATCACCATATGATTCTCTTCAGAGGCTTAAAATGGAACGGTGTGCACAACCGCTAACCCACTTCTGACACACCCCCCAAATGGGAGGCTCAAATGAAACTGTGCCTTCTGGGAAGTGTAGTGCGGGTAGCACATAATCAAGTCCTGTATGGACCCCACAGGTGGGCCCGTCCACGATCCTATGTACAGCTGCTGTTCCACTTTCGTGGCCCCCAATCTTACGGGGTGGTGCACACTCCGCGGCTGGACTGCCGCGTTATAAATCACTGATCCAAGGTTGTCCACCTCTAAGTAGCACTCGAGCAACAGCTTGATTCATGTGTAGGTAAGGACGGGGAACCGCCCGTAGGAGCCGCTCCATAGTGGTATTGCCTGACGCGTTTCGAATCACCATATGATTCTCTTCAGAGGCTTAAAATGGAACGGTGTGCGCAACCGCTAACCCACTTCTGACACACCCCCCAATGGGAGGCTCAAATGAAACTGTGCCTTCTGGGAAGTGTAGTGCGGGTAGCACATAATCAAGTCCTGTATGGACCCCACAGGTGGGCCCGTCCACGATCCTATGTACAGCTGCTGTTCCACTTTCGTGGCCCCCAATCTTACGGGGTGGTGCACACTCCGCAGCTGGACTGCCGCGTTATAAATCACTGCTCCAAGGTTGTCCACCTGTAAGTAGCACTCGAGCAACAGCTTGATTCATGTGTAGGTAAGGACGGGGAACCGCCCGTAGGAGCCGCTCCATAGTGGTATTGCCTGACGCGTTTCGAATCACCATATGATTCTCTTCAGAGGCTTAAAATGGAACGGTGTGCGCAACCGCTAACCCACTTCTGACACACACCCCCAATGGGAGGCTCAAATGAAACTGTGCCTTCTGGGAAGTGTAGTGCGGGTAGCACATAATCAAGTCCTGTATGGACCCCACAGGTGGGCCCGTCCACGATCCTATCTACAGCTGCTGTTCCACTTTCGTGGCCCCCAATCTTACGGGGTGGTGCACACTCCGCGGCTGGACTGCCGCGTTATAAATCACTGCTCCAAGGTTGTCCACCTCTAAGTAGCACTCGAGCAACAGCTTGATTCATGTGTAGGTAAGGACGGGGAACCGCCCGTAGGAGCCGCTCCATAGTGGTATTGCCTGACGCGTTTCGAATCACCATATGATTCTCTTCAGAGGCTTAAAATGGAACGGTGTGCGCAACCGCTAACCCACTTCTGACACACCCCCCCAATGGGAGGCTCAAATGAAACTGTGCCTTCTGGGAAGTGTAGTACGGGTAGCACATAATCAGGTCCTGTATGGACCCCACAAGTGGGCCCGTCCATAATCCTATTTACAGCTGCTGTTCCACTTTCGTGGCCCCCAGTCTTACGGGGTGGTGCACACTCCGCAGCTGGACTGCAGCGTTATAAATCACTGCTCCAAGGTTGTCCACCTGTAAGTAGCACTCGAGCAACAGCTTGATTCATGTGTAGGTAAGGACGGGGAACCGCCCGTAGGAGCCGCTCCATAGTGGTATTGCCTGACGCGTTTCGAATCACGATATGATTCTCTTCAGAGGCTTAAAATGGAACGGTGTGCGCAACCGCTAACCCACTTCTGACACACCCCCCAATGGGAGGCTCAAATGAAACTGTGCCTTCTGGGAAGTGTAGTGCGGGTAGCACATAATCAAGTCCTGTATGGACCCCACAGGTGGGCCCGTCCACGATCCTATGTACAGCTGCTGTTCCACTTTCGTGGCCCCCAATCTTACGGGGTGGTGCACACTCCGCGGCTGGACTGCCGCGTTATAAATCACTGCTCCAAGGTTGTCCACCTCTAAGTAGCACTCGAGCAACAGCTTGATTCATGTGTAGGTAAGGACGGGGAACCGCCCGTAGGAGCCGCTCCATGGTGGTATTGCCTGACGCGTTTCGAATCACCATATGATTCTCTTCAGAGGCTTAAAATGGAACGGTGTGCGCAACCGCTAACCCACTTCTGACACACCCCCCCAATGGGAGGCTCAAATGAAACTGTGCCTTCTGGGAAGTGTAGTACGGGTAGCACATAATCAGGTCCTGTATGGACCCCACAAGTGGGCCCGTCCATAATCCTATTTAAAGCTGCTGTTCCACTTTCGTGGCCCCCAATCTTACGGGGTGGTGCACACTCCGCAGCTGGACTGCAGCGTTATAAATCACTGCTCCAAGGTTGTCCACCTGTAAGTAGCACTCGAGCAACAGCTTGATTCATGTGTAGATAAGGACGGGGAACCGCCTGTAGGAGCCGCTCCATAGTGGTAGTGCCTGACGTGTTTCGAATCACCATATGATTCTCTTCAGAGGCTAAAAATGGAACGGTGTGCGCAACCGCTAACCCACTTCTGACACACACCCCCAATGTGAGGCTCAAATGAAACTGTGCCTTCTGGGAAGTGTAGTGCGGGTAGCACATAATCAAGTCCTGTATGAACCCCACAGGTGGGCCCGTCCACGATCCTATGTACAACTGCTGTTCCACTTTCGTGGCCCCCAATCTTACGGGTTGGTGCACACTCTGAAGCTGGACTACCACGTTATAAATCACTGCTCCAAGGTTGTCCACCTGTAAGTAGCACTCGAGCAACAGCTTGATTCATGTGTAGGTAAGGACGGGGAACCGCCCGTAGGAGCTGCTCCATAGTGGTATTGCCTGACGCGTTTCGAATCCCCATATGATTCTCTTCAGAGGCTTAAAATGGAACGGTGTGCGCAACCGCTAACCCACTTCTGACACACCCCCCAATGGGAGGCTCAAATGAAACTGTGCCTTCTGGGAAGTGTAGTGCGGGTAGCACATAATCAAGTCCTGTATGGACCCCACAGGTGGGCCCGTCCACGATCCTATGTGCAGCTGCTGTTCCACTTTCGTGGCCCCCAATCTTACGCGGTGGTGCACACTCCGCGGCTGGACTGCCGCGTTATAAATCACTGCTCCAAGGTTGTCCACCTGTAAGTAGCACTCGAGCAACAGCTTGATTCATGTGTAGGTAAGGACGGGGAACCGCCCGTAGGAGCCGCTCCATAGTGGTATTGCCTGACGCGTTTCGAATCACCATATGATTCTCTTCAGAGGCTTAAAATGGAACGGTGTGCACAACCGCTAACCCACTTCTGACACACCCCCAAATGGGAGGCTCAAATGAAACTGTGCCTTCTGGGAAGTGTAGTGCGGGTAGCACATAATCAAGTCCTGTATGGACCCCACAGGTGGGCCCGTCCACGATCCTATGTACAGCTGCTGTTCCACTTTCGTGGCCCCCAATCTTACGGGGTGGTGCACACTCCGCGGCTGGACTGCCGCGTTATAAATCACTGATCCAAGGTTGTCCACCTCTAAGTAGCACTCGAGCAACAGCTTGATTCATGTGTAGGTAAGGACGGGGAACCGCCCGTAGGAGCCGCTCCATAGTGGTATTGCCTGACGCGTTTCGAATCACCATATGATTCTCTTCAGAGGCTTAAAATGGAACGGTGTGCGCAACCGCTAACCCACTTCTGACACACCCCCCCAATGGGAGGCTCAAATGAAACTGTGCCTTCTGGGAAGTGTAGTGCGGGTAGCACATAATCAAGTCCTGTATGGACCCCACAGGTGGGCCCGTCCACGATCCTATGTACAGCTGCTGTTCCACTTTCGTGGCCCCCAATCTTACGGGGTGGTGCACACTCCGCAGCTGGACTGCCGCGTTATAAATCACTGCTCCAAGGTTGTCCACCTGTAAGTAGCACTCGAGCAACAGCTTGATTCATGTGTAGGTAAGGACGGGGAACCGCCCGTAGGAGCCGCTCCATAGTGGTATTGCCTGACGCGTTTCGAATCACCATATGATTCTCTTCAGAGGCTTAAAATGGAACGGTGTGCGCAACCGCTAACCCACTTCTGACACACCCCCCAATGGGAGGCTCAAATGAAACTGTGCCTTCTGGGAAGTGTAGTGCGGGTAGCACATAATCAAGTCCTGTATGGACCCCACAGGTGGGCCCGTCCACGATCCTATGTACAGCTGCTGTTCCACTTTCGTGGCCCCCAATCTTACGGGGTGGTGCACACTCCGCGGCTGGACTGCCGCGTTATAAATCACTGCTCCAAGGTTGTCCACCTCTAAGTAGCACTCGAGCAACAGCTTGATTCATGTGTAGGTAAGGACGGGGAACCGCCCGTAGGAGCCGCTCCATAGTGGTATTGCCTGACGCGTTTCGAATCACCATATGATTCTCTTCAGAGGCTTAAAATGGAACGGTGTGCGCAACCGCTAACCCACTTCTGACACACCCCCCAATGGGAGGCTCAAATGAAACTGTGCCTTCTGGGAAGTGTAGTACGGGTAGCACATAATCAGGTCCTGTATGGACCCCACAAGTGGGCCCGTCCATAATCCTATTTACAGCTGCTGGTTCCACTTTCGTGGCCCCCAGTCTTACGGGGTGGTGCACACTCCGCAGCTGGACTGCAGCGTTATAAATCACTGCTAAGGTTGTCCACCTGTAAGTAGCACTCGAGCAACAGCTTGATTCATGTGTAGGTAAGGACGGGGAACCGCCCGTAGGAGCCGCTCCATAGTGGTATTGCCTGACGTGTTTCGAATCACCATATGATTCTCTTCAGAGGCTTAAAATGGAACGGTGTGCGCAACCGCTAACCCACTTCTGACACACCCCCCCAATGTGAGGCTCAAATGAAACTGTGCCTTCTGGGAAGTGTAGTGCGGGTAGCACATAATCAAGTCCTGTATGAACCCCACAGGTGGGCCCGTCCACGATCCTATGTACAACTGCTGTTCCACTTTCGTGGCCCCCAATCTTACTGGTTGGTGCACACTCCAAAGCTGGACTACCGCGTTATAAATCACTGCTCCAAGGTTGTCCACCTGTAAGTAGCACTTGAGCAACAGCTTGATTCATGTGTAGGTAAGGACGGGGAACCGCCCGTAGGAGCCGCTCCATAGTGGTATTGCCTGACGCGTTTCGAATCACCATATGATTCTCTTCAGAGGCTTAAAATGGAACGGTGTGCGCAACCGCTAACCCACTTCTGACACACCCCCCAATGGGAGGCTCAAATGAAACTGTGCCTTCTGGGAAGTGTAGTGCGGGTAGCACATAATCAAGTCCTGTATGGACCCCACAGGTGGGCCCGTCCACGATCCTATGTACAGCTGCTGTTCCACTTTCGTGGCCCCCAATCTTACGGGGTGGTGCACACTCCGCAGCTGGACTGCCGCGTTATAAATCACTGCTCCAAGGTTGTCCACCTGTAAGTAGCACTCGAGCAACAGCTTGATTCATGTGTAGGTAAGGACGGGGAACCGCCCGTAGGAGCCGCTCCATAGTGGTATTGCCTGACGCGTTTCGAATCACCATATGATTCTCTTCAGAGGCTTAAAATGGAACGGTGTGTGCAACCGCTAACCCACTTCTGACACGCCCCCCAATGGGAGGCTCAAATGAAACTGTGCCTTCTGGGAAGTGTAGTGCGGGTAGCACATAATCAAGTCCTGTATGGACCCCACAGGTGGGCCCGTCCACGATCCTATGTACAGCTGCTGTTCCACTTTCGTGGCCCCCAATCTTACGGGGTGGTGCACACTCCGCGGCTGGACTGCCGCGTTATAAATCACTGCTCCAAGGTTGTCCACCTCTAAGTAGCACTCGAGCAACAGCTTGATTCATGTGTAGGTAAGGACGGGGAACCTCCCGTAGGAGCCGCTCCATAGTGGTATTGCCTGACGCGTTTCGAATCACCATATGATTCTCTTCAGAGGCTTAAAATGGAACGGTGTGCGCAACCGCTAACCCACTTCTGACACACCCCCCAATGGGAGGCTCAAATGAAACTGTGCCTTCTGGGAAGTGTAGTACGGGTAGCACATAATCAGGTCCTGTATGGAACCCACAGGTGGGCCCGTCCATGATCCTATGTACAGCTGCTGTTCCACTTTCGTGGCCCCCAATCTTACGGGGTGGTGCACACTCCGCAGCTGGACTGCCGCGTTATAAATCACTGCTCCAACGTTGTCCACCTGTAAGTAGCACTCGAGCAACAGCTTCATTCATGTGTAGGTAAGGACGGGGAACCGCCCGTAGGAGCCGCTCCATAGTGGTATTGCCTGACGCGTTTCGAATCACCATATGATTCTCTTCAGAGGCTTAAAATGGAACGGTGTGCGCAACCGCTAACCCACTTCTGACACACCCCCCCCAATGGGAGGCTCAAATGAAACTGTGCCTTCTGGGAAGTGTAGTACGGGTAGCACATTATCAGGTCCTGTATGGACCCCACAGGTGGGCCCGTCCATGATCCTATGTACAGCTGCTGTTCCACTTTCGTTGCCCCCAATCTTACGGTGTGGTGCACACTCCGCAGCTGGACTGCCGCGTTATAAATCACTGCTCCAAGGTTGTCCACCTGTAAGTAGCTCTCGAGCAACAGCTTGATTCATGTGTAGGTAAGGATGGGGAACCGCCCGTAGGAGCCGCTCCATAGTGGTATTGCCTGACGTGTTTCGAATCACCATATGATTCTCTTCAGAGGCTTAAAATGGAACGGTGTGCGCAACCGCTAACCCACTTCTGACACACCCCCCCAATGGGAGGCTCAAATGAAACAGTGCCTTCTGGGAAGTGTAGTGCGGGTAGCACATAATCAAGTCCTGTATGGACCCCACAGGTGGGCCCGTCCACGATCCTATGTACAGCTGCTGTTCCACTTTCGTGGCCCCCAATCTTACGGGGTGGTGCACACTCCGCGGCTGGACTGCCGCGTTATAAATCACTGCTCCAAGGTTGTCCACCTCTAAGTAGCACTCGAGCAACAGCTTGATTCATGTGTAGGTAAGGACGGGGAACCGCCCGTAGGAGCCGCTCCATAGTGGTATTGCCTGACGCGTTTCGAATCACCATATGATTCTCTTCAGAGGCTTAAAATGGAACGGTGTGCGCAACCGCTAACCCACTTCTGACACACCCCCCAATGGGAGGCTCAAATGAAACTGTGCCTTCTGGGAAGTGTAGTACGGGTAGCACATAATCAGGTCCTGTATGGACCCCACAAGTGGGCCCGTCCATAATCCTATTTACAGCTGCTGTTCCACTTTCGTGGCCCCCAATCTTACGGGGTGGTGCACACTCCGCAGCTGGACTGCAGCGTTATAAATCACTGCTCCAAGGTTGTCCACCTGTAAGTAGCACTCGAGCAACAGCTTGATTCATGTGTAGGTAAGGACGGGGAACCGCCCGTAGGAGCCGCTCCATAGTGGTATTGCCTGACGTGTTTCGAATCACCATATGATTCTCTTCAGAGGCTTAAAATGGAACGGTGTGCGCAACCGCTAACCCACTTCTGACACACCCCCCAATGTGAGGCTCAAATGAAACTGTGCCTTCTGGGAAGTGTAGTGCGGGTAGCACATAATCAAGTCCTGTATGAACCCCACAGGTGGGCCCGTCCACGATCCTATGTACAACTGCTGTTCCACTTTCGTGGCCCCCAATCTTACGGGTTGGTGCACACTCCGAAGCTGGACTACCGCGTTATAAATCACTGCTCCAAGGTTGTCCACCTGTAAGTAGCACTCAAGCAACAGCTTGATTCATGTGTAGGTAAGGACGGGGAACCGCCCGTAGGAGCTGCTCCATAGTGGTATTGCCTGACGCAGTTTCGAATCACCATATGATTCTCTTCAGAGGCTTAAAATGGAACGGTGTGCGCAACCGCTAACCCACTTCTGACACACCCCCCCAATGGGAGGCTCAAATGAAACTGTGCCTTCTGGGAAGTGTAGTGCGGGTAGCACATAATCAAGTCCTGTATGACCCCACAGGTGGGCCCGTCCACGATCCTATGTGCAGCTGCTGTTCCACTTTCGTGGCCCCCAATCTTACGGGGTGGTGCACACTCCGCGGCTGGACTGCCGCGTTATAAATCACTGCTCCAAGGTTGTCCACCTGTAAGTAGCACTCAAGCAACAGCTTGATTCATGTGTAGGTAAGGACGGGGAACCGCCCGTAGGAGCCACTCCATAGTGGTATTGCCTGACGCGTTTCGAATCACCATATGATTCTCTTCAGAGGCTTAAAATGGAACGGTGTGCGCAACCGCTAACCCACTTCTGACACACCCCCCAATGGGAGGCTCAACTGAAACTGTGCCTTCTGGGAAGTGTAGTGCGGGTAGCACATAATCAAGTCCTGTATGGACCCCACAGGTGGGCCCGTCCACGATCCTATCTACAGCTGCTGTTCCACTTTCGTGGCCCCCAATCTTACGGGGTGGTGCACACTCCGCGGCTGGACTGCCGCGTTATAAATCACTGCTCCAAGGTTGTCCACCTCTAAGTAGCACTCGAGCAACAGCTTGATTCATGTGTAGGTAAGGACGGGGAACCGCCCGTAGGAGCCGCTCCATAGTGGTATTGCCTGACGCGTTTCGAATCACCATATGATTCTCTTCAGAGGCTTAAAATGGAACGGTGTGCGCAACCGCTAACCCACTTCTGACACACCCCCCAATGGGAGGCTCAAATGAAACTGTGCCTTCTGGGAAGTGTAGTGCGGGTAGCACATAATCAAGTCCTGTATGGACCCCACAGGTGGGCCCGTCCACGATCCTATGTACAGCTGCTGTTCCACTTTCGTGGCCCCCAATCTTACAGGGTGGTGCACACTCCGCAGCTGGTCTGCCGCGTTATAAATCACTGCTCCAAGGTTGTCCACCTGTAAGTAGCACTCGAGCAACAGCTTGATTCATGTGTAGGTAAGGACGGGGAACCGCCCGTAGGAGCCGCTCCATAGTGGTATTGCCTGACGCGTTTCGAATCACCATATGATTCTCTTCAGAGGCTTAAAATGGAACGGTGTGTGCAACCGCTAACCCACTTCTGACACACCCCCAATGGGAGGCTCAAATGAAACTGTGCCTTCTGGGAAATGTAGTGCGGGTAGCACATAATCAAGTCCTGTATGGACCCCACAGGTGGGCCCGTCCACGATCCTATGTACAGCTGCTGTTCCACTTTCGTGGCCCCCAATCTTACGGGGTGGTGCACACTCCGCGGCTGGACTGCCGCGTTATAAATCACTGCTCCAAGGTTGTCCACCTCTAAGTAGCACTCGAGCAACAGCTTGATTCATGTGTAGGTAAGGACGGGGAACCTCCCGTAGGAGCCGCTCCATAGTGGTATTGCCTGACGCGTTTCGAATCACCATATGATTCTCTTCAGAGGCTTAAAATGGAACGGTGTGCGCAACCGCTAACCCACTTCTGACACACCCCCCCAATGGGAGGCTCAAATGAAACTGTGCCTTCTGGGAAGTGTAGTACGGGTAGCACATAATCAGGTCCTGTATGGAACCCACAGGTGGGCCCGTCCATGATCCTATGTACAGCTGCTGTTCCACTTTCGTGGCCCCCAATCTTACGGGGTGGTGCATACTCCGCAGCTGGACTGCCGCGTTATAAATCACTGCTCCAACGTTGTCCACCTGTAAGTAGCACTCGAGCAACAGCTTGATTCATGTGTAGGTAAGGACGGGGAACCGCCCGTAGAAGCCGCTCCATAGTGGTATTGCCTGACGCGTTTCGAATCACCATATGATTCTCTTCAGAGGCTTAAAATGGAACGGTGTGCGCAACCGCTAACCCACTTCTGACACACCCCCCCAATGGGAGGCTCAAATGAAACTGTGCCTTCTGGGAAGTGTAGTACGGGTAGCACATTATCAAGTCCTGTATGGACCCCACAGGTGGGCCCGTCCATGATCCTATGTACAGCTGCTGTTCCACTTTCGTGGCCCCCAATCTTACGGGGTGGTGCACACTCCGCAGCTGGACTGCCGCGTTATAAATCACTGCTCCAAGGTTGTCCACCTGTAAGTAGCACTCGAGCAACAGCTTGATTCATGTGTAGGTAAGGACGGGGAACCGCCCGTAGGAGCCGCTCCATAGTGGTATTGCCTGACGTGTTTCGAATCACCATATGATTCTCTTCAGAGGCTTAAAATGGAACGGTGTGCGCAACCGCTAACCCACTTCTGACACACCCCCCCAATGGGAGGCTCAAATGAAACTGTGCCTTCTGGGAAGTGTAGTACGGGTAGCACATAATCAGGTCCTGTATGGACCCCACAGGTGGGCCCGTCCACGATCCTATGTACAGCTGCTGTTCCACTTTCGTGGCCCCCAATCTTACGGGGTGGTGCACACTCCGCAGCTGGACTGCCGCGTTATAAATCACTGCTCCAAGGTTGTCCACCTGTAAGTAGCACTCGAGCAACAGCTTGATTCATGTGTAGGTAAGGACGGGGAACCGCCCGTAGGAGCCGCTCCATAGTGGTATTGCCTGACGCGTTTCGAATCACCATATGATTCTCTTCAGAGGCTTAAAATGGAACGGTGTGCGCAACCGCTAACCCACTTCTGACACCCCCCCCCCAATGGGAGGCTCAAATGAAACTGTGCCTTCTGGGAAGTGTAGTGCGGGTAGCACATAATCAAGTCCTGTATGGACCCCACAGGTGGGCCCGTCCACGATCCTATGTACAGCTGCTGTTCCACTTTCGTGGCCCCCAATCTTACGGGGTGGTGCACACTCCGCAGCTGGACTGCCGTGTTATAAATCACTGCTCCAAGGTTGTCCACCTCTAAGTAGCACTCGAGCAACAGCTTGATTCATGTGTAGGTAAGGACGGGGAACCTCCCGTAGGAGCCGCTCCATAGTGGTATTGCCTGACGCGTTTCGAATCACCATATGATTCTCTTCAGAGGCTTAAAATGGAACGGTGTGCGCAACCGCTAACCCACTTCTGACACACCCCCCAATGGGAGGCTCAAATGAAACTGTGCCTTCTGGGAAGTGTAGTACGGGTAGCACATAATCAGGTCCTGTATGGAACCCACAGGTGGGCCCGTCCATGATCCTATGTAAAGCTGCTGTTCCACTTTCGTGGCCCCCAATCTTACGGGGTGGTGCACACTCCGCAGCTGGACTGCCGCGTTATAAATCACTGCTCCAACGTTGTCCACCTGTAAGTAGCACTCGAGCAACAGCTTGATTTATGTGTAGGTAAGGACGGGGAACCGCCCGTAGAAGCCGCTCCATAGTGGTATTGCCTGACGCGTTTCGAATCACCATATGATTCTCTTCAGAGGCTTAAAATGGAACGGTGTGCGCAACCGCTAACCCACTTCTGACACACACCCCCAATGGGAGGCTCAAATGAAACTGTGCCTTCTGGGAAGTGTAGTACGGGTAGCACATTATCAGGTCCTGTATGGACCCCACAGGTGGGCCCGTCCACGATCCTATGTACAGCTGCTGTTCCACTTTCGTGGCCCCCAATCTTACGGGGTGGTGCACACTCCGCAGCTGGACTGCCGCGTTATAAATCACTGCTCCAAGGTTGTCCACCTGTAAGTAGCACTCGAGCAACAGCTTGATTCATGTGTAGGTAAGGACGGGGAACCGCCCGTAGGAGCCGCTCCATAGTGGTATTGCCTGACGTGTTTCGAATCACCATATGATTCTCTTCAGAGGCTTAAAATGGAACGGTGTGCGCAACCGCTAACCCACTTCTGACACACCCCCCAATGTGAGGCTCAAATGAAACTGTGCCTTCTGGGAAGTGTAGTGCGGGTAGCACATAATCAAGTCCTGTATGAACCCCACAGGTGGGCCCGTCCACGATCCTATGTACAACTGCTGTTCCACTTTCGTGGCCCCCAATCTTACGGGTTGGTGCACACTCCGAAGCTGGACTACCGCGTTATAAATCACTGCTCCAAGGTTGTCCACCTGTAAGTAGCACTCAAGCAACAGCTTGATTCATGTGTAGGTAAGGACGGGGAACCGCCCGTAGGAGCTGCTCCATAGTGGTATTGCCTGACGCGTTTCGAATCACCATATGATTCTCTTCAGAGGCTTAAAATGGAACGGTGTGCGCAACCGCTAACCCACTTCTGACACACCCCCCAATGGGAGGCTCAAATGAAACTGTGCCTTCTGGGAAGTGTAGTGCGGGTAGCACATAATCAAGTCCTGTATGGACCCCACAGGTGGGCCCGTCCACGATCCTATGTGCAGCTGCTGTTCCACTTTCGTGGCCCCCAATCTTACGGGGTGGTGCACACTCCGCGGCTGGACTGCCGCGTTATAAATCACTGCTCCAAGGTTGTCCACCTGTAAGTAGCACTCAAGCAACAGCTTGATTCATGTGTAGGTAAGGACGGGGAACCGCCCGTAGGAGCCACTCCATAGTGGTATTGCCTGACGCGTTTCGAATCACCATATGATTCTCTTCAGAGGCTTAAAATGGAACGGTGTGCGCAACCGCTAACCCACTTCTGACACACCCCCCAATGGGAGGCTCAACTGAAACTGTGCCTTCTGGGAAGTGTAGTGCGGGTAGCACATAATCAAGTCCTGTATGGACCCCACAGGTGGGCCCGTCCACGATCCTATGTACAGCTGCTGTTCCACTTTCGTGGCCCCCAATCTTACGGGGTGGTGCACACTCCGCGGCTGGACTGCCGCGTTATAAATCACTGCTCCAAGGTTGTCCACCTCTAAGTAGCTCTCGAGCAACAGCTTGATTCATGTGTAGGTAAGGACGGGGAACCGCCCGTAGGAGCCGCTCCATAGTGGTATTGCCTGACGCGTTTCGAATCACCATATGATTCTCTTCAGAGGCTTAAAATGGAACGGTGTGCGCAACCGCTAACCCACTTCTGACACACCCCCCAATGGGAGGCTCAAATGAAACTGTGCCTTCTGGGAAGTGTAGTGCGGGTAGCACATAATCAAGTCCTGTATGGACCCCACAGGTGGGCCCGTCCACGATCCTATGTACAGCTGCTGTTCCACTTTCGTGGCCCCCAATCTTACAGGGTGGTGCACACTCCGCAGCTGGTCTGCCGCGTTATAAATCACTGCTCCAAGGTTGTCCACCTGTAAGTAGCACTCGAGCAACAGCTTGATTCATGTGTAGGTAAGGACGGGGAACCGCCCGTAGGAGCCGCTCCATAGTGGTATTGCCTGACGCGTTTCGAATCACCATATGATTCTCTTCAGAGGCTTAAAATGGAACGGTGTGTGCAACCGCTAACCCACTTCTGACACACCCCCAATGGGAGGCTCAAATGAAACTGTGCCTTCTGGGAAATGTAGTGCGGGTAGCACATAATCAAGTCCTGTATGGACCCCACAGGTGGGCCCGTCCACGATCCTATGTACAGCTGCTGTTCCACTTTCGTGGCCCCCAATCTTACGGGGTGGTGCACACTCCGCGGCTGGACTGCCGCGTTATAAATCACTGCTCCAAGGTTGTCCACCTCTAAGTAGCACTCGAGCAACAGCTTGATTCATGTGTAGGTAAGGACGGGGAACCTCCCGTAGGAGCCGCTCCATAGTGGTATTGCCTGACGCGTTTCGAATCACCATATGATTCTCTTCAGAGGCTTAAAATGGAACGGTGTGCGCAACCGCTAACCCACTTCTGACACACCCCCCAATGGGAGGCTCAAATGAAACTGTGCCTTCTGGGAAGTGTAGTACGGGTAGCACATAATCAGGTCCTGTATGGAACCCACAGGTGGGCCCGTCCATGATCCTATGTACAGCTGCTGTTCCACTTTCGTGGCCCCCAATCTTACGGGGTGGTGCATACTCCGCAGCTGGACTGCCGCGTTATAAATCACTGCTCCAACGTTGTCCACCTGTAAGTAGCACTCGAGCAACAGCTTGATTCATGTGTAGGTAAGGACGGGGAACCGCCCGTAGAAGCCGCTCCATAGTGGTATTGCCTGACGCGTTTCGAATCACCATATGATTCTCTTCAGAGGCTTAAAATGGAACGGTGTGCGCAACCGCTAACCCACTTCTGACACACCCCCAATGGGAGGCTCAAATGAAACTGTGCCTTCTGGGAAGTGTAGTACGGGTAGCACATTATCAAGTCCTGTATGGACCCCACAGGTGGGCCCGTCCATGATCCTATGTACAGCTGCTGTTCCACTTTCGTGGCCCCCAATCTTACGGGGTGGTGCACACTCCGCAGCTGGACTGCCGCGTTATAAATCACTGCTCCAAGGTTGTCCACCTGTAAGTAGCACTCGAGCAACAGCTTGATTCATGTGTAGGTAAGGACGGGGAACCGCCCGTAGGAGCCGCTCCATAGTGGTATTGCCTGACGTGTTTCGAATCACCATATGATTCTCTTCAGAGGCTTAAAATGGAACGGTGTGCGCAACCGCTAACCCACTTCTGACACACCCCCCAATGGGAGGCTCAAATGAAACTGTGCCTTCTGGGAAGTGTAGTGCGGGTAGCACATAATCAAGTCCTGTATGGACCCCACAGGTGGGCCCGTCCACGATCCTATGTACAGCTGCTGTTCCACTTTCGTGGCCCCCAATCTTACGGGGTGGTGCACACTCCACAGCTGGACTGCCGTGTTATAAATCACTGCTCCAAGGTTGTCCACCTCTAAGTAGCACTCGAGCAACAGCTTGATTCATGTGTAGGTAAGGACGGGGAACCTCCCGTAGGAGCCGCTCCATAGTGGTATTGCCTGACGCGTTTCGAATCACCATATGATTCTCTTCAGAGGCTTAAAATGGAACGGTGTGCGCAACCGCTAACCCACTTCTGACACACCCCCCAATGGGAGGCTCAAATGAAACTGTGCCTTCTGGGAAGTGTAGTACGGGTAGCACATAATCAGGTCCTGTATGGAACCCACAGGTGGGCCCGTCCACGATCCTATGTACAGCTGCTGTTCCACTTTCGTGGCCCCCAATCTTACGGGGTGGTGCACACTCCGCAGCTGGACTGCCGCGTTATAAATCACTGCTCCAACGTTGTCCACCTGTAAGTAGCACTCGAGCAACAGCTTGATTTATGTGTAGGTAAGGACGGGGAACCGCCCGTAGAAGCCGCTCCATAGTGGTATTGCCTGACGCGTTTCGAATCACCATATGATTCTCTTCAGAGGCTTAAAATGGAACGGTGTGCGCAACCGCTAACCCACTTCTGACACACACCCCCAATGGGAGGCTCAAATGAAACTGTGCCTTCTGGGAAGTGTAGTACGGGTAGCACATTATCAGGTCCTGTATGGACCCCACAGGTGGGCCCGTCCATGATCCTATGTACAGCTGCTGTTCCACTTTCGTGGCCCCCAATCTTACGGGGTGGTGCACACTCCGTAGCTGGACTGCCGCGTTATAAATCACTGCTCCAAGGTTGTCCACCTGTAAGTAGCACTCGAGCAACAGCTTGATTCATGTGTAGGTAAGGACGGGGAACCGCCCGTAGGAGCCGCTCCATAGTGGTATTGCCTGACGCGTTTCGAATCACCATATGATTCTCTTCAGAGGCTTAAAATGGAACGGTGTGCGCAACCGCTAACCCACTTCTGACACACCCCCCAATGGGAGGCTCAAATGAAACTGTGCCTTCTGGGAAGTGTAGTGCGGGTAGCACATAATCAAGTCCTGTATGGACCCCACAGGTGGGCCCGTCCACGATCCTATGTACAGCTGCTGTTCCACTTTCGTGGCCCCCAATCTTACGGGGTGGTGCACACTCCGCGGCTGGACTGCCGCGTTATAAATCACTGCTCCAAGGTTGTCCACCTCTAAGTAGCACTCGAGCAACAGCTTGATTCATGTGTAGGTAAGGACGGGGAACCGCCCGTAGGAGCCGCTCCATAGTGGTATTGCCTGACGCGTTTCGAATCACCATATGATTCTCTTCAGAGGCTTAAAATGGAACGGTGTGCGCAACCGCTAACCCACTTCTGACACACCCCCAATGGGAGGCTCAAATGAAACTGTGCCTTCTGGGAAGTGTAGTACGGGTAGCACATAATCAGGTCCTGTATGGACCCCACAAGTGGGCCCGTCCATAATCCTATTTACAGCTGCTGTTCCACTTTCGTGGCCCCCAATCTTACGGGGTGGTGCACACTCCGCAGCTGGACTGCAGCGTTATAAATCACTGCTCCAAGGTTGTCCACCTGTAAGTTGCACTCGAGCAACAGCTTGATTCATGTGTAGATAAGGACGGGGAACCGCCTGTAGGAGCCGCTCCATAGTGGTAGTGCCTGACGTGTTTCGAATCACCATATGATTCTCTTCAGAGGCTAAAAATGGAACGGTGTGCGCAACCGCTAACCCACTTCTGACACACACCCCCAATGTGAGGCTCAAATGAAACTGTGCCTTCTGGGAAGTGTAGTGCGGGTAGCACATAATCAAGTCCTGTATGAACCCCACAGGTGGGCCCGTCCACGATCCTATGTACAACTGCTGTTCCACTTTCGTGGCCCCCAATCTTACGGGTTGGTGCACACTCCGAAGCTGGACTACCGCGTTATAAATCACTGCTCCAAGGTTGTCCACCTGTAAGTAGCACTCGAGCAACAGCTTGATTCATGTGTAGGTAAGGACGGGGAACCGCCCGTAGGAGCTGCTCCATAGTGGTATTGCCTGACGCGTTTCGAATCCCCATATGATTCTCTTCAGAGGCTTAAAATGGAACGGTGTGCGCAACCGCTAACCCACTTCTGACACACCCCTCCAATGGGAGGCTCAAATGAAACTGTGCCTTCTGGGAAGTGTAGTGCGGGTAGCACATAATCAAGTCCTGTATGACCCCACAGGTGGGCCCGTCCACGATCCTATGTGCAGCTGCTGTTCCACTTTCGTGGCCCCCAATCTTACGGGGTGGTGCACACTCCGCGGCTGGACTGCCGCGTTATAAATCACTGCTCCAAGGTTGTCCACCTCTAAGTAGCACTCGAGCAACAGCTTGATTCATGTGTAGGTAAGGACGGGGAACCGCCCGTAGGAGCCGCTCCATAGTGGTATTGCCTGACGCGTTTCGAATAACCATATGATTCTCTTCAGAGGCTTAAAATGGAACGGTGTGCGCCACCGCTAACCCACTTCTGACACACCCCCCCAATGGGAGGCTCAAATGAAACTGTGCCTTCTGGGAAGTGTAGTGCGGGTAGCACATAATCAAGTCCTGTATGGACCCCACAGGTGGGCCCGTCCACGATCCTATGTACAGCTGCTGTTCCACTTTCGTGGCCCCCAATCTTACGGGGTGGTGCACACTCCGCGGCTGGACTGCCGCGTTATAAATCACTGGTCCAAGGTTGTCCACCTCTAAGTAGCACTCGAGCAACAGCTTGATTCATGTGTAGGTAAGGACGGGGAACCGCCCGTAGGAGCCGCTCCATAGTGGTATTGCCTGACGCGTTTCGAATCACCATATGATTCTCTTCAGAGGCTTAAAATGGAACGGTGTGCGCAACCGCTAACCCACTTCTGACACACCCCCCAATGGGAGGCTCAAATGAAACTGTGCCTTCTGGGAAGTGTAGTGCGGGTAGCACATAATCAAGTCCTGTATGGACCCCACAGGTGGGCCCGTCCACGATCCTATGTACAGCTGCTGTTCCACTTTCGTGGCCCCCAATCTTACGGGGTGGTGCACACTCCGCGGCTGGACTGCCGCGTTATAAATCACTGCTCCAAGGTTGTCCACCTCTAAGTAGCACTCGAGCAACAGCTTGATTCATGTGTAGGTAAGGACGGGGAACCGCCCGTAGGAGCCGCTCCATAGTGGTATTGCCTGACGCGTTTCGAATCACCATATGATTCTCTTCAGAGGCTTAAAATGGAACGGTGTGCGCAACCGCTAACCCACTTCTGACACACCCCCCAATGGGAGGCTCAAATGAAACTGTGCCTTCTGGGAAGTGTAGTACGGGTAGCACATAATCAGGTCCTGTATGGACCCCACAAGTGGGCCCGTCCATAATCCTATTTACAGCTGCTGTTCCACTTTCGTGGCCCCCAATCTTACGGGGTGGTGCACACTCCGCAGCTGGACTGCAGCGTTATAAATCACTGCTCCAAGGTTGTCCACCTGTAAGTAGCACTCGAGCAACAGCTTGATTCATGTGTAGGTAAGGACGGGGAACCGCCCGTAGGAGCCGCTCCATAGTGGTATTGCCTGACGTGTTTCGAATCACCATATGATTCTCTTCAGAGGCTTAAAATGGAACGGTGTGCGCAACCGCTAACCCACTTCTGACACACCCCCCAATGTGAGGCTCAAATGAAACTGTGCCTTCTGGGAAGTGTAGTGCGGGTAGCACATAATCAAGTCCTGTATGGACCCCACAGGTGGGCCCGTCCACGATCCTATGTACAACTGCTGTTCCACTTTCGTGGCCCCCAATCTTACGGGTTGGTGCACACTCCGCAGCTGGACTACCGCGTTATAAATCACTGCTCCAAGGTTGTCCACCTGTAAGTAGCACTCGAGCAACAGCTTGATTCATGTGTAGGTAAGGACGGGGAACCGCCCGTAGGAGCCGCTCCATAGTGGTATTGCCTGACGCGTTTCGAATCACCATATGATTCTCTTCAGAGGCTTAAAATGGAACGGTGTGCGCAACCGCTAACCCACTTCTGACACACCCCCCAATGGGAGGCTCAAATGAAACTGTGCCTTCTGGGAAGTGTAGTGCGGGTAGCACATAATCAAGTCCTGTATGGACCCCACAGGTGGGCCCGTCCACGATCCTATGTACAGCTGCTGTTCCACTTTCTTGGCCCCCAATCTTACGGGGTGGTGCACACTCCGCGGCTGGACTGCCGCGTTATAAATCACTGCTCCAAGGTTGTCCACCTGTAAGTAGCACTCAAGCAACAGCTTGATTCATGTGTAGGTAAGGACGGGGAACCGCCCGTAGGAGCCGCTCCATAGTGGTATTGCCTGACGCGTTTCGAACCACCATTTGATTCTCTTCAGAGGCTTAAAATGGAACGGTGTGCGCAACCGCTAACCCACTTCTGACACACCCCCCAATGGGAGGCTCAACTGAAACTGTGCCTTCTGGGAAGTGTAGTGCGGGTAGCACATAATCAAGTCCTGTATGGACCCCACAGGTGGGCCCGTCCACGATCCTATGTACAGCTGCTGTTCCACTTTCGTGGCCCCCAATCTTACGGGGTGGTGCACACTCCGCGGCTGGACTGCCGCGTTATAAATCACTGCTCCAAGGTTGTCCACCTCTAAGTAGCACTCGAGCAACAGCTTGATTCATGTGTAGGTAAGGACGGGGAACCGCCCGTAGGAGCCGCTCCATAGTGGTATTGCCTGACGCGTTTCGAATCACCATATGATTCTCTTCAGAGGCTTAAAATGGAACGGTGTGCGCAACCGCTAACCCACTTCTGACACACCCCCCAATGGGAGGCTCAAATGAAACTGTGCCTTCTGGGAAGTGTAGTGCGGGTAGCACATAATCAAGTCCTGTATGGACCCCACAGGTGGGCCCGTCCACGATCCTATGTACAGCTGCTGTTCCACTTTCGTGGCCCCCAATCTTACAGGGTGGTGCACACTCCGCAGCTGGACTGCCGCGTTATAAATCACTGCTCCAAGGTTGTCCACCTGTAAGTAGCACTCGAGCAACAGCTTGATTCATGTGTAGGTAAGGACGGGGAACCGCCCGTAGGAGCCGCTCCATAGTGGTATTGCCTGACGCGTTTCGAATCACCATATGATTCTCTTCAGAGGCTTAAAATGGAACGGTGTGCGCAACCGCTAACCCACTTCTGACACACCCCCCAATGGGAGGCTCAAATGAAACTGTGCCTTCTGGGAAGTGTAGTGCGGGTAGCACATAATCAAGTCCTGTATGGACCCCACAGGTGGGCCCGTCCACGATCCTATGTACAGCTGCTGTTCCACTTTCGTGGCCCCCAATCTTACGGGGTGGTGCACACTCCGCGGCTGGACTGCCGCGTTATAAATCACTGCTCCAAGGTTGTCCACCTGTAAGTAGCACTCGAGCAACAGCTTGATTCATGTGTAGGTAAGGACGGGGAACCGCCCGTAGGAGCCGCTCCATAGTGGTATTGCCTGACGCGTTTCGAATCACCATATGATTCTCTTCAGAGGCTTAAAATGGAACGGTGTGCGCAACCGCTAACCCACTTCTGACACACACCCCCAATGGGAGGCTCAAATGAAACTGTGCCTTCTGGGAAGTGTAGTGCGGGTAGCACATAATCAGGTCCTGTATGGAACCCACAGGTGGGCCCGTCCACGATCCTATGTACAGCTGCTGTTCCACTTTCGTGGCCCCCAATCTTACGGGGTGGTGCATACTCCGCAGCTGGACTGCCGCGTTATAAATCACTGCTCCAACGTTGTCCACCTGTAAGTAGCACTCGAGCAACAGCTTGATTCATGTGTAGGTAAGGACGGGGAACCGCCCGTAGGAGCCGCTCCATAGTGGTATTGCCTGACGCGTTTCGAATCACCATATGATTCTCTTCAGAGGCTTAAAATGGAACGGTGTGCGCAACCGCTAACCCACTTCTGACACACCCCCCAATGGGAGGCTCAAATGAAACTGTGCCTTCTGGGAAGTGTAGTACGGGTAGCACATAATCAAGTCCTGTATGGACCCCACAGGTGGGCCCGTCCATGATCCTATGTACAGCTGCTGTTCCACTTTCGTGGCCCCCAATCTTACGGGGTGGTGCACACTCCGCAGCTGGACTGCCGCGTTATAAATCACTGCTCCAAGGTTGTCCACCTGTAAGTAGCACTCGAGCAACAGCTTGATTCATGTGTAGGTAAGGACGGGGAACCGCCCGTAGGAGCCGCTCCATAGTGGTATTGCCTGACGTGTTTCGAATCACCATATGATTCTCTTCAGAGGCTTAAAATGGAACGGTGTGCGCAACCGCTAACCCACTTCTGACACACCCCCCAATGGGAGGCTCAAATGAAACTGTGCCTTCTGGGAAGTGTAGTACGGGTAGCACATAATCAGGTCCTGTATGGACCCCACAGGTGGGCCCGTCCATGATCCTATGTACAGCTGCTGTTCCACTTTCGTGGCCCCCAATCTTACGGGGTGGTGCACACTCCGCAGCTGGACTGCCGCGTTATAAATCACTGCTCCAAGGTTGTCCACCTGTAAGTAGCACTCGAGCAACAGCTTGATTCATGTGTAGGTAAGGACGGGGAACCGCCCGTAGGAGCCGCTCCATAGTGGTATTGCCTGACGCGTTTCGAATCACCATATGATTCTCTTCAGAGGCTTAAAATGGAACGGTGTGCGCAACCGCTAACCCACTTCTGACACACCCCCCAATGGGAGGCTCAAATGAAACTGTGCCTTCTGGGAAGTGTAGTGCGGGTAGCACATAATCAAGTCCTGTATGGACCCCACAGGTGGGCCCGTCCACGATCCTATGTACAGCTGCTGTTCCACTTTCGTGGCCCCCAATCTTACGGGGTGGTGCACACTCCGCAGCTGGACTGCCGTGTTATAAATCACTGCTCCAAGGTTGTCCACCTCTAAGTAGCACTCGAGCAACAGCTTGATTCATGTGTAGGTAAGGACGGGGAACCGCCCGTAGGAGCCGCTCCATAGTGGTATTGCCTGACGCGTTTCGAATCACCATATGATTCTCTTCAGAGGCTTAAAATGGAACGGTGTGCGCAACCGCTAACCCACTTCTGACACACCCCCCAATGGGAGGCTCAAATGAAACTGTGCCTTCTGGGAAGTGTAGTACGGGTAGCACATAATCAGGTCCTGTATGGACCCCACAGGTGGGCCCGTCCATGATCCTATGTACAGCTGCTGTTCCACTTTCGTGGCCCCCAATCTTACGGGGTGGTGCACACTCCGCAGCTGGACTGCCGCGTTATAAATCACTGCTCCAAGGTTGTCCACCTGTAAGTAGCACTCGAGCAACAGCTTGATTCATGTGTAGGTAAGGACGGGGAACCGCCCATAGAATCCGCTCCATAGTGGTATTGCCTGACGCGTTTCGAATCACCATATGATTCTCTTCAGAGGCTTAAAATGGAACGGTGTGCGCAACCGCTAACCCACTTCTGACACACACCCCCAATGGGAGGCTCAAATGAAACTGTGCCTTCTGGGAAGTGTAGTACGGGTAGCACATAATCAAGTCCTGTATGGACCCCACAGGTGGGCCCGTCCACGATCCTATGTACAGCTGCTGTTCCACTTTCGTGGCCCCCAATCTTACGGGGTGGTGCACACTCCGCAGCTGGACTGCCGCGTTATAAATCACTGCTCCAAGGTTGTCCACCTGTAAGTAGCACTCGAGCAACAGCTTGATTCATGTGTAGGTAAGGACGGGGAACCGCCCGTAGGAGCCGCTCCATAGTGGTATTGCCTGACGCGTTTCGAATCACCATATGATTCTCTTCAGAGGCTTAAAATGGAACGGTGTGCGCAACCGCTAACCCACTTCTGACACACCCCCCAATGGGAGGCTCAAATGAAACTGTGCCTTCTGGGAAGTGTAGTGCGGGTAGCACATAATCAAGTCCTGTATGGACCCCACAGGTGGGCCCGTCCACGATCCTATGTACAGCTGCTGTTCCACTTTCGTGGCCCCCAATCTTACGGGGTGGTGCACACTCCGCGGCTGGACTGCCGCGTTATAAATCACTGCTCCAAGGTTGTCCACCTCTAAGTAGCACTCGAGCAACAGCTTGATTCATGTGTAGGTAAGGACGGGGAACCGCCCGTAGGAGCCGCTCCATAGTGGTATTGCCTGACGCGTTTCGAATCACCATATGATTCTCTTCAGAGGCTTAAAATGGAACGGTGTGCGCAACCGCTAACCCACTTCTGACACACCCCCCAATGGGAGGCTCAAATGAAACTGTGCCTTCTGGGAAGTGTAGTACGGGTAGCACATAATCAGGTCCTGTATGGACCCCACAAGTGGGCCCGTCCATAATCCTATTTACAGCTGCTGTTCCACTTTCGTGGCCCCCAATCTTACGGGGTGGTGCACACTCCGCAGCTGGACTGCAGCGTTATAAATCACTGCTCCAAGGTTGTCCACCTGTAAGTAGCACTCGAGCAACAGCTTGATTCATGTGTAGATAAGGACGGGGAACCGCCTGTAGGAGCCGCTCCATAGTGGTAGTGCCTGACGTGTTTCGAATCACCATATGATTCTCTTCAGAGGCTTAAAATGGAACGGTGTGCGCAACCGCTAACCCACTTCTGACACACACCCCCAATGTGAGGCTCAAATGAAACTGTGCCTTCTGGGAAGTGTAGTGCGGGTAGCACATAATCAAGTCCTGTATGAACCCCACAGGTGGGCCCGTCCACGATCCTATGTACAACTGCTGTTCCACTTTCGTGGCCCCCAATCTTACGGGTTGGTGCACACTCCGCAGCTGGACTACCGCGTTATAAATCACTGCTCCAAGGTTGTCCACCTGTAAGTAGCACTCGAGCAACAGCTTGATTCATGTGTAGGTAAGGACGGGGAACCGCCCGTAGGAGCCGCTCCATAGTGGTATTGCCTGACGCGTTTCGAATCACCATATGATTCTCTTCAGAGGCTTAAAATGGAACGGTGTGCGCAACCGCTAACCCACTTCTGACACACCCTCCAATGGGAGGCTCAAATGAAACTGTGCCTTCTGGGAAGTGTAGTGCGGGTAGCACATAATCAAGTCCTGTATGGACCCCACAGGTGGGCCCGTCCACGATCCTATGTGCAGCTGCTGTTCCACTTTCGTGGCCCCCAATCTTACGGGGTGGTGCACACTCCGCGGCTGGACTGCCGCGTTATAAATCACTGCTCCAAGGTTGTCCACCTCTAAGTAGCACTCGAGCAACAGCTTGATTCATGTGTAGGTAAGGACGGGGAACCGCCCGTAGGAGCCGCTCCATAGTGGTATTGCCTGACGCGTTTCGAATCACCATATGATTCTCTTCAGAGGCTTAAAATGGAACGGTGTGCGCAACCGCTAACCCACTTCTGACACACCCCCCAATGGGAGGCTCAAATGAAACTGTGCCTTCTGGGAAGTGTAGTGCGGGTAGCACATAATCAAGTCCTGTATGGACCCCACAGGTGGGCCCGTCCACGATCCTATGTACAGCTGCTGTTCCACTTTCGTGGCCCCCAATCTTACGGGGTGGTGCACACTCCGCGGCTGGACTGCCGCGTTATAAATCACTGCTCCAAGGTTGTCCACCTCTAAGTAGCACTCGAGCAACAGCTTGATTCATGTGTAGGTAAGGACGGGGAACCGCCCGTAGGAGCCGCTCCATAGTGGTATTGCCTGACGCGTTTCGAATCACCATATGATTCTCTTCAGAGGCTTAAAATGGAACGGTGTGCGCAACCGCTAACCCACTTCTGACACACCCCCCAATGGGAGGCTCAAATGAAACTGTGCCTTCTGGGAAGTGTAGTGCGGGTAGCACATAATCAAGTCCTGTATGGACCCCACAGGTGGGCCCGTCCACGATCCTATGTACAGCTGCTGTTCCACTTTCGTGGCCCCCAATCTTACGGGGTGGTGCACACTCCGCGGCTGGACTGCCGCGTTATAAATCACTGCTCCAAGGTTGTCCACCTCTAAGTAGCACTCGAGCAACAGCTTGATTCATGTGTAGGTAAGGACGGGGAACCGCCCGTAGGAGCCGCTCCATAGTGGTATTGCCTGACGCGTTTCGAATCACCATATGATTCTCTTCAGAGGCTTAAAATGGAACGGTGTGCGCAACCGCTAACCCACTTCTGACACACCCCCCAATGGGAGGCTCAAATGAAACTGTGCCTTCTGGGAAGTGTAGTACGGGTAGCACATAATCAGGTCCTGTATGGACCCCACAGGTGGGCCCGTCCATGATCCTATTTACAGCTGCTGTTCCACTTTCGTGGCCCCCAGTCTTACGGGGTGGTGCACACTCCGCAGCTGGACTGCAGCGTTATAAATCACTGCTAAGGTTGTCCACCTGTAAGTAGCACTCGAGCAACAGCTTGATTCATGTGTAGGTAAGGACGGGGAACCGCCCGTAGGAGCCGCTCCATAGTGGTATTGCCTGACGTGTTTCGAATCACCATATGATTCTCTTCAGAGGCTTAAAATGGAACGGTGTGCGCAACCGCTAACCCACTTCTGACACACCCCCAATGTGAGGCTCAAATGAAACTGTGCCTTCTGGGAAGTGTAGTGCGGGTAGCACATAATCAAGTCCTGTATGGACCCCACAGGTGGGCCCGTCCACGATCCTATGTACAACTGCTGTTCCACTTTCGTGGCCCCCAATCTTACGGGTTGGTGCACACTCCGCAGCTGGACTACCGCGTTATAAATCACTGCTCCAAGGTTGTCCACCTGTAAGTAGCACTCGAGCAACAGCTTGATTCATGTGTAGGTAAGGACGGGGAACCGCCCGTAGGAGCCGCTCCATAGTGGTATTGCCTGACGCGTTTCGAATCACCATATGATTCTCTTCAGAGGCTTAAAATGGAACGGTGTGCGCAACCGCTAACCCACTTCTGACACACCCCCCAATGGGAGGCTCAAATGAAACTGTGCCTTCTGGGAAGTGTAGTGCGGGTAGCACATAATCAAGTCCTGTATGGACCCCACAGGTGGGCCCGTCCACGATCCTATGTACAGCTGCTGTTCCACTTTCGTGGCCCCCAATCTTACGGGGTGGTGCACACTCCGCAGCTGGACTGCCGCGTTATAAATCACTGCTCCAAGGTTGTCCACCTGTAAGTAGCACTCGAGCAACAGCTTGATTCATGTGTAGGTAAGGACGGAGAACCGCCCGTAGGAGCCGCTCCATAGTGGTATTGCCTGACACGTTTCGAATCACCATATGATTCTCTTCAGAGGCTTAAAATGGAACGGTGTGCGCAACCGCTAACCCACTTCTGACACACCCCCCAATGGGAGGCTCAAATGAAACTGTGCCTTCTGGGAAGTGTAGTGCGGGTAGCACATAATCAAGTCCTGTATGGACCCCACAGGTGGGCCCGTCCACGATCCTATGTACAGCTGCTGTTCCACTTTCGTGGCCCCCAATCTTACGGGGTGGTGCACACTCCGCGGCTGGACTGCCGCGTTATAAATCACTGCTCCAAGGTTGTCCACCTCTAAGTAGCACTCGAGCAACAGCTTGATTCATGTGTAGGTAAGGACGGGGAACCTCCTGTAGGAGCCGCTCCATAGTGGTATTGCCTGACGCGTTTCGAATCACCATATGATTCTCTTCAGAGGCTTAAAATGGAACGGTGTGCGCAACCGCTAACCCACTTCTGACACACCCCCCAATGGGAGGCTCAAATGAAACTGTGCCTTCTGGGAAGTGTAGTACGGGTAGCACATAATCAGGTCCTGTATGGAACCCACAGGTGGGCCCGTCCATGATCCTATGTACAGCTGCTGTTCCACTTTCGTGGCCCCCAATCTTACGGGGTGGTGCACACTCCGCAGCTGGACTGCCGCGTTATAAATCACTGCTCCAACGTTGTCCACCTGTAAGTAGCACTCGAGCAACAGCTTCATTCATGTGTAGGTAAGGACGGGGAACCGCCCGTAGAAGCCGCTCCATAGTGGTATTGCCTGACGCGTTTCGAATCACCATATGATTCTCTTCAGAGGCTTAAAATGGAACGGTGTGCGCAACCGCTAACCCACTTCTGACACACCCCCCCCAATGGGAGGCTCAAATGAAACTGTGCCTTCTGGGAAGTGTAGTACGGGTAGCACATTATCAGGTCCTGTATGGACCCCACAGGTGGGCCCGTCCATGATCCTATGTACAGCTGCTGTTCCACTTTCGTGGCCCCCAATCTTACGGGGTGGTGCACACTCCGCAGCTGGACTGCCGCGTTATAAATCACTGCTCCAAGGTTGTCCACCTGTAAGTAGCTCTCGAGCAACAGCTTGATTCAGGTGTAGGTAAGGACGGGGAACCGCCCGTAGGCGCCGCTCCATAGTGGTATTGCCTGACGTGTTTCGAATCACCATATGATTCTCTTCAGAGGCTTAAAATGGAACGGTGTGCGCAACCGCTAACCCACTTCTGACACACCCCCAATGGGAGGCTCAAATGAAACAGTGCCTTCTGGGAAGTGTAGTGCGGGTAGCACATAATCAAGTCCTGTATGGACCCCACAGGTGGGCCCGTCCACGATCCTATGTACAGCTGCTGTTCCACTTTCGTGGCCCCCAATCTTACGGGGTGGTGCACACTCCGCGGCTGGACTGCCGCGTTATAAATCACTGCTCCAAGGTTGTCCACCTCTAAGTAGCACTCGAGCAACAGCTTGATTCATGTGTAGGTAAGGACAGGGAACCGCCCGTAGGAGCCGCTCCATAGTGGTATTGCCTGACGCGTTTCGAATCACCATATGATTCTCTTCAGAGGCTTAAAATGGAACGGTGTGCGCAACCGCTAACCCACTTCTGACACACCCCCCAATGGGAGGCTCAAATGAAACTGTGCCTTCTGGGAAGTGTAGTACGGGTAGCACATAATCAGGTCCTGTATGGACCCCACAAGTGGGCCCGTCCATAATCCTATTTACAGCTGCTGTTCCACTTTCGTGGCCCCCAATCTTACGGGGTGGTGCACACTCCGCAGCTGGACTGCAGCGTTATAAATCACTGCTCCAAGGTTGTCCACCTGTAAGTAGCACTCGAGCAACAGCTTGATTCATGTGTAGGTAAGGACGGGGAACCGCCCGTAGGAGCCGCTCCATAGTGGTATTGCCTGACGTGTTTCGAATCACCATATGATTCTCTTCAGAGGCTTAAAATGGAACGGTGTGCGCAACCGCTAACCCACTTCTGACACACCCCCCAATGGGAGGCTCAAATGAAACTGTGCCTTCTGGGAAGTGTAGTGCGGGTAGCACATAATCAAGTCCTGTATGGACCCCAAAGGTGGGCCCGTCCACGATCCTATGTACAGCTGCTGTTCCACTTTCGTGGCCCCCAATCTTACGGGGTGGTGCACACTCCGCGGCTGGACTGCCGCGTTATAAATCACTGCTCCAAGGTTGTCCACCTGTAAGTAGCACTCGAGCAACAGCTTGATTCATGTGTAGGTAAGGACGGGGAACCGCCCGTAGGAGCTGCTCCATAGTGGTATTGCCTGACGCGTTTCGAATCACCATATGATTCTCTTCAGAGGCTTAAAATGGAACGGTGTGCGCAACCGCTAACCCACTTCTGACACCCCCCCAATGGGAGGCTCAAATGAAACTGTGCCTTCTGGGAAGTGTAGTGCGGGTAGCACATAATCAAGTCCTGTATGGACCCCACAGGTGGGCCCGTCCACGATCCTATGTGCAGCTGCTGTTCCACTTTCGTGGCCCCCAATCTTACGGGGTGGTGCACACTCCGCGGCTGGACTGCCGCGTTATAAATCACTGCTCCAAGGTTGTCCACCTGTAAGTAGCACTCGAGCAACAGCTTGATTCATGTGTAGGTAAGGACGGGGAACCGCCCGTAGGAGCCACTCCATAGTGGTATTGCCTGATGCGTTTCGAATCACCATATGATTCTCTTCAGAGGCTTAAAATGGAACGGTGTGCGCAACCGCTAACCCACTTCTGACACACCCCCCAATGGGAGGCTCAAATGAAACTGTGCCTTCTGGGAAGTGTAGTGCGGGTAGCACATAATCAAGTCCTGTATGGACCCCACAGGTGGGCCCGTCCACGATCCTATGTACAGCTGCTGTTCCACTTTCGTGGCCCCCAATCTTACGGGGTGGTGCACACTCCGCGGCTGGACTGCCACGTTATAAATCACTGCTCCAAGGTTGTCCACCTCTAAGTAGCACTCGAGCAACAGCTTGATTCATGTGTAGGTAAGGACGGGGAACCTCCCGTAGGAGCCGCTCCATAGTGGTATTGCCTGACGCGTTTCGAATCACCATATGATTCTCTTCAGAGGCTTAAAATGGAACGGTGTGCGCAACCGCTAACCCACTTCTGACACACCCCCCAATGGGAGGCTCAAATGAAACTGTGCCTTCTGGGAAGTGTAGTACGGGTAGCACATAATCAGGTCCTGTATGGAACCCACAGGTGGGCCCGTCCATGATCCTATGTACAGCTGCTGTTCCACTTTCGTGGCCCCCAATCTTACGGGGTGGTGCACACTCCGCAGCTGGACTGCCGCGTTATAAATCACTGCTCCAACGTTGTCCACCTGTAAGTAGCACTCGAGCAACAGCTTGATTCATGTGTAGGTAAGGACGGGGAACCGCCCGTAGAAGCCGCTCCATAGTGGTATTGCCTGACGCGTTTCGAATCACCATATGATTCTCTTCAGAGGCTTAAAATGGAACGGTGTGCGCAACCGCTAACCCACTTCTGACACACCCCCCAATGGGAGGCTCAAATGAAACTGTGCCTTCTGGGAAGTGTAGTACGGGTAGCACATTATCAAGTCCTGTATGGACCCCACAGGTGGGCCCGTCCATGATCCTATGTACAGCTGCTGTTCCACTTTCGTGGCCCCCAATCTTACGGGGTGGTGCACACTCCGCAGCTGGACTGCCGCGTTATAAATCACTGCTCCAAGGTTGTCCACCTGTAAGTAGCACTCGAGCAACAGCTTGATTCATGTGTAGGTAAGGACGGGGAACCGCCCGTAGGAGCCGCTCCATAGTGGTATTGCCTGACGTGTTTCGAATCACCATATGATTCTCTTCAGAGGCTTAAAATGGAACGGTGTGCGCAACCGCTAACCCACTTCTGACACACCCCCAATGGGAGGCTCAAATGAAACAGTGCCTTCTGGGAAGTGTAGTGCGGGTAGCACATAATCAAGTCCTGTATGGACCCCACAGGTGGGCCCGTCCACGATCCTATGTACAGCTGCTGTTCCACTTTCGTGGCCCCCAATCTTACGGGGTGGTGCACACTCCGCGGCTGGACTGCCGCGTTATAAATCACTGCTCCAAGGTTGTCCACCTCTAAGTAGCACTCGAGCAACAGCTTGATTCATGTGTAGGTAAGGACGGGGAACCGCCCGTAGGAGCCGCTCCATAGTGGTATTGACTGACGCGTTTCGAATCACCATATGATTCTCTTCAGAGGCTTAAAATGGAACGGTGTGCGCAACCGCTAACCCACTTCTGACACACCCCCCAATGGGAGGCTCAAATGAAACTGTGCCTTCTGGGAAGTGTAGTACGGGTAGCACATAATCAGGTCCTGTATGGACCCCACAAGTGGGCCCGTCCATGATCCTATTTACAGCTGCTGTTCCACTTTCGTGGCCCCCAATCTTACGGGGTGGTGAACACTCCGCAGCTGGACTGCAGCGTTATAAATCACTGCTCCAAGGTTGTCCACCTGTAAGTAGCACTCGAGCAACAGCTTGATTCATGTGTAGGTAAGGACGGGGAACCGCCCGTAGGAGCCGCTCCATAGGTGTATTGCCTGATGCGTTTCGAATCACCATATGATTCTCTTCAGAGGCTTAAAATGGAACGGTGTGCGCAACCGCTAACCCACTTCTGACACACACCCCCAATGGGAGGCTCAAATGAAACTGTGCCTTCTGGGAAGTGTAGTGCGGGTAGCACATAATCAAGTCCTGTATGGACCCCACAGGTGGGCCCGTCCACGATCCTATCTACAGCTGCTGTTCCACTTTCGTGGCCCCCAATCTTACGGGGTGGTGCACACTCCGCGGCTGGACTGCCGCGTTATAAATCACTGCTCCAAGGTTGTCCACCTGTAAGTAGCACTCGAGCAACAGCTTGATTCATGTGTAGGTAAGGACGGGGAACCGCCCGTAGGAGCCGCTCCATAGTGGTATTGCCTGACGCGTTTCGAATCACCATATGATTCTCTTCAGAGGCTTAAAATGGAACGGTGTGCGCAACCGCTAACCCACTTCTGACACCCCCCCAATGGGAGGCTCAACTGAAACTGTGCCTTCTGGGAAGTGTAGTGCGGGTAGCACATAATCAAGTCCTGTATGGACCCCACAGGTGGGCCCGTCCACGATCCTATGTACAGCTGCTGTTCCACTTTCGTGGCCCCCAATCTTACGGGGTGGTGCACACTCCGCGGCTGGACTGCCGCGTTATAAATCACTGCTCCAAGGTTGTCCACCTCTAAGTAGCACTCGAGCAACAGCTTGATTCATGTGTAGGTAAGGACGGGGAACCGCCCGTAGGAGCCGCTCCATAGTGGTATTGCCTGACGCGATTCGAATCACCATATGATTCTCTTCAGAGGCTTAAAATGGAACGGTGTGCGCAACCGCTAACCCACTTCTGACACACCCCCCAATGGGAGGCTCAAATGAAACTGTGCCTTCTGGGAAGTGTAGTGCGGGTAGCACATAATCAAGTCCTGTATGGACCCCACAGGTGGGCCCGTCCACGATCCTATGTACAGCTGCTGTTCCACTTTCGTGGCCCCCAATCTTACAGGGTGGTGCACACTCCGCAGCTGGACTGCCGCGTTATAAATCACTGCTCCAAGGTTGTCCACCTGTAAGTAGCACTCGAGCAACAGCTTGATTCATGTGTAGGTAAGGACGGGGAACTGCCCGTAGGAGCCGCTCCATAGTGGTATTGCCTGACGCGTTTCGAATCACCATATGATTCTCTTCAGAGGCTTAAAATGGAACGGTGTGTGCAACCGCTAACCCACTTCTGACACACCCCCAATGGGAGGCTCAAATGAAACTGTGCCTTCTGGGAAATGTAGTGCGGGTAGCACATAATCAAGTCCTGTATGGACCCCACAGGTGGGCCCGTCCACGATCCTATGTACAGCTGCTGTTCCACTTTCGTGGCCCCCAATCTTACGGGGTGGTGCACACTCCGCGGCTGGACTGCCGCGTTATAAATCACTGCTCCAAGGTTGTCCACCTCTAAGTAGCACTCGAGCAACAGCTTGATTCATATGTAGGTAAGGACGGGGAACCTCCCGTAGGAGCCGCTCCATAGTGGTATTGCCTGACGTGTTTCGAATCACCATATGATTCTCTTCAGAGGCTTAAAATGGAACGGTGTGCGCAACCGCTAACCCACTTCTGACACACCCCCCAATGGGAGGCTCAAATGAAACTGTGCCTTCTGGGAAGTGTAGTATGGGTAGCACATAATCAGGTCCTGTATGGAACCCACAGGTGGGCCCGTCCATGATCCTATGTACAGCTGCTGTTCCACTTTCGTGGCCCCCAATCTTACGGGGTGGTGCACACTCCGCATCTGGACTGCCGCATTATAAATCACTGCTCCAACGTTGTCCACCTGTAAGTAGCACTCGAGCAACAGCTTGATTCATGTGTAGGTAAGGACGGGGAACCGCCCGTAGAAGTCGCTCCATAGTGGTATTGCCTGACGCGTTTCGAATCACCATATGATTCTCTTCAGAGGCTTAAAATGGAACGGTGTGCGCAACCGCTAACCCACTTCTGACACACCCCCCAATGGGAGGCTCAAATGAAACTGTGCCTTCTGGGAAGTGTAGTACGGGTAGCACATTATCAAGTCCTGTATGGACCCCACAGGTGGGCCCGTCCATGATCCTATGTACAGCTGCTGTTCCACTTTCGTGGCCCCCAATCTTACAGGGTGGTGCACACTCCGCAGCTGGACTGCCGCGTTATAAATCACTGCTCCAAGGTTGTCCACCTGTAAGTAGCACTCGAGCAACAGCTTGATTCATGTGTAGGTAAGGACGGGGAACTGCCCGTAGGAGCCGCTCCATAGTGGTATTGCCTGACGCGTTTCGAATCACCATATGATTCTCTTCAGAGGCTTAAAATGGAACGGTGTGTGCAACCGCTAACCCACTTCTGACACACCCCCCAATGGGAGGCTCAAATGAAACTGTGCCTTCTGGGAAATGTAGTGCGGGTAGCACATAATCAAGTCCTGTATGGACCCCACAGGTGGGCCCGTCCACGATCCTATGTACAGCTGCTGTTCCACTTTCGTGGCCCCCAATCTTACGGGGTGGTGCACACTCCGCGGCTGGACTGCCGCGTTATAAATCACTGCTCCAAGGTTGTCCACCTCTAAGTAGCACTCGAGCAACAGCTTGATTCATGTGTAGGTAAGGACGGGGAACCTCCCGTAGGAGCCGCTCCATAGTGGTATTGCCTGACGTGTTTCGAATCACCATATGATTCTCTTCAGAGGCTTAAAATGGAACGGTGTGCGCAACCGCTAACCCACTTCTGACACACCCCCCAATGGGAGGCTCAAATGAAACTGTGCCTTCTGGGAAGTGTAGTATGGGTAGCACATAATCAGGTCCTGTATGGAACCCACAGGTGGGCCCGTCCATGATCCTATGTACAGCTGCTGTTCCACTTTCGTGGCCCCCAATCTTACGGGGTGGTGCACACTCCGCAGCTGGACTGCCGCATTATAAATCACTGCTCCAACGTTGTCCACCTGTAAGTAGCACTCGAGCAACAGCTTGATTCATGTGTAGGTAAGGACGGGGAACCGCCCGTAGAAGCCGCTCCATAGTGGTATTGCCTGACGCGTTTCGAATCACCATATGATTCTCTTCAGAGGCTTAAAATGGAACGGTGTGCGCAACCGCTAACCCACTTCTGACACACCCCCCAATGGGAGGCTCAAATGAAACTGTGCCTTCTGGGAAGTGTAGTACGGGTAGCACATTATCAAGTCCTGTATGGACCCCACAGGTGGGCCCGTCCATGATCCTATGTACAGCTGCTGTTCCACTTTCGTGGCCCCCAATCTTACGGGGTGGTGCACACTCCGCAGCTGGACTGCCGCGTTATAAATCACTGCTCCAAGGTTGTCCACCTGTAAGTAGCACTCGAGCAACAGCTTGATTCATGTGTAGGTAAGGACGGGGAACCGCCCGTAGGAGCCGCTCCATAGTGGTATTGCCTGATGTGTTTGGAATCACCATATGATTCTCTTCAGAGGCTTAAAATGGAACGGTGTGCGCAACCGCTAACCCACTTCTGACACACCCCCCCAATGGGAGGCTCAAATGAAACAGTGCCTTCTGGGAAGTGTAGTGCGGGTAGCACATAATCAAGTCCTGTATGGACCCCACAGGTGGGCCCGTCCATGATCCTATGTACAGCTGCTGTTCCACTTTCGTGGCCCCCAATCTTACGGGGTGGTGCACACTCCGCAGCTGGACTGCCGCGTTATAAATCACTGCTCCAACGTTGTCCACCTGTAAGTAGCACTCGAGCAACAGCTTGATTCATGTGTAGGTAAGGACGGGGAACCGCCCGTAGAAGCCGCTCCATAGTGGTATTGCCTGACGCGTTTCGAATCACCATATGATTCTCTTCAGAGGCTTAAAATGGAACGGTGTGCGCAACCGCTAACCCACTTCTGACACACCCCCCAATGGGAGGCTCAAATGAAACTGTGCCTTCTGGGAAGTGTAGTACGGGTAGCACATTATCAAGTCCTGTATGGACCCCACAGGTGGGCCCGTCCATGATCCTATGTACAGCTGCTGTTCCACTTTCGTGGCCCCCAATCTTACGGGGTGGTGCACACTCCGCAGCTGGACTGCCGCGTTATAAATCACTGCTCCAAGGTTGTCCACCTGTAAGTAGCACTCGAGCAACAGCTTGATTCATGTGTAGGTAAGGACGGGGAACCGCCCGTAGGAGCCGCTCCATAGTGGTATTGCCTGACGTGTTTCGAATCACCATATGATTCTCTTCAGAGGCTTAAAATGGAACGGTGTGCGCAACCGCTAACCCACTTCTGACACACCCCCCAATGGGAGGCTCAAATGAAACAGTGCCTTCTGGGAAGTGTAGTGCGGGTAGCACATAATCAAGTCCTGTATGGACCCCACAGGTGGGCCCGTCCACGATCCTATGTACAGCTGCTGTTCCACTTTCGTGGCCCCCAATCTTACGGGGTGGTGCACACTCCGCGGCTGGACTGCCGCGTTATAAATCACTGCTCCAAGGTTGTCCACCTCTAAGTAGCACTCGAGCAACAGCTTGATTCATGTGTAGGTAAGGACGGGGAACCGCCCGTAGGAGCCGCTCCATAGTGGTATTGACTGACGCGTTTCGAATCACCATATGATTCTCTTCAGAGGCTTAAAATGGAACGGTGTGCGCAACCGCTAACCCACTTCTGACACACCCCCCAATGGGAGGCTCAAATGAAACTGTGCCTTCTGGGAAGTGTAGTACGGGTAGCACATAATCAGGTCCTGTATGGACCCCACAAGTGGGCCCGTCCATGATCCTATTTACAGCTGCTGTTCCACTTTCGTGGCCCCCAATCTTACGGGGTGGTGAACACTCCGCAGCTGGACTGCAGCGTTATAAATCACTGCTCCAAGGTTGTCCACCTGTAAGTAGCACTCGAGCAACAGCTTGATTCATGTGTAGGTAAGGACGGGGAACCGCCCGTAGGAGCCGCTCCATAGTGGTATTGCCTGACGCGTTTCGAATCACCATATGATTCTCTTCAGAGGCTTAAAATGGAACGGTGTGCGCAACCGCTAACCCACTTCTGACACACACCCCCAATGGGAGGCTCAAATGAAACTGTGCCTTCTGGGAAGTGTAGTGCGGGTAGCACATAATCAAGTCCTGTATGGACCCCACAGGTGGGCCCGTCCACGATCCTATCTACAGCTGCTGTTCCACTTTCGTGGCCCCCAATCTTACGGGGTGGTGCACACTCCGCGGCTGGACTGCCGCGTTATAAATCACTGCTCCAAGGTTGTCCACCTGTAAGTAGCACTCGAGCAACAGCTTGATTCATGTGTAGGTAAGGACGGGGAACCGCCCGTAGGAGCCGCTCCATAGTGGTATTGCCTGACGCGTTTCGAATCACCATATGATTCTCTTCAGAGGCTTAAAATGGAACGGTGTGCGCAACCGCTAACCCACTTCTGACACCCCCCCAATGGGAGGCTCAACTGAAACTGTGCCTTCTGGGAAGTGTAGTGCGGGTAGCACATAATCAAGTCCTGTATGGACCCCACAGGTGGGCCCGTCCACGATCCTATGTACAGCTGCTGTTCCACTTTCGTGGCCCCCAATCTTACGGGGTGGTGCACACTCCGCGGCTGGACTGCCGCGTTATAAATCACTGCTCCAAGGTTGTCCACCTCTAAGTAGCACTCGAGCAACAGCTTGATTCATGTGTAGGTAAGGACGGGGAACCGCCCGTAGGAGCCGCTCCATAGTGGTATTGCCTGACGCGATTCGAATCACCATATGATTCTCTTCAGAGGCTTAAAATGGAACGGTGTGCGCAACCGCTAACCCACTTCTGACACACCCCCCAATGGGAGGCTCAAATGAAACTGTGCCTTCTGGGAAGTGTAGTGCGGGTAGCACATAATCAAGTCCTGTATGGACCCCACAGGTGGGCCCGTCCACGATCCTATGTACAGCTGCTGTTCCACTTTCGTGGCCCCCAATCTTACAGGGTGGTGCACACTCCGCAGCTGGACTGCCGCGTTATAAATCACTGCTCCAAGGTTGTCCACCTGTAAGTAGCACTCGAGCAACAGCTTGATTCATGTGTAGGTAAGGACGGGGAACTGCCCGTAGGAGCCGCTCCATAGTGGTATTGCCTGACGCGTTTCGAATCACCATATGATTCTCTTCAGAGGCTTAAAATGGAACGGTGTGTGCAACCGCTAACCCACTTCTGACACACCCCCAATGGGAGGCTCAAATGAAACTGTGCCTTCTGGGAAATGTAGTGCGGGTAGCACATAATCAAGTCCTGTATGGACCCCACAGGTGGGCCCGTCCACGATCCTATGTACAGCTGCTGTTCCACTTTCGTGGCCCCCAATCTTACGGGGTGGTGCACACTCCGCGGCTGGACTGCCGCGTTATAAATCACTGCTCCAAGGTTGTCCACCTCTAAGTAGCACTCGAGCAACAGCTTGATTCATGTGTAGGTAAGGACGGGGAACCTCCCGTAGGAGCCGCGCCATAGTGGTATTGCCTGACGTGTTTCGAATCACCATATGATTCTCTTCAGAGGCTTAAAATGGAACGGTGTGCGCAACCGCTAACCCACTTCTGACACACCCCCCAATGGGAGGCTCAAATGAAACTGTGCCTTCTGGGAAGTGTAGTATGGGTAGCACATAATCAGGTCCTGTATGGAACCCACAGGTGGGCCCGTCCATGATCCTATGTACAGCTGCTGTTCCACTTTCGTGGCCCCCAATCTTACGGGGTGGTGCACACTCCGCATCTGGACTGCCGCATTATAAATCACTGCTCCAACGTTGTCCACCTGTAAGTAGCACTCGAGCAACAGCTTGATTCATGTGTAGGTAAGGACGGGGAACCGCCCGTAGAAGTCGCTCCATAGTGGTATTGCCTGACGCGTTTCGAATCACCATATGATTCTCTTCAGAGGCTTAAAATGGAACGGTGTGCGCAACCGCTAACCCACTTCTGACACACCCCCCAATGGGAGGCTCAAATGAAACTGTGCCTTCTGGGAAGTGTAGTACGGGTAGCACATTATCAAGTCCTGTATGGACCCCACAGGTGGGCCCGTCCATGATCCTATGTACAGCTGCTGTTCCACTTTCGTGGCCCCCAATCTTACAGGGTGGTGCACACTCCGCAGCTGGACTGCCGCGTTATAAATCACTGCTCCAAGGTTGTCCACCTGTAAGTAGCACTCGAGCAACAGCTTGATTCATGTGTAGGTAAGGACGGGGAACTGCCCGTAGGAGCCGCTCCATAGTGGTATTGCCTGACGCGTTTCGAATCACCATATGATTCTCTTCAGAGGCTTAAAATGGAACGGTGTGTGCAACCGCTAACCCACTTCTGACACACCCCCCAATGGGAGGCTCAAATGAAACTGTGCCTTCTGGGAAATGTAGTGCGGGTAGCACATAATCAAGTCCTGTATGGACCCCACAGGTGGGCCCGTCCACGATCCTATGTACAGCTGCTGTTCCACTTTCGTGGCCCCCAATCTTACGGGGTGGTGCACACTCCGCGGCTGGACTGCCGCGTTATAAATCACTGCTCCAAGGTTGTCCACCTCTAAGTAGCACTCGAGCAACAGCTTGATTCATGTGTAGGTAAGGACGGGGAACCTCCCGTAGGAGCCGCTCCATAGTGGTATTGCCTGACGTGTTTCGAATCACCATATGATTCTCTTCAGAGGCTTAAAATGGAACGGTGTGCGCAACCGCTAACCCACTTCTGACACACCCCCCAATGGGAGGCTCAAATGAAACTGTGCCTTCTGGGAAGTGTAGTATGGGTAGCACATAATCAGGTCCTGTATGGAACCCACAGGTGGGCCCGTCCATGATCCTATGTACAGCTGCTGTTCCACTTTCGTGGCCCCCAATCTTACGGGGTGGTGCACACTCCGCAGCTGGACTGCCGCATTATAAATCACTGCTCCAACGTTGTCCACCTGTAAGTAGCACTCGAGCAACAGCTTGATTCATGTGTAGGTAAGGACGGGGAACCGCCCGTAGAAGCCGCTCCATAGTGGTATTGCCTGACGCGTTTCGAATCACCATATGATTCTCTTCAGAGGCTTAAAATGGAACGGTGTGCGCAACCGCTAACCCACTTCTGACACACCCCCAATGGGAGGCTCAAATGAAACTGTGCCTTCTGGGAAGTGTAGTACGGGTAGCACATTATCAAGTCCTGTATGGACCCCACAGGTGGGCCCGTCCATGATCCTATGTACAGCTGCTGTTCCACTTTCGTGGCCCCCAATCTTACGGGGTGGTGCACACTCCGCAGCTGGACTGCCGCGTTATAAATCACTGCTCCAAGGTTGTCCACCTGTAAGTAGCACTCGAGCAACAGCTTGATTCATGTGTAGGTAAGGACGGGGAACCGCCCGTAGGAGCCGCTCCATAGTGGTATTGCCTGATGTGTTTGGAATCACCATATGATTCTCTTCAGAGGCTTAAAATGGAACGGTGTGCGCAACCGCTAACCCACTTCTGACACACCCCCCAATGGGAGGCTCAAATGAAACAGTGCCTTCTGGGAAGTGTAGTGCGGGTAGCACATAATCAAGTCCTGTATGGACCCCACAGGTGGGCCCGTCCACGATCCTATGTACAGCTGCTGTTCCACTTTCGTGGCCCCCAATCTTACGGGGTGGTGCACACTCCGCGGCTGGACTGCCGCGTTATAAATCACTGCTCCAAGGTTGTCCACCTCTAAGTAGCACTCGAGCAACAGCTTGATTCATGTGTAGGTAAGGACGGGGAACCGCCCGTAGGAGCCGCTCCATAGTGGTATTGACTGACGCGTTTCGAATCACCATATGATTCTCTTCAGAGGCTTAAAATGGAACGGTGTGCGCAACCGCTAACCCACTTCTGACACACCCCCCAATGGGAGGCTCAAATGAAACTGTGCCTTCTGGGAAGTGTAGTACGGGTAGCACATAATCAGGTCCTGTATGGACCCCACAAGTGGGCCCGTCCATGATCCTATTTACAGCTGCTGTTCCACTTTCGTGGCCCCCAATCTTACGGGGTGGTGAACACTCCGCAGCTGGACTGCAGCGTTATAAATCACTGCTCCAAGGTTGTCCACCTGTAAGTAGCACTCGAGCAACAGCTTGATTCATGTGTAGGTAAGGACGGGGAACCGCCCGTAGGAGCCGCTCCATAGTGGTATTGCCTGACGCGTTTCGAATCACCATATGATTCTCTTCAGAGGCTTAAAATGGAACGGTGTGCGCAACCGCTAACCCACTTCTGACACACACCCCCAATGGGAGGCTCAAATGAAACTGTGCCTTCTGGGAAGTGTAGTGCGGGTAGCACATAATCAAGTCCTGTATGGACCCCACAGGTGGGCCCGTCCACGATCCTATCTACAGCTGCTGTTCCACTTTCGTGGCCCCCAATCTTACGGGGTGGTGCACACTCCGCGGCTGGACTGCCACGTTATAAATCACTGCTCCAAGGTTGTCCACCTGTAAGTAGCACTCGAGCAACAGCTTGATTCATGTGTAGGTAAGGACGGGGAACCGCCCGTAGGAGCCGCTCCATAGTGGTATTGCCTGACGTGTTTCGAATAACCATATGATTCTCTTCAGAGGCTTAAAATGGAACGGTGTGCGCAACCGTTAACCCACTTCTGACACACCCCCCCAATGTGAGGCTCAAATGAAACTGTGCCTTCTGGGAAGTGTAGTGCGGGTAGCACATAATCAAGTCCTGTATGAACCCCACAGGTGGGCCCGTCCACGATCCTATGTACAGCTGCTGTTCCACTTTCGTGGCCCCCAATCTTACGGGTTGGTGCACACTCCGCAGCTGGACTACCGCGTTATAAATCACTGCTCCAAGGTTGTCCACCTGTAAGTAGCACTCGAGCAACAGCTTGATTCATGTGTAGGTAAGGACGGGGAACCGCCCGTAGGAGCCGCTCCATAGTGGTATTGCCTGACGTGTTTCGAATCACCATATGATTCTCTTCAGAGGCTTAAAATGGAACGGTGTGCGCAACCGCTAACCCACTTCTGACACACCCCCCCAATGGGAGGCTCAAATGAAACTGTGCCTTCTGGGAAGTGTAGTGCGGGTAGCACATAATCAAGTCCTGTATGACCCCACAGGTGGGCCCGTCCACGATCCTATGTGCAGCTGCTGTTCCACTTTCGTGGCCCCCAATATTACGGATTGGTGCACACTCCGCGGCTGGACTGCCGCGGTATAAATCACTGCTCCAAGGTTGTCCACCTGTAAGTAGCACTCGAGCAACAGCTTGATTCATGTGTAGGTAAGGACGGGGAACCGCCCGTAGGAGCCGCTCCATAGTGGTATTGCCTGACGCGTTTCGAATCACCATATGATTCTCTTCAGAGGCTTAAAATGGAACGGTGTGCGCAACCGCTAACCCACTTCTGACACACCCCCCAATGGGAGGCTCAAATGAAACTGTGCCTTCTGGGAAGTGTAGTGCGGGTAGCACATAATCAAGTCCTGTATGGACCCCACAGTTGGGCACGTCCACGATCCTATGTACAGCTGCTGTTCCACTTTCGTGTCCCCCAATCTTACCGGGTGGTGCACACTCCGCGGCTGGACTGCCGCGTTATAAATCACTGCTCCAAGGTTGTCCACATGTAAGTAGCACTCGAGCAACAGCTTGATTCATGTGTAGGTAAGGATGGGGAACCGCCCGTAGGAGCCGCTCCATAGTGGTATTGCCTGACGCGTTTCGAATCACCATATGATTCTCTTCAGAGGCTTAAAATGGAACGGTGTGCGCAACCGCTAACCCACTTCTGACACACCCCCAATGGGAGGCTCAAATGAAACTGTGCCTTCTGGGAAGTGTAGTGCGGGTAGCACATAATCAAGTCCTGTATGGACCCCACAGGTGGGCCCGTCCACGATCCTATGTACAGCTGCTGTTCCACTTTCGTGGCCCCCAATCTTACGGGGTGGTGCACACTCCGCGGCTGGACTGCCACGTTATAAATCACTGCTCCAAGGTTGTCCACCTCTAAGTAGCACTCGAGCAACAGCTTGATTCATGTGTAGGTAAGGACGGGGAACCTCCCGTAGGAGCCGCTCCATAGTGGTTTTGCCTGACGCGTTTCGAATCACCATATGATTCTCTTCAGAGGCTTAAAATGGAATGGTGTGCGCAACCGCTAACCCACTTCTGACACACACCCCCAATGGGAGGCTCAAATGAAGCTGTGCATTCTGGGAAGTGTAGTACGGGTAGCACATAATCAGGTCCTGTATGGAACCCACAGGTGGGCCCGTCCATGATCCTATGTACAGCTGCTGATCCACTTTCGTGGCCCCCAATCTTACGGAGTGGTGCACACTCCCCAGCTGGACTGCCGCGTTATAAATCACTGCTCCAACGTTGTCCACCTGTAAGTAGCACTCGAGCAACAGCTTGATTCATGTGTAGGTAAGGACGGGGAACCGCCCGTAGAAGCCGCTCCATAGTGGTATTGCCTGACGCGTTTCGAATCACCATATGATTCTCTTCAGAGGCTTAAAATGGAACGGTGTGCGCAACCGCTAACCCACTTCTGACACACCCCCAATGGGAGGCTCAAATGAAACTGTGCCTTCTGGGAAGTGTAGTACGGGTAGCACATAATCAGGTCCTGTATGGACCCCACAGGTGGGCCCGTCCATGATCCTATGTACAGCTGCTGTTCCACTTTCGTGGCCCCCAATCTTACGGGGTGGTGCACACTCCGCAGCTGGACTGCCGCGTTATAAATCACTGCTCCAAGGTTGTCCACCTGTAAGTAGCACTCGAGCAACAGCTTGATTCATGTGTAGGTAAGGACGGGGAACCGCCCGTAGGAGCCGCTCCATAGTGGTATTGCCTGACGCGTTTCGAATCACCATATGATTCTCTTCAGAGGCTTAAAATGGAACGGTGTGCGCAACCGCTAACCCACTTCTGACACCCCCCCCAATGGGAGGCGTAAATGAAACTGTGCCTTCTGGGAAGTGTAGTGCGTGTAGCACATAATCAAGTCCTGTATGGACCCCACAGGTGGGCCCGTCCACGATCCTATGTACAGCTGCTGTTCCACTTTCGTGGCCCCCAATCTTACGGGGTGGTGCACACTCCGCGGCTGGACTGCCGCGTTATAAATCACTGCTCCAAGGTTGTCCACCTCTAAGTAGCACTCGAGCAACAGCTTGATTCATGTGTAGGTAAGGACGGGGAACCGCCCGTAGGAGCCGCTCCATAGTGGTATTGCCTGACGCGTTTCGAATCACCATATGATTCTCTTCAGAGGCTTAAAATGGAACGGTGTGCGCAACCGCTAACCCACTTCTGACACACACCCCCAATGGGAGGCTCAAATGAAACTGTGCCTTCTGGGAAGTGTAGTACGGGTAGCACATAATCAGGTCCTGTATGGACCCCACAAGTGGGCCCGTCCATGATCCTATGTACAGCTGCTGTTCCACTTTCGTGGCCCCCAATCTTACGGGGTGGTGCACACTCCTCAGCTGGACTGCCGCGTTATAAATCACTGCTCCAAGGTTGTCCACCTGTAAGTAGCACTCGAGCAACAGCTTGATTCATGTGTAGGTAAGGACGGGGAACCGCCCGTAGGAGCCGCTCCATAGTGGTATTGCCTGACGCGTTTCGAATCACCATATGATTCTCTTCAGAGGCTTAAAATGGAACGGTGTGCGCAACCGCTAACCCACTTCTGACACACCCCCCAATGGGAGGCTCAAATGAAACTGTGCCTTCTGGGAAGTGTAGTGCGGGTAGCACATAATCAAGTCCTGTATGGACCCCACAGGTGGGCCCGTCCACGATCCTATGTACAGCTGCTGTTCCACTTTCGTGGCTACCAATCTTACGGGGTGGTGCACACTCCGCGGCTGGACTGCCGCGTTATAAATCACTGCTCCAAGGTTGTCCACCTGTAAGTAGCACTCGAGCAACAGCTTGATTCATGTGTAGGTAAGGACGGGGAACCGCCCGTAGAAGCCGCTCCATAGTGGTATTGCCTGACGCGTTTCGAATCACCATATGATTAAAATTAACCCCCCCCCAGCATGCCCCCGGGACTTGGCCCACCCGGGGGCCAATTAACATCGAAGTGTGGGACCCCCTGAGCAAACCTAGGGGGTCAGGGTGTTTCTACCCTGCCCCCTTTGTGCGCTTTGCGCACTTGTTTCTGTCCCTCGGTTCTACCGAGGACAAAATGGCTGCCAACATTTCCTGAATCAGAATGTTGACAGCCAGCTGACAGCCAATTAACATGCAGCTCGTGATCGGGAGGGTACGCGGACCCTACTCGGCCATAGATATCACTATCTTTTTACTTTTGATTTTCTCAGCAACTACTGAACGGATTTACACCATTTAACAAAAAGGGTTCTTTCTGAACCAAGAACTACCTCTTTGCCAAATTTGGTGTAATTCCGTTCAGCAGTTCGAAGCTGTAGCCGTGTCTAAAGTTTCCTATGGAAAATTGCATGGGGAAAACGCGTTTTGGGACCCCCTTTTTCTCGGCCCCGCTTGACGAATCCCCGAGACTTTCAGGGTAGGAGCGGACCGGAGCGGGCCACAAAGTTTGAAAAGTTTGCGAAGATACGTCAATCGGCAAGAGAGTTATTTCAAATAGAATGTCGCGGATTTCCTATGGATAATAGGTTGTAACTATAACTATCTACTGGCGACCGCCAGTAGATATATATATATATATATATATATATATATATATATATATATATATATATATATATATATATATATATATATATATATATATATATATATATATATAATAGGATACAATGGTTCTGTTGGGGAGAACCCAATTGCTTCAAAGTAACAGGAAGAATTGCTTGATACCTTTTAAATAAGTATGACAAGTAAAGCATTTACATTGGTTAATTCATAAAACGTATTTCAAAAACGTTGGAACGCATATCAAGTGACGTGGGAACACAGATTAAAGCAACACACCTAATAGTAAATGCTTGCAAGAGGCTCTTCTTTTATATCAATTAAAGCATAAATCAATATTTACAAGTAATCAGAGGGCTGTCAATACAAGAAATACTGACAAAGTGACGTGTGATACGGTGACATTAAGTGCTCAGTGATAGTGGTGCAGTGCATATATACAAGGGGATATTATGTACAATTATTTACACTGGGGACTAGAATGCGGTCAGAATGAAGGTAGGCAATAACTCTGGTAAACAGCAAGTTAGCTTATTGATTTAACAACCAGAGATTTGATTGATCTGGACCATATGTATTCGTCGACGTTTCGACCCTGACAGAGCGTTATTGGAATGTCATGGTGGGTCTTCTTCAGGACAAGTGGGAGTGTTGACAGCCCAGAAAGTGGGATGACTCGCTGAGGCATCCCTTGCTTAGTGGAAGCCGTCAGTGGATCTGCACGTATCAGATAAGCTCTGGGAGTGAAGATTGCTTCATAAGGCGAAAACCCTAACACGATGTGGTATTTAATTCCTTAACGTGGAGGACACAGAATGAATGCGGTCCATCAGGGGGCCAGGCCACAGTCCTGAATACTAGTGCTCGATGCAACAGTGCTCAGCTGCAGCTAAATTGTAAAGTGCTCTGATACCCCCTGTGGTCATGTTCACACTATATAAAACCTTTAAAAAAAAAAAATACACTGACACACCCAGGCACACACTCATTCATTCACTGAGATACCCAAGCACACACTGATGCATACACTGATGTACCCAGACACACACTCATTTGTAAACTAATAAAAACATGGACACACTGATGCATACACTAACACACTCAGGCACACAATAGAACATACACTGACACACCCAGGCACACACTGATGCATACACTGACACACTGAGGCATAGACGGACACACCCAGCCTCAGCGAGTCATCCCACTTTCTGGGCTGTCAACACTCCCACTTGTCCTGAAGAAGACCCGCCATGACATTCCACACACTGATGCATACACTGACGCACTGAGGCATATACGGACACACCCAGGCACACACTTATTCATAAACTGACACACCCAGGCACATACTGATGCATACACTGACACGCCCAGGTACACACTCATCATTCACTGACACACCCAGGCACACATTTACTTATATATTAACACTCCCAGTCACACACTGATGTATACACTGACACACCCACACACACACTTAAGTATACAGTGACACACCCAGGCACATACTTATTCATACACTGACACACTCAGGCACACACTTACACAGATACACCCAGGCAGATACTGACATACATTGACACATTCAGACACACACTCATTCTTACACTGACACACCCAGACACATACTGATGCATACACTGACACACCCAGACACACACTCATTCATTCACTGACACACCAGGCACACTGACATATGCACTGACACACCCAGGCACACACTTACTTAAACAGTGACACACTGCTTATAAGGGATAAATCGCCCTCCATAGAGATTGGCTAAGTATTGGCTCAGGTAAGGCCTCAGAAACTAATAACAGTTGCAAAAACTCTATTTTGAGTGCCAAAAGTATGTTCTACAGCAATATTCCAGCGCACACTAATTTTAACACTGACACACCCAGGCACACACTCATTCATATTTTCAATCCCCTTGTTCTGCCGTTGCAGCACTTTTAATATGGAAAAACATGACACATCGCCGGCGCAAGGGGCTTGTAACTAAGGGGGAGAGTTTTTACAACCAGCATTAGTTTCTGAGGCCTTACCTGAACCAATACTTAGGCACTCTCTATGGAGAGCAATTTATCCCTTATAAGCAGTTTTGTAAAAATGAATCTATTGCTGCCACTTGAGGGTCTAGCCACAACGGTAAAAGGATTAAAATTGAAAGTTCAAATGGATCAAAATGTAACTATTAAAAGTGGCCCCCTGAAAGAAAAAATGGGGTTAACTACAAAAGGGCAATGCCATTATTCACTGGTAGCCTGAACCTGTCTGGAATATGAATGACAATAATATTTTTATATTTTTCCTAATTTGCCGGCAATGTGGATTTCCCTTCTCATAGGGGAGACAGGGAAACAGATGAAAATATTACTCCCGCCCACTGGAGCAGCATCAGAATGTCAATCAATGAATGAGTGTATGCCTGGGTATGTCAGTGTATGAATGGGTGTATTCATGGGTATTTTTGTGTCTGTGCCAGTGTGCGCCTCAGTGTGTCAGTGTAGGCGTCAGTGTGTGCCTGGGTGTGTCAGTGGATGTGCCAATGTGTCCCGGGTTTTGTTGAGTATGCATCAGAGTGTCCCTGTGTGTAATTAATTTATGAATGAGTATGTGCCTGTGTGTTAGTGTATGTGTCAGTGTGTGCCTAGGTGTCTCATTGAATAAATGTGTGCTTGTGTGTGTTAGTGTATGAATGAGTGTGTGCCTGTGTGTGTTAGTGTATTCCAGTGTCCCTGGGTGTATTAGTTTATGAGTGAGTGGGTGCCTGGGTGTTGTTATGTTATGTTATGTTATGTTATCCCAATTTGTATAGCGCAACAGCTGCCTCAGCAAAGAGGCGTCCCGGCGCTAACTGCAGCGAGACTGAAAACTAGAGCCTAGGCCGAAGGGAAGAGATGAGTTTTGATTGCCTTCCTAAACGTCAGATAGTTATCCAGACCACGAATATGGAGAGGGAGGGAATTCCAGAGCCTAGCCGCTAGCCTACGGAAGGATCGTCCACCGGCTTGTAGACGATTTACTCGCGGGACAAGAGCCAGGCATTGCCCCATAGAGCGCAGATGGCGCGTGGGCATGTATGGAACCATTAGATTGGTCAGAATACATGGGGAAGAGAGCTTCAGAATTTTGAAGGCCAGGCAGAGAGCTTTGAATTCAATGCGCTTGGCCATGGGCAGCCAGTGTAGCCGTCGAAACACGCCCGAAGTGGGGCGCCTTCTAGGGAGTCCAAGAAGAACTCTGGCAGCCGCATTTTGGACCCTTTGCAAGCGCATGACCTCTGCCTTATTTGCCCCCAGATAGAGCGAACTGGCATAGTCAAGCCTTGACAGTATGGCTGCCTGAACAATCAGTTGTCGGGTGGGTGGATCGAAATAACCCAAAAGGGGTTTCAATCCCCGGAGTAGGCCGAAACCCGTGCCTGCTACTTTCTTGGTATGGTCCCGAAAGCTGAGGGTTGAGTCCATCCAAACCCCTAGGTTTTTCACCACTGACTTAGGAGTGGGTGCACTCCCCAGGGTGTCTGGCCACCAGTTTTCACTCCATAGCTTGGTGTCTTTACCCACCAACAACACCTCCGATTTATTAGCATTGAGCTGGAGGCAGTTGGCGGTCATCCACTCCGCGATCGCCGCCAGCCCGCTCCTAAACTTAGGGGCGTCCTGCGTAGAATCATCGGAGAGAACCACCACCACCAACTGCGTGTCATCGGCGTAAGAGACAATGGAGAGACCCCTGTCCCTGGCTATCACTGCCAGAGGTTGTACGTACAAATTGAAAAGTACGGGACTCAGGGCAGAGCCCTGTGGCACACCCTGGCCAATGGACTGGACACGTGAGAGGAAAGGATGGGGCAGACACCTGGAAAGTTCTCTCAGAAAGGAAAGATCTAAACCATTCCAGAGCAGAACCACCGATTCCGGCCTCCTCCAGACGGTTTAGAAGAATCTGGTGGGAGACGGTGTCGAACGCGGCACTGAGATCTAACAGGATCAGTGCCGCTGTGTTTCCAGCATCTATAACGGTCCTCAGGTGTTTGGTCACAGCAAGGAGCGCTGTCTCCGTACTGTGACCTGGGCGGAAGCCGTTCTGCGTAGGACCCAGAATACCGTTGGTGTTCAAAAAATCTGTAAGGGTGGTGTTAATGTGGGCCTCAGCAATTTTGGCTGCCCACGGTAGAAGAGATATTGGACGGAAGTTTTCTAATTTCGCTGGGTCCAATGAAGGTTTTTGAGAAGGGGGACTACCATTGCCTGTTTCCATTTCCTAGGAACTGTAGATGTGGAAAGGGAGGTATTGATCACCTGGCACAAAGGCGCTAGGACCACAGGCAGGGCTTTTAAAAACTGGTCAGGCTTGAGAGGATCTGCAGGAGAGCCGGATTTAACTTTGCTGCAGGCCAGACGGAGCTCATCCTGAGAAACGTGGGGAAAAACCATAAGAGTATGAGTGGTAGGGGAACTTGGTATGGGGCTAAGACAGGCAGGGCCCAAAGGGAAGGACTTATATATAGTATCTACTTTTTTAACAAAGAAAGTGGCAAGGTCCTCGCAATGCTGCGCAGACGTGATCACAGAGGCCGTGGGGGCTTTCCTGAGTTTAAAATCATTAAGTATTTTAAAAATGCACTTGGTCGGGTTGCTACTTAACTCAATTTCTTTAGCGAAGTAAGCAGCTCGCTCAGATTGTATAGCCCGATGATAACTCTTAATGGCGGTCTGATAGCAACTCTTAGCCGACAGGTCAAAGTCCCTTCTCCAGACCAGCTCCAATTTTTTACAAGCTTTACGCATTGTAGAAAGTCTATCAGAGAACCAAGGGTTGGAGTGAGAAATGCGGCACTTGGACCATTTGGCCTGAATGAGAGAGTCCAATGCTTGAAGAATCCAGTCGTAAAATGTTTTATAAGCCATATCTGGATCACTAGGTAGCTTGGGCAGTTCTAGAGCAAGAAGGGCGTGGAATTGCTCGAGGTTCAGTTTACGCCAAGGGCGCTTGTATGAGGATTTCTGGGCCGCTTTACTCGGGGATACAAATGCCGGGAGGGACACAAAAATCAGAAAGTGATCGGACCAACAAACCGGACTAGGTGTACTAACAGTAAGGGATGGGATGTTAGAGAAAACGGGGTCTAGCAAGTGGCCTGCAGCATGGGTAGGACCTGAGACTAATTGATTTAATTGCTGCAAGGTCTGCAAGAAAGCTGATAATATCTAAATCTGTATGACAGTTGAAGTGCAAAGTCAGGTCACCAAAAATTGTGAAATTGGCTGATCTCATTGCCAGTGCACTGGTGACCTCAATAAGAGCAGATTTAAACTCCTTGGCAGGTCCAGGAGGGCGGTAGATCAGTAGCCCTGATATAGTGTAGTTGGCACGAAAGGAAATTGCAAAACGTGTGCATTCACAGCCTGCCACGGGCTCTTTAACAAACGTGCAGCCGTAACAAGATTTAAAAATGGCCGCAATACCCCCGCCTCTCGAACTCCTGTTTAAGGTCACAATACTGTAGCCGGGCGGAAGTGCTAAGCCTGGCTCCGCAACCATATCGTCGGAGAGCCAGGTTTCTGTTAAAAAGAAAACATCAGGTGATTCATCCTGTATTAAGTCATAGACATTCTGATAGTGTTTGGCCAGAGACCGGCAATTAAGACTAAGACTTTTAATGGGAGGCCCGGGTGAGGGCGCAGAGGGTAAAGGATGCCTGGTTTCCCCACTGAGGGGCCACGGAGAGGTATTTTTGGTTTTCCCCCCTGGCAGGGCTGCTAGTGCAAGCGTATGTTTGCCCACCACTTGAAGAGCCCTTCGGCACGGACCTGCAACCTGAGCCCCGGGGCCTGATCCGAGCCCTTCCTCTGCGCAGACATCTCCCCCGTCCTCTCTGATACTCCGGCAGTTGAATCGACGAGCCAGTTGAGGGACGATGTCTGGTTGAGGGACCGACGGAGCACCGGGACCTGAGCTGCGCCCTGCCTCCGCGTAGTCCCCGGCATCGCTGGACCTGTGCCCTTCCGCCTCTCGGACCCCCACTCAAATCACTACCTTAAAATGGCCGCCGGAGGGGAAGGAGCTCCCGAGACAGGAGATCACTCTAAGGAGTAATAATCCCCGCTTTTGCCCTGAGAACCGCTTCGCGGAGCACCGCCACCACTTTAGCATCCCCTTCGCTACAACGCGTGATCTCGGTCCTAGCTAAGACCTACCACCGCAACATACCGGGAGGACTTACCCCCGGTCTCATCGTCAATGCAAAGCTCGTCAGCGACGCGCCAGCCCCGGCTTGTAACTGCATCCCAGCGGTGATCCAGTGAAACACGTCGATCTCCGCTCCGGAACGGAACGTCATGAGGAACCCATGTGCCCTCCCAGATTAGCCGGCTCAAAAGGGCCCTCGGGCTGTTTTGCCCTGCACTTAGGTTGGTCCGCCTGTGCTTTCTCGCCCCTGCCGTATTGGCTGAAGATCATACACCTCTTGCTAAATATTTCCCGGTTTCTGCTCACAGTGGTGGGCTTGCCTGCGCGCTCTCCCCCTCCCCCCGCCTCATCGACCGAAAGAGCGAAGACCGCTCACCGCAGCGCCAGGCATGGGAAGCTGAAGAGAGCTCCCGGTGCCGCTCGCGGTGGTGGGTGTCGCCTGCGCCTGCTCGCCCCTGCCATGCTCAGCTGATGAATCAACTGATAAATGAGACGAGAACAGGGGAGAGGAAAGACGATAAAGAGGTTCGCCCACACACTCCTCTCACCACCAGACCCGGGAAGTCTAAAAGGAGCTCACGGTGTCGCGCTGGCCTCTACCACTATCCTGTCGCAGCTGGGAGTGCCAATCTGATCGTTATCACACACGGGGTTAAAAAGCTCTGCTCAGCCCCTATATCTCTGACGATTTCCTGCCTATGTGGATGTAAATATGCAGGAAACTGACACAGCACTGAACACATGGATCACGCACATTGCACTTAACATTAGCTTTGTAATTGGGAAAATGAAAGGAAGCCTCGCCCTGCTTTGCGCACTGCATGCACGCAGTGCAATATCCCTTGACTCTGAAGTGCACTGAGTGAGAAATGAAGCCTCTGCTATGACCCATGACTTTAAAGAGGAAAAATTACTTCTGCTTCCTAACTTCCTAAAGCCCACTGTCCCCAGATAGCACGTCTACTGGGTCAGGTGAGATACTGAGCCCAACACTATATTGAGATACTGAGCTCAACACTGCCTATGTATCTGTTCTGCGAATCTTATGTGACCCTTCCTGCATTCCCTTTCCAACTCTGAACCTCCTCGCCCTCGCAAGTATTGTTGTTGTTTCTATTGATTGTCTACTCTATCCTCTTACTCTAATTTTTTACCGCTTATTACTTTGCTTTGCTTCAGGTATTCCCTTTCTAATTGTTTCTATTGATTATTGACTCTGTTCTTCTTACTCTAACTTTTTTACTGCTTAATATTTCCTTGGCTCATTGATTTATCTTCATGTCCCTCTAACTCTTTCTATATTTTTACTCTTTTATTACTCTCTCTTACGGCATTCCCTCTCTAATTTAGACATTCCACGCCCTCCCAAGCATTGTTGTTGTCTTCTACTGATCTGCGCGTACTTGTCGAATGTTTAACTATTTGTTTGCAAACCCTGCTGCTGGTATACTGATCTGCTCCATTTGTTATCTTCTATTGGTCTGCTCGTACTTGCCGATTGTTTAACTATTTGTTTGCAAACCCTGCTGCGGGTATACTGATCTGCTCCATTTGTGCCGACAGCTTATATATTAGATTTGCTCTATGTTGTCGATAAAATTTGTTTATTTATTTGATCTGTTCCTTTTGCCGATTCATAATTCCCCGCCTGTCTACCCTATTCCTTGTCTGGCCCCCATATTTTTACCCCTACTCTCCTAGTGCCCCCTTAGTTCCCAACCCTCATCTCCTGTTCTACCCCCATTTTCTTAACTTCCCTCTCTCCACTCCTCTCTTCCTATCACGTCTACCCAACATGCCCCCTCAGCATTAACCATCACCCCCAGGACCCCACTCTCTCCAAACATGGCCCCAACTCATGGACCATTTTCTACCCCCAATCTCTCCAAACATGCCAAGAAAAACTTCAAACATAAACTCCTTATCCGTAACCCTGAAACACTCATTGTTGATAACTACCTCAGCCTCACCTCCCCCATTATAACCAACTACATCTTTTACTCCATACGTCCTTCCAAATGGAAAAGCATCTTCCTACAACACCTCCCAATCTCTAACTCAACCAAAATACCATATGGATTCAAAATATCCACTACTCCCTCCCCAGCCTTTCTGGGTGCTATTGATATCTCCATCTTCAAAACAGGTAAAATCCTCATACAAGCCACGGTAGCCCACCTTTCCATCTTCGAACACCACTTCAGCATTATGTCTCTCCTCCTCAACCACTCTGCACCTAACACTCCTTCTCCCCTATTGAATAACGCCCCTCCAACCTCTCCCTCCCCCTTTCCCCCTCACTCCACCTCCACCCCCAACCATCCAGCTAACACCATCCTCCAACAATCGACTTCACCATCACCCTCCCTGGTCCTCTCTACAGCAAATGACATCCCCCAACCGCCGTTACCTATTTCTCATCCCCCTCTAATTTCCCTCTCTCCTCTGAACACCCGGTACTCACACTCTTCGGACCCCTCCACCAAAATAGGTTGCCCCCAATTCCTGCCATCTACTTATCATTCCCCTCCCATAACCCCGCCTCTGCCTGTCCCCACAACCTCTCTCCCCCCTTCCCAACTACTCACATACCCCACCGTCCTTGCCCCTCAATCCCCTAACACAACTCCTCACCCCCCTCCTCCTAATCATCCCGTACACCCGTTTCTCCTACCCATCCCCCTTATCCTACCCCTTCAGGCACTCCTAACTCCGCCTCCCAATCCTTTATCCCAACCCCCGATAAATACACAACCCCTCCACCCCAATATATCTGCTCTCCACTCACTCTATTCCCTTCTATCCTCTCTGACCACATCTCCTGAAGTTCTTAACCTCATGTCTAACCTAACCCAACCCCTCACACCTTTCAGCACCGACACCCCTCACTCCACACCCACTACCCTATCTCCCCCTCACACCTCAGTCCACACTCCGCAACTAACCCAGACCACTCTCTACCCCCATATCTTTCCCTACCCCCCGCCCACGCCCTTTCATTACCCCCTTCCACCCCAATTGACACGAGCCTACATAACACTGAACCTGACCCATCCAATTTGATTACCGAACCCCTCACACCTAACAGCCCCGTCACCCCTCATTCCACACCCTCCTTCCTATCTCCCCCTCACACATCAGTCCACCCTCTGCAACTAACCCATATCTTTCCCTACCCCCGCCCACGCCCCTTCATTACCCCCTTCCACCCCAATTGACACTAGCCTACATAACACTGAACTTGACCTATCCAATTTGATTACCGAACCCCTCACACCTAACAGCCCCGTCACCCCTCATTCCACACCCGCCTCACTATCTCCCCCCCCACACATCAGTCCACCCTCCGTAACTAACCCAGAACACCCCCCCTCGATACCTCCCCTCACATTAATTGCCCAGAGCCTACACAACATCGAACTTGACCTATCAAATTTGATTACTAAACTCTCTCAATTCAGGAAAGACTTTATCTTCCACAGCTCCAGAACCCTCCCCCACCATAAAATACCCACCCAACCCCGCCCAAAAATCCCCCAAAAAACACCCCCAAAAACTCCCCCGAAAATCCCCAACACCAAACACAATCAATGGAGATCGACTCCTCTCCGCTGCCGTATACATAGACCTCACCGCACCTCAAACCATCTCTCCCCGTCCGACCTCTCCGACCTATGCAACTCTTACCTTCCTAGCTTACCAACCACCGATTCTCCACTCCCCTACTCCCACATCCCTGTTATCTTAGGGACTAATAGAATCCCCTCCTCCCCGCTTCCCCCAGACCACCGCCACAACTCACGTCGATCCACTCTTGCCCACCCACCATATGCAACCCCACACCACTTACATGTATGCTGGTCAACTGTCGCTCCGCTGTCCAACATGCCACGGAAATTTCGGAAACTATCCTGAGTGAATCCATTGACATTGCATTCCTCACAGAAACCTGGCTCAAAGACGACTCAACGAGCATACTTGACCTACTCTCCCCCAGGATACTCTATTCTTAGAAAAGATAGACCTGACAGAGTTGGAGGTGGTCTAGCCATTATCTTTAAAAATGAACTTCAGCTATCCCTTGTCAATAATTCTGGCTACTCCTCCTGCGAATACCTAGAAGCTGAATTGACAACCCAAAATTCCCCCAATTCGTCTACACAACATCTATCGCCCTCCGGGCCCCCCAGCCCTTCATCGAAGACATATCCGAGCTCCTGACACAATCCTCATTATCCAACTCAAAAAATCTCTTTCTGGGGGATCTTAACCTCCATTGGAACGATACCGATGATCCCACTATCTCCCTCCTCACCAATCTACTTGAGATCAATGAACTCAAACAACTATGCCTGGCCCCGACACACACCAAAGGAGCCATCCTTGACGCCATTCTTTCCAACGATGATCTGGCCTCCGTGACCAATATCGTCCCCATTGACTGGTCTGACCATCACCTTATACTGTTCACCATTGCTAACAATGCAAATCCCCCACCTCCAAAATTAACAGACCTAAGAAACTGACCAGAAATCTAAAACATATCCCCCGGGTGTTCTTGAGTCTAAACTCAAAGCTCAACTTCTTCTCATTCCCCCTCACAAAATGCTAACGAGCTCACTGAACACTTTAACAATACTGTCACTGGTATTCTTGACGAATTAGCCCCACCGAAACTCAAAAACCAAAGAATCACCCCCTCCAACTCTTGGTTTAATACCGAGCTTAACAACGAAAGACGGTCACTCAGACTGTCGGAAAGAACCTGGAGACACCATCCTTCTCCCTCCCATCTTGCACTCCTCAGACACGCTAGATCCACGTACAAAAACACATCTTCAAGGAAAAGGCATCCTTCTTCCGCACACAACTTGATCATGCCAAAAACAGACCTAGGGAACTCTTCAAAATCATTCGTAACCAAACTTCCCCTACACCTCCAAATCTGATCGCCTCCTTAGCCAGATGTGAAGAAATTTCCCACTTCTTCTCGGAAAAAATAGACAAAATTGATCAATCCTTCCGTTCCACTCAGCTCCCCTCCAACTCCAACTCCCAATGCAAACCTGTCCTCACCTCAAATGCCTACTCCACATCTCCTCGACCAACTGACCCTGCTACCTCTCCGGAATTCAACTACCCTAACTCACAATTAAAGAACAATGCCTCCTTGCTTAACTTCCTCCCCGTGACTGAGCTAGAAGTCCTTAAAATAATTAGTAATCTTAAACCGTCCTCCCACACAAAAGACCCCTTACCCTCGAACCTTGTCCCGGCCCTTAAGCACATCATCACCCCATACTGGACCACAATCATCAACACCTCTCTCTCCACTGGCTGTGTCCCCGCCTCCCTTCAACTTGGACAAATCTCTCCCATAATCAAAAACCCCAATGCTGACCCCAATGACCTAAACAATCTCGCCCCATCTCTAACCTCCCCCTTCTCTCAAAGGTCCTTGAAAAATGTGTCCTACTACAACTAGACAAACACATCGAAAACTTCAACTTACTTGATCCCTTTCAATCAGGCTTCAGGAAAGGCTGTAGCACCGAAACGGCAATGCTCAATGTCATCGATGACATCCACCACTCACTTGATAATGGTGAAACCTGCCTTCTTATCCTCCTTGATCTCTCCGCAGCGTTCGATACAGTCAACCATTCAGCCCTACTTAATGTGCTTAGGACCCGTTTCGGCCTCAATGATACTGCCTACAAATGGTTTGTCTCCTACCTACACACCGAACTCAGCAAATCAAAATTCAAAACTGTCTTTCTAAACCCACTCCTGTCTCCCTTGGAGTCCCCAAGGATCTATTCTCTCTCCCTCCCTCTTTAACCTCTTTATGGAACCCCTCACCCTCATTCTTAAACAAGCAGGCATCAACTACCACCTCTACGCCGATGACACCCAAATCTATTACAAGATTAAAACTCATGCCGACATCTTACACCTGAACAACACCCTCACCAAGATCCAAACCTGGTTCCACTCCAATCATCTCAAACTTAACCCTAATAAAACTGAAATCATTCTCTTCTCCCCTAAAAACAACCCTCTCCCCGTTAAATCATGGATCTCTGACCTCAATGCACTCAACTGCTCACTCACCCTGTCCAACTCCGTCAAATCTCTTGGTATTTCTATCGACAACACCCTGACCCTTAACGTCCACATCAAAAACTCTGCTAAAGGAGCCCTCTTCACTCTCCGTCACCTCAAGAAAATCAAACCCTTTATACCCACCGATGATTTTAAACTTGTAGTTCAGTCACTGGTTCTTTCACGTATCGATTATGGTAACGCCATCCTCAACGGAATCCCCAAGGTCCACCTCGCTCCAATCAAAGCAGTGCTCAACCTTGCAGCCAGGCTCATTACAGACTGCAAACGCTTCGATCACATATCCCCGGCTCTCAAATCTCTTAAATGGCTCCCAATTGAAGGCAGATCTGCCTACAAAACTGCCTGCATCACTCATAAAGTCCTCCACCAAAACACTCCGCAGTACCTCTCCAAGAAACTCCTCATTGCGGGTACCACACGACCCCTGAGAAGCACCAACTCCCTCCTCCTTATACCACCACTGCATAAAAAGAAAGCCACACAATCACGCTCCTTCTCTGGTAATGCCCCTATCATCTGGAATGCCCTCCCAAAAACCTGCGCTGCAACCCCTCCTATCTCAGCTTCAAAAAGACCTCAAAATCCACCTCCTCAATTATTATTGGGGATCCTAACTTGTGACCTGCACTCGATCTCCAATTTCACCATGTTATATTTGTTCAGTAATATTTGTCCATTTTCATGAACATCATCGGCCTAATTACTTGATATGTATAGCTCCTGCCCCTGTTTATCTATTTGATTCCTTTATCTATTTGTTTGATTTGTTTATCTATTTGATTTGTATACTTCACATGTTGTTGTCATTATCTTTTATCTACGTATACGCCATGTTTGGCCCAACTATTATTGGGGGTCTTTATCTGTGACCTGCACCTGATCTCCAATCACCATGTTACATTTTGTTCAGTATTATTTGTCCACTTCGCGAACATCATTTACCTAGTTACTTGAAATGTATAGTTCTTGCTTCTGTATATTTATTTTGTATATTTCATACGTTGTTTCATTATCTTTTTATCTACTTGTATGCCATGTTTGCTTTATATTATCTTCTTTTGTAAAGCGCTCTGATACCTCTGGGTCTAGCCAGCGCTATATAAAACTTTTAAAATAAAAAAAATAAAAAATAAATAAAGGAGGCAGTTTAGCAAAAGAATTGAAACCACAGTAGATACAACAAAAAGGTCCTTCCAGAGAAGTTAGCGGCTGACAACATGGGCTTACCCCTGTATTAATAGCCCATAGATCCTTCCTCGGGTAAACGTGTACACCCACAACGCCATCGGCAGCATCTCTGGCGTCTGGCGACGTCCAGGCGCGGACGGGCGCAGATGGGCTTGCCTTTGGCGCGTCGACGCCATCAGCACCAGAAATAGGCAGGCTCGTTAAGGAGTCCCGGGAGACTAGAGCGTCACCCGAGCAAAGATGGTGGTTGAAAATGGAGCGCAGGAAGTGAGGATATCCACAGACCGACCAAGCCCCTTCCACACAATCAGCACAACAGCTGCGGTGGACCGAGGAGCGCCGGTTCAGAGGAGCCAGTTAAAAACATGAGATACACATTTAAAACCAGGTAAGGCAGTTAAAATGTAACACGAGTGAAATCGTGACACGCTTGAATCACACACCCACACAAATTACAAAAATTCAATGTGCACCCAAAAAGGTACAGTACAACTGATCATTAGCTGATAAGAGAGCGTGGCAACATATCAGGCCGTTCAGCAGGCTCTAACTTAATGTCCGCTGCGCGACGGCGCCATCAGCACCAGAAATAGGCTGGCTCGTTAAGGAGTCCCGGGAGACTAGAGCGTCACCCGACCAAAGATGGCGGTTGAAAATGGAGTGCAGGAAGTGAGGATATCCACAGACCGACCAAGCCCCTTCCACACAATCAGCACAACAGCTGCGGTGGACCAAGGAGCGCCGGTTCAGAGGAGCCAGGTAAAAACATGAGATACACATTTAAAACCAGGTAAGGCAGTTAAAATGTAACACGAGTGAAATGGTGACACGCTTGAATCACACACCCACACAAATTACAAAAATTCAATGTGCGCCCAAAAAGGTACAGTACAACTGATCATTAGCCAATAAGAGAGCGTGACAACAGATCAGGCCGTTCAGCAGGCTCTAACTTAATGTCCGCTGCGCGTCGGCGCCATCAGCACCAGAAATAGGCAGGCTCGTTAAGGAGTCCCAGGAGACTAGAGCGTCACCCGACCAAAGATGGCGGTTGAAAATGGAGCACAGGAAGTGAGGATATCCACAGACCGACCAATCCCCTTCCACACAATCAGCTCAACAAGCTGCGGTGGACCGAGGAGCGCCGGTTCAGAGGAGCCAGTTAAAAACATGAGATACACATTTAAAACCAGGTAAGGCAGTTAAAATGTAACACGAGTGAAATGGTGACACGCTTGAATCACACACCCACACAAATTACAAAAATTCAATGTGCACCCAAAAAGGTACAGTACAACTGATCATTAGCCGATAAGAGAGCATGGCAACAGATCAGGCCGTTCAGCAGGCTCTAACTTAATGTCCACGTAAAATTAAGTGTGTGCCTTGGTGTGTTATTGTATGCATCAGTGTGTGCCTGGGTGTCTAAGTGAATGAATAAGTGTGTGCCTGGATGTGTCAGTGTATGCATCAGTGTGTGCCTGGGTGTGTCAGTGAAAGAATGAGTGTGTGCTTGGGTGTGTCTGTGTATGTGTCAGTGTGTGTCTGGGTGTGTCAGTGTAAGAATGAGTGTGTGTCTGGGTGTGTCAGTGTATGCCAGTTTGTGCCTGGGTGTGTCTGTGTGAGTGTGTGCCTGGGTGTGTCAGTGAATGAATGAGTGTCTGCCTGGGTGTGTCAGTGTATGCGTCTGTGTGTGTCTGAGTGTGTCAGTGTATACATGAGTGTGTGCCTGGGTGTGTCAGTGTATGTGTTGGGTTGTACTTGGGTGTGTCACTGTATGCATCAGTGTGTGCCTGGGTGTGTCAGTGTATGTTCCAGTGTGTCCCTCGGTGTGTTAGTGTATGCATCAGTGTGTCCCTGGGTGTATTACTTTATGAATGAGTGGGTGCCTGGATGTGTCAGCGTATAAATACGTGTGTGCCTGGGTGTGTTAGTGTATGCGTCAGTGTGTACCTGAGTGTCTAACTGAATGAATAAGAGTGTGCCTGGGTGGATCATTGTATGCATCAATATATGCCTGTGTGTGAGTGTATGAATGAGTGTGTCTTGGTATGTCAGTGTATGCATCAGTGTGTGCCAGGCTGTGTCTCTGTTTATATAAGTGTGTGCATGGCTATGTCAGTGCATGCATCAGTGTGTGCCTGTGTGTGTCAGTGGATGAATGAGTGTGTGCCTGGGTGTACCAGTGTGTGCCTGGGTGTGTCAGTGAATGAATGAGTGTGTGCCTGGGTGCGTCAGTGTATGCATCATTGTGTGTCTGGGTGTGTCAGTTTAAGACTGAGTGTGTGTCTGGTTGTGTCAGTGTATGTCAGTTTGTGCCTGAGTGTGTCTGTGTCAGTGTTTGCCTGGTTGTGTCAGTGTATGAATGAGTGTGTGCCTAGGTGTGTCAGGGTATGCTTAGGTGTGTGCGTGGGTGTGCCAGTGTATATATCAGTGTGTGCCTGGGAATGTTAATATATAAATAAGTGTGTGCCTTGGTGTGTCAGTGAATGAATGACTGTGTGCCTGGGTGTGTCAGTGTATGCGTGAGTGTGTGCCTGGGTGTGTCAGTGAATACATGAGTGTGTGCCTGGGTGTATCAGTGTATGTGTTGGTGTGTGCCTAGGTGTTTCAGTGTATGCATCAGTGAGTGCCAGTGTGTGCCTGGATGTATCAGTGTTTGTGCCAGTCTATTACGGGTTATGTTAGTGTATGTATCAGTGTGTCCCTGTGTGTATTAGTTTATGAATGAGGATGTGCCTGGGTATGTCAGTGCATGCGTCAGTGTGTGCCCGGGTATATTAGTTTAGGAATGAGTGGGTGCATGGGTGTGTCAGTTTATGTATCAGTGTGTGCCTGGGTGTGTTAATGTATAAATAAATGTGTGCCTGGGTGTGTCAGTGTATGCACCAGTGTGTGCCTAGGTGTCTAGGTGAATGAACGAATGTGTACCTTGGTGGATCACCGTATGTGTCAGTGTGTGCCTGGGTGTGCCAGTGTTTAAATACATGTGTGTCTGCGTGGATCACTGTATGCGTCAGTTTGTGTGTGAGTGTGTGAATGAGTGTGTGCCTGGGTGTGTTTGTGTATGCATCAGTGTGTGCTTAGGTGTGTCTCTGTTTAAATAAGTGTGTGCATGGGTGTCTCAGTGCATGCATCACTGTGGGCCTGAGTGTGTCAGTGAATGAATGAGTGTGTGACTGGGTGTATCAATGTATGCATCAGTGTGTGTCTGGGTGTGTCAGTGTAAGAATGAGTGTGTATCTGGGTGTGTCAGTGTATGTTAGTGGGGGCCTGAGTGTGTCTGTGTATGTGTCAGTGTGTGCCTGGGTGAGTCAGTGTATGAATGAGTATGTGCCTGGGTGTGTCAGTGTATGTTTAATTGTGTGCCAGGGTGTGTCAGTGTATGTAAAAGTGTGTGCCTGGGTGTGTCAGTGAATGAATGAGTGTGTGCCTGGGTATGTCAGTGTAGGTGTCAGTGTGGGCCTGAGTGTGTGAGTGTATGAATAAATGTGTGCCTGGATATTTCAGTGCATGGGTCAGTGTGTGCCTGGGTTTCTCTTTGTTTAGATATGTTTTTACTTGGGTGTGTCAGTGTATACGTCAGTGTGTGCCTGGGTTTGTCAGTGTATGAATGAGTGTGTGTCTGCATGTATCAGTGTATTCTTAAGGATGTGCATGGGTGTGTCAGTGTATGTCTCAATGTGTGCCTGGGTGTTTTAATATATAAATAAGTGTGTGCCTTGGTTTGTCATTGCATGTGTCAGCGTGTGCCTGGGTATGTTAGTGATTGAATGAGTGTGTGCCTGGGTGTGTCAGTGTATGCGTCAGTGTGTGCCTGGGTGTATCAGTGTATAAATGAGTGTGTGTCAGTGTATGTGTCAGTGTATGCAGCATTGTGTGTCTGGGTATGTGTCAGTGTGTGCCTGGTGTCTTAATGTATGCATCAGCGTGTCCCTCGGAGTATTAGTTTATAAATTAGTGTCTGTCTGTGTGTGTCAGTGTACGTATCAGTGTGAGCCTGGGTGTGTTAATGTATAAATAAGTGTGTGCCTGAGTGTGTTAGTGTATGCATCAGTGTGTGCCTGGGTGTTTCATTGAATGAATGATTGTGTGCTTGGCTGTCTCAGTGTATGAATGAGTGTGTGCCTGGATGTAGGAGGCTGGCTCTCTATATAGTGTACGAAAACGAAGTCCAGCGGATCCCTTACTTGACACAGAGGCTAACTTAGGGCCTGATTCACAAACGTAATCTGAGACAAAATCCTAACTTTATGACTTTCGGTATTCACAAAAGGCATTTAGGAGTAGTAAAGTTAGGATTCCTAAATTTACTACTTCTAATCTGAGACAAAATCCTAACTTTATGACTTTCGGTATTCACAAAAGGCACTTAGGAGTAGTAAAGTTAGGATTCCTAACTTTACTACTTCTAATCGGAGACAAAATCCTAACTTTACGACTTTCGTTATTCACAAAAGGCATTTAGGAGTAGTAAAGTTAGGAATCCTAACTCTACTACTTCTAATCTGAGACAAAATCCTAACTTTACAACTTTCGGTATTCACAAAAGGCATTTAGGAGTAGTAAAGTTAGGAATCCTAACTTTACTACTCCTATATGCCTTTTGTGAATACCAAAAGTCGTAAAGTTAGGATTTTGTCTCAGATTCGGAGTAGTAAAGTTAGGAATCCTAACTTTACTATTCCTAAATGCCTTTTGTGAATACCAAAAGTTGTAAAGTTAGGATTTTGTCTCAAATTACTTTAGTGAATCGGGTCCTTAGATAATACTAATGATCTCTTTATGGCAGTGTGGACGAGCAGTTAGGCTTATCATATGGTAGTGCTAACCGTTTATTGTACTGACAGAGGCAATAAATGAGACACACACTCCAGAATAAATCCTAGACCAATTTATAAAAATAATACCGATTTTTATGTAATTTATTAAGACCAAGGACACAGTTCTCAGGTAAGTACTTTTGGAGTTAAGATTTTTAAAAGTTTGGAAAATATATTACTTTTGTGCACATTTACGTACCATTGAAAACTATGGGGAAAAAGCTGAAAAATGCGTATAAAATCAGGGAAGGCTTTCACAAAGTTCACCTTCTCGTTTTAGGTTGATGTTGGGACCAGGTCCAAAGTTCCATCTGTAGAAGTTCGGGAGCATCGCTGTTTAGCCAGGAGCAGAGTGCTGAGGGTCTTGGAAGCTGGCGCGCAAAGACAAAGGGGGCCACTTCAAAACATACTGCACACAGGACTTACAGGTAAGTCCACTGGGTCTCCTTGGAGGGAGGAGGTTGCAAGGGCATGGGAACCCTGGGAGTACAGCTGGTTCATCATTACCAGGGGCTGGGGGCAGAGTAGAAAGGTCAGCCGGGCATCTTGAGGTCCACTTGGTCGGGGGCAGGCAACTTGGAGAGGCAATCTCGGGACAGCTAGGCCACTCATGAAATGAGTCTCATGGGTCTCAATGTCCCTCAATGGGTGCTTGCTTCTGGGGTTGTTGGAGTCTGGAGTGGACTCTTCTTTTCAGTGTTTGTTCTTGGGGGTCTGGTACCTGGGGTATTGGTACACCGCAGTCTGGTAGGTCCTGGGGTCTTCAAACTTTGTGGGGAATCAGATCTGACACTCTGGAGCTGTTGTACCTTTTCTTGCTTTGGTGCTGCATCAAGGTCGTCGGGGAGTAGCAAGTCAACAAACTGGACTTCATGGGTTTAGTGCCTGTGGTGTGCAGGGGAGTGATACCTTCACTCCAAGGGAGCTTCTTGGCAATTTCTTGAAGGCTGGTGGTGCTTCGGGGTCTTGGAGGCCTCAAAGTCACAGGATGAGACAGCACACCAAGATTGTCGAGTCTTTCACTGATTTCTTCTGTAGGAGGGTGTCAGTCTTCGGGCAACAGCTTGTATTTGTCCTTTTCCTTCTCTTGTCCATCGAATCTGAAGTTCAGGTTTTGGGATGCCACCTAAATACTGAATTTAGAGGTGTTACAAGGGGAGGTAGGTAGTAGCCAATGGGCTACCTACCTTTAGAGCATCTACATCCTCTAGTGATCACTTCCATTAGGAAGGGGCACTACACTAGTCCTGGTAGGTTTTTTCTCATCATCCCAAGATGGTGGGATTTCAGGAGAGGGGTTCACATCGCCTGTTCAGCCCTAGGGGTGGTGTAGGCTAAGTGGGGACCCTCCTCCTAATCTGACTAATTTTCTCACCTTTCCTCCTGCCAAAAGTGGAGCAGGAAAGGGGGCTTGGCCTCCCTCACTAGCTGGAGGTTCCTGGGTGGGAATTTGAAGGCTGCATCGCCTTTGAAGCTTACTGTCAGTACTGTCACTCCCTGGTGTTCCATTTTGTCAATAGCTGTCTTTTCCACAATATTTTCTTTCTCCAGTCTTAGTAATTGTTCATTAAAATTGGAGGACTCCTGAAGCGTAGGCATTAAACAGACTATGGATTTCCCTTCTCCAATGAAATTGAACATTCGCTGTGCCACTGTATTGTTAGAGGAAAACAGTTTCTTGATAAGCTGGCCTTCTAAGGTACGTTTGACCTCCTTTGTCAGAACTTCTACGCCAATGTCCTTCAGAATATGTCTGTATTCCATGTCAGATGCTTGAGGCATATTCCTCAGTAGTTCCTTGATTTGGAAGTTTAGCCAAACGTTTACACTGTCAATACTTCCCAAAGAATTCTGAATCTGATCATGCAGAAGTGTCTTGAAAACAGGTTGTCTTTTGACAGGCATAAGTTGCAGTAAGTCACCAAAGACAATGAAATGCTTTCCTCCAAACATGGCATCATAGTCTGTTCATAAAATCTGTTGCAAGAATACAAAGGCAAGCAAGATTGAGACCATGCTCACCTCATCGATGATTAAAAGCTTCAGTTTCTTCAATACTCTTGACATCTCATGAAAAGCAATACCAGATAACTTCTGGCATTCCAATTTATTGTCAAGTTCGACAGGTAGCATTAGTAGTCGATGAAGAGTAATTATTTTAATGCTGTGTGCAGCAAGTCCAGTTGATGCAGTTACTACACATGATACATTTGATTCTCTTGTCCTCTGTAGGTAAATGCTTTTCCTGGTGACAGCTTGACCACTGATATATAATAGTATTGGCTTAAATGATGCACAATTGCATTCTTTCATCTCATGGGGAAATCTGTGCTCTATTTTCTCCTTTTCCTCTATATAAATTTCTTTCTGTTCATCGTTGAGTTGTCCCACTAAGTGTTTGAAATCAACAGTTTCCTGCCTCGCTTGTTCCATTGTAATGTCAACCTCATTTTTGTCTATTGCAGCTTCATTTTCAATAATGGGTTGCCCAAGAGGGTTCTTGACTCAGTGGTGCAGAACGTTGACTGCTTTGGGAACTCTCCTTAGCTACCTCAGCAGTAATCATTTCTTCCTATTCAATTTCTTCATTTGACATGCACAAGTAGTTTGGGAAGACTGAACTCTCAATTCTGTCTTTCACAGCAGTGAAAGAATCTTCATAGCAGTCATAGTCTCCAAGTAATTCTGATTCAGCACGGCATGGCTTGAAGAGTTGTAGAAGTGCCAAATAGAAAAAGCCTTTTCTGTCTGGAGCTTTGGTAACATAGGGGCTCATTATGATGGCTGGCGGACCTTCGTCCGCCCGCCACCCTAGCGGTGCTGGGACCGGCCGCCAGTGGTGCGGCGGTCCCGCACCAGCGATTAGGATGCCACCGTGGCGGTGGCATCCTCCATTCCCTGCATTGTGGCGGGCGGTGCTCACAGCACCGCCGCCACAATGCTGGGAATGCACTGTGTGCATTGTCATTAGGCCTGGGCGAAGTACTACGCTACGCTCGCGTAGTTTGCGAAGTTTGCGCTACTTCGCACTACGCGAATTGCACGTAGCACAGTGCAAACCCGCGTAGCGTAGCGGTCATTTTTTGCTTGCTCGCGGTCCTCAACGTCAAGTTGGCGACCGCGAGCAAGCAAAATGACATCCCGGAGAGACTTTTTCCTCGTTCGCGATCAGCAACATCCAGTTGCCGATCGCGAGCGTGGAAAATAAACCTCCCGGCGAGATTCTCAACGCGGGGAGGTCAGGTTTCTCATTGCGAGTGGTCGCGTATGCTCGCGACCGCTCGCGATGAGAAACTACCAGTCCGCATTGAGAAAGCTGCCGCTCGAGTAGAAATCTACTGGAGCGGCAGAAAACGACCGCTTGCACTGTGCAAGAAGCCGTTTGCAATGATTGCACAGTGCGGACAAGCATCCGGCACTGTGCAATCAGTGCGAAGAGCATTTTGCACAGTGCACTACGCAGTTCGCGTAGCTATGCGTAGCTCGCGTAGTGCGAAGTGCACTTCGCGTAGCTTCACGTAGCGCTACTACGCGAACTACGCCCAGCCTTAATTGTCATGCACAAGGTGACAGGCACCGCGAGGTGCCTGCCACCATGTCCATGCCAATGCAGGGGGGTACCATAGGTACCCCCCATGTGCACCCCCCCAATACTCTGGGGGCCCGCAAGGGGCCGCCGAAAGCAAACTCCGCCTGGTTTTCCATGGCGGGGTCTCCGCCATTGAAAGCCCTGCACCGCTGCCCATTATAATATGGATGGCGGTGTCTAGCAGACACCGCCACCATATCCAGCCCCTTTTCCGCACGGTCAACTGGTCGACCGGCGGAAAACCGGCAGACGGTCTTTCCGTCCGCCTGGGTCCCCACCGCCATACTAATATGGCAGTGGGGAAATGTTAGGCGGGCGGTGGGAAATAGCGGGCGGATCGCCACCGCCATACGGGCGGTGGCGATCCGCCCGCTATCCTAATGACCCCCTAAGTTTTCTGTGGTTAGTTAAATTTCCTTTTGTGTGTCTCACCAAACAACCATCACATCCGACCACTGCATATTTTCCTTCTTCTACATTTTCTATTACATTGCTTCTGTACCTGCAGTGCTGCAGATTTTCATAAAGGCATATGCTTCCCAGAAGTGGACTCCCTTTTGGATAGTATGAATCCAACATATTCGATTTGACAATGTTTGAATGTACTTTGTGGTTCCAACTGTGCTAGGTACTGAACTTCCAGGAAAGACTCTGTTTCACATACTTGCAAGGCCTAGACTTACCCAAACAATACCCTTGACTTCAAGAACAAACTGTCCAAGCTCAACTGGTCACAGCACTCATAGGAACCCATATCTCTATGAGAAAGCATTTTTAAGCTGAAACTGTGCAATTTTTTGTTTAGACTCTATTCTGCTGAAATCTCCTTCCATATCCCCTTCATCTTTGTCTTCTCAGATTTTGAAATATATGAAGTGACATACTGAGCAACAGCAATGGAGGTGTCTGCAACAAATTGTATATCCATGTTTTCATTCCACTTTTTACGACTCACAGGGTTATAGTTATTAATATACTTGCAGGCCTCTATTCTTCTGAGTTTGTATATGTTTTTTGGTGACTTCCGTGTGAGTGTGTCCGACTGCAGACCAAAAGCTGTTATTTCTTCCTTGGGAAATGACAGGTCATGAAAATCCAAAATCACACCTGGTGTAAGATTGTCCTTTAGCCAGTAGCGGCTTCTGGAGGGAGTGCTGCGGGGCAGTGAGGCGGGGCGGGGGAGGGGCAGGGTGGGGGGTAGTAAACTCCGGCATACGGCCGAACGGAGGTAAGCACATAAATAAATAAATAAATAGAACAAATTACATTGCGCAGTAGAATTTGAGTTGAAGGCTTGGCAAGGTGTTGTAAATGGAAGTCGGACTGGCAGAAAAACTGCACACTTTGGCTCTGCTGTAGCAGGCCCAAGACAAATTTAAACGCCTACTTGTCTGGATGGGTGACTTGCTTGTCTCAGTACTTGAGTACAATCACTACTGTAGTGAAGTGAGTGTATCAGTCTCTTTATGGGTGTGTCACCGCATGTGGAAACAAGTATGCCACTATGGGACTGACTCTCTTAGTAACTATATGGTTCTGTAAATGTGCATATAAGTGCTGGTATGGATTGCTTACTGTCTCTGTTAGTGAGTGTTGGGGTATGTAACTGTGTGTGCAACTGGCTCTGTTAGTGCTTGATACATAAATGCTGTGTAGGTTTATGCCTGAATGTGTATGAGCCTTTGTCGCTGTGTGACTGGGTGTGTGTGTGGCTGTATGGCTTTGTATATAGGTATCTCAGTGAGTACATAATTGAATATACTGGTATCTAAGTATGTTTCTAATTCATTTATTCTTCATTTCTATACGTTTTCCCTTTTAAAGACATACCATCATGACATAATGCCTACATACAACTTACCTTAGGGGCAATTTATATGTAATAAAATAAAAGCTTAACACTTAGCATCTTAGTTCAAATCTCAATTCTACACACCCCTATATACCTGGCGGCCACAAGCTAACCGGCCATGAGCTCACCAGGGGGGGGGACATCATTTTGTTTTCAAAGTTGGTGGGTCCCCTCTCCCCCACACTCTTTGCACATACTTGCGACTTGCCCCCCCCACCCGATGGTATTGCTGCGGCGGAAGTCTAGGGGCGTTTGCAGCGGGTCCCAGCCCCACGGCTGCTTCAGAGAACTTGCGCTGGGAGAGAATGGAAAGGGATCGGCAGCAAAGCAGGGCAGCGAGCCTGCTGCTCCGGTGCAGCAGTGGTGGACTCAGCACAAGTCAGAGGGACAATCAGGAGGACTGTCTGTAGGCTGCTGCAGATTCCTTGAGGTGACCAGCAGCCCACAGGTTCAAGGCAGGAGCTGTGGCAGGAAAATTCCTTGAGGCATTCAACAGTGCACCAGTCCAAGAAAAGAGCTGGGGGCCTTTCTGGGAGGCAGTAAATGAAGTCCGGTAGGCCCTTGCCCCTGGAGAGGAGCAGTCAGCACTCACAGAAGGTGGAAAGTAAGCTCATTGGCAAGATCTCAAGGTACACACTACGCACCAGAGGCATAACAGCAGCATCATGGGTAGGTCCTGTGCTGGAATTCCCCCCTGTTGTAGTGGTCCCTGTGTTAAGGAAACCGCAAAAGGGCAAAATCTTATATCCGGGAGGGCAGCAGATGCGGAGGTCTCCATGGAGAAAGCAAGGAAAACTGGGAAATCTGCTAAGCTGTCGGGGAAGAGTCCGCGGGATAGGGAAAAAGAGCTCCTCCTACCCAGATCAAGGTCACCCTCTCTCTCAAATCCTTCTATAAAGTTCTGATATTGCGTGACCCTCAAAGCAAAGGGGGGAGCGGCGGATGTGGGCTTAAGCCGGAAGAGCTTAAGCATGCATAATGCCGTTATTGAGTTTATAACTGTCATCGATAAGCCGTGTTTGAAATGATTGAACTCTGAAGTAAATAAAGGGCCAGCTGCTGATTTCAATAGCATAGCTCAGGTCCCCACCTGTAATAGATTTGATGTTCTTGCTGAAGAAGATGAGCCAAGTTCTGCCGATGGGTATTTCCAGTAGGCGATGGACACTGGGAACGCAGTTAGCAGCATCCAGAGGAGTCTTTGGCCTCCATCCTCTTAGGCCTAAAAGAGGAGATGAAGAACAAATTTAAGATATCCGAGGCCAATCGGCCAGACATTCAGGCCTCCTGCACTGCTTTAGCTTAAAAACTAGATGAAGTGGCCTTACGGACGGGAGCACTGGAGGAGGAGGTAGTTACGATGAGGCAGGATATGGCAAAAAACATCGCTTGTATAAGCCTGTGGTACAAACAGAATCAAGGATTAAGGGAAGATGTTGAGAGGATCAAAAACCACTCTCAGAGGAATAACCATAGTCTCCTGAATGTCCCAGAGGCCGAGGAGGGTTCCGATATCAAGGTTTTTGTAATCATGTTGCTGTGGGACACGGCCCTGAAAGATAGGCCAGATATCATTCTTGATTCTGAGATTCAGCATGTGCATAGAGATCCCTTTAAAAGAAACCCTCAAAGGCAGAAGCCAAGGAAGATACTAGTGAACTTTCTCTCATATGAAGTGAAGGAGGTGATTCTGAGTGTACCCTTAAGAAACGGCCCGACTCAGTTGGCACTTATTCCCTTTCCATTTGATCGGATGTTAGTCAGGCAACTGATCAGAAGCAGTGGGAACTAGGCCAAAGAATGGAGGAGTTGCATAAGTTAGGGGCAAAAGCACAATTGAAATTTCTAGCATTGCTCCTTGTCATGTGGAACAATCATATTCATAATTACCTATCAGTGTAAGAAGTGGATGGCCTGATCGAACTCAGCAAAAAAGGGGCGGTTCCTTGAGCCTCATGGAGTGAAGGAGTGCCAGACAGGGGGAGGGGTAAGAGGGGGAGGGGCTGCCACAGTGATATTTATTTTGAACATAATTACTCCTCCTTGGGAGAAGCTCACCAGGCATCTCATACCTGAAAGCTATGGGAGGGTTCCCCAGGGAGAGATGGGGTGGGTGGCAAGGGAGTGGGGAAGGGCACTCGGTGGGGAGCAGCAGGAGAAAAAGGAAAAAAATAAGTCCTCGGTTTCACCTAGATGTATCTATGTAGTAACTTGCCCTAGGGCAATGCGAAAAAAAAGGGTCTTGAATTCACTGAAACTGATGGGGGGTAGTAATGAGCTATCTTTTTTAATGTGGAACATAAATGGCTATGAGAAAGTCTGGCCCACCTTGTCCTACTGCAAGAAACTGAAATGGTCAGCGAGAGTAGAGCCCTCTTCTCTAAATACAGATGGGTGGATATCTATGTTGTTTCAGAGCAAGTAGAGCACTGTAAGGGGGTGGCTATCCTAAGTAGGAGGGGAGTCAAGGTCATTGAAAAATCCACAAAAACTGACAGTTCTGGAAGGTGGGTTCTGGCAACCTTGAGTTATGTGGATTTTGAGTTTATATGTGCTGGATTTTTCGCCCGAATTTGGGTGACCCCCAGCACATAGTCAACCTGAAGAAGAGCTTAGTGGAGGTTACATCCCTGATGATTATTGGGGGGCGCTTTCAATACTCTCCTGGACCCCATCTTGGATAAATCTGCTCGAAAGAGCTACTCCCCTAGGGCGAGACAGGAGCTTAAAAATATGCTTCAGGACAAAGGCTCGGTAGATGTATGGAGATATTTACAGGGGTCAAGGAGGGGCTATACTTTCCATAGTAAAAAATATGATCATTTTTCCAGACTAGATTATATCTTTGTGGATAGAACTCTAGCGGAAAAAATAAAGGTGCTATATATTCTACCGGGCCATATTTCGGATCATGCTACGGTTAGTATGTCTTTAAAGTGTATTAGCTGCCAACAAAATGTAAGGTGGGCATTAAAAAGGGTTATCCTTTTAGACCCTCAAGGTATTTGCCACCCTGAAACAAGCCGCACTGACTTCTTTCTTGATAATTGCAGGATCAGCCTCCGTTAATGTAATTTGGGATACTTTTAAAGCATATATTAGAGGGGTGTTGCAAAGTCTGGCTCATTTTAAAAATAAGGTTGAAAGAATAGACTTCAAAAGATTGGAAGATAGAGTGGGGACACTTGAGGTTGAGCTGCTGGACGGGTGCTTTACCATTAGAGTTGTATAAATCCTTAATATAAGGCTTGGTGACAGAGTTGGAACTACTGTTTAACTCAATGTATCGGCCTGGGAGGACAGATCCCAAATTCATGGAAAGAGGACACAATTTGGTTTTAAAACCTGCCAAGGACCCTAGGAAAGCAGACTCCTATCGTCCAATCTCACTATTAAATGCAGATTATAAAATCTTAATGAGGATCTTGGCAGGGAGATTGTCTAAGCTTTCCCCCCAGCTGATAGACACAGATAAGAAAGGATTTATTCCAAAGAGGCAAATTCAAGAGCTTACGCAACAGTTGATAGAAACTATCGACCTTGCCATGATTCATTCGATTCCCTTGGCCGTGGTCATGATTGATGCGGCTAAGGCTTTTGATGGGGTATGTTGGGCATATTTGAGGTAGGTCCTGAATATAATGGGAATCAGTCCGGTCTTTGCCCTTAATGTACAAAAATTCGTCGGCCAGGATTCTTCTTAATGGTTCCCCAACTAGGAGTTTTAATATTCAAAGGGGTACAAGGCAGGGTCACCTCTCTTGTTTGACATATACATTGAACCTTTGGCACAACTGCTTAGGAAAGATAGTCAGGTCGTCCCTTTTTATTCATCTACTTTTAGTGGCAAGATTGCGTTGTATGCTGACGATTTGATAATTTATTCATCAGACCCTGTTAAAACTCTACCGATGGTGGAGCGGGTGGTGGCAGAGTTCGGGGCCTTGTCGGGGTATTCAGTGAATAATTCCAAGACTGAGGTAATGTGTTGGAATATAGAAGGCTGGAGAGGGAGAGTGAGTGCAGAGATAAAATATTTAGGGATCACTATTGTCAACCCAGTGGACGAAATATCATAACATAATTTAAAAAGGGTGGTTAAGGAAGTTGACTGTCTACTGTCCAGATGGAAGAACTTGCCACTAACAATCTATGGGCGAGTTAAATTAATTAAGATGTTGATCCTCCCAAAAGTGACATATCTTTTTAATAGCATCCCCCTCACATTCCTAAGATTAATCATTGATAAGATACTGGGGAGAATAGCCAGTTTCATGTGAGCTTCTGGGGGGGGTAGGTTGGCATGGAAAAAGATGAGGTGAAGGCTTGAGAAGAGTGGCTTAGCCCTCCCAGACTTAAATCTTTATTGTATAGCGCTTCAGTTGAAGAATTTCTGGATGCTATTGGGAAAGCCGGATAGCTCAACATGGGTAATGCTATTAGGAGAAATGATAAGAGAGTTAGGACCTGATGAGTTTCTGTATAAGTTTGGGGCCTCAAAATTCTTAAAAAGGTATGATCGAAGGTTTTAAAGACCGCACTCAACCTTTGGTGGCAGGTGAGGAAGACGCTTAGTATTGGATATTATTATGACTATGCACCAGTATGGAATTCCCCCGGGACCCCAGAATGCATGAAAGATGGGTTGAGTCTCCCATTAAGGCAGGCAGGGATTGTTACCTGGGGAGACCTGATGACAGTGCAAGGGATACTACCCTGGGAAGCCCTGAGAGCCAAAGTTGGAGATAGTCTATCCAGGTCCCAATATGTGCAGCTGTCTTCCTGGTTTGCGACCTCGACACAGGAGACTGGGGGGAAATGGGAATTTAAATCCTCCATCCAGGATGTAAGATCTAAAATAAATGAGGTTGCCATGTGGTATTGGAAACTCCTGGAAGTGGAAGATAAGAAAATGAAATCACCATATATAAAGTGGGAGATTCCTTTCAGGGGTGAACTTATAATGAATTTGGCGTGACTCCCTGAAATTATTATACTCGGTCGTCAAGCCTGCAAATCTAAGACGAAACCATTTCTTCACCATCAATAGACCATACTGGACACCAGAACAAATTGCTAAGTTTTCCCCATTGCCTACCCCAAGGTGTAGAAGGTGTGGACTTTTAAAAGCTAATGATGAACATATCTTTTTTTCGTGCCCCATGATTAAAGCTTTCTGGACTGAAATCAAGACCATTTTAAAAGATACTTTAGGGGTAACTGTTGGGTCTTTAGCTGGAAAAGAGAACTAGAATGATCATTGGAATATGGAATGATCTTCTGGACCTTGCATTGTGCCTAGCTCACGAGGGCCATGTGAGTATGAGGGCCATGAAAAGGAGGATCAGGGATACGTTTTGGTGGCCTGCCTTAGACAGGGATGTGGAGCATTGGGTGAGAGAATGCGTAGCTTGTGCTCTCAGTGACAAGTCTCAAGTTACTGTTCCCAGTCCTATTGAGGCTGTTCCCATTCCTGAGAAGCCGTGGGTCAAGCTGGGTATGGATATCATTGGGCCCATGAATATGTTGAGTGAAGGTCAGAGATAAGGCATTGTCCTTGTGGATTATTGTTCTCGTTGGCCTGAGGTGAAGTTTGTACGAAATGCCAACACCGCGGAAGTGACCAAATTTTTGCATGAGTTATTCATGCATGAAGGACCCCATGGAGATTATCACTGATAATGGGGTTCAGTTTAAATCTGATGAATTTGGCAAATTCATGAGGAAGTGGGGTGTGGTACATGTTACCACTTCTCTCTGTCATCCCAGGAGTAACGGCCTAGTGGAAAGGTGTAATCGTGTGATCAAGGATAACATACAATTATCCTTTGCCAGTAGTTTGGAGTGGCGTAAAGAATTGGAGGATCTCATCCAGGCTTTGCGCACTACTCCATGTGCTTCCACTAGTTTGTCTCCTTTTGTTGTATTGAAGTGGAGAGCAGCTGCTAATAGGTTGGTGCGTCCCTGGATGTGTGATACCATGGATTTGTGTGACAAGTTGTCTGATGTAACCACTAAAAGAGAATGTGCACAGAGTAAGTATGTTTCTAAAGAATGCAGTAGACTTTTGCAAGTTAAAGTTGGAGATTTGGTGCTTGTGAAATTGCCGGGGATCATTGCCAAAGGTCATTCAAAATTCTCTGGACCCAAAAGAGTTGTGTGCATAAAAAGATGTGTGGTTCAATTGGATGATGGCAAATGGTGGAATAAGGAAAAGTTGGCTGTACAAAAGAAGCTAGATGGCAGTAGTAATAATCTTGGGACAAGTGAATCCTCGTCTTCCAAAAAGGGCCTGTTAGGTCCTGCAGGGTAAAGACACGACCGCAGTGGTTACGTGATTATGTGTCTTAGTGGTACCTCAACTCTTACTGGATTATGTTTTGTCAGGTTCTTCTGTACCAAACCTTGTATTCAATTTAGTTTTCACATTGCATTGTTCATGTTGGATTAAGTTATGTCATGTCCTCTTACCTAACCTTGTATTCAATTTTCTTTTTCACTTTGTATTGTTTTTTTATGTAAAAGAAAAAGGGGGAAGATGTGTTGGGTCTTTAGCTGGAAAAGAGAACTAGAATGATCATTGGAATATGGAATGATCTTGTGGACCTAGCATTGTGCCTAGTGTTCTTGAGAGTGGCAGTTACTGGCTTCCCTGCTGCCCTGCTGGTTGTATACTAATGCTCTTGAATAAAACCATCTACCTACCTGTTTGGTAACCTGGTTCCTTCGTTCCTTCAACTTTTCAGTAAATATAGCCTTCAACCCTTTATTAGTCCTGTTGGAAGTAGACAAGACCTCATGTAGCTTATTGAGCAGGTAGCAAAGTGGCCTCATGTTCTATTTGACATTTATAGCGAGGAGTGGATCGACCCATCATCTCTAAATGTTGCAGACTGGATTAAAGTGGCTAAATGGACTTGGCGTACGAATATGGAATGTAAGATATGAAGACCACCGGGATATAGGCAGATTTTTCTAGGTGGAGTGGAATTTAGGGAGAACCTCAGAACAATGAGCTCCTATGACTACACCAAGGCACCCTCCAGGTGATGGCCACGCGTGGGCGGTTCAGAGCCGAGGGGCCAAGTGCGAATGCAACAGACCGTGAGGCAAACAGATAGAGCGGTCCGAGATTTACAGACGCTACGGTGATATGAGGACAAAAAAAAAATCCCTTTAACTTATGGTATACCACTTCTGAATGGTCAGCTTTGTTAACCCTTTCTAACACTCCTACAAAGAAAGCCCTATTTGGTAGGGGTTTCGGGCAAAGTTGTGAATTCGTTACAGTGGTCAGCATGGCCCCCTCTTGTAACTTTGCAACAAATTCACGGATCTGCGTGGGAGTCTGTTAAACCATTTAACAATATATTTCTAAAAGTTTGTACCTACATTTCACTTTATTACATTGCACTCATATAGAAAATAACACCTCTATAATAAGTAATGTGTCTAGACCACTCTACTTTTACAGTTGAAAATACAGTCTCTTGAGAACCCTTTCTACACAATGCTTTAGCTCAGTTCCCATTGCAACCACCTTTGGAACACTCTCTTACACCATTACATCAAATGTTCAAAACACTTTCTGTGAGCAGCATACTAGTTTCAAATTCAACTGTAGCAGATGTGGTTAACTGTTTGGAAATATAGGTGTATCCAAATAGCAGAACATATTTTTAATTATTCAAGAGCCAATCACAGATCTACTTACTTTTTCATGAAAATCACCACCTACTTTTAGCTATTTGCATATGTACACCATCCAATCAAATATGTTTTTTTAAACTAGGTCCTGTCCTCCATTTTAACTGCCTTTCATTTTTAAAACTGTCTCATTCAGTTGCAGCCTTCTTCTGTGTGCTACTCTTCCTTGCCTTTAAAATGGTTAGTGTGTGGATTGTGGGTCATAACTTTGTGTTTTGGGCTAGAGAGTATGCTAGAAAGAATGGTATTGAAAAGGACTTGAGTTTACCTAATGTGGATATTACTTGGGTTGGCCAGATAGGGTTAAAGTGGCATCAATTGTTGCCTTTGGTTGAGAGCAATGTGGATTGCCAACAACCTGACCTCATGTTTGTATACTGTGGTGGAAATGACCTAGGCACACCGACTGGGATAGGACTGGAACTCCTAATGAAGAATTCCTTTGGTCAACTAATGGCACTTTTCCCTCACACTGCCTTGGTGTACTCTAATGTTTGCCAAAGGCAGAAGTAGAAGTGATCAACTGAATTCTGTCCACAGATAGACAAAGCCAAGAAACATGTCAATAAAACAGTTTCTCCATTCCTCAGAGACCACAACATTGGCTCCCTCTATAACAACAATGTACACTTTGACATGGAGGGTATATATAGAAATGAAGGTGTTCACTTGACAAAGAAAAGCAACAGAGTGCTCCTCAACAAATTGAAATACTGCATCCTGTATTATGTGTACTTATCATCTGCACATAATAAACACACATCCTCTTTTAAAAGCCACCCATTTCTCAAACACTGGTGTATGTTATTTTCAAATCCCATTTTCTTTTTAATTTTTTCAACTTCACGAATTATCACGGATTAGCAAACCAAAAGTGCATGTTCTATGCACAAAACATATAAAGTATTCCCAACTATGTAACTGAGTGCATGTATTTGACTGGATGCGTCAGTGTGTGAATGGATCTGTGAATGGCTGTGTGAGTGACCTTGCCATGATTCATTCGATTCCCTTGGCCGTGGTCATGATTGATGCGGCTAAGGCTTTTGATCGGGTATGTTGGGCATATTTGAGGTAGGTCCTGAATATAATGGGAATCAGTCCGGTCTTTGCCCTTAATCTACGAAAACTCGTTGGCCAGGATTCTTCTTAATGGTTCCCCAACTAGGAGTTTAAATATTCAAAGGGGTACAAGGCAGGGTCACCTCTCTTGTTTGACATATACATTGAACCTTTGGCACAACTTCTTAGGAAAGATAGTCAGGTCGTCCCTTTTTATTCATCTACTTTTAGTGGCAAGATTGCGTTGTATGCTGACGATTTGATAATTTATTCATCAGACCCTGTTAAAACTCTACCGAGGGTGGAGCGGGTGGTGGCAGAGTTCGGGGCCTTGTCGGGGTATTCAGTGAATAATTCCAAGACTGAGGTAATGTGTTGGAATATAGAAGGCTGGAGAGGGAGAGCGAGTGCATAGATAAAATATTTAGGGATCACTATTGTCAACCCAGTGGACGAAATACCATAACATAATTTAAAAAGGTTGGTTAAGGAAGTTGACTGTCTACTGTCCAGATGGAAGAACTTGCCTCTAACAATCTATGGGCGAGTTAAATTAATTAAGATGTTGATCCTCCCAAAAGTGACATATCTTTTTAATAGCATCCCCCTCACATTCCTAAGATTAATCATTGATAAGATACTGGGGAGAATAGCCAGTTTCATGTGAGCTTCTGGGGGGTAGATTGGCGTGGAAAAAGATGAGGTGAAGGCTTGAGAAGAGTGGCTTAGCCCTCCCAGACTTAAATCTTTATTGTATAGCGTTTCAGTTGAAGAATTTCTGGATGCTATTGGGAAAGCCGGATAGCTCAACATGGGTAATGCGATTAGGAGAAATGATAAGAGAGTTAGGACCTGATGAGTTTCTGTATAAGTTTGGGGCCTCAAAATTCTTAAAAGGGTATGATCGAAGGTTTTAAAGACAGCACTCAACCTTTGGTGCATGGTGAGGAAGATTCTTAGTATTGGATATTATTATGACTATGCACCAGTATGGGATTCCCCCGGGACCCCAGAATGCATGAAGGATGGGTTGAGTCTCCCATTAAGGCAGGCAGGGATTGTTACCTGGGGAGACCTGATGAGAGTGCAAGGGATACTACCCTGGGAAGCCCTGAGAGCCAAAGTTGGAGATAGTCTAACCACGTCCCAATATGTGCAGCTGTCTTCCTGGTTTGCGACCTCAACACAGGAGACTTGGTGGGGAATGGGATTTTGAATCCTCCATCCAGGATGTAAGATCTAAAAGAAATGAGGTTGCCATATGGTATTGGAAACTCCTGGAAGTGGAAAATAAGAAAATGAAATCACCATATATAAAGTGTGTCGGTCTGTGAGTGGGTGCATACGTCTCTGAGTGGACTTGTGAGTGGGTGTGTCACTGTCTGCGGGTCTGTGAGTGGGTACATGAGTATCTCAGTGGGTATGTGAGTGGATGTGAGAGTCTCTGAGTGGGTCTGTGAGTGGGTATTTGAGTGTCTGAGTGGGTATGTGAGTGGGTGTGTGAGTGTGTGAGCGTGAATAAGTGTCTGGATGGGTCTGTCAGATGGGTCATAACTGAGTGGGTGTGTGAGTGAGTAGGTCTGTGACTGGGTATGCGAGTCTCTGAGGAGGTCTGTGAGTAGGTGCATGAATATCTGAGTGGGTCCATGAGTGAGTGCATGAGTCTCTGAGTGGGTCTGTGAGAGAGTACATTAGTGTGTGAGTGAGTCTGTGAGTGGGTGTATGAGTATCTGAGGAGGTCTGTGAGTGGGTACATCAATCTCTGAGTGGGACTGTGCATGGGTGCATCAGTGTCTGAGTGAGTCTGTGAGTGGGTGCGTGAGTGTCTACATGGGTTAGTGAGAGGGTACATGAGTATCTGAATGGCTGTGTGAGTGAGCGCGAGAGTCTCTGTGTGGGTCTGTGAGTGGGTGTGTGAGTCTATAGGTGGGGATGTGAATGGGTGCGAGGGTCTATGAATGGCTGTGTCAGTGTCTGACTGAGTGTGTGAGTCGGTGTGTGAGTCTATGGGTGGGTCTGTTAGTTGGTGTGTAAGTCTCTGAGTGAGTCTGTCAGTGGGTGAGTGAGTGGGTGTGTGAGTTTGGTGCATGAGTATCTGAGTGGTACTCTGAATGGGTGCATTAGCATCTGAGTGGGTCTCTGAGTCAGTGCATCAGTGTCTGAGTGGGTCTGTGAGTGGGTGATTATGTGCCTGTCTGTGTGTGATTGGGTGTGAGAGTGTCTGTTAGGGTGTCACAGTGGGTGTAAGAACATCTGTATGGGCATGAGACTGGGTGAAAGAGTGTCTGTTTGGCTGTCGCAGTGGGTGTGAGAGTCTCTGTATAGGTGTCAGAGTGAGTGTGTATATATATGTATATATATTTTTTGATTTGTGGCGAAGTTTGCTGATCCATCGCGGATTTACATGGGGGGCCGCGGTGAGGCCTGCGACAGCTGCGCGGATCTCCAGAGTGGCAAAAAAAATAAATGCCATTTTCTTGCCCATTTTAAATGCTTTTGCCACATCCACTCACAATCAAAAGGGTCAGGATAACTCTAACCTGACGCCTTCATTTATTTTCCATGTGTTTTTCCAGCCCCGGGGAATGTTTTCCGATATATAAAATGGTGGCTGCAACCTTTCTATGAAGTTGTGCTCAACCAATCTGGACTTTGCTTTGGCGCATGATTTTGCAGATTCATCGCAGGTGGATTCTCGGAGAGTCCGCGTCCCTGGGTATATAAATCTCCAAAACTATTGAAAGAATTTAGACCAAATACCAAAAAGGAGCTTTCTAGACCAAAGCTACCTTTCTGCCAAATTTGGTGAAATTTCACCAAGTGGTTCGGGCTGTAGTCCTGTCTATAATTTCTATGGGAATTAAAATGGGAAACACACTTTTTTCGACCCCCATTTGTCTCTGCCCCTTCTTGATAGATCATCCCAAAACTTTCCATGCACAACTAGAATAGCCAGGGCACTTTTTTTGGAACATTTTGTGAAGATTCGTCAAACTGCGCTTAAGTTATAAATAAGTAAAAAAACACTTTTCCTATGGAAACTAGGTCCTAACCATAAATACCTACTGAAATAAACCAAAGGTTACAGGGACGTTATAGTTTCGCTCAGATTTCAGGAGTTTTGGGACCCCCCTTTTTTCTCTGTCCCCGCTTGATCTATCACCCCAAAACTTTCCAGGAAGAAGCTGAGGTGGATGAACTTTTTTTTAGAAAGTATTGTAAAGATTCGTCAAATGGGGCCATAGTTATTAGCAAACCAAAAAACACTATTTCTATGAAAAAGCAGACCTAACTAAAACAACATTGTTTTTTTAGCTTAAATGGATCAAACATTACTAAAAATGCAGCGAAGTGGGTTGTGCAAAGTGGAAGGCCCTTTACGAAGGTTCTCCAGCCATCTTTCTTTTCCTTTTTCCAGTATTTGGTTGTTAAACTGGTACTAATGAGGAGAAATATTTGCCCGGACAGTATTTATGAAGTAATAGTATCAAAATGGTTCTAATGAGGGGAAATATTTGCCCAGACAGTATCTATGAAGGAATAGTGTTAAAAAATGTGTTGCATAATTTGCTTTTTCTTGCCGCATGATTTAGTCAACCTTGCCACATAATTTGGTTCTCCCCTGCTGCATAATTCCAGTGGCCCTGACCATAATTCACCCCCCATATTTATATACAGCACTTTGATTATTTTTTGTAAAAAGGTTTTCAGCAAGACGACTCTTTCCTGGCCCAGGTCCCTCCAATCCAGTACTTGCCATAACTTATCTTACTCTCAACCAGTAAGGCTTTTGTCTGATTATGAGGCTAGATCTGGGGGGGAAGCATAAATAGCTTATTTAGATGGTCCATTGCACACCCACTCCAGCATCCTGTTATGAAAGAATGATGCCAGAATTTGCTAAACTATGTGTTAAATGATGGATTTTAGTCTGTGAAGAACTTGAAATGTAATGGGACTGGTAAAACTGTCTGGATGAAAGAGGATAAGAAACTCACTGTTCTGGCTAGTAGTTTTAATGAAATGAGTGACTCTTTAAGAATCATTAACATTCATTTTTTAATACCGTGACCTTGATCTATGCGGATGGGGGATTGGGATTTTTGACTATTTTATGAAACTGTTGTGATTCAATAGAATTTGTCCTGGTTGATTAAAAGCCAAGTATTTTTAACAATGAGTCGTACTCAGAATTTATTAATGAGGGGAAAGATGGCCTGGGATTGAAAATAGAAGGTTGTGTAAACAGGCAATCATCTTTATACTATGGGCGTTTACGACTGAGGTCACTAGTCCATTCACCTTTCAACCCGTTTTCCTTGCCCCTATGTTAGATAACTCACAGGATATGGGCTCTTCTCTCGCTCAGTTTCATGACACCTTCCCCTCGCCCTTGACATTGTTGCCCCTCATAAGCAACTTCCCACCAAATTATGTAGAGCTAATGCTCCATGGTACACTGCCGAACTGAAAATCGATAAAGCATGTTGCAAGAGATTAGAACATAAATGGAGAGCTTCAAGAACAAACACAGACAAACAAATATACAAATCACCACTACGTGCCTACCATTGTAAAATAAAGGCAGCTCGTGTGCATTTCATTGTCGACAAGATACAGCAGGCAGGCAATTTCTTGAAGGAAATATTTAAAATTCAAAATGATTTGCCAAACCACAAGCCTGCTCCTTGATCTTCCCAGCTGTGGCACTTTAGCTAGCCACTTTCAAACTCAAATAGACAACATCTACTGTAGCTTTCATTCTGTGTCTCATTCTTTAGATTACCTCCAAACTACTGAATCACCTCAAAATACTGCTCCAGTACTACTTGAAAAATTTGAGCCTATCTCTCAATCTGGATCTTCCTCTGATCTTTGTCCCCATATATCATTGCCACTCTCTCTTCTCTTCTTGCATCAGTTATTACATCTTTGTGCAGCCAGTCTCTGACCCTAGCTTCTATTCCACAGCTTTGGATTGCGGCATATGTCGCACCAATCTTGAAAAAAATGAATGCTTAACCGAGCGACCCAGCAAACTATCGCCCCATATCTCTCCTCCCTCTGTTGGACAATGTTCTGGAGAACTATGCCAACAAACAACTCTCCTCTTATCTGGAGACCTACAGTTTGTTGGATGCCTCTCAATCAGGCTTCAGACCTTCCTACAGTATGGAGACTGCCCTTCTTGCAGTAGCAGATACTATCAGGCTATCCCGTCATGCTGGTTCTGCTCGACCTGTCGGCGGCATTTGATACCATTTCTCGTTCCATTTGGATACAACATCTCCATCAGATAGGTAGCCAGGGCACTACCTTAACTGATTCAAGGACTTTCTTACAGGCAGGGATAATTAATACTGTCTCTATTGGCACCTATCACTCTAAAACCATCCTTTTGGACAAGGGGGTCGCTTAGGGCTCCTCCTTGAGCCCTACACTTCATAACACCTCAGTGCCCCCCCAGCCCAATTGGTCAAGTCTTGTGGTCTCAAAATACTTTCCTATGCAGACAGCACCCAACTGGTTATCTGATTTGGGCATGACATTGAGAACGTCAAAGAGCAATTTGTCGCAAGCATAAGGAAAATTGCCATCTGGATGTCCCACAATTGTCTCCAATTGAATGGGGGCAAAACAGAGATTCTGTCTTTTGGTAAAGCCCCAATCAATTGCTCAAATGACTAGTGGCCGACTGAACTTGACCCTTCCCCTGTGCCAAGCAGAACACCCAGGAATCTGAGTATACTTCTGGATGACACTCTGTCCATTAAAGACCAGATCATTTCCGCCTGCTGCCCTTGCTTTGGCATACTGCGCCTTCTTAGAAAAGTCTTTCAGTGGCTCTCTTTGAGTTCTCGGAAGACACTTATCCAGGCACTAATCATCAACCGCTTGAATTATGGCAATGCCCTGTTCCTTGCTAAAATTAATACCTTGTAGCCAAAATGCAGGTAGTTCAAAAAACCGCCGCCAGCATGGTCAACAACCTGCCTCCACGGACACTGTCTGCTCCCACGCTTGGAGTCCTCTACTGGCTCCCCATTAAAAAGAGAGCACTATTTAAACTCCTCTGCCTCACTTACAAATCTCGGTAAGGCTTAGGTCCAAAATATCTCCAGGACAGACTTACTCCATACCTCCCTGATAGGAATCTAATATCTAGAAATCAACTCCTGCTACATCCTTGGACTATTCGGACGTCAAAATACGGTGGACGGGCATTTTTCTATCTCACCTGCACCACTGAAATAGGCTCCCTCTGTTTATTCCTGCATGTCCCAGTTTTTCTGGTTTCAAAAAGCATCTTAAAACGTGGCTGTTCTAACTGGCTGTGCTCTCATCTCCTGCCTGTCAGAGCATCAAGATGTCCGTTTGGGGTTGAGTCGTTGCGCTATACCAAGAGCCAAATAACATAACATAGCATAACCCTGGTGAAGTAGCCTGGGACTCAACACAGAGAAAACAGGAGACACGTGAATTGGTACGCTAACCTTTGCCCTCTGTGCTGCAAAAATGTTTTGCAGTTTTTGTGTAAATGAAGTGTAGAATAGTAATCGTGGAGATCTCGATGGGCCACCCAAGCTTCTTAGGGAAGCCTTTATTTGTAATACCGTCTGCATCTTGAAATGATGGCCGACTTAAAAATAGTTGAAACATATTAGTTTTGTGACAGATATTATTTTTACTAGACAGTCATTGCTAAGAAAGCTGCTGGGTAATGGGAACTTATTCTGTAGCCCCTTTTGGAGCAATTTTTTTTTTTTTTTTTTAGAGTTTTATATAGCGCGAACTAGACCCGAGACACCGGAAATCAGAGCGCTTTACATGAGCACCAGTTTCGTTACAGATGGACACATTCATTTTTGTTAGGCACGGGGAGATTAAGTGATTTGCCCAGAATTACAGGATGTTGAGCGTCGCTGCCGAGACTCGACCCCGGTTCCCCAGCTTCGAGGTCGACCGCTCTAGCTGTAAGGCTACATCCTCTCCCCAATAAATCTACTTCTTATATGACTAAACTAAGGCAATCCTGAGAGGACTGTATCGTTCTTAGTATGAAGTGTTAGTAAGGGACGAAATACAGGGGCATATTAGCAAGGGCTTCATCGCCTCTTTAGCGGCACTTTTTGCCGCCAAAGCGGTGATTTTTTTATCGCCCTATCAGCAAGCTGTCGCTAACAGGTGTTAGCGACAGCTTCCAGGCGATAGCGACTGGTTTGGGTGCCGCTTTGCATGTCAGCGATATTTATCGCTAATGACATGCAAAGGAGGCATTCCCAACCTAACAGCGACTGAAAGCTGCCGCTAACATACCTATCGCCTATTAGCAATGCCCGCGAAGCAATAGAAAAACGCGCGCTAACCACGATTAGCGCTGGATTTTTACACCTGGTAGAAACCTGACTTACCCATTATAGTCTATGGGAGGTGGATTCTACGGTTAAGTCCCCACCTGCCTATTAGCGAGATTTTCCTTAGCGATGGGAATTCATCGCTGGAATTCTCGCGTTATTGCTGGGATTCGCCGCTATTGCTGGATATTTTATCGCATTGGAGATAAACGTTGCTAATAACGTGTTATCTCCGCAATAAAATCCAGCGATAGGCGGCGATAAAAAAAACGCGCTAAGCGCGGTTTGCGATAATTATCGCAAGTTGTTGCTAATATGCCCCACAGTTTGGTAACATAACCTTGAATACTGCCCAACACCGAAGAATCCATCTAATTCATTTTCACTTTGTTAGAACTTTCATAGGCCCCCTACTCATTTTCTAGACAGTTCCACAAAGTAAAGGACTTACCTGTGGATGGAACATTTACATTTACATTATACCCTTCATTTTAAGTAACTGCAACCTCTCCTGGGGCATTTACATTATACCCTTCATTCTAAGTAACTGTAACCTCTCCTGTGAAATACCTGTATCTTGAAATCCTCATGTCTGAACTAAGAATTTCTGAATTGTGAGATGAATCTGCTGTGAAAATCCTTTTAGAGTGGTTTCTTATCCTGCAAAGGCTCTCAAAAGAAAGCACAAGATCGAAATACCATTCTCAGAGATTATTTTGCCCTAAAAGGAAGAAAACATGGTATCTTTTTACTCAGCTTTTGAATTAAATTATACCCAAACAATAAGGGTCGGACTGACATATAGGGCATCTGGCAGCGCTGGATGAGCTTGCCTGACAAGTCTGTGTTGTAGGTCAGTTTTTTAGTTGTCTGCAGTAGCGGCCCGTGGTGGGCGTCCTGCCGGGCGGTGACGCGGGGGGGAGGGGCAGAGTGGGGGGTAGTAAACTACGGAATACGGCGCACAGAGGTAAGTACACAAAGAAATAAAACGAATTTCGTTGCACGCGCTGCATTTGTGATGCAGCGCGCGCAACGAAATTCGTTTTATTTCTTTGTTTGTGTACTTACCTCTGTGCGCCGTATTCCGTAGTTTACTACCCCCCACCCTGCCCCTCCCCCGCCCCGCGTCACCGCCCGGCAGGACGCCCACCACGGGCCGCTACTGGTTGTCTGTGCGCTTTTTTAGGATGTGGTGGGACGGTTTTTATGTTATGTTATGATATGTTATGTTATAGGTCACTTGTAGAACGCACGTTCACCATAAGGTCTCTTGGCAGTGGTAGCAGAGGGAAGCATCGATCACCATTTTAGGGATAGGATTGTCGGAACAACCAAGTTCGTAAGAGTCTCCTGAATTTCCCATAATTGGATACTGATTTAATATCCAAGAGGAGGGTGTTCCATGTTACCGTTAATTTCCCTGATAGTACCATAAATATTGCTGCATTTCTTTTTCCAATGAAGTAAACCGTCTTTGGGTACAATTAAAAAAATAAGCAGCTTCTCTTTGGGATTCCCCCAGCTTTGCCTCTTCATCAGTACCAGTTATTCTTCTTTAATGGTTAATTGCATAAAGCAAGTTACCTTGGTGAAAAGCTGCAGCAAAATTGGGCCTCTTCTTAGTACGTCTGCTTATTTCTTAAAGAAATTACATGTAGGATCCGTTTTAAGGAATGCAGTATAGTCTTGGGTCAGATCAGGTAGATGGCATCCTGATACTAACTTGTGATGCACCGGCTTTTCCAGAGTTAAGCTAAGCCTACCAATGACATTAAGTCATATCATGCATGGTCAGAAAGCACCCATTTGCTATGATTCGGTGTTATGGGGCTGAACATAGGCTCCCCAGCAGCTCTGTCAGAAGAGTAAGGCTGTTCCTGGTCAAACATTAAGCTATGGAATTTTAATTTTTGTCCATTTCAACAAATCATTGGACGTTGCTCGAGTCCCTGACTGCATGAAAGACTTTTATGTTTGTAGAAGAAGGCTGTTCCTGGTCAAACATTTAGTTTATATTTTTTGATGGATGAACGAAACCATACAACAGGTCATTATTATATCCTGAATTCTAAATATTGCTTCAATCATCAGTGGCTGTGATGTTAACCAAATATATCTGAAATTAAACAATTTTTTAGCAAGTATCTACCATTCAGCCTGAGTTTTTGTGGTTGAGAGCTTCAATACATATGAAAAGTACCTTCACCTGCAATGTCCTCTGAAACATAGCCGGATAATCCCATGTCTCTTCTAGAAATTAAAGATAAGCCAGGTTTGAAAGTTCTTTGTAACATAATAACCATCGATACATTGGATTTTCAAGACAACAAAGCTAATGTATTTGAGGCTTTATTTTACATCTGTGTATCAGACATTACCAGGCACTGCCTGCTTTCTCCATCAGGTGAGACCGCTTCTGACTTGAAATGGACCTCGGTTGTCAAAAATCTTAGAAAATATTCATAAGGACAGTGGACATGCCTTCCTCAATAAATGTCACCACTGAGGACCGAACAAACGTATTAACATCATACCTAAATACCTGACTTACCTCATTCTTTTCCGTTAACTAAACATAATTAGTTTTAGGTTTTACTGTGAGATACAAATACACCAGCAGCAAAAAACATAACTGTAGGTAAAATTTAAAACGTGAATGTAATTCTATCTATTAAATTGCCAAACTTAGCTTTTAACTTGAAGGAAACAATCCTGTAGTACTAGGCTGGTTGACAAGGAAATAGTTGGCTGCCCTAGTAGAGAAAACTGCAACAAAGAATTCCCTGCACTTTATGGGGCAGATTTACGTTCCCTGGCGCATCCCTGCAAATCAGCAGGGATGCGCCAGGGAAGATGCGTGACTCAAGTTTACCCTTGCGCCACCACAGATGCGCCGCATTTACAATGCGGCGCATCATGGCGCTAAGGATAAACAGATGCGTGACGCATCTGTCGGCGGAAGGGTGGCGCAGTACTGGAGTCGTGTCGCAAGTGCGACGTAACTCCAGTACTGCTCAGGGGTGCCCTATACCTAACATGCTGCGTCACTCCTTACGCCTGCTTGAAGCAGGTGTAAGGATTTGACGCAGCAGGGACGTAAAAGTGACTCCGTGAAATCTTGTAGATTTCACTGCGTCACTTTACGGGGCTTCCTTGCGCAGGAACGCCCCCTGCGCCGGCACGCCCACATGAAACCTGACGCAGGTTTCATGTGGCGCAAGGCTTACAACGTGACGCATCTCCCTAGATGCGTCACGTTGTAAATCCCCCGCAGCATGGCGCATGATTTGCGCCGCCGCTGCGTCACAAAAGTGACGCAACGGCGGCGCAAAAGTGGCGTAAGGGGCTTGTAAATCTGCCCCAAAATGTCTAATCGAAGCATGGCTGATTTTCCTGAGATATGGGTAACAGAAACAAAGGGCCATGTTTGCCATATTAGTGGCACAGGGCAGTGCAGCAAGTTACCTGCGTCACAGGGAAAGGGCAGGAATGCACCGTATTTATCCAATACTGTGCATTCCTGTCCTTTCCCCCTGCACTTGCGTGTATTCAGCCTCTTTTGTGTGAAATTGTGAAAAAAATCTTTCATCTTCCTCCACTGGCAACTAATCTGGAAAGCCAGGTTGTTATGAAGATGCTGTAGCACCTGAGAAAGTTCAGGCCCTTGCACAAAACAAAAAAATGACCTCTTGTTCTTCATCACAATCCCTCATATATTCCAGTCCAGTAAGCCTAGAGGGGGAACACTCCTTAAATCTGAAGATACTACATTATGAATCTTCGGCTGCGGAAACTCCATGGACCGTGATAACCCCTGGGATTCCGCTATATTATGAACAGAAGAAGGAGGTTAGAGGAGGATTCTTCACCATGACGTCTCTTCCTGGCACATTTTCAAGCCTTCCTATTGATCTCTATGTCAACAAACCACAACTACAAGGAGCCCTGGAGTCCTTATTTATATTGTCTCCATGAAAAAGGTAAAAACTAGGTTAATCATCGGTCGCAAGTCTGCTCTGTTTACTCTATTTGGATTAACAGAGGCCCACCTTGGAAAAAAAATGTGAGCCCTTGTGTTCCCACTTGGGTATGGAAAACTTTTGTCATGGAGATGTTTTGCTGCCTTCTCCTCATCCCATTGAAACAAAGAGCCACACGGTAAGCAGATAAGACGGCTCCAGTGGGTCATCCCTGTAAGAATCAATGAAATCGTTTTAGAAGTGCACATGATATGTCCAAAGCCCAGCCAGACTACCTTATCTTGCATTCCCCAGACCACCATATAATCGCTTAATCAGATCCCACATTAACAGAAAAAGTTAAAAATGGAAACTAAAGCACATTTTACCTTTAGCTTAGAGTGCACCTGAGGTGGTGGCAGGAGCAAAGAAGAGGAAGTCAGAAAGGAAGGCACTTCTTTTGCATGGGGAAGAAAGGGGTGTGGAATGCCCGAGAGATGAAGGAAGGTAGGGATGGGAAGTTAAAATGTTATATTTTATTCCTTTAGCTAGAGTAGGCAAATCCTATATCGTTGATGGGGCAACCTCAATTCATAAGGCCTAGGGCTAATAAGACAGGCGAGGTGGTAATGGGAAGTTACTCTGTGGGTGGCTCAATGCACATGGACCCCGCACATTTAGATGGTCCATTTTGTTATTCACTTTTAACCATTTTTTCTCCATTATGCCTTTGATTCTCCATTTTTAATACGTGCTGTGTTTGTGCATTGATCTCTGCGTTGCCTTGGTTTTTATAATGGCCATGATTTTGGGGAGTATGATAGTGTGGAATTTGCAGCACTCTTTTAAATATTGATGCGAAATAAACCATAAACCATAAATGTTACTTTGCTTCAAAATAACTTAAATATATGAGGAACTGCATCTTTTCTATTCGATGCATTTTAGGTACAGACGCACGTTCAGAGTTAAAAAGTGTGATCGGATTCCATCTAGCAATGCTTCTGTGCTATGTGGCATTTTGAACTTTGGGGTTTGAGCTGCAAGGATGAAAAGTTAACTTAAGATACTGAAGTTATTTTTGCAGCAGTGTGTGTCATGATTTCAAAATATTAGCCCTTTAAAAAATTGTTAATAGTGTATGCCAATCTCTGCACAGTTCTACAAAGTAAAATATTTGGCAGTGAATTCACATTAACAGATGGAACAAGAAATTAACACGTTTTTGCTTCGCAAATTCACAGCTCTTTTAATACGCTAATTCTAAATCACCTGTTCTGACTTTGACAGGCTACAGACACCTGTTTGGGGTAATATTCCATAGCTAATTATTACATGAGAAATTCACTTTCCAACAAAATCGCCTCTGTGTGAAATTGCCATGGTTAACACATTAGTAATACCAACTTTATGCAAGAAAATAGCTCGCAGTTGTTTTTAAATGCATGTAACCTTCTCTTACAGTGAGGGTTTGTGAATGCTATGGCATCTTATGGAACATTAAGAAATGCTCTGTTCCTTAGTGCGAAAACCCACCAATGTTCCCACAGTTGTATTTCACAAGTTGATGTTCTTTATAACGTTCACGTTTTTTGAAAATAATTGTTGTGCAAGCAGGAGTAATTATAATTAGAACTAAGGAATTGTGGGCGCTTTCGCTCCAAAATTCCAAAAACGTTTTTTCTGTTTCTGGACAATGACAGAGCCTACACTCTTTGGGGCAAATGTACAAAGGCCTCCTTTAGTGCAAAGTCGTGTAAAGGAGCGCAAAGTTTTTGAAGGGTATTTACTTTCCCAGTGCATAAGGTATTTTGTGCTGGAAAGGTGTTCTTTTTTCAGTGCCAATGCGATTTTTGCAGCTTTGAGCCACCTTGCTTGAAGACGGCACTTCATGGGTGTGAAAGGGGAGGATCACTACAAACAACAACACACATCCAATGTGAGTAATGTACTAGAATTTGTCTAGGCATGTGATTTTGTACTGAGAGAGTATGCTTCCTATCAAATGCACTGCAAGACGGCACACACACACACCTCAGCACCATGATGCAAACGTTGTGTGTGGCTAAGGCAGTCTGTTTGTGTGTGAACCGCAAGAGTGACAGCAGCAGCGAGGCTTTTTAATAAACACGGCTCTGTGATGCACTAAAATGAATTTATTAAGCACTCTGGGGCATATTATCAAGCGGCAGCGATAATTATCGCTGGCCGCTCTTAGCGTGAGGATTTTTATCGCCGGAAATTATCGCCATGCTAGCGCTGTATTAACAACGCATAGCGCAATGGCGATAATTATTCCAGCGATAGCGGTGTTTTCCATGGAACATCGCTGGTTTTCCAGCGATGTTACATGGAAAACGGCGCTATCCTTGATGATAGGGCCTGTGGTCTTAGCCACACAATCCACCCCCCATGTTAGGTATGCCTTAGTCAGGAATTTAACAGACGTTAAATTCCTGCGTTAAGGCCTACTTAACGCGATTTCAAATATCGCTACCCCTCCTTGATAATATCGCGAAGCTGCCTTCGTGATATTATCCCATGTTGATTTCACAGCCACGCCTCCTTTGCATCTCATTATCGATGCGAGGCGAGGCGTGTGTAAAACGGGCCCTAACTCAAGGAATCACGCGCTAGCGTGTCCTTGATGATAATGCTAAAAAATTATCGCCGCTTTTCGCCCGAAAACGGACGCTAAAGCAGCGATAATTTTATCGCGGCCCCTTGATAATATGCCCCTCTATGTTTTAATAGTTCTTTCAAAAAATTTACTATTGCATGCTTTCAACCAAACTCTATTTTACTGTATTTCTAAGGTCTCAAGTACATCTTGCCTAAAAACATTTTTCCGTGCGTGAAACTAGAACTGTATCTCCTGTTATGGCACAATGTATACTTTCACTGAAGTTCACTAACCTCAAAAAAATACCTAAAACATACTCAGAAGACATCCTTGTTTTTATTGCCCGCCAGTTCAATTATCACATTTTTCCTATGCCACAGAAATGGTTGTATTTTGAAATTGAGAGAGATTGAGACTTAACAAGGCATTAACATAAAATACTTTCATGGATACATCGTATCAGCCTCAAAGCTTAGAGAAAACAAAAAACGTTTTTTTTTTTAGATAGAACAACATTGACATGCATTGTCAGTAGGAAAGGAAATGAAATGTCTGCACGTGTGACATATGTTTGTAAATGCATACCCATTGCAACGTTAAATGTGTCACTTACTATAGACATTTTCCCAACATTGGTATAGAATGTGAAAAGAAAATTGAATGGCTGCTACTTTTGAGAGCATAATAGGTTGTTAAGTCTTCATTAAGCCACTGTATTTTGTTCTTTTTAAGGTGGGTTTGAGAATGTCTTGTAAACTATCATAGTCTCATAATCATATATTGAGTTCTTGAAATTAAGCCTTAAAATGTGTCAGCGCATTTCCCAATCAGGCGCTTATCTATTTGGCTGTAAGGGCAGACATTGCAACGATTGGAGTGTAGGCCTAACGGAGCCAGTGAATCACCCCAGCAAGCAGGTAAAGACTAACTTACACTTTAGAACAGGAAGTAGTATTGACTTCAAGAGAACTTTGACATCGCTGAACAGGTGCAGACTGCCAAAGCCACAAGTCTTTAGGAAGCGGTATACGTCTAAAAAGTTAGAAGGCGAAATTCGAGTTTATAACTTTGGAAAAAATACACCACTCCAGTGCCTGCAAAAGACCCCTGGATAACAGCAGATCTGAGGGATGTAATTGATATAGTCAAGACAGGCTATTCTTAGAGCTCGAAGATTAAACATTGGAAAAATGGATAAGTCTGTCAAAAACAGGTAGCCCAATCCAGTGCTTAATTTGTAAAATAAATAAGTGTCAGGACCCAAAGTTTTGCCCAGAGGCCTGCTCTATCTATAGCTATTTAATCTTGATTCCACCTCATACCTCTTTCATCCACCGCCAGCCGCTCCCAGTTCCTTATCCTCACTCTTTTGAGCTCTTTTTCATTTCTGCTTTCTTTCGTTGTCACTGTTTTTCCTTCTTTCTCGAAATCCTTCTCACCCCCACCCCCTTTATATTTTGCTCTTTCTTACTCTGGGTCAAAGACTGATGAGGAAAATTCAGCGCAAACTCCCAAAAATGAGTGGTCCGGGGTCAAACTTCAACCACTGGCTCAAATTAAGCACTGGCCCAATCATGAACAGCATGGCACTGTTTGTAAATTGAAAGCATTGTAGAACCAAACTACTTCACATGATTTTTGCTTGAAATTGTCTCTTCAAGAGCTACGGGAAGTGTGAGATATTTTACCCCCACCTACCTTTGGAAATACATTTGATTTAAAAATGGAGGGTTGGGAGAAGTATCAATCAGAGGTAGTCATCCCAATACAAAGAATAAACAAACGTATCAGTGTTGAAAAAATGGTACTCTGTGATGTCATTGGAAGATGAGAAAAATGTAATGTATATGCAAAAGTGAGGGTCTTATCCCGAGACTAAGGCTGAGAAAGAGTGTGATAATGAGATTGAGTGGGACAAGCCTGGTAGCCTGAACGGATCTGTATGCTTCAAAAACATCAGTGTGAACACATTTCCCATATGCTAGGAACATCCTACCTACTGTGAGAGCAGATTACCATCTGATCACAATTGTCAATTGTATTTCAAACTGAATGAACCAAACATTCCCCCATGCATTAATAACCATTAAATTCCATGGTGAAAGATGTTATGCCAAGGTGAAACTTCCAAAAAGCGGAAGCTTGCAGTGGAGTTTGACCCTACTTCATGACACTGAGAAATCCTGTAGTCAAAATAATGACACATAGGAACTACATCAAACATTGAGCTATCTTATCTGGAGCTTCATCCTTCTCTTTGAAAGTTCATGAGTAATTTTAAATAAATGTGTCTGTTACATAGAAAAAAAACTCTGAAAAAATACCAGTTTCTCCTGGGACCCAGTCCCCAGTCCAAATATCTGAATGAGCATACGTCATATTGTGAATAACCGACCCACGAGGGGATGTGGTTAAAATGAGTGGTCGAAAAACATCAACTGCTCATTTCTTTAGGAACCAAGGGTCCTCTTGATCCACACAAGTCCCTGGACAAATGTATATAAAAAAACTCATGCAAATTCTTCACTATGTGATATTTTTTAAGGTACTGTTTCTTGTCGAAATGAAGGATTAGATGAAGCTGCAGTCTTAGACTTTCCTCATTACTAAACATAACACAATTGAATTAAGTCATGATGGCATTGAGATGATGTGCCTACTATTTCCTCCATAAGATAAAAAAAATCTAGTTTAATTCCTATTGCAAGCAACCGATGCTGGCAATCACCCTAAAAATGAGTTTGAAAGTAAGACGGTAACAACAGGCGCCCTCCCTATTTCTGCGTTCCTTTGCTTTTGTCCTTCAGAGCAGTAAGCATGACCACATTGATCATCATAATCTACCTACAGATATAAAGACAGGTCGCCAGCCATTAAAGCTGAAGAGTGTGTCAATCATTCAGGTAAAAGTACTACTAGTTCCTCTGGGGGTGGTGCTAAAAAGCAGTGAGGCGAGTGACTCACGTTAGTTACCACTGGAAGTGTCTATCCACCGTTCCCCTTGGATGTGTCATTTAAATGTGCTGATGCTATTGACTCTGCTCCCCGTAGGAAAAGTAGTATATGTAGTCGGGCTGTTAATAAAAGGTATTGATGTGTGTGACTTTCTCCTGGTGGAAAGCTGCCAACATTCTTGAGTAATCCTCTCCTACGAGATAACTAAACATGTCTTCCTTATGACTCTCTTTTCTGGACTTGCCCTTAATAGTTGTTAATGTAACTTAACTACGTGATGGTGGCAAGAGCAATTCTGAGTAGGTGGGGCTGTAGCCTTGTTGGCTAATACCCATCCTATTACGGGCACACCAGTTGCAGATGAACACCTGGTGTCTTCTCTGCTATTTCCACACAGAATTTCCTCCTGCTCAAAACAAGAAACATTCATGTGTGGAAACAGGACTGGGGCTCTGCATGTGAGAAATGGGCCAGCAATTTTAATCTGTACTTGTATGGAATACTTGCATTGTGGGAACAGGAACTAGGAAATATTGGGGAAGGAGAGGAATTGCCATCTGGAACCATAAATTCCAGCCCTTCTGTTATATCCCGCATAGAGGCCCTAATGTAGACCAGTTCATACATGCCCTAAAATGGACATACTCGTATTTGCCCTAATATGGTCATATTCGTACTTGCCCTATTATGGTCATAGCCGCATATGCCCTATTACGGTCATAACCGTACATGTCCTATTATAGTCATGATTCCTTATATAGACATGATCTTTCACCTACATTGGTCCCAGCTAGTACACAACGAGCTCTGAGGGCTGAACGTTATCTATCCTGTGGTTTTGAATGCAGCAGGGTTTTTCCCAAACACAGGCCCACACTGTACTCATCAATTATGCATGGCTCTCTAGGAATACACCACTTGCATAATATGTATGTACAAAGTTCACCCCTGACGTCTTCCTCATGTCCAATACAAACCATACTGAGGACTGAGACTCTTTAGGGTATAAATACACCACATCTTGCCCCGGTAAGACAGAGGGAACCGAGACTTCCATGCTGACACACTGACCAAAGACGCTGAGTGGAGAAGTGTGGCTCAATGGTTAGAGCGGCAGACCCTGATGCAGAGATCTGGCCCGGGACCAGGGTTCAATTCCCGCCTCGGCGGGTCTTGGGCTCAATTTCCTCGGACCTGATAATTCTCACCTCGGTGCCTATTCTAATCATGGGTTCCACTCTGCAACTCTGGGCAATAGCTTGCTTAATCTCCACAACGGCCCCAACAGCGCTGGGATGCCTGGCTTCACCCTGGGGGTGCCCAGGAGTGGACATTTCACAGGGAAAAGCCAGGAAGGGTTCCACAGCGGTATGCGTACAGCGCCTGGACACCCCTTTGGGGGTATGGGTGCGCTTTACAAGTACAAATTTCATTTCATGCAGTGGCTCCAGCTGACAGCGGTCTAACACAGCCCTTGCGGGGTGTCCAACTCGAGACCAGGACGGTGTCCCACACTCTCTCTATTCAGGTATGGGGGTTCGACTAAATCCTAGAGTGATTCTTGGCTCTTAGGCCTTTAGACCCACACATATGCTAGGTACACTCAGGTACATATAGTTAGGCATCGTAGGAGTACGCGCACTTGCATAATGCTTTTATATTCATGTATGTATTCATGATTATCGCAATATGGTAGAACTGTTCTAACCCTTTGCTTTTATTGTACTGCTCATAATATATCTCTGCTATTGTCTGCTGGTTGCCGCAGCACATATATTTTACGCTAGAATAACAACTGTTCAATAAATACTTATTGAAACGCCCGACTGTTTATTCTGTGTAACTCTCTAAGACAAACCGAATAAGTAAGCACGAGTGACTGAGCGAAAGGTAGTACATTGTTTCCACGATTCTGAGGAATTTGAGTTGTCATGATCTAAGGTTGCCAGAAACTAATCTCTCCCCGAGAAGAGGAGATTCTAGTGGCACTGTGAGCTAGCTAATGCAAACCAGGCTAACATATATGGTGGGGGTGCTCAGAGTTAGTCTCCCACCAATCCCACGGTTTATGTTATCCAAACGCGCAGGCCCTGCAGGGGTACTATAGGAACTACACGACACTTCTGCACTTAGCTACTTTTAACTGGCCACTAAGTGGAGGACTAAGATTATTAACACAATTTGTTGCATGGTTGATTTTGTAGACCCATGATCATCATTAAACTTTTGATCAACCTCAATACCCGTTTATTCTGTAGTGCCAATGACAAAGACTATTTTTTGTGGCAATTAAATCCCTACCACTCAGCCTTTCACCTCATTAGCACCGGTTTAACATCTGAATACAGCAATCAGTGAATAAAAGTCACCATAAAACCTTTCCAAAATATCTGCTTCTAAACAACACCATGTTTGGTGCCTTTTTTAGTAACTTGATTCCTGTGAGCTAGAAACACATTTTCTCAGAATATTGTAGCAGATGGTGAATTGTGAGGCAAATGCGGTAACACATTATAGAGAAAATGCTATGGCCACAGAATTGAATAATTCCAGTGGCCTTCAATGTAAAGTAGTTGTTAACACAGTTTTAGATTCCAGAGTGGAAGAATTTGTATAGCCCGATCACTAGTCCAGTCATCAAGAACTAATATATGATCATAATAAATTGTATGCTACTTTGCCCACTGACTTATATGTACCTTTCAGTTTGTTCTGAAGCATCTGATGCATGTCTCACCAATTGCTGTGTATATGGAAGAAGCACAAATCTGCATCTTGCAAAATTACACAAAAAGCGTACTTTTCTTATAAGGATTTGGACATTGAAAATTATCTTCCCATTAAAAAAAACAGATGTTTTCTTTGTTTAATCCATACCATTTTCTCCTAATTGCGCTAAAAAGCCCATGCCACAATTGTCTTCTTTCCTCATTTGTAGTATAATTATTATCTGAAGACTGTGACATCTCTGAAAATGTTAGGATAAGCTGCACAAAATAATTTATTGATGCAAGCTTATCCATTCTGTGCAACCATAAAAATATATCCATTAGAAATGCACCACAAAGATGTCTGCAATTCTTATAGGTTAGGAATACTAAAATGATCCAGAGGAAAAAAAGCTACACATTGTTGTATAAAATGCATAATAACCTAAAAAAACACGCTGGCGAAAGATTAATACAGTTCGCCAAGTGTACCAGAAATATATTAATTCAATGTACATTTTAACTTTCAAGGACATAGAAATATTGTACTAATTTCAAAGCTCTCTCACCATTTTATCTACTCATATACTTGTTGTTTGAATATTATTAAGTGCTAAACATTGCACATACTTTAAGGAGTCATGTGATATTAGTTTGAGAGATACCTGAAAACCATCCACTAAATTTATTTGATACTGTCGCATCAGCACTGGAAATTAAAACTGTATATTGAACTCTCAAAGGTACTGCTATTGTCAATTTTTGGGTCTTACTTGACAGTGTAGCTGTCTGCAAGATCTTCTGTTAATGATTTGGATTGACTCCAGCCATTGGCTCTCTCATCCTATTGGCCATTTAGTATCTTATGCAGCCTTCCATGGAACTTGCATTGCAAAGCATGAGGGAATATTTTACACCTCAATAGTTCTTGGAATCATCATATGTTAAATTCTCTATCTCATAGCTTCATTGTTAACAGAAGCTAATCATGTTGGTGGAATTTGGCCTCCCTGTACTGAAGCTCCTAGAGCAGAGGCGGTATTCGGTTTTATCTGATAGACACTGGAGTTTTGGAGCCCCAACCTATAACAAATGAAGAGCATCTACAAAAAATCATTTCCTCTGACAGACAGGTGCCATTTCTGACACTTCTGGCTGGCTGAGGTTGCTTCAATCACTCTCTGAAACTGACCATTCAGGGACTTTAATGCATACAGTGCCGTGTACTCACAGAAAAAATAATTGGCATATGTGCATAAAAGGAGTGGAGAACTCTGATGTAGCTATCACCCTAAAAACGTAACTCACATGGCAGCATCTAAATCAGTGGGACAGTTTATGTTCTACACTGGGTGGAAAATCTTCATTGCACCCAACCATGTCTTTAACCTCTGATATCATGCTGAACACTCTAGGGAAGGAGCTCTCGAACATCAGCTCTTCCATAAGGAAAATGGAGACCAAAATAATTGAAATTGTGGAGGAAGTTAAATCAATGTGAGGAGACCTTAATACTTCCCACATGCACCAAGATACCATTGAATGCAGACTGAGGGAAGTGGAAAGAAACTGAACTCTACAATGGACTGAGGTTGGCAATTTGGTATCTGCAACGCAAGATGACAAACATGGAAAACTGCTGCAGGCACAATACGATAAGGTTCAAAAAGACACCATACTCGCCCACATAGTCTTTCATACACTGACTAACTGACACTTTCTTTCAGTACCTGTTGTAGATTTAAAAACTCATTCAAAGCAAAAGCCGAAGCAGGGCTTATTTCCCATACCCTATGGATTCCTGAACATCAACTTTGCGAGCACGGAAATCTCATAAAAAGTTTATAAACAGCTCCACCTTGAAACTTACTAGGAGAATCTCCAATTTCCACGCCAATTTCTTCATCAGGTTGATGAATCTTTGCCACCATGTTAGAATGGAGCACAACCTAAATACATTTCTAAATTAATCATCAACTTATAGTATTTAATGTTCAGTCAATGATGGTAGATTTGGCGAAGCTCTAAAAGTTTTGTTTTCTCATTATTAGATTAGTCTATATTTTAGTGTTTTTATTTAGGTTAGTCAAACAGGTCTATTTACAGAAATATGAAGAAAAATGTGTTAGAATTAGCATGCAAAATAACAGCGTGTTCCATAAAGGAATTAATCCCTATCTTAGTCTAAAGGACCTAATTTATCCTAGCCAGAACCCATAAAGAGTTCCTTTGGAAAAGATCAAGAGAAAATTTGAAGCAATAGGCTAATAGCTATGAGAGGTTGAACGCCCCATAAAGAGTTGTTCTGGAAACTCAGCTGAGTTCCCTAATAGTTGCAGTAGCAACAGTTAACACAGGTGAAAGGAAATAATCACAGAAGTAGCTATGATCAGCATGGAGAAAGTCTCCCAAAAAGTATCAGAATAACAGGATACCACTGTTAGTAGTAGCTCCCTGCAATTTCGGGCAAGTGTAGCACAGTCAAGTTCTAGAGGACATAACAGGGGGAAGATGTGCATAGAATGCATTGCTTCTCTAACTAGGAACACGTAATATATAGAGAAGCACAAAACATGTTGGAAACTCAAAATGTTGGATCATCGTCCATGTCGGCATGTAATTATTTGAATGTTGCTATAGCGTATTATGAAAAGACACATCTAGGAAGGTTCTCATGAGAACCTTTGCAAGCCTACTCTGTTAGCTTTTCAGTGTCCCATTGTGTAACAATGGGCTGATCTATGAAATGAAACATTAATATATAGAATGTCCTGGTTAGATCATGAGACTCGAAACTATAGCAATATACTTGCTTATTATAAGCATGTGGCAGAAGTAACTACCCAAAGCACGATGAAGCCACATGGTGTGAGGAAGAAAAGAAATACATTTTGCAGCAAACAGCACATTTCACGAAGATGTTAAGTTCTACAGTTCAATTATAATGTTAAATCAGCATTTACAAAAAGGGATTGCTTTTATTAAAAGGGAAAGGAAGGAATAATGGAAAATATTGAGGCCTTGTAATGAAATAACTATACAAATGGGAGCTTTCTGCAGAAATAAGCAGCATTTTGCTTTTTTGATTTTTTTTGCATGTTTAATAAAAGCACATTTTCTCTAACCTCTATATTGACATGGATTTTCTACCTTAATGTTAAGACATATTTCCACATTGACATGTGGTCAATTTACATACAAAAATTCAACTTCCTCAACATGTCATAGTAATACTGCAGGTAGTTTGGAAAAAGAGTGGTCTTTTCTGGCTTACTCACTTAACACTAATGCAAGTAGAAATAATTCCTAGCGCTTTCCACATTTAAAATGTTGGGACATCAAATACGGCCTACTCACCCTGTAAACAAGATAATTGCAATACATGGGAGTACCACTGGTTCCAGTGCTCTGTAGGCCTGGGCGGGAATATAATTCTGCTTGAGAACTTGGCGGAATTCAGGAGTTCCCACTAAATTACACCATCCAGCGTGTGGCGAAATTATTTTTCCGTTTGCACATGCTAGACTTGCTTTGACACGCCCTGAAGAGTACCACAAGATTTGCTGGCCACTAGCAAGTGTACACGAGATTTGCTAGCTGCTAGCGCAGCTTCCTGTCACCATGGAGCCTTCCGGAGTCTTTTTTGTGACTCTGGCAAGCCCGAGTGGATGCGGCTGCATCTTGAGCTGGTCCCCTACTCGAGAAGCAGCTAAATCTACTCAAAAAGATGTTTTTGAGTTTATATTCTATTTCAACAGACCATTCAGGTTGTTTTTGAGTGCAAGAAGTATATTTGTATTTTACGTTCTTTTTCTAACAAGAAGGAAGTGCACCAGAGGCTCCAACTTACTCTTGCTGTCCAGCAGGCTCCTCCCAGTGCTTTATCCATCTCCTTGTCACTTTTCATTTGGATTTTGAGTTGGAAGGAACACTCTGTTTGTCTGCTGTGAATGTACTATTGGATTTAAGGACTTTGTTTTTGTAATATCACAAGTTGAAAAACGTTTGTATAAGGGTATTGTTTGTTTGATAGAGGGCATTCACCAGTGTTATTTGTACTTTTCTTCACTTTATAAATTTGATTATGGTGAGTGGCCTGGAGTTTGAGTAGGGTCCTAGTTATTTTATTGCATTTCATTTTGTTGTCTTTTGTAAGGGAAAAATCTTGCACAGGTCAGTACATTTTCTCCATATTTTGTTAAATTTGCACTATTCATTTATCTTATATGTTGCCTAGTCTGCCCACGGACCATTGTTGCCTAGTCTGCTCATGGACCATCCAGCCAGTACATGAAACAACTGTTTCTGTGGTATATGTGGTCCTAAAACATCATTTAGTGCATAAATGGCATTGGATTAAATAAAAAGTTGTTTTTTTTGGTATTTCACGTTATTTTCTGCAAAAAATGTATTTTGGTGGGGTAATATTTGATGCCTGGGGAGGATGTGTGCTGTTGTAAATTTTTACACCTCACTTATTTTTCATTTTTAGCATTGATGAATTAATGGTAGGACCTTCTTTGTCTGGCCAGTGTGTATGTGTGTTTGCCATAGGCCACTATTTGTCTTTGTTCTCTATTCCATGTGGCTGGGGTCCATTTTGTTTAGTCAGCATCCATAGGCCTGCATGTGTTCTTTGTTGTCCATGCCTCCTTGCTTGTTGTTGTTGGTTGATCATGTGGCCATTTCATGCAGCCAGCCAGTGTGCTTTTGCATTAGTCCTGCATGTGTTCTTTGTTGTGTCCATCGTGCCTTCTTGCTTGTTGTTGTTTGACCAAGTGGCTGGTGGCCATTTCGTGAACTCAGCCAGTGTGCTTTTGTACTAGGCATGCATGTGTTCTTTGTTGTCCATAGCTCCTTGTTGTTTGTCCATGTGGTTGTCGGCCATTTTGTGTAGCCAGCCAGTGTATTTTTGCCATAGGCCTGCAGGTGTTCTTTGTTGTGGTGGCCATGCCTCCTTGCTTGCTGTTGTTGTTTTACCATCTGGCTGGTGGCCATTTTGTGTAGCTAGCCAGTGTGCTTTTGCCATAGACCTGCATGTGTTTTTCTTCATTGTCCATGCCTCCTTGCATGTTGTTGTTGTTTGACCAGGTGGCCAGTGGACATTTTGCGTAGCCAACCAGTGTGCTTTTTCCATAGGCCTGCATGTGCTATTTGCGGTCCATGCCTCCTTGCTTGTTGCTGTTGTTTGACCATGTGGCTGATGGTCATTTTGTGAAACCAGCGAGTGTGCTTTTGCCATAGGCCTGCATGTGTTCTTTGTAGTGGTGGCCATGCCTTCTTGCTTGCTGTTGCTGTTTGACCATGTGGCCGGTGACCATTTTGAGTAGCCAGCTAACGTACTTTTGCCATAGACCTGCATGTGTTCTTTGTTGTCCATGCCTCCTTGCTTGTTGGTGTTATATGTGGGGGATCGGCATTTTGTGTAGCCAGCCATTGTGCATTTGCCATAGGCCTTTATGTGTTTCTTGATGTCCATGCCTCCTTGCTTCATATTGTTGGTTGGCAATGTGGTCGGTGGCCATTTTGTGTAGCCAGCCACTGTGTAACTCCTTTTTTCAAGTTTTCAAAGCTATTTTCTAGTAAGATTGATAGGAGAGGGCTATGCTTTTTTTTTCTTTACTTTTCTCACATATCAGTTTAATATCCTTGAGGATCATTGTAGTAAATATATGTATATATGAACTGTGTTTAGTATTATATGTATTTGTTCCCATTTTTCCACTGCACCTCCTTGCCTCCTAATGGATTTCTCATTGTCGTGTAGTTCCTACTAATCTGCAGGATCTGCGCTTTTGTGGATAACATAAACTTTGGGTGAGGTGCCTAGACTAATTCCATGCATCCCGTAGTACATGTTGGCCTAGAGCTAGCTCACAGTGCCATCAGAAGCCCCCCTAAAGAAAACAGGGAGAAAATGGTTTCTGGTAACCTCTGAACATGACAACCCTGACCCCTCAGGGATTGTGGTAACAGATCTAAAACCCTTTCGCTCAGTCACTCGTGCACTCTTGTACTCAGAGAAGTATACAGAGAATACACAATGGGATGTTCTTTATTGAACCAGCATTATTCTTGTATAGAGTACTGCGATAATCAGTAGACAGAAGCATATGAAAGTGATTACAAGTACCAACATAGTAAATAGCAGGTATAGTCCCACCATGGTAAGAAGAACATGGTATATAAGCAGGCATATAGAACAAGGTGGTAATCAAGCGTATTCCTACTATGCAATCCCTACCCAAAATGCATCAAGGGTGTATGTGAGTGTGTAGCCAAGAATCCCCCCACGGGATGATCCAACCCCATTACCTGGTGGGACAGAATGTAGGACCCCGTCTTGGTCACAAATTGGACACCCCTCATGGAGATGTTATTCAGCTACTTGGCAAAGCATCAGTATGCAGAAACCTCTCGATGTCAGCAGAATTGTCTCCTCTGGCTAACCCCCAGAAATGCTTATTTATTTATAATGGAAAGCATCTCTGCAATGTATATACAGATTAGCATTGTTATGGGTTTGCAGATAGCTCTGTCGCCCTGTGGATGAAGATAGAATGACATTGTACAGCTTGTGCAAAGGGCTTGTACTCGGTGTTCGAGGCAACCTGATAATGTTGCGCGAAGCAAAATGTATAAGCTAGACCTGGACAGTAGCGGAACTCCGCGAAGTGAGCAAAAAACTCTGGCACGCTATGTGGAGTTCTGCAAGCGGAGGAGTTTGTTAGGTCCGCTGCTCGCACTTATTTGTTACGCCGAGTGTTTGTGCTGTGCTGAAAACTCAGCACAAACTGCATCATGCGCAGGGCAAAAGGGTGCTGCTTCTTTTTTGCTGCTCGAGTGGATGTTCTACTAGAGTGGCAGCTTCCTCAACACGAACGGAAGGTTTCTCAGCGTGAGCGGTCACAACCATCTGCGACCATCCAATGCTAGACCACCGCTCGCTGGGTGTTGGTCTAGTATTGGATTTTCCTTGCTCATGCTCACCAACTTAATGTTGGCAAGTGCGAGAGAGGAAACAACTCTGTGTCACGACTTTTTCAGAACTCCATGGGCCTGATTCACAGAACTAACTTACGTCAAAAACGTAAAGTTAGTACTTTTTGGTATTCACAGAATACACTTACTCATTTTGGTATTCACAGAATGAACTTACTCATTTCGGTATTCACAGAAGTTAGTAGTCCTAACTTTAGGACTCCTAAATGCCTTCTGTGAATACCGAAAAGTCTTAAAGTTAGGATTTTTCTCAGTTTAGGAGTAAGATGTACCAAGATGTACCTCTTCTTGAACCATTGGCTTCTACATTTCCAGCAAGAAGAAGGAATGGTACTCCACCATCTTCTCCAAGCCCCTCTTCTGATGATCTGGACATGGATTGGACCCCAGGTGAATCTGAGACCCCCAGGAGGGGTAAGGCAGAAGAAAAGTTCCTGAAAGCCTTCCAATTATGGAAGTGGATTAGGAGGATGAGACAGTAATGCCATGGAAGCTGGCTCAGAGGACCCTGACATTACCCCTCCCATTCAACCTGCTCCAAGGGATATGGCACTGGTTCCACCATCACCACCATTGCTGCCAGCGTCCATATTTGTTAGGTGGCTGCTGAGACCTACTTCCACCTCAGTTGAAGTGCGCAGTGCAAAGTGACAATCGACAACACACCCACCTACCTAAAGTTCTTCTTCAGTAGTTGTCAGTGGCACACTAAGAAAGTTCTCCTCCCCAGTTTGGGACTTCTTTATGATTAGCAAGCAGGAGGATAACCTTACAATATGCTCCATTTGCCATGCAAGTGTTCGTCGATGTAAGCCTGGTTCACACTATGGTGCTGGAGGCCAAATTACCCATATGAAAAAACACCACGAAATTCGGTGGAAGGCGCACCTTAAACAAATTGCTTCAGGTGGTGGTGATGAGAGAGGGGAATCAGCTTTGATCATGGTGGGAGGTGAAGGTGTTGAGGAAGAAGAGGGCAACAGCCTCTCCCCAGCAGTGTACCAGTATCAGCCGCCTCAGCAATATTGAAATGGCACAAGAGTCAGATGGAGGCACCACAGCATACGGTGACTGCCTCAAGACGCACATTGAGTCTACCTCCTCCTGTTCCTTCTCTCCGGAAGACGCCCATGTCAGTAGCACTAGAAAAGAAATAATCCAGGCTACTATTATGGGCATATTTAGGCAGGAGGGGCACTATGAACGAAACCAATCAACTGCACATTTGTACAATGGGTAGCTGGCTAAAATGTTAGCGCTGGACCTCCTTCCTTTCTCTTTAGTGGAAGGAGTGCGATTTGTAGAGTTTGTGGTGACCATCTGCCTGAAATGGAAGGTTCCTAGCAGGACCCATTTTGTCAGGGTTGCTGTTCCTGTGCTCCATTATGATGTGCTGCAATTGGTTGGACAAGCTTTGCAACAGAGAACTGTTCACACTATCCACCTGATGACAGACATGTGGGCCAGTTATCAAGCCACTGATTACATACGTGTCACTGCACAATGGATCTCTTTTATGGGGGTTAGGCAACAGCTATCTACAGGTCTCAGCACTGAATAAACTTTTAAGGTTGTTTGGCAGCATGCAACAGTAGCCATGCTTGCCATGGAGAAATCCCATACAGCTGCAAACAGGTGTTTGAATGGCTGCGAATCAGCATTGGATTTGTTGCAATGGACAATGGCAGTAATATAGTTAAGGCCATGGCAGATCGTGGCTATATCAGGGTCTTGTGTTTGGCTCATTGCATCAACCTGATTATGCAGGACTATCTCAAAAAAGAATATATAGTCAGCAGGATCCTGACCACCTGCAGAAAAATCTACACTCATTTCAGCCAATCTTGTAAAGTCCGGAAGCCGTTGAGGATTATTCAGCATACCAATAGAATACTGGTTAAAGCCCAGATACAGGAGGTGCCAACACCCTGGAACTTGACCTATTACATGTTGCAACATCTGTTGATCAGTACAAATCGATCAATGACTGTGTCATTCAAAGAGGAGTGGATGCAATTGGGAAAAGCATGACAATGGAGGTGGTCAAATGGGGCCTGGTCAAATGCCTGACACAGATGTTATTTCCTTTTGAGGTTTTCACACTGGAAGTCAGTAAGGAGGACAGTATGATGAGCCAAGCTATTCCATTGTTGCATCTGCTACATGACCAGTTAAAAAAGCTGTTGCAAATATTTGCAGGTGTGAAAAGCAATAGAGAAGTGCAGGGCTTGGTTGAGATCTTAATCCTTTGCTTGGCTGTTAATCCAAGGATGCAAAGAGACATCATGTCATCCAAAGAGTACATCTGTGCCACAATACTTGATCCACAGCACAAAAAAATACTGTCCACTTTAATTGATTTATCAGCAATGGTTGTTTCAACACACAAGACGAGAAGAGAGAGACCTGGAAGTAGAGCGGCTGGAAATTAGAGTCTCGGGCAGAAGTTCTGGGGTGCAGCCCTCAACAGAGAGGGCAGTGCTGTTGTCTCACAGCAGCCAACACCAGCAACAAGAACACCAGCAACAAAAATACCAGGAACAGAAGAATTGACCCAACCTTTGCATTGGCTTGCTTTTAAGTGGCAGGGCTTAAGTCAAGTGCAGAGGCGAAGGCAAAAGAGGTTGAGCAAGTGGTAGCACCAAAGATCATTCAGAGGATGTTCAAGGACAATCTGGATGACCCAAAACAGTCTACGTGGATCAAAACCTTTTGGTTTATTGGTATGGGAAGATGTGCCAATGGCCAGTGCTCAGCAAGCTGGCAATAAAGCATCTGCTTATCAGGTAGCAAATGTGTCTTTTGAGCATGTTCAGTGCAGCTGGTGCAGTTGTCACAGTGAAAATGACCAGTCTCTTCCTTCAAAACGTGGAAAGATTGACCATGATCAAAATGAACCAACACTTCATGCCACACAATTGCACTGTTCTGGAAATACCACAGGAGGAGGAGGAGGATGAGGGTGATTGGTCAGACTCAAGTGTATTAGCTACCCAACTTCTGGGCGAGTTTGAGGAGGAGCTCTACTTCCCGACTGGTTGTCCACCATAGAACGCTTTAATTATTTATCGTCAAAATGCTTTGCCGACAAAAACAAGGAAATGGATATAGCTTGAGTAAAGATCATTTGATGTACAATACTGCCAATGTGTTACTTGCATCAATGAGGAGATACAATTGTGCAGCACCGAGCTTGGATTGGAACAGGTAACGGATGATTAATGATTCATGTGGTGGCAGACATTGAGGGCAGGTGCTCAACTAATTTGTAAACTTGATTTTAAAGATTTGCAATGTTTGGTGGCCTGATGGTTGATCATTTTTCCAGAAGGTGATTGGCCCTTTCACACTTAGCGAGATTTACTTGCAGGGTCCGCTTCTTTTTTCTGGTTCTTCAGAGCCCATACTAGTCATTTAGTTAACAAACACAAATCTGCACAAAAATACTCAAATTAATTGCATCTTCTTGCTCAGCAACAGCAGTGCACTACAGGTCTATCTCTCTCATTTGGGTTGGGACAGAGTCGGACTGGTCAGGAGGCTGGAAGGACTCAGGATGGGACTACCACAACAGCAAGAAGAAGGAACTTATCGACTTCAAATGGAAACCAGCATGATGATGACTCTAAGAGGCCTACTCAGCTCTTTGGACTGGAGAGAGGTGCATTGATTTTGGAAATGCTGCTGATTGTGAGTGCTGGCTAAAACGTGAAACTCCTCTATTATGTGGTTTTGGTCGGGGGGCTGTTGTGACTGGAGACAGACATGTGACATCATCACATGATGCATGCGCTTGGCTAAATGTTATGATGACAGTTGTGAGATTGATCAGCCTGGTAAATGCAGCTACATGTTTGTGATTGGTTGTAAAATTATACTCACTTCTCAGTTAATAGCACATGAGTCATAATGAATGATTGCAGCAGCCTATGCTTTGCTCTACCTCTGAGTCTTGGTACACTCCTCATGAAGCTTCCCTTTTATCCTTCTCCTTGACTCTACCATATAATTTCTTTTTTACAATCTGCAGGTCTTTTCTATGCCTGCACATAAGGTGAAAGCATCATAACACTCCTGCTTACCTTACCGGACTGGTTCAGCCAGGTACCCAAGACAGACATTCAGAGCAGAAAGCAGATGCACCGCCAAATTTGGCATTTAAACATTTTATATACAGTATTATTTTAAGGTGGAGGAGGACAAAGGGGGCTAAAGTAACACATCCCTCCAGCACCATTGTTTGTGATGCGGTAAAGCATGATGGCAGGGTGGTGACAGAGAGAGCACAGCTTAACATTTAAAACTGCACTCTGTCTAACATCAAACATTTATCTTAAGCCTTTCTCATGCTGGTTTGCTGACACCACATCTGTGACACAATATTTTTGTGACAGGCATATTTAGTGCCTGTCACATAAATTCTGCAAATGTTGCTTTTCTTGGCCCTCAATTTATATATTTTGAGACCGCAAAATGTTGTAAAGCAGCCCACAATTTCCTGGAGGGGGAGTCTGATTATTTTTGATATACCCTAAGCTTCCATTGTTATAATGAAATAGGGTAACACCACAGACCAATATAGAACCTGAGTGCATATGCCATTTAAAAGTAAAAGTAGTTCAGAAATATTGCACATGGACATTTATGTACTTTATATTATACAAGACAATATATACATTGCTTTGTTCTAGTAATTACAAAAAACTGGGGAAAAATCACTGTCTCAATTGATTATTTGAAATAACCCGAATTATACTGATACCTATTGATAACAGTAGGTTCCTAAATTTGCAACAAATCATTTCACAGGAAAAAGCCAAGGCCCAATTCACAAAGGCAAACTTAGACCTGAAGTCTAAGAGCCCAATTCACAAAAATAAACTTAGACCTGAAGTCAATGTTTACCAACATGCCCGAAGTGTATAAAATATGGTGATGAGACTCATACTTCAAACAATTGATGCTATGGTTAGTTGACATGTCTTTTCAAATTCATTAACCACTTGTTTGGAAACTGGCTTTTGGCCCTAAAGCTGAAGGAATCAAAAACTCATCACTAGAATGTGAATCAAAATAGATGAGCCCTAATGGAGGTTTGGATACTATGAGAACACAGTGGTCCTTAATGAATGGAACTAATCAGACAAAAAAGGATGATGGAAAGCCGGAGGTTAAAGGAGTTGTGTTGCATTACATGGTAGTGCATACAGTTGCCAGGCCTGCAGTGTGAGCTATAAATAAAACCAATCCCTATGTTTGACAAATGCATATTACAAATTGTTGAACCTTTCCCTCTCTGCAGGGTCACCACCAAATGTTTTGCCTTCCACCTCCTATTTTTTTAAGTTAATTTGTTTGTGTTGGAATTAGAACTCTGTGAACTTTACCACTGCTAGCCAGTGCTAAAGTGCTTGCGCTCTCTCCTTTAAACATAGTAGGATTGACTTATACACAATTGGCATATTTAAGTCACTTATAAGTCCCTAGTAAAGGGGCACTATATATGTCCAGGGCCTGTAAATTAAATGTTACTACTAGGCCCGCAGCACAGATTGTGCCACGTATTTCAGTAGCACCTTAAAACATGTCCCAGGTCTGCCATTGCAGCCTGAATGCAGTTTTACCCTGCCATGTCGACTTGGCAAAGTAAATCCTTTGCCAGGTTCAAACTTTCTTTTAAAAACAAAAAATGACCATTAGGGTAGGTCTGGACAACCCAGATCGCATGGTGCAATGTACTTAAAAATCTGGACATGTCCTTTTATGTTTTACATGTCCTGGTAGTGAAAAGCCCTTAAATTCCATTTTTCACTCTTGCAAGGCCTAGCTTTCCCAATGCATAACATTGGAGTTACCTTATTGCATTTTACAAGTGTAATTTTCAAATGGGGCAAATGGGAAGAGAAAATCAATTCAAGTTTGGTGTCTCTTGAATCACAATTTGATATTCTGAATATTTGACTTTTAGAAAGTTGGCATTTTCTTGACTTAGCCATTTGGTGCCTGTAGCCTGTCTTGGGTCACATGGCTGGGTGCAACTGACCGTTGGACTTAGTGAATTCCTCCCAGTCAGTCACACAATAGTATGATTAGGTGTGCCTGAATGGGCGTAACTTAGCACTGCCTGACTTGCAAATGAATAGCCTGTGCTGCTCAGCCTTCACACAAAGGGCCTAATAACCCCACATTATTACTGCAGTCAGCTTGGAGCAGGGGCAGGATAGGTAGGGAATTCCATGCACTTCAGAGACACTGTCTAGAAGCTTTTTCCACCTTCCAGAACCAGGGAATAAAAAGAGGACCTCAGACACCAACTCTTCAGTACACTTCTGAATCTGTTTATACTCTGCCAGGAAGAAGGACCCCTGTTTTGCTGAGGGACTGTCACTCTGCTGGACTGCATTCTGCTGGAATCCTGCTTTTCTGTGCTGACCTGCTCCCTGCTGTTCTTTTGCCTATGTGAGAAGGACTGGACCTGCATCTCTTCAACCCAGAACTCAGAGTGACTCCAAAGGCTAGTTGGCTGGCCTCCTGATTTCAATTATCATGAATCAAAAGGAGTCTGAACTGCACAGGTTTAAGTATCAGAGTCCCTTGAGTGCTTTTCCCAGAAACCTCCAACCAGTAATTACCACTAGATGTTTAAATATTCGTCACTAGGGGACCTATTTGGTAGTATCATCATTGGTTCCCCACTTGGGTACTCTCTTCTCCAGGTGAGAAACACCTCCATCTGGATGGAGATACTGGTAGGATATGTGTAGTGAAAGATACAATTACCTCCTATACCTTAAAAAGTGAATTTTAATGTGAACAGAAAGTATAGGGGTAAGGTTAAAAAGTGTGTGGTGATGTTTTTCGGCTGCATTAACAGTCCTTAGCATCACATGCAAGTGGTCGACATGTTTCGGCCTTCGTTCCCCTTATTAGTCCTTAGCCTTCATTTGGAACTTTGTTTTGTATTCAGATCCCTTATGTTATTGTTTTTGTGTGTTCATTTGGTAAGTACACTTTACTCATGTGTCTTCGGTATCACTGTATGACAAAGTCTTTTTACAGGTGTGTATCATGCTTGTAGCTTAGGGAAAAATGAGAGGGGTCAGTACATAGATATTTAGGCAAGTATTTTCATATCTGTGACTGTTTTTATCTTTTCCCAATGCTAGGCTATTTTTTTGCATGCAACATCAACCAGTACCTGCAGGTAATACTGAAACTTTACTGAAGGATTTTTGTTGTGGGGGTGCATGCAATTCCTTCTGTGTTTTGGAGGTGGTGCCGTACATTGACCGGAAAAAACTGTGGTATGTTCTTGAAAACATTGTTACAAAGTGTTATTCTCATGGTGTGTGAGTAAAGTGGGTAAAGAGACCCTTTTTTTGGGTGTAGTATGGCATATTGAATCTTCACGGTAATCCGTGAGATTCAATCATTGTGTGCGGAGGAAGCGGTGGCATAAAAAACTGTTGTCTTGCAGTGTTTGTCACTTATTTCTGCTGGTTGTTACTATGTCTTACGTGAGCCTTCTTTAAACCATTGGAAGGGGGCAAACAGCATTTGCTGATCATTTGAGCCTTTTTTAAAGGCTGTATGGTCTTATGAACTGTCCACAATTAGATGTTATTTGTGCCTTTTATAGTTCCTTTTTGTGGAATAGTTAAAGATTGGGCAGTGTTTACTGCCCAGAGAGTGCGTTAAAGTGTTTTTGAGCATAACAAGACTGGGTAGTCAATTTTTAAAAAAGTTTATTGTCTGGTAATTACCTATGATGTGTGAGGATCTGCCTCATAGGAGTTGGGTGAGGTGAGGGTCTTGTGTCAATCTATAGATAAACATTTAAAAGTTAGGTTGTACTCTCAAGACTATTTAAAGTTTTCACAGGCCTTCCCAAATGGGCCCACTCCCTACCCCGCACCAACTGTCAAGAATCTGGGGATTCTGATAGACTGTAAACTAAAAGAGCAAGTCAATAAGGTCGCTTCAGCATCTTTCTACTCCTTAAGACTGGATAAAAAGATTGAAAAATATCTACCTTTTGAGCTCCTAAAAATGGTGGTCATCTCAATGGTACTGGTGAGACTCGACTATTGTAACAGTCTCTACTCTAATCTCTCGACTAACTCACTGAAGAAACTTTAGATGCTGCAAAATGCTGCACTGCGCTTTTTGTTACCGATTCCTAAGTTCCAGTGGGCTAAAGAGGCTATCTAGAAACTGCACTGGCTACCGCTCAGACAACGTATTGCCTTGAAGTAAGACCCTTCATGGACATGGCCCCTTTATTTCAAGAACAATCTTAGATGGCACACCCCCAACAGGACATTTTGCTCTGGCTTCACCAAAAACCTGGTGGTCCCTGCTTTTCAGAAGACCACATGGGGTGGTAAAAGCTTCTTCAGGTCCACAGCTACATTGTGGAATAGTATGTCAATAGATCTCAAAACAGCCCCATCTCTTGCTATGTTCAGGAAGTCCTTACAAATCTGGCTTTTTAACCAGAAGTAGTAGACTTATACCCACCTTCCTGTTGCCTTTTAATCCGAAATAGGAGACTAATATCCACCTTCCTTTAGTGAGCTAGCACCAAGACGCTTCTGGGCATTTATTCGTGCTTAATAAATTCTCTCATTCATTCATTCACTCATTCATTCATTCAATAGATTTGTAGAGGGGAGTAGCGACCTCTCGCTAGTCAAATCAGTGCTGCTGAGTTTTGTAGTCTACAGTGTGTAATGTTGTATGGCTGTAGGATTAATTTTTTTCATGCCAGCCATCGGATATTGTCATTCTGAGTTGTTTCCAGATACAGATTGTACTGTCATGTGGCTGTAGTGTTCATTGTTTCAGTGTCAACCATGGGATGTTATCCCTGAAGGCCTATATGAAAAGTCTTGAGCCGATAGATCCATCACTGTTCCTTTTGAAAAAGGACTTTCTTGGCATTTTTGTCGGTGTGGTCAAGTGCCTCTAATGTTAGCCATTCAAGTTAATTTTCTGTATGTTTTTCTGTGACTAAATGATTGCTGATGCATGTGGTTATTTTTCCGCATTTTATATTGCTATGGCGTTGCCCTATTCCAGTCCTGACCTTCCTACACTTCATGCCTATATACCTCAAGATGGGCATGTTATCATGTAGATGACTTGTGTAGTGTTACAATTGGTATGCCTTCTCATGATCCATTTCAAGTTGGTATCTAAATAAAGAGGTTTTTTTGCTTTGGTCAGGAGGCATACTGAGCATGTGCTGCATGGATAATGTCCCACGACGCCTTGTAAGTCCTATCTGAAGCCTCAGGGAAATAACAAGCTTCCAACAGCTTGCATCTTCACCTGGACTCTAACCTGGCAAGTCAGGTCACTCCAGTCGTGAAGTCTTGGACGTGGCATGAGTAGCTTTACCAGCCTCTGTGGATCCTGCGGAACTGACTCATCTCTTCTGCTGCATAGCGCAATCCCAAGCAGAAGCAACACATCTCCGCTGCTATGTGGATTGGACACATCGCAAAAACTCGCATCACCACCGCCACCCACATCACCTTCAGAACCCCCACTACGTGACGCAACCTCGGCACAGGCCCTTCCATCTCTCATTGACTGCAGCCACAACAATGACATCCAACTCCGTATTGCAGCCTCGCAGCTCCTCGGTACCGACACATCGCCCCGACTACACAACGCATCCCCAACTTCAGACTTCGCATCACAAGCCCTCGTCAACAGGACCCTCAATGTCGATGTAACAGGACCTCCTACCGCAAGCTCGCCGTGTCTCGTAACAGACACATCGCTATGGCTGCGGTATGCATGCAGCGCTCTGCAAACCAGGAGTTAAGGTACTTTTTGTTCCATGGGCCTAACGGTGTCCCTGTAGCCGACACATGCTCCATCGTGGTCAACCTGACCTTGTGACCTTGACCTGGGCCAAGGCGACCAGTTATCCACAGTTGGTGCTTCACACCTTTTTGCATTCTTTCTCAAAAAATATTGAAATTCAACATCTCCGGTTCTACTGTTTGGATGTTTGTCATTTGGTTGTGTGTTGTTTATTGATAATCACTCTATTTTTCTAATACTGCTCCTCCTTTTGTAGTGTGTGTTACTGTGTTACCGTTTTAAGTGTTTCACAAATTCTTTACACCCTTCCCTTGAGTTAAGCCTGACTATTCTGTGCCAAGCTACCCGAGAGATAAGCACAGGTTAATTTAGGGATTGCTATGTCTTCACCCTGAAAAGAATTGTGGCTACTTCTTGAGAAGGGTTTTACCCCCCTCAACCAGTAACCCAATTTCTTACACAAGTGAATAAGGTGAGGAAGCAGCTTAGTGCTAAGTGCCAAAAATGCGGTCCACAATTACATTTATACAGCAAACTTTGACAAGGAAGCATACAAGTGGCAAGTAAATTGGAAAGATAAGGATATTTTTTAATCAGATCAATATAGCTAATAAGCTTTTGACCACTTAAGATGCTGCATGAATGTTGAAGAATGACCTAGGTAAGGGGCTGTTCGACAATGCTGTAGCTTTAAATTTCAAAACATATTTAAGAATTAATATTTGGTGTAAGAAATTGGGTTTCTGGTTGGCATAGGTATGCACCCTGTCCAAGAAGGACAATCCAAGTAAGGGAAAGTCAGATACACACCCTAAATTAACCTGTGTTCACCCTCTGTTTGCTTGGCACAGTGCAGTCAGGCTCAACTTAAGAGGCAATATGTAAAGTATTTGTGCAACACTTAATACAGTAACACTGTGGAAACACCACACAAAAATAATCCACACCAGGTTAGAAAAATAGAATTCAATTTAGTGAACAAAACAAGACCCAAACCAGCACAAATCCAATAACTAGAACCAAAGTTTTGAATTTTCAAAGAATATTTAGAAATATATTGCTTAGAAACTTATAGTCCCAACCAGGGCTATCTGGTCGCGTTGGACTGAAGTGAACTGGGATGGAGCATGGATCAGATACAGGAGCTACGCAGACCCCACTGTAAATAGTACCTTCACGGAGGAAGTGTTGATGTCAAGGAGCAACTGCGAGGAGTGGTTGGAGTCGATGCATGGGCATTGATCCGGATGGGTTGGTTCTGAGTTGCACACTTCGGGGATGCGTCAGTGTCAAACACCTGTCAATGAAGAGTTTGTCATTGAGCTGCGCTGTCAGCCCTGTAGTGCCCTTGAAGCGGCGATGCATCAGCGTTGAGGAAAATGCATATGTTCTGAGTGGCGCAAAGTCAGCACTGCATGAATTTTGCAGAAACAGCCATAAAACACACTTCCAAGGGTCTTGGACTGGATTGGCACCACTTGGCAGGGCAGGACTCACAGTTGGCAGAGTCCAAAAGGCTGTGGCAGGGTTGAAGGAAGTCTTTGATGTCCCTGAGACTTCAGAACAGGAAGCAAGCCAGCAAGCCCTTGGAGTCACTTGGTTCTGGGGATGGAGAGATGCTGGTCCAGTACTTCTCACTACCAGGCAAGGAGAGAAGCAGGCAGCAGGGCAGAAACAGCAGAGCAGGAGAGCAGGAGTCACCAAAGTCAAGCAGAGTCCAGCTATGTGACAGTCATTTATTTCAGCAGCACACCAGTCCTTCTTCTTGGCAGAGTGTCCTCAAGTCCAGAAGTGTACTGAGTTGGTGGTGTCAGGGGTCCAGTACTTATACCCAGTTGTGCCTTTGAATCAGGGGAGACTTCAGAGAGAGGACTCTGAAGTGCACATGGTCCCTTCCTTTCCAGCCCTGGTTCCAGACACACTACAGGGGGGTATGCAGGTTTTGTGTGGGGCCAGGCACAGCCCTATTCAGGTTTAAGTTTCAGATCCTCCCCAATCCTGCCCAGGAAGAACCATCAGGATGTTAATGGCCCAGCAGGATGACCTAAGCTCCCTTTTTGTGGGACTGCATAGAGGGAATATACAAAGCCCAGCTGTCACCCACCCCAGATGAGTATATAGAGACAGGCAGTGGCACAGAATAGTTCAAGTAAGAAAATGCCAACTTTCTAAAACTCGAAACATCTATCTTTTCCCAATTTGAAATTACACTTATAAAATGTAATAAAGTAATCCCAATGTTAACCTACAGGAGAGATAGGCCTTGCAGTAAAAACAAATGAATTTAAGGGTTTTTCACTACTTGGGCATGTAAAACTTATAAGTACATGTCCAATTTCTTAAATACACTGCACCCTGCTCTTAGGACTATCCAGGGCCTACATTAGAGCAAATTGTAAGTATTAAAAAGTAAGGTTTTGGTCTGGCAAGAGGGTTAACATGTCAAATGTCAGTTTAAATTTGAACACACAGGCACTGCAATGGCAGGCCTGAGACACGTTGAAAGGGTTACTAAAATGGCTGGCACAACCAGTGCTGCAGGCTCACTAGTAGCATTTAATTTACAGGCCCTGGGCACATGTAGTGCACTTTACTAGGGACTTAAAAGTAAACTAAATATGCCAGTTGTGGATATGCCAATGTTACCATGTTTTAGGGAAAGAACACATGTAGTATAGCACTGGTCAGCAGTGGTAAAGTGTCCAGAGTCCTGAAGCCAACAAAAATGAGGTCAGCAAAACAGGAGGTCAGAAGGCAAAAAAGGCAGGAGAAACCACACCAAGGATGCCAGGTCTAACACATGATCAAACTTTCGAGATCTGCAGATGTGAAATCATAGGTTCATCCCCTCTGTCTTTGAATCATTGACTAAATATTGAAGGTCACAATATCGACCTACAAAAATATCGCAGCAAAAATATCGAAGGCAAGAATATCGACATCCTATCTACATTAAGGTAAGTACAAAAATATTGAGAAAAAAAATCGATGTCAAAAATATCGTTGTTAAAAATATCGTTTTTAATTTAAGTTAAAAAATATTGTAAAATAAAGTAAATAATACATATAATTAAAAGAAACATAGTTAAAATATTTTAAAATGCTTAGAAATTATAAGTAATATATAATTTGAAAATACATTAAACATATACATATAATATATAATATATATATACTTACATATTAATATGTTTTAATATTTATTTTAATAACTTATAAATTGTTTAATTAATTTTTATAAATTATAAATACATCTATACACATAAAAGAATAATATAAATAAAAATTAAATAAATATATGTAACAAATTAAAAAAAAATATATATATTTTAAATCTTTTTAAAAATAATTATACAGTACATTAGCTAAAAAAATACAAAATATTAGACAACGGAGAAAATCAAATTACTATTCCCACTCCAGTGAGTGCAACAGTAGGGAAAGTGTTCGATAGCGTAGGGGTTAAAATTACTATTCCCACTCCAGTGAGTACAACAGTAGGGAAAGTGTTGGATAGCGTAGGGGTAAAAATTACTATTCCCACTCCAGTGAGTGCAACAGTAGGGAAAGTGTTGGATAGCGGGGGGGTAAAAATTACTACTCCCACTCCAGTGAGTGCAACAGTAGGGAAAGTGTTGGATAGCGTAGGGTAAAAATTACTATTCCCACTCCAGTGAGTGCAACAGTAGGGAAAGTGTTGGATAGCGGGGGTAAAAATGACTATTCCCACTCCAGTGAGTGCAACAGTAGGGAAAGTGTTGGATAGCGGAGGGGTAAAAATTACTATTCCACTCCAGTGAGTGCAACAGTAGGAAAAATGTAGGATCGCGTAGGGGTCAAATTAACATACTTATAATTTTTTTTTTAAATAAATAACATATTAATTATTTAACAAAATAATTATTAATAAATACCTATTAAATTAAATTAATATTTACTTATATAACATTAAATTACTTCCCACTCTATTCCCCTATAAACACACAACGTGCTACACGTGAAAAAAATAACACAATTAATTTAATTATCAATTAATCAATTAATAAATTTAATTACCAATTAATAATTAATTAACAATAAATTAATCAACAATAACAATACATAAAAAATATTAATTAATTAATTATCATGAATATAATTTGTAATTAACCAATTAATACAGATTAATTACCAATTAATAATTAATTAACAATAAATTAATAATCAATAACAATAAATAAAATCATATTAATTAATTAATTATAATTAAATTGCTTTCCACCCTATTCTCCTATAAACCCACAACCCGCTACACATTACAAATTAACATAATTAATGTAATTACCAATTAATCAATGAATTAAAATTAATTACCAATTAATAATTGATTTACAATAAATTAATTAACAATAACAATAAATAAAAATTAATAATACATTAATTATAGTTAATATAATTATAAATTAACCAATTAATATAAATTAATTACCAATTAATAATTAATTAACGATAAATTAACAATGAATAACAATAAATAAAAACATATTAATTAATTAATTATAATTAAATTACTTCCCACCCTATTCCCCAATAAACCCGCAACATGCTCTACAAAACTCAAAATTTCCTTTAAAAAAAATTACTATTTTCTAAACATTTAATACATATATTTAAAAATAATTAAAAAAATGTTAAACATACATATAAAATACATAACACAAAAAAAAAATAGATATTATTTACAACTATATTTTTGCTAACGATATTAATGACAGATATTACTTACTTCGATATTAAAAAAATCGATATTACTTACCTTAAAGTCGATATTCTGGTCAACGATATTCTTGACTTTGATATTCTGTCCCTACGATATTAAAAACTCGATATTAGTGTAGGTCGATATTTAAAATTTGATATTTTGACTGCCCACCTCTGTCTTTATTGTACTAAGACCACTAATGTCACATTCAACATCTCTTGGGTGAGTCCACATGGCTTATCATTTTAAACTTTCATACCATAGTCTCTCACAGTCACTGGATGATGTCATCAGTGATGTCACTGACCATGTCATGAGTGATGTAATATGTGGCATCATCAGCAGTGCATTGCGGGGGCATGAGTTATAGTTAGCTCAGCTAAGGCATGCTTATTTAGGCATGCTTATTTATGTGCAGGAAGGTGGCCCTTCTTGCACATAAACAATAAATAATGGCAATTTGCTACTTCTATGTGTGCTGCATTCTGCAGCACATTTAGAAGTAGCAAATGACCATTATTTTAATGATTGTTTTTGCAGCCGCAGCCCATGCAGGTACAAGCAGGGCCGGACTGGGAACAGCAACCAGCCCTGGCAGGTTGCTTCTCCACCAGCCCTGGGAAGGGAGGGGGGTGTTAGCGCTAAGCACTGCTCCCGCTTTTCTTACAGAGGGCCGATTTTGCAGCACTGCTGCAAAACCGGCACCCTGTAAGAAAAGCGGCCCCCTGCGTCTACAAAACCGGCTCCCACCCCTCCGACCCACCGGGGAAATGCCCGGTGCCCGCTACGGCCAGTCCGGCCCTGGGTACAAGAGGCGGGGCAGTGGGGCCGGGTAGGGGGGTATTTTCCCTCATCATCGTCCGTCGAAATCCCCCCTCACCTGGCCCCACCACTCTTACCTGCACGGGCCGCTGCTGTGTTTTGGAGCATGAAAGGACACCTTCATGCACAAAAACAATCAATAATGGCACTTTGCTATTTCTATGTGTGCTGCACACATAGAAAAAGCAAATACACGGGGAGAAATAAAAGTATTTCTCATCATTGCAACAATCTAGTTCCTGCTTTTGCATGGCATTAATTTTTGGCGAAGCCTTAGATTTACAGATCCTTATATATCTGAGGCAGCATCAAAAAGCAAGGGGTGTTGCAGTGGAACGCCCACAGGAACACCCATTGTACGCCCCTTCTCTCACGCATATACCTGCATGAAAGGGTAACATATTTACGAGGTGTTTAGTTTTCCTGTTGTGTGTGGATATTGTTGGCTGCTGCTGCACGCTGCACTTTATTTTGCACACTAACTCCCCAATGAAATTCATTTTAAACTGTTTTTAACTGTTTTTTAACGCTGTCTGAATATTTTAATATTGTATTTAGAACGAGGCGCTCTTACTGGGTTGCCTGACCTCGCGGTGTCCGTCAGTTAGAGCGGACCCGCCATACTTGGAGGTCAGCATTCTAGTTTCCCCCGCAATCACCTATAAAAAATACACGCTGGCGTGGCCGCGCAGCATGTTACGAGGTGTTTAGCTTTCCTGTTGTGTGTGGCTCTTGTTGGCTGCTGCTGCACGCTGCACTTTATTTTGCACACTAGCTCCCCAATGAAATTCATTTTAAACTGTTTTTTAACACTGTCTGAATATTTTAATATTGTATTTAGAACGAGGTGCTCTTACTGGGTTGCCTGACCTCGCGGTGTCCGTCAGTTAGAGCGGACCCGCCATACTTGGAGGTCAGCATTCTAGTTTCCCCCGCAATCACCAATAAAAAAGACACGCTGGCGTGGCCGCGCAGCATGTTACGAGGTGTTTAGCTTTCCTGTTGTTTGTGGATCTTGTTGGCTGCTGCTGCACGCTGCACTTTATTTTGCACACTAACTCCCCAATGAAATTCATTTTAAACAGTTTTTTAACGCTGTCTGAATATTTTAATATTGTATTTAGAACGAGGCGCTCTTACTGGGTTGCCTGACCTCGCGGTGTCCGTCAGTTAGAGCAGACCCACCATACTTGGAGGTCAGCATTCTAGTTTCCCCCGCAATCACCTATAAAAAAGACACGCTGGCGTGGCCGCGCCATGCATGCTACGAGGTGTTTAGCTTTCCTGTTGTGTGTGCATCTTGTTGGCTGCTGCTGCACGCTGCACTTTATTTTGCACACTAACTCCCCAATGAAATTCATTTTAAACTGTTTTTAACTGTTTTTTAACGCTGTCTGAATATTTTAATATTGTATTTAGAACGAGGCGCTCTTAATGGGTTGTCTGACCTCGCGGTGTCCATCAGTTAGAGCGGTCTCGCCATACTTGGTGGTCAGCATTCTAGTTTCCCCCGCAATCACCTATAAAAAACAACATGCTGGCGTGGCCGCGCAGCATGATAAGAGGTGTTTAGCTTTCCTGTTGTGTGTGGATCTTGTTGGCTGCTGCTGCACGCTGCACTTTATTTTGCACACTAACTCCCCAATGAAATTCATTTTAAACTGTTTTAACTGTTTTTTAACGCTGTCTGAATATTTTAATATTGTATTTAGAATGTGGCGCTCTTGCTGGGTTGCCTGACCTCGCGGTGTCTGTCAGTTAGAGCGGACCCGCCATACTTGGAGGTCAGCATTCTAGTTTCCCCCGCAATCACCTATAAAAAAGACACGCTGGCGTGGCCACGCAGCATGTTACGAGGTGTTTAGCTTTCCTGTTGTGTGTGGATCTTGTTGGCTGCTGCTGCACACTGCACTTTATTTTGCACCCTAACTCCCCAATGAAATTCATTTTAAACTGTTTTTAACTGTTTTTTAACGCTGTCTGAATATTTTAATATTGTATTTAGAACGAGGCGCTCTTACTGGGTTGCCTGACCTCGCGGTGTCCGTGAGTTAGAGCGGACCCATCATACTTGGAGGTCAGCATTCTAGTTTCCCCCGCAATCACCTATAAAAAAGACACGCTGGCGTGGCCGCGCAGCATGTTACGAGGTGTTTAGCTTTCCTGTTGTGTGTGGATCTTGTTGGCTGCTGCTGCACGCTGCACTTTATTTTGCATACTAACTCCCCAATGAAATTCATTTTAAACTGTTTTTAACTGTTTTTTAACGTTGTCTGAATATTTTAATATTGTATTTAGAACGAGGCGCTCTTACTGGGTTGCCTGACCTCGCGGTGTCCGTGAGTTAGAGCGGACCCGTCATACTTGGAGGTCAGCATTCTAGTTTCCCCCGCAATCACCTATAAAAAAGACACGCTGGCGTGGCAGCGCAGCATGTTACAAGGTGTTTACCTTTCCTGTTGTGTGTGGATCTTGTTGGCTGCTGCTGCACGCTGCACTTTATTTTGCACACTAACTCCCCAATGAAATTCATCTTAAACTCTTTTTAACTGTTTTTTAACGCTGTCTGAATATTTTAATATTGTATTTAGAACGAGGCACTCTTACTGGGTTGCCTGACCTTGCGGTGTCCGTCAGTTAGAGCGGACCCGCCATACTTGGAGGTCAGCATTCTAGTTTCCCCCGCAATCATCTATAAAAAAGACACGCTGGTGTGGCCCCGCAGCGTGTTACGAGGTGTTTAGCTTTCCTGTTGTGTGTGGATCTTGTTGGCTGCTGCTGCACGCTGCACTTTATTTTGCACACTAACTCCCCAATGAAATTCATTTCAAACTGTTTTTAACTGTTTTTTAACGCTGTCTGAATATTTTAATATTGTATTTAAAACGAGGCGCTCTTACTGGGTTGCCCGACCTCGCGGTGTCCGTCAATTAGAGCGGACCCGCCATACTTGGAGGTCAGCATTCTAGTTTCCCCCGCAATCACCTATAAGAAAGACACACTGGCGTGGCCGCGCAGCGGGCACGCCAAAGGCAAGCCCGTCTGCGCCCGTCCACGCACCAACCGCGCACATCGCCAGCCATGCTGCCCGTTTGGGGGCAGGAAATAAGAGGTACTGCTATTCAAATGAACAACTACTTGATATTGGGGAGACTGGAGGCAGGTTGGGCAGGTACAAGTTAGAGGAGCCCGCAGGAACTGAGCTGGATTTTGTTAGAAGGGACAGCCTTAGATGCGGTCTGCTCAATGTTAGATCCCTGTCTAGGCACCACTTGGAAACTCAATTGTTATTTAAAACCTTTATCTTAGATGCACTGTTTATGACAGAAACGTGGACACACCCTGGATCAGACCTGGAAACAGGGTTGGCTTGCCTACTGGGTTATACATTTTTCAAGCCACGAATTAGTGGTAGAGGAGGTGGAGTAGGGATTATTATTAAAGAAGAATGGGATTTTGCCCCATTGGACATTGATGAGATAGAGGGCATTGAACTTTTAGGATTCCTATTAAAGGATCCCAAGGGACATGTGCTGACCAGCATAGTTTGTTATAGGCCTCCTGGGACAGCTAGCCCTCAACTACAGCAGGCGCTGATTGATGTCCTTAGTAATATGGCGCTGACCCACTCTAGATTGCTCATTGTGGGAGATTTTAACCTGTGGCCAAATGGGAATTTGGACTCGGGTTATAATAATCTCATTCAGTCTTGTGAGAACCTAGACCTGCAACAATGGGTTACTGAGCCTACACACAAGGGGGGACATATATTAGACCCAGTCTTTTCTGAAAAACAGACTATAGGAATAGTAGACATCCTGCTGGTGGGTTGGTCTGACCACCACCTGATTGCATTTCAGGTATACAACCCCAGGATGAACACTCCGATCATTAGGGAGGCTAGGAACTTTTTAAGTAGGGACTGTAAGGGACTCCTGAAAAAGCAACGATATCCCCTGTTTTTCTTATCAATGAGTGTTTTGATGTAGATAAGCAGGTGGAAGAGAACTATGCGGCTCTCTGTGAACAAATAAACACTAGGTTGGACCAGATTGCTCCGTTAAAAAGTCATAAAAAAACAGGTAGACCGTCAGTCCCATGGTTCAATGAAAAACTGAGAAACCCGAAACAGGGCTGCAAGCAAGCGGAGAGGAAATGGCGAAGGGCATATGCAGACGAAGATAAAACCGTCTGAAGGGTGGCAATAGCTAACTATAAAAAAGAAATGTTTATAGCAAAAACAGAGTACTTCGCAGATATTATTCTGAAAGGGCCAAATAGCACTAGAAGTGTCTTTAAAATAGTAGATGATATTGCCAACCCGGACTGCTCAAAAAACAAGATTCTGCCCAGTCAGGATCTATGTGACAGTCTAGCAACCTTTTTTGAGGACAAGATCAGAAACATAATTGATGGACTCAAAATGGGTAACATGCCTGAGGAATTATCGCCTGCGAAGAGGAAGAGGTGGGTAGGGGGGGATAAACTGAACTCCTTAGACCACTTTGAGATACTCTCAATGGAGGATTTCAATAAAGTGGCACTGGGTGTCTCCTCAGGATCCCCCATGGATCCACTACCACACAAAATCTGGAAGGAACTGGCTCCAGAACTCTTTCCGATACTTCAGCAGATTTGTACTCACTCTTTGACTAGTGGATCTGTGCTGACTTGCTGGAAACAAGCGTTGGTGACACCGCTTCTGAAAAAAGCATCACTTGATCCAGCTTGTCCTAAAAACTACAGACCCATCTCTCTTCTACCCTATCCGGTCAAAATCCTTGAACGTCTGGTTAGTAAGTCACTCTCCCAGTTCCTAGAAACCAATAACATGTTGGAAGATGTGCAATTTGGTTTCCGTCCTGGACATGGACCGGAGACTGCTCTGGTGACCGTGATGGACGATCTACGATTGTGAGCAGACAGGTGACAATCGGCCATTTTGATTCTACTTGTCCTGTGTGCCGCATTCGACACGGTTAACCATGAGGTTCTTCTGACCAGACTCAAAGAGGTTGGGGTGGTGGGCACTGCCCTGAAGTGGTTTCAATCGTACCTATCTAATAGACATCAGGCAGTGGCCCTCCCCCCCTATCAATCTGAGTTCACCAACATTTTGCACGGTGTCCCGCAGGGATCTTCGATTAGTCCAATATTGTTCAACATCTATATGAGCCCTTTACTTACTGTTATAAGGGCTCACAATATCAATCTTGTGAACTACGCAGATGATACACAACTTATTCTGTCATTAGAGGGAGATCAGTCCATATCTTTGGAAGACTTCCATGCCTGTATGCAGGACATAGCACATTGGCTCAAAGAGAACTCTCTTCAATTTAATGCCGATAAGACAGAGGTCCTGCACTGTGCAGCCGGGAGGATCCCCCTCAAACTCCCTACTGATTTCTGGCCCATTCCCGCAGCCACCCCATTGGTCTCTTATGAGACGGTGCGCAACCTAGGAGTCATGTTCGATAGTAAACTGACCCTTGAAACTCATGTGAATAAAATAGCTGGGAGCTGTTTTTCCCTGATTAGAGTACTCCGGAAGATCTTCCCGATGTTTTCAAAACAGGCCAGAGTATTGATAGTAAGAAGTACTATCTTGAGTAGGTTGGATTACTGTAACGCCTTGCTGCTGGAGACTCCGAGATATTTGACTGAGAGACTCCAGAGAATACAGACAATGGCGGCTAAACTGGCACTAATGAGGCCACGACGTTCTTCCGCCTCTCAGGCACTTTTAGAGCTGCACTGGCTTCCAGTATCGCAAAGGATACAATTTAAATCGCTTTTCATAGTGTTTAAAGCTCTGCATGGTGCTGGACCCAAACCATTGCAGGACAAATTTGCATGGTATGCCCCCACCCGAAATCTACGTTCTTCCTCCGCCAAACTGGTGAAGGTGCCCAGAGTTAGAAGAACTAAATCAGGAGGCAGGGCCTTCAGCACCGCAGCATCGCGTCTCTGGAACAAACTCCCACTTGAGATCAGACAGGTGGATGATCTTTTCCAGTTCAGAAAAAGTATAAAGACATGGTTATATCCTAGAGTCTGTCTTTTACCATTTTCCTAATCTCTCCTTCTGCTAATTTTGCTCCACTCCATCTGCGTTAAGCTGGGCACATGTATTACAGCGCCAGGATACCCGTAGGGTGATAGTGCGCTTTATAAGTGTCGATGATAATAATAATAATAATAATTTACAAAGTGGCGTTAAGCCACAAAAAGTGGCTTAACTCCACTTTGTAAATTTGTGGAGCGGGGCATTGCGCCATGGCCAGGCTGGGAACCCATAGCAGCCCTGGCAATTGTGTCAGACCAGCTCTCGGGGGTGGAGGGGCTGCAAGTTTAAAGCACTGCAGCTTTTGTTACTGGGCCGATGCTGCAGCACCACTGCAAAACCGGCCCCTACCACTGTAAAAACCAGCCCACACCCTTCCAGCCTCCCAGGGAAATGCCCGATGCCCGCTACGGCCAGTCTGGCCCTGCATTGTACCACCAGAACATCAGTAAAAGTGACATTTCGGTGGCGCAGTCCCCTTGTAAATATGCCCCTTAATTCAGAAACCAAAACAGATTTCATCTAAACTTAATTTTGTGAATTAATACAGAAAAGAAAGAAGGAAGTTGTTTCTAAGTTTAGTTTTCTCTTCCAAATTCTCCCACTACACGTTGATCCCTCTTTTTGTGAAAAAAAAAACTGCACATTTAAATTTTTAAGTTTGATCATATGCTGCAATAGCCTGAAATAAGTGCTGTGGCTGTTTAGATAGTGCAGGGTGGAGTGTTATATTTCTGGGCAGCAAAACTCTAGAGGATTTGACTATTTCTGGCAGTAAAGTGTTAGGATGATATCTTTTGGCGTTTACTAGAGCAACGCCAACTCTATGTAAGGATCAGGGACATCTGTACAGTATTAGGACACTACGTTCTACTGGAAGATTAGATTTAAGGTTCAAAAAGTGTGGGGATAGAGCTAGAGAAAGGTCGGTAAAAACTATTACATTCTTGGTTGTCTAAGCTAAACCTGCTTTGGGACATCGAGCTGCAATGCTTGGAGAGCAAAAACAGTCGTAATGCTCCTCCGTTAGGAGCAGGCTCTGCACAACTGCAACTCTGGAATCCAGACAAGAAACGCCTGGGTGTAAGTAAAGTGAGGACCTAGGGTGTCACACAAAAGTCATAGCTGAGGTGCTAGCAATGGAAAAAAACTGAAAGGGCATAGTCAAGATGGACTGCAGAGGCAAGGGATCTTTCCTGGAGCCAGAAATGTGTTACTTATTTATTCACTATAAACATGCTCTCCTACTGACAGGTGAAGAGAAGTTGACAACACATATTCAGGTGCAGAATTTGGCCTCCACTTCGAAGATAAATATTTCTCGAAGTAAAATTGCTTTTTGCATAGAGTGGGAAAACCTGCCAATGTGAAAAAAACATCACTTCTACGTCCTTTCTCAAATATGACTCTCCCCAGGCAGATTGCTTAATGTGATGGGACTAATAAAATACCACCCAAGAGGAAACACGCTGTGAGCCTATCTCAGTCACGTGACAGTGACCTGCGGAAATCTTTTACTATTCTGGGAGAAGGTGTTTCTGTGCCACCCTAACCTCTGTTAAAAAAAACCCAAAACAATGGAATGGAAACCTTGAGCATACAGCAGCTCATTTATAAATTACATCCTATTGCTCCTTTGTTAAAGGCAGTGTGCACATCCCTCTGATAGGCTTAACTGTGCAGCTGTTTATAAACACGTGATAATAACTATATGTATGTTTGATATTTTTAAATTACATACATAAAGTAGCCGTATCTTCTTGACAATAAACATTTTATAAGCGATAAATCAAAAAATTACTAATCCCTTAGGGTGCAATATTCAATTGTGCTTTTTCCTTCTTCTTATGAGTAAGATTACTTTTATTGCTCTGGGTAATTAGACCACTAGAGGATAATTCTGAGTTGCCTGGTGTAAAGTTCCCTGAATATTCTGTGGTAGAATTTTTAAGGCCTGAATCATCATTCAGGCAAGTAAATCTGCCGCTGCATTATAAATCAGGAGTTGACACGGCAGCAATCATGAATAACAGGCAAGCCCCGAAATTATTGTTCCTTGCCCGCACTTTTTTTCGCAGCTTCCAGTCCTGTTTCTGCACACAGGTTCCTTCTGCTTTCAACAGGAGGAATCTATGCATGAAAACACAGGGTGTGTACCTACACGCAGGGAAAACGGAATCGGGTGGGGCGAATGTATCTCATAGATACTGCTCCACCTCACTCATAACTGGGACCTGAATGAGTAAATATTCCTGTGAAGCTGACAGAGTGACCTGGTTCTGAAGGCATACCGAAATGCTGCAGTCCTCCAGGAAGGTAACGGCTGGCAGCCCAGAGTGAGGGGCACTGCTGAGGATTTCTGCTACAGAGGAGCTGGGGCTGTGCTACTGAGATCAAGGGGTGGTTGCCAGCAAGAGACCCTCCCAGGCTTTGGGGCCTGTACTGGTTCCCCCATTGCATGCAGGTCCTCGTGCATCGCAATGGCACCCAGAGGTGAGAAGTGCTGAATGGACCAAGGATCGTGAATGAACGGATTTGATGGTGACCTGCGGACTGACTTTGGGGTCTATGTTGCCCCGTATGCTCCTTGAGTGAAGGCCCAAGAGAGAAATCTTGTACACCATTACTCCAGGGAGGGGACTTCCTGGTGCGATATACTGTGCAGCTTACCCCTGCTCAGGGATTTGCCAGTTTGGGTGCCTACAGTCTAGAAGAGAACTCAGTTGGGCTTAGTTCAGATCAAAGTTGGCCCGCTTCTACCGGACTAGGTGATTGGCTTTTGTGCTGACTGCTCCCTGTGAGGGCGTCCTATATTGCGAGTCTACCATGAACCCCAGCTGCCTACTGTGCACTATGGGTCACCCAAAGTCTTCTAAGGCCTTGTATAAATCTAGCAGTGAGAATAAGCCTGAGGCTGGAAGCCACACCTGTGAGAAACAGGACCAAGTGTTGGATGCAAAGGGGCAAAATGAGCCAAACTTAACCAAACCCTCTCCGCTATTACCCAAAGAAAGGAGACCTTGGAACATAAAATCCTTATGGTTGTTGTTGATATTGGCTTGTTGCATGGTGACCAAAAAAAGTACCAGAAAGAGTAAAACAGAGAGTCACCTTGGAACATTGATCCCGGAAATGACCGTCTTCTGCCAGAAGGTATAGGACCTAACTGACCTACTCCTCTTGCTATAATTGAAAGCTGAGGCCCTCGAAGGGCTGTTGTAGGAAATTGGGTTATTGATTGGGGGGGGAACCCTACACAAGCAGCAACCACAATTCTTGTCAGGGTGAAACACAAGCAGACCAAAACTAACCTGTGCTCAATCCTCTGGTAGCGTGGATAAATCAGTCAGGCTTAACTTAGAGGTAATGTGTAAAGTATTTATGCAGCACTTCAATCAGTAATAAAATGAAAACTCAACACAAGAAAGATCCCACACTAATTTAATAAAACAAGAGTAAAATTTCATAAATAATTAGAGTCCAAACCAATAAATATCCAATCAGTAGAACAAGGGATATGCAATTTTAAAGATTTAAGTGAAAGTGCTTGGAAGCACAAAGCATCAAGTACAAAGTCACAAAATCACATGGACCAAGTTAGGCCTGCTGCACACACACCTTAAATCCTGGTTGCAGAGTGTTGTGAGATCCTGCGTTGCGGATGTGTCGTGCAGCACCGATTCTGAGAGGGTGAAGGCACAGCGGTTCCAATGAAGCAGTCGACAGGGCTTGCGTTGTGAGATCCTGCATATTCGTCGAGGATGCCATGGACAAAAGCTTGGGATGAGATGTCCTGCATTGGAGATGTATCACACAGCAGTGGGTCCCAGAAGCTGTGGGCAGCTATGTGAGGTCCTGCGTCAGGGTTGAGTCACACTTCTTATGGAACTGCGAGGATATGCATCATGCTACATTTGTTTTGCACAAGAGATCACAGCTGAGCTGACAGAGCAGCCTCAGGTCGAATTCCAAGATCAAGGACTGGGGTGGCACAACTTGGGTAGGCTAGACTCACAGCAGGCAAAGTCAAGGTTCTGGGTTCAAGATGTTTGAAGGCTTTACTTTCCATGAGGCTCTGATGAGGAGGTCAGCCAACTCTGATAGTCTTGGGTTCAAGATGCAAGTCCAGTCCTTCTCACTCAGGCAGCAGGGCAGCAGAGTAGCAGTTCTTTTTGCAGACCAGCACAGCGGTTCCTCTGAGTTTTCCACAGGTCCACAGGTGTACTGAAGATCCAATATTTCTACTTGGTGCCATCTATGAAGTAGGAGAAGGTCCTGGAGGTTTCCACCCGCTTTTGTATTTGGAATTTCCTGCCTTCCTGCTCTGGCCCCAGCTTGTCTGGGTGAAAACAAGACTAGTATCAATTCCCTTGTGAGAGTGCTGGAACAGAGTCTTTGTGATGTCCAGGTGTGGTAGGTGACAGCTTTTCTCCCTATCAAGTTAATGATTGCCTATCCTGCCAACACATATCCCCCCTTTGTCTAACTGTATGGGAACAATACACAAAGGCCAACTGCCAGTTTTACCTAGTCATGTGAACAAATGATACAGACAACAAATAGGACAAGAAAATGACAACTTTTTAAAAGTGGCATTTTCACAATAGTGATTTAAAATTTGACTTCACTATGAAAGAGGCTTGTAAATTACATTTCTTTAGACACCAGACTTGATATTAACATCCGCTCTTAATTGAAAATTTGAGCTTAGTAAATGTAATATTGTAAACCATTTTATCCTATCAGAGAGGTTGGCCTTGCAGTAGTGAAAAACAAATGTAAGAGTTTTCCCTACCAGGGCATGCAAAAGTTAAAAGTACATGTCGAGCATTTTAAATACACTGCGCCGTGCTATGAGGGCTATGTAGGGACTACCCTAGGGGTGACTTAAATGTATTTAAAAGGAAGATTTAGGCCTGGCAAGAGGTTTAACTTGCCATGTTGAAATGGCAGTTTAAAACTGCATACACAGGCTGCAATGGCAGGCCTGAGACATGTTTGATAGGCTACTTAAGTGGGTGTCACAATTAGTGCTGCAGACCCACTATTAGCATTTATTTTACAGGTCCTGGCTACATGTGGTACTAGTTTACTAGGGACGTGTAAGTAAATTAAATGTACCAATTTGGTTTAAGCCAATGTTGCTATGTTTTAGGGAATTAGCACATGCACTTTAGCACTGTTTATCGGTTGTAAAGTGCACAGATTTCTAAGGCCAACAAAAACGAGACCAGTAAAATAAAAAAGAAATGGAGGAGTAAGGCCAAGCATTTGATGGAAGACCACCCTAAGGCTGTCAGGTCTAAAAGCGATCCTGCAGCAATAATGTCAGGATTATAAGTGGTGGCGAAGTGAGCTAAAGAACGATGATCAATCAATCAATCAATCAATCACAGAATTTGTAAAGCGCACTACTTACCCGCGAGGGTCTCAAGGCGCTGGGGAGAAAAAAAGGGGGGGGGTGCTGCTACTGGTCGAACAACCAGGTCTTGAGTAGCCTCCTGAAGGTCAGCAGGTCTTGGGTCTGTCGAAGGCTTAGTGGAAGGGTGTTCCAGGTCTTGGCGGCGAGGTGGGAGAAGGATCTGCCGCCGGTGGTAGTTCTTCGAATGCGAGGGACGGTGGCGAGGGAGAGGTCGGGCGGAGCGGAGTTGGCGGTTGGGGACGTAGAAGAGGAGTCGTCTGTTGAGGTAGGCTGGGCCAGTCTTGTGGAGTGCCTTGTGTGCGTGGATGAGGAGTTTGAAGGAGATTCTCCTGTCGACGGGGAGCCAGTGCAGGTTCCTCAGGTGGGGGTGATGTGGCTGTGGCGTGATCCATCGAGGATCAGGCGTGCGGAGGCGTTTTGTATGCGTTGCAGTCGCTTGATGAGCTTGGCCGGGGCTCCCGCGTAGAGGCGTTCCCATAGTCAAATCTGCTACTGACGAGGGCCTGGGTGACTGTTCTTCTTGTATCTGTCGGGATCCACCTGTAGATCTTGCGAAGCATGCGGAGGGTGTTGAAGCAGGAGGAGGAGACTGCGTTGACTTGCTTGGCCATGGAGAGCGTTGAGTCGAGGATGACTCCCAGGTTGCATGCGTGGTCGGTGGGTGTCGGGGCTGCTCCCAGCGTCGTTGGCCACCAGGAGTCGTCCCAGGCTGAGGGGTTGGAGCCGAGGATGAGGACCTCTGTCTTCTCCGTGTTCAGTTTTAGTCGGCTGATCTACATCCAATCGGCGACGGCCTTCATTCCTTCATGGAGGTTGGATTTGGCGGCGGGGAGGTCCTTGGTGAGGGAGAGGATCAGTTGAGTGTCGTCGGCGTAGGAGATTATGTTGAGGTCGTGCTGTCTGGCGATGCGTGCGAGCGGGGCCATGTAGATGTTGAACAGTGTTGGGCTGAGGGACGATCCCTGGGGTACGCCGCAGATGATCTCGGAGGCTTCGGATCGGAATGGTGGGAGGCAGACTCTCTGGGTTCTGCCGGCGAGGAAGGAGGTGGCCCATTCCAGGGCCTTGTCTCGGATCCCTGCGTCATGGAGGCGTGCGCGTAGAGTGCGGTGGCAGACAGTGTCGAAGGCGGCGGAGAGGTCCAGCAGGATGAGGGCTGCGGTCTCACCGTTGTCCAGCAGGATCCTGATGTCGTCGGTGGCGGCGATGAGGGCAGTCTCAGTGCTGTGGTTGCTGCGGAACCCCGATTGGGATGGGTCCAGGATGCTGTTTTCTTCGAGGTATCGGGTTAGCTGTTTGTTGACGATCTTCTCGATGACCTTGGCTGGGAACGGAAGCAGGGAGATGGGCCGGAAGTTCTTGAGGTCTCTCAGGTCCGCCTTGGGTTTTTGAGTAGGGCGTTGATCTCTGCGTGTTTCCAGCTCTCTGGGAAGGTCGCGGTCTCGAAGGAGAGATTGATGACGTTGCACAGGTGGGGTGCGATGGAGCTGCTGGCTTTGTTGAAGATGTGGTGCGGGAAAGGGTCTGACGGGGAGCCGGAGTGTATTGTGCTCATGGTCTTGATGGTGCCATCGATGTTCACGCTGGCCCAGGCTGGCAGGGGGTCGTGGTCGATGGTGTGCGGCGGGTCTGGTGCATCGATCTTAGTTGGGGCTGTCTGGGTGTTGAAGCTGTCGTGGATGTCGGCGATCTTGCGGTGGAAGAAGGTGGCGAGGGAATCGCACAGGGGTTGCGACGGCGGGATGTCGTTGGTGTTGGAACTGGGGTTGGAGAGTTCCTTCACGATGTTGAAAAGCTCCTTGCTGTTGTGTGCGTTGTTGTCGAGGCGGTCTTTGAAGGAGATTCTCTTGGCGGACTTGATGAGGTGGTGGTGGTTACGGATGGCACCTTTGTGGGCTGCGTGGCTGTCCGGTGTTTTATCACTGTGCCATTTCTTCTCTAGTTTCCGGCAGGTACGCTTGGAAGCTAGGAGTTCCGAGGTGAACCAGCTGGCTCTTTTGGTGGTGTCACTGTAGCTGAGTTTTTTCAGCGGGGCGAGGGTGTTGGCACAGTCGTCCATCCATCGCCTGAGGTTGCAGGCAGCGTCGTCAGTGTTGGATGGGTCGGAGGGAGGGCTGAGAGCGAGGTTTGCCCGTAGTTGGTCTTCGGTGACTTTGCTCCAGCAGCGGCGTGGGATCTGTTGGGTGCGGTGGTGTGTGGTGGGTTTCTGGAAGGTGAAATGGATGCAGCGGTGGTCGGTCCAGAGGAGTTCCGTGGTGTGGCTGAAGGAGACGTGGGAGCTTGAGGAGAAGATGGGGTCAAGCGTGTGGCCGGCGGAATGGGTCGGTGTTGTGACGAGCTGGCTCAGACCGAGGTTGGCGAGGTTGTCGATCAGGGTGGTGGAGTTGCTGTCGTTGTTGTTCTCCAGGTGAAAGTTCAGGTCTCCGAGGAGGATGTATTCGGTAGAGGTCAGGGCGTGCGTGCTGATGAAGTCGGCGATGGAGTCGCTGAACTGGGGTCGGGGCCCAGGGGGTCTGTAGACAAGGGTGCCTCTAAGGGTGGTGTTGGGGTCCGTGTGGATCTGGAAGTCCATGTGTTCGGCGGTGCTGAGAGTGTCGTCGGTGCTGGTCGAGACCCTGATGGTGTTCTTGTGGACGATGGCGATTCCTCCTCCTACTGCGTTGACGCGGTCTCTGTGGGTGATCTTATAGCCGTCTGGGATGGCTATGGCGATGTCGGGGGCGGAGGAGTCGTTCATCCAGGTCTCTGTCAGGAAGGCGACGTCTGGTGATGATGTGTCGAGCAGGTCCCAGAGCTCGACGGCGTGTTTGCGAGCGGAGCGGGTGTTCAGTAGGATGCATCGGAGTTGGTTGAGGTCCTTCTTGGCGGGCGCCTCGGTGGCTCTGAGGCTGGTGTAGCTGCAGTTCCGGCAGGTGAAGGGACCATGGGTGCGTTTCGGGGCGGCCTTGAAGCAGTTGTGCGTCCGTCCGGGGTTGAGAACGTGGAGTGTGGTGGCATCGTATCGGCGTCGGTCCTCGAGGCTGGAGCGGGGGGCGCACGGCCCAGGGGTTCTGGCGCTGGGCGCGGTCCAGGCGCGGACGGGCGCAGACGGGCAACCCACATCTGTGACTGGGGGTGAGTGTCTGAAAAGTTTCAGCGCTCCGTCCATCATCTCCTTGTGTTTGCTTTGTTTGCCCTAAGTTGGCAGGATATGCCCAGACGTGGGTCCCTTGCTCACTTTGCCACTGGAATCAAGCTAGCCTGGCTGATGAGGGGTATTACTCTGAAACCGGTTCCAGGATGCTTGCATCCGGTCCAGGGAAGACCTGGCTTGACAGTTCAGGCTGGACTGTTCCCATGAGGTACAGGGTCAAGACTGATTTGATTATGGTTGGGTCTGAACTGGGGTGGCGAAGTGAGCTAAAGAATGATGATGGATTCAACCCAGATCTGTGACTGGGGGTGAGTGTCTGAAAAGTTTCAGCGCTCCGTCCATCATCTCCTTGTGTTTGCTTTGTTTGCCCCAAGTTGGCAGGGTATGCCCAGACGTGGATGTTTTGCTCACTTTGCCACTGGAATCAAGCTAGCCTGGCTGATGAGGGTTATTACTCTGAAACCGGTCCCAGGATGCTTGTTTCCGGTCTAGGGAAGACCTGGCTTGGCAGTTCGGGCTGGACTGTTCCCATGAGGCACGGGATCAAGACTGATTTGCATATGGCTGGGTCTGAACTGGGGTGGCGAAGTGAGCTAAAGAACGATGATGGATTCAACCCGGATCTGTGAATGGGGGGTGAGTGTCTGAAAAGTTTCAGCGCTCCGTCCATCATCTCCTTCTGTTTGCTTTGTTTGCCCTAAGTTGGCAATGTATGCCCAAACGTGGGTCCCTTGCTCACTTTGCCACTGGAATCAAGCTAGCCTGGCTGATGAGGGGTGTCACTCTGAAACCGGTCCCAGGATGCTTGTTTCCGGTCCAGGGAAGACCTGGCTTTGCAGTTAGGTCTGGACAGTTCCCATGAGGCACAGGGTCAAGACTGATTTGCATATGGCTTGGTCTGAACTGCGGTGGTGAAATGAGCTAAAGAATAATGATGGCTTCAACCCAGATCTGTAATTGGGGGTGAGTGTCTGAAAAGTTTCAGCGCTCCGTCCATCATCTCCTTGTGTTTGCCCTAAGTTAGCAGGGTATGCCCAGACGTGGGTCCTTTGCTCACTTTGCCACTGGAATCAAGCTAGCCTGGCTGATGAGGGGTGTTACTCTGAAACCGGTCCCAGGATGCTTGTTTTCGGTCCAGGGAAGACCTGGCTTTGCAGTTCGGGCTGGACTGTTCCCATGAGGCACAGGGTCAAGACTGATTTGCATATTGCTTGGTCTGAACTGGGGTGGCGAAATGAGCTAAAGAACAATGATGGTTTCAACCCAGATCTGTGACTGGGGGTGAGTGTCTGAAAAGTTTCAGCGCTCCGTCCATCATCTCCTTGTGTTTGCTTTGTTTGCCCTAAGTTGGCAGGGTATGCCCAGACGTGGGACCCTTGCTCACTTTGCCACTGGAATCAAGCTAGCCTGGCTGATGAGGGGTGTTACTCTGAAACCAGTCCCAGGATGTTTGTTTCCGGTCCAGGGAAGACCTGACTTGGCAGTTCGGGCTGGACTGTTCCCATGAGGCACAGGGTCAAGACTGATTTGCATATGGCTGGGTCTGAAATGGGGTGGCGAAGTGAGCTAAAGAACGATGATGGATTCAACCCAGATCTGTGAATGGGGTGAGTGTCTGAAAAGTTTTAGCGCTCCGTCCATCATCTCCTTCTGTTTGCTTTGTTTGCCCTAAGTTGGCAGCGTATGCCCAGACGTGGGTCCCTTGCTCACTTTGCCACTGGAATCAAGCTAGCCTGGCTGATGTAGGTTATTACTCTGAAACCGGTCCCAGGATGCTTGTTTCCAGTCCAGGGAAGACCTGGCTTTGCATTTCGGGCTGGACTGTTCCCATGAGGCACATGGCCAAGACTGATTTGCATATTGCTTGGTCTGAACTGGGGTGGTGAAATGAGCTAAAGAATAATGATGGCTTCAACCCAGATCTGTGAATGGGGTGAGTGTCTGAAAAGTTTCAGCGCTCCGTCCATCATCTCCTTGTGTTTGCTGTGTTTGCCCTAAGTTAGCAGGGTATGCCCAGACGTGGGTCCTTTGCTCACTTTGCCACTGGAATCAAGCTAGCCTGGCTGATGAGGGGTATTGCTGTGCAACCGGTCCCAGGATGCTTGTTTCCGGTCTAGGGAAGACCTGGCTTGGCAGTTCGGGCTGGAATGTTCCCATGAGGCATGGGGTCAAGACAGATTTGCATATGGCTGGGTCTGAACTGGGGTGGCGAAGTGAGCTAAAGAACGATGATGGATTCAACCCAGATCTGTGACTGGGGGTGAGTGTCTGAAAAGTTTCAGCGCTCCGTCCATCATCTCCTTGTGGTTGCAGGATTATAAGTCTCCCAGAAAGAACAGAAGGAGCGTCTATGGTAGCCTAACTTGTGAACTGGATTAAATCAGAAGTGCCCCCCATAGCTTTCCCTATCCTTCATGATTGAACATACTCATAGTGTCCTAGCTTGGTTGCCCAATTCGGGTGCTCACCCAAGGCTGAGCGTAATGCGTATCATGAACTACAGGGATCAGGACAAAGTTCTCAATTTGGCTTGAAAGGCTGGACATTTCCCAGTGATCAATGCCAAGTTAATGCTATTTCCTGATTATACCCTGGTTGTGCAATATTGTAGGTTTTCATATCTAACAGTCAAGAGGGCGTCTTGGAGGAATGAACAAAATATGCTCTTTTATTTAAAGCAAGACTTAAAATAATAGCAAAAAACTATTTGTCGAAGACCCCAAAGAAGACAACAAGGTACTGATTCAAAAAAGGGGCTCAAGTGAGAGAACAACTGTAAAAAGTACAACTGTAAAATCATACTTCTCTATTATGGAAATAATAACATGTAATTTGACCCGGGTGACCAATTAAGTCGGGCCCCTATGGATGTCATAGAAGCAAGACTTTGCAATGGCGTATTAGCTTGGAAAGAAGTTCTAGCAGGTTGCCTACCTATCTCCTTTGATCCTGAAAGTTTCACTTTTTTGGACAGGTATCATTCGCCATAGTGAATGATGCCTTCCCCAGTAGATTAGGTCCTGATGAATTGTCACAGACCCTTTTCTAGGGTTATTGGGGCAGGCAACATGTTGACTGCATGTAAAGGACTTTAGAACTATTACAACCCAAGGAGTCTGTTCTGTTTTTAAACTTCACAATGGCAACCAATAAAAATAATGTTTAATTTATGATGCCCTTAGTTAATTTTAATCCATTCCCTGTCCAATCTACTAGTCCCAACAGCTTCCACAGAACGTCAGGCCTGATGCTTGTGGTGGGAGTTTATTTTTACCTAAAGGTTGAGAAAAGATCTATGGCTAAGTGATCCCCATGTGGGGCCCATTGGGCATTGCAGCAGCTGCCCCACTGCGGCAATGCAATGAAGCTGGTTCACAATTTTTTTTTTTTAGTTTTATATAATCGAATTTGACCCGAAAGTATCAGAGCACTTTACATGAGCACCAGTTGAGCTACAAGATGGACACATTCATTTTTTTTGTTAGGCACGGGGAGATTAAGTATTTTGCCCAGAATCACAGGATGCCGAGAGTCCCTGCCGAGACTCGAACCCGGTTCAAACGTTGCCTATAAAGGTTGGCACTTGAAATGGGTGTGAGGCCATCAATTTTATTCTATAGAACATTGCACACTGATCTAGATGTTGACCTTGCCAAATTGAGAGTGAGGTCATCAGAGGACCCGGTCACAGAAATTATTTACAAGGCCTGACCTTCAATAGGGCCATACGAGATCCTGCGTTGTGTACTGTCTTCTCCACTGAGTTGGACAAATGAGTTATTGTTGTTTGCTGTGGTGTTGATGCAGTGGATGTGGAAGCCCCAGCACAGATGCCAACCACAGAATATCTATACCTTTGACATGCTGCTCATGGTGATACTGACATCGACTACTACAAACTCTCCAAGTGGAGTTGGTTGGGAAATCTCTGATGGGTGATCTCTATGACTCTAGCAGACTACGCACCTTTGCTGGGAATATTGATCTACTTTCAACCCTGGACGTGTCTTCTTTTCATACAGAAGCATAGTTGGCGGTTTGCATAGGCAATTGGGACCAGTAAATCAACGGAGCCGGTTCACAATAAATTGTTGACTATCCTGTTAGCACTTGATAATGGGCATAAAATCATCAATCTACCATATTGGACATTTGGCACTGATCTAGACGACGAACGGTTGGAGAATCAGGTCCTGATGAATTGTCACAGACCCATTTCTAGGGTTATTGGGGCAGGAAACATGTAGACTGCATGTAAAGGACTTTAGAACTATTACAACCCAAGGAGTCTGTTCTGTTTTTAAACTTCACAATGGCAACCAATAAAAATAACGTTTAATTTATGATGCCCTTAGTTAATTTTAATTCATCCCCTGCCCAATCTACTAGTCCCAACAGCTTCCACAGAACGTCAGGCCTGATGCTTGTGGTGGGAGTTTATTTTTACCTAAAGGTTAAGAAAAGATCTACGGCAAAGTGATCCCCATGCTGGGCCCATTGGGCATTGCAGCAGCTGCCCCACTGCGGCAATGCAATGAAGCTGGTTCACAATTTTTTTTTGTTGAGTTTTATATAATCGAATTTGACCCGAAATTATCAGAGCACTTTACATGAGCACCAGTTGAGCTACAGATGGACACTATCATTTTTTTTGTTAGGCACGGGGAGATTAAGTATTTTGCCAAGAATCACAGAATGCCGAGAGTCCCTGCGGAGACTCAAACCCGGTTCAAACGTTGCCTATAAAGGTTGGCACTTGAAATGGGTGTGAGGCCATCATTTTATTCTATAGAACATTGCACACTGATCTAGATGTCGACCTTGCCAAATTGAGAGTGAGGTCATTAGAGGACCCGGTCACATAAATTATTTACAAGGCCTGACCTTCAATATGGCCAGACGAGATCCTGCGTTGTGTGCTGTCTTCTCCACTGAGTTGGACAAATTAGTTATTGGTGTTTGCTGTGGTGTTGATGCAGTGGATGTGGAAGCCCCAGCACAGATGCCGACCACAGAATATCTATACCTTTGACATGCTGCTCATGGTGATACTGACATCGACTACTACAAACTCTCCGAGTGGAGTTGGTTGGGAAATCTCTGATGGGTGATCTCTATGACTCAAGCAGACTACGCACCTTTGCTGGGAATATTGATCTACTTTCAACCCTGGACGTGTCTTCTTTTCATACGGAAGCATAGTTGGTGGTTTGCATAGGCAATTGGGACCAGTAAATCAACAGAGCCCGTTCACAATCAAATGTTGACTATCCTGTTAGCACTTGATAATGGGCATAAAATCATCAATCTACCCTATTGGACATTCGGCACTGATCTAGATGATGAACGGGTGGAGAACCTGGGCCTACAACTTATAGACAAGGACTGGGACAGAACTTTATGTTACCTGTTCCAGGTCTTCAGGGGTGCCAGGTTATGGTTGCATCAATTTTAATTCTTACACAGGGAGTATCTGACCCCTAAAAGAATGGAGCTGATATCTCAAAGGTTGGCTGGGCGCTGTCCTAGGTGATGGTCAGAGGATGTCGACTTCTTCCACATGGTGTGGTCATGCCAGATGGTGGTGACCTTCAGGGTAGCAATGAGGGCAAATGGACTGAAATCGAACTGGAAACACTCTGTTTAGACAATAGCAGAGCGATGGACCAGAAATCACTCACATAAACATGGGAGGACTATTTGTCCAGCTTCTTGGGGCCAGGGGCCTGAGTAACCCTGAAGTGCAGCGTTCTGTTGTGGTTTCTCTTCCCACTGACACCGGGGAAGTGGGAGCCCCCCTCCCACTCAGGCCACCCCTCGTCCTAAGTGGCACTGTGTCCCTCCTGCCACCAAAGGGAGCATCCAATGGAAATCCTTTCTTCCCCTATGGGATTTGCAGAGCAGTCCTTTGCCCCCCCTCAACCTCTTAACTCTGACATCATATTGACAGCTGCTAATGTAATGCACAGCTCCCTGATTTTTTTATGTTTTTCTTACCAGTTGTAATTATCACCTACATGTTTTATTGGTTGTGCTAATATGTTTAACTGCTCTGGTGTTGTATTTATACAGCACAAAGATACAAACAATGGGTGTTGCCGTACAGTAAAAGGAGCAGATGTAAAGGATAATCTTGCTTTGTTTTTAATAAATCTAAATTGAAAATCAATAAAAACTGTTTTAAAAAAAAATGAACTCTCCAAGCAGCTACATGCATCAATTAATCAATGCCATGCTCCCACACATACATGCACTTTGTTGTGACTAGATTTCCTGATAATTCCCACTCAAGAATGGAGTTTCATACAATATCAACCTTAATTTGAGGATTCTTTCCTAGGGTCTGCTTGGTAAAGCTGGAGGCTTTTTATTTTTCGTAATCCTAAGTGATGTGCTGTCCATGGAAGCTGCCACATGAGTTTACCTCCGAAATGATATTATAGATGCCTACTTTTACTGACCCTTGCAAATGTAATCAAATCAATGACTATTGAGCCTTTGCCAAACATAGTCTGTCAGCTGGAAATGCTACTACTTTCCTTAAAGCTTGTCTTCTATGTAAGATGCATTATTTATAGTTTGGCAAACTGTGGACATCCCGTCGGCAGGTTTAAAAGTGCCATAGGCTATAATTTACTTATAACATGGCAGGATATCTGTCACATTAGTGATGGAATATCCTGCCCACTAAAGTCTAAATAAGACCCTATGGGGGATACTCACAAGGACTTATCTCCGAGTTATCGCCAACTTAACGCAACAAAAGTGGTGACAGATTTAACACCCCATTCACAAGCGGTTGCAAACTGCAGACAACTCAAGTATTCCCGCGATAACCGCCTCAACATTTACCCCCACGGGTGACACCCCCAACTAACCCTAATGAGATGCAGAGTAGGCGTTCCCGTGCAAAAACACACGAAAACACCACAACACCACTTTCACAACGAACTGCCAGATCTGTGATGCAAACCAAAAACAGGTGATAAGCCGCGATAGCAGCAGGGAATTAACACCTGCCTTTTGCTGGTGTTGAGCAGGACGACTACCTGCAGCATGAAAGGGAGCCCAGGCCAGAGTCACATCTGAAGACCCACAGATGCCATGGAGACAATGATCATGCAGCTAGGAGACCCATGAGGGCCACAACACCCACAGCCACAACCCCCAGGCCCCCCCCCGGACAAACACATACCGTGCACGACACAAGAGCCACAAAAAGCGCATGACATCGCACAATGACAAACAGAAACACACATGTTGAGACAGAAGAACGAGAAACAGTCACTCATCATTGAAGTAACAACCAAAAACTTTATTGAGATACAACACAAAACACCAATGCGGAAGACTCCTGTCGGGTCCGTCCGGGACAATCCTGATGTCACAGCCTGGGAAAAAAAGCACAAAATAAGAACGTGTGTCATGCGCACATCAAAGGAGCGAGACACAGAGAAACAGAGAATGAAAGAAAGTCAGAGAGAGAAAGAAAGAAAGGGAGAGGGAGAGAGGGAGAGGGAGAAGAAAAGGAAGGGAGAGAGAGAGGGAGAGGGAGAAGGAGAAGGAAAGGAAGGGAAAGGGAGAGAGAGAGAGAGAGAGAGAGAGAGAAGGAAAGGAAGGGAGAGGGAGAGGGAGAGGGAGAGGGAGAAGGAAAGGAAGGGAGAGGGAGAGAGGGAGAGGGAGAGAGAAGGAAAGGAAGGGTGAGTGAAAGTGAAAGTGAAATGAAGAGATAGAAAGAGAGAGAAAGAGAAGGAAGGACACTGCCGCCCCCGCACACCCAGGCACCACTGCTCACCTGCTGCCACCGGTGTGTCTCCAAACAAGTGCCGGGATACACTGCAAGCCACCAGGTCTGCAACCTGTAACCGAGGCAAGAGTCAATCATGTCAGAGTCCATCCCACTGCACACGGCAACAATGCCTGTCCGCCCCTGCGCACACATGCAGCCGCACCCTACCCCCTCCCGCCAGCCAGCGCGGGCTGTCCGCCCTTGCGCACCCAGGCCCCACTGCTCACCTTTTGCCGACGGTGTGTCCAACAGGGGGCACACCACGTGCCCGTGCAAGCTCCAGGCCCCGGTCCCGCCACCATGGCATGCTCCACATCATGCGGACCTGCACCGTGGCCCAGCAGGTCCCACACATGGTGCTGAGTCCTGAGGCATCAATGGCAGAGATCACATCACTGCACACATCATCATCGCAGGCTGCACACCCGCTCAGCAATTTCGGTGCCACTAACCCTGTGCAACCCCAGTCAGCGCCACATGGTGGTAGGCCTGTGACGGCCGCAAGGCCTCGGGTGCCACTAACCCTGTGCAACCCCAGTCAGCGCCACGTGGTGGTAGGCCTGTGACGGCCGCAAGGCTTTGGGTGCCACCAACCCTGTGCGCAACAACTCATGGGCCCTTCATGATTGAGCTCCGTGGTACGTCCGTCATCCAGTCACCTCCGGCAGTGGGGAATGTGACGTTGCCGGCCCCTCATATACTCGGGGTCACATGGCCTGTGACGCCTGCGCCGGATGGGTGTGGTGTGTGTGCAAACCTGCCCTCAGGGAGTGGCCGCGACATGCTGACAACTAGACCAGCGACCTGCAGAACACTAGCGTGTAAACCTGTGACATGTGGTAATGTGCCCCCCCCTCGGAGCGTAAGAGGAGTGGTCTGTCCTGGCGTATGCCGGACCAGCGCAGGGCTTGCAACAACGACTCGGGGGCTGTGGGCGTGGTGCAGTCCATGTCCGGACAAGGAAGTGACTAATGCGTGTGTCCCTTTTGTGGTGTCTACGGCACCCACAACGCAATCAGCAACGTAGCACACTGTGACTGGTATCCCACTAGATGAGCATCATTGACGTTAGGGGGAATCACTGACCCTACATTCATCCACACATTCATACTTGAATGATGAAAGACATGACACAGCAGTGCGTTCCTGAATGTTTATTGCACATCCAGTGGAGTTCAGCAGCTGGAGCAGTACAGGGCCATGCCAACCCCACTTCACAATATGGGCCCGTGGAGGGCCAGCCAGAGTCCATCGGGGAATGACAAGGACAGATGATGAGGAAGAGTACAGTCCGCAGTCTGGGCGCCGTGTCATTGGTCACCAAACAGGATATGGAAGTCCATGTCGTGGTCCAAGGTGAGTGCCGCAGAGTGTATCGGGGGTCAGTGGGAGGTCATGGGGCCATGTGCGGCACCAAGGAGCAACAGGCCAGGTGGCGGAAATGAATGCTAGTGCCTACTTCTGATCCCAAATCCAGCCACGTCCTCGTCCTTGGATGTGTGCCCTGCCCCACCTGTGAGTGGTGCTGTTCCGGGTGCAGCACTGTGTGCCACTGACACATCAGGGGCCGGAGGTGGATTGCCGGCCGCTCTGTGTGGCAGTGATGCATCAGGTGCTGGAGGTGGAATGTCTGCCGCAATGTGGGGCACGGACACACCAGTGGGCGGAGATGTGGATGGTGTAGGGGCAGCAGCATTCATCCGCGCCACGCCTTGTGGCAGCAATGCCATGATGAGGACATGCAGGGCAAGGTAGATCCCAGCTACATTTCGCTGATGTGCAGCGGTGGCTGCCATCCTTTCCGCCTCCATCCGCACCATATCCTCCATGAGCCTCCGCAAGCGTGCCATCTCGTGGCTGAGATCGCTGGAGCCACTCTGAGCGGACAGGTGCTCTTGTCTCCGAGTCATGACTCCAGCAATGTCAGCCAGGGCTCGTTGGTGACCATGGAGTTGCGTGTGGGTGTCCTTTAGGGACTGGAGGTGGTCCCTGATGGGACTCAGACACCCATGGATGGCATCCAGTTTGGTAGCCATGAGGTCGAACCCCACCCGCACCTGCTCAGCCATCTCCCTCTGGACCTCCAACACACGGCGTTGGAAGGCCATGTGTTGTTCAGGGGGGTCTTGGGAGACAGCTGGGGTTGTGGGTGCCTCCTGCTGGGTGGTTTGTGGAGTGGGTGGGGTCTCCTCGATGCAGCTGGGCTGCCCTGGTCCTGGAGGTGATTGGCGGATGAGTTCCATGAGGTCTTGGAGGGCTTGGGTGTCGATGCTGGTGGTGTCCTCCTCGTCATCAGTGAAGAGTGGCTGGGACTGCTCTGCAGGTGGCGTTGACGGTGCCCCTGCAATGTGAAGGGGAGATGCTGTGTTACAATGTGTCCTCATGTATGTGGCCGCATAGTACATGATGACATTCAGACAGCATGGCAATTGTGACAGTGTGTAGATCAGGACCATGTTCCAGAGTCATTGTGGGTGTGCACTGTGCTCTGCTTGATTGTGCATGTGTACCATTGTGGCCATCTCCCCCGTACCCCCAGTACCTGGTGGTTACTCACCCTGTTGCTGTGGTGTTGTGTCATGTCGAGCAGTGTCCGGTCCCCCAACTCCTGCCACGGTCTCCACACTGATGACTGTCGACACCAGCTCCTCCATGTCATCCAGCTCCAGCTGTGGCGCTGGGCTCCCACCTCCAGTCTGCATTGCTGCCTTCTGGTTGCCTGCGAGTTTCTCCTTGGTCTTGCACTTGGTGTCAATCCATCGCCTCTTGACCTCGTCCATTGACCTCTTGTGCTCTCCGACAGCATTCACCTTGTCCACGATGGCCCGCCATAATCCATTTTTGGTGCCCAATGACACATTGGAGGCGACGAACAGTTGTTGATGGTGTTCTATCGCCTCCGTGACCAGGATCCTATTCTCCTGCGGACTAAACTTCGTCTTCCTCTTCTTCTTGTCCTTGCCCTTCCTTGTCCCAGAGGTCCCGGGCTGGTCGTCCGGGGTGCTTGTGGGGTTGCGCTCGTCCTCTGCGCCTGCTCCGGCTGCCTCCATGGTGCTTCGGTGTTGGTCATTTTGTGTTTGTGTGTTTTTTCTCCTTTTGTAGTGATTTTCCCGCCTGCCGTGTGTGTATGGCAGGCCTGGCCCTGCTTATCGCTGATTTCCTCATCGCGAATGGGCTCATTGCACGTTTTTTGGTGTTGGGGTTTGTGTTTTTATCTCCGTCGAGGTGGATGTATCGCGGACATTGTCCGCGTTTTCGGGAGACTATCGCATGGTACCGCCATGTTGTGAATTCCACGTTAACAAGGGGTTATTTTCCCGTGATGGACTGCGATGTGTAAAGTTGCGTTAACATTTTTTGGAGATGTTTAGCACACGTTCTTGTGAATATACCCCTATATCTTTTTAGTTCATTCTGGGAATGTGATAATGGGATTTAATTAATAGCATCCTTTCAGAAATTATTTCTATTTTTTTCAGTTTTAATGTAGAATAGGCATAATCCAAGACAATGTTAGAACAATTTACAGGGACTTGATGTGATCGAGGGCCGGCTTTCGGGCGGTACGACCAGGGGCAGACACACCTGGTGGTAGGCTCAGGGGTTGGAGGGGCTCTGTGTCTGGAAATAACTTATGGGTTTAAAAGCACCTGCTGCAGAGTTCCTTGTGTGGCCAGCAGTCTTGAGGCAACAATAAAAATGTCATGATAACTCTGGTGATTAAGGTCCCTGCTGGAGAGAGTTTTCAGTTTCGTCTAGTGTCAGTTTTGACTCATCATAAAGTAGTGCAGGGGGTTAATATGCCTACTGAAAAGAATGTGTACCATGCAGATCAAAGAACTGAATTTTATATCGATAGTTCAGTGGTTTACCTCTTTTGTCACTGAGATCCTTTTGTTACTCTAATATAGCACTTATGAACTGTCAGTAAAGAGCTGCATGCAAACTGCATGTTATAGGTTAGAACGTTATGTTTTTCCCCCAGTCATTTATTTGCCTTATGCTGCTAAAAGGTTTCATTTGGGTGGAAATACATTCTTATTAATAAAGGTAACTCAAATCTCTGTGGTATGTTTTAAATTCTAAGTTTATGCTTCTCCAGCTCAAACACTCTTGAACACTACTGCCTACTAGTATGGTTGGCATGTGACCTCATTGTCTTATCCAACATTTCGCATGCACTAATATACGCCTGTATGATTCATTGTCTCTGTATAATGTGTCTGTGATGTAAAGTGCTCTATCACTCTACACTGGTATTAATAACACTATAAAACAAATGAAATATATGCCACAGTGGGCTGTGAAGAGATGAGAGGCACTTTTGGAGGGTGGTAGTGAAAGAATTCATGGACAAGGAGGTCATTGAATGCGTCGCAAAAATAGAATGCTGCATCAGGCACTAACAGAGCTAAAGCTGGCCCTGATGTGATCTAATAATAAGAATTACAATTCACAGTGGTTCCTACTGTGGAAAAATGTTCATGCATATGTAGAAAGGGCAAATGGTGGTGGAGGAAAATAAAGCGAAAATCCATGTGCACATTCCTAAATTAAGTGGTTATTGCAGCTGCTCCATAGATGAGTGTAAGCAGAGGCTATAATGACTATGAAGGCATTATGAGTAGAAGTGATACTAAATTGAGAGTGGGTACATAGGTTCAACAAACATTTTCCAGCATAAGTGATTTTTCAGGAACATTTTAAAAGATATTAGAGCAAGGGCAATGCCTCATGGTAGAACAAATCTGTCAGAAATCAGAGCAGCCTTGGATTCACCTTTGATCAGTGCTCTTGTATGCTTTTGGCAATATGTTAAATGGAGATAGTCATTTGGAACAGGCTATCCTTTACAACACTTTGAAAGACAGTACTATATGACTGGCGCTGCCAAACAGCTTATAGCTCAAACCTGGAAGTCTCCGTCTGCTCCCTCAACAGCGTCCTGGATTACACAGCTTTGGCACACCATTGCCATGGAGCAAATGCTCACAAAAAGTCTTTCACAGGTAAAATGTTACTCTGCCTATAGACACCTCTTAGTGATTACATGTACCGCTTAGAATACTTATGCTTACAACCCTCCAGATGTGACGCCCTTCATCAGTTTGACACGTCGGGGCAGGGGCCATTCCCCCGCCCCTTCTGAGGACCTGCAGCTTGGAGATTATACTGCATCCAGAGTCCCGCTCCCTCGTACACTTCCACAAACAAGAGCCCCCGGCTGGAGACCCCTGACCTTCCTTGGCTTCCCCCAATTCCCCACCCCCGCTGTCTCTGTTTGTTCATCTGTTGCATTTTTCACCTAGGCATGCACCGACACAGGAACAAAGCCCTATGTCCTTTCCCCAGGATCCCCTGGTCTTGTAACCAGGAGCAAATTGGCAAACTGCAGGTCCTCTCCTTCCCTGTGGTTCGGGACAGCTTCAATGTGTTTACAGCACACTGTTCTGTTTGTTTTGCCACTGCTATGCAAATGCCTATTGATGCTCCTGCTCTTTCAACTGCAAATGCGTTGTACCATTGTAAACATTTCAATAAACAGATCTTGAGTAAAAAAAGACAGTGCTAAATTTATATAACTATTTTCTGGCAGACTTTCTTTCTGTTTTTGTGTTTCCGTTATTGCTGTTTTCTTTTTAATATCATGAAGAAAGCCGATGCAGTTTATTTTTGTGTTGCATATAACCTACATGTTTTTTTCTTCTATTAGGAATTATGAATACACTTTAAAAATCTATTTTTAAAGTCAAACTGCAATATGTACAGACTAATCAGTATAATAAGTTTGTTATACTTATTTGAGGTCGCACTGTTTTGAATACCTATAATCCTTCAATAGCAAGGAAAACATACATGGTACAAGGTTATTATTATGCGGAGAACTATCCTACCAGGATGATCGATTTTTCTTTGTTGTCTTGCACACCTTTAAGGAGATCAATCATTAGTTCTTCTAAAACTCAGGTTGTCACAGAAATGTGGCTGCATTAAATACATAGAAGGATAGCATCACATCTGTAGTAGTATAGGTGTATGGCTTAGCCTTGATATGATTCTAATTGGCATGATATGCATACAACCGATATAGCAGGTTAGAATGACAGCGATGTTATATCGCGCATTGCGATATGTTGTTGTGGGTGTGTTCATTGTGCCCTGACGTTCGGGGGAGAGCTGCGCCTTCCCCGTGTACGTGTACTGTTTGTTTTGGCCCACGCTGTGCGGTCGGGGTTAATAAATGACTGTGCACGTGTGCAGGGGCTCAGAGCTTGCACACGCAGAGACAGAGAAACACCTAATTCAGCGTGCTCGTATTTCTTACGGCCTACTGTAAGGTTGTGCTCCTCTCAATAAAAGCGCTGCACTCTCAGCATTGTGTAAGGCTTGTTTATTTAATTAACTTCTTCTTTTACAGGAGAGCGCCGGGAAACGCGTCCGTACCGCTCTAATCTCGGCGCTGAATCGGCGCCCAAAATGGCGGCCGCGCTCTAGGTCATCGCGCGGACGCGCGACCACTAGAGCGCAACACTACATATCTCCCTTCTTTACGGGACACACAACAACAACATAACATCTTGATAAAAGTCTAAGAGTCTCTCGGCCTGAAGTTACTTCACTTCTCCCAGATCATAGTCTCTGTATTTGGCTGGCCTTACCACGGTTCTCCCTGCCCGTGTTCGTCTTACCGGAGTGGAGGTGGAACTTTCCACCCTTCCTTCTGCTCGGCTTGCCAGTGTCTCTCCAAGTCCTTTAGGGCTCTCTCTCTCGGGAGCCTTGCCTTTGTCCTCCTGCCATTCATCTGCGATGAGATTTTCGTCCTCTTCCTGCTCCACTCTATTTCCTTCTACCCCAAGGTCCCTCTCTCCTTCTCCTGGGGCTGCGTTTCCTGCAGGTGAACTTGGGTTCTCTTGTGTCCTTGATCTTTCCTCTCTGTCCCACTGCAGTATCTTATTGCACTTGGACATGCGATCTTGCGACCAGACGTTCCCATCACTTAGCAAGGCTGCTCTGTTGTACACCTGTTCAACTTTCATGGGCAAGCTGTATTTGCTGTCTCCTTTCCTCCTTAATTGGGCAAGTTTGACTCTGACCCACTCCCCTTTTCCAGGGACGTCCCCTTCACATTGCGTCTCTTATTGTACTGCTCAGTGTATGTTCTCTGTGCTCTCTCCAAGTTGTGGTGAACTACTGCCGGGGACCATTTACTTGTGACAGTCTTTTCCTTCCATGCTAGATTGTCCTTAGTGAGCGGATCACGTCCCCTTAGGATTTGGAACGGGCTGTATCCTGTGCCAGTCGGTGTGATTCGGTAGGCCCACAGCATACTCCTCACTTCCTTCTCCCAGTCCTTCCCCACTCCTATGGCTGATTGTATGGAACCCATTATTACTCGGTTAAACCTTTCGGCCAGACCATTTCCCGCCGGATGGTAGACCGATGTGTGTTTGATTTGGACGCCATTTCGTTCCATGTAATGGTTCCACTTATCCGATGTGAATTGAGGTCCATTGTCACTCAAAATGGAGCAGGGGATGCCCTCTCTGAGGAAGGTAGCTGTGAGAAACCTAAGAACTGTCTCTGTATCCATCACCTCCTGTATATCCAATTCGGGCCACTTTGAATACCGATCTATGAGAACTACTACGTATTTCGGGGTTCCCTCTGCATCCAACACTGGACCAAGAATGTCTATTGACAGTTCCTCCCAAGGGTTGGCAGGGTTGTCGAACTTCCCTAGTGACCGGCGTAGTAACGTTTGTGATTTATCCGCTCTTTGGCACTGGTCACATTCTCGAACATGCCTCTCGATATGACTGTCCATTGCGGGCCACCAGTACATCTGTTTGGTTCTCAACTTCGTCTTCACGATGCCCAAGTGCCCTTCATGTAACACTGCCAACAGGTGTGGTATTAACGACGCGGGGGGAACTACTCTCTCTCCTCTAAACAGGAATGTACCCTGGTCTCCTACGGATAACTCCTCCCGCACTTCAAAGAATTTCCTCTGTTCCGCCTTCAGGTGCCTTTTTCGGGCCACCCTTGTAGTATGAAGTCCTTGATTTCCTTGACGTCCTTGTCAATTTCATAGGCTTGTTTCCATTCCTGACCGCTTATAACTATTTCATGATCTTCCATGAATGCCACCCTGACTTCGTCCTCGTCCGTACTTGCAGGAGCTTCCTCCATAGCTGAAGCTCGGCTGAGGTAATCTGCCACTTTATTCTTGGCTCCTGGGATGTATTCCACATCATACCTGTAGTCTAACAATTTCAGGGTCATTTTTGCGATGCGGGGTGTGGCGCTCGCGTGCCCGCAGGACGTTAGTACTTTGACTAGGGGATTGTGGTCCGTTTTGAGTTGAAATCTTGTGCCCCATATAAATTGGCGGAATTTCGCCATGGCCCATACCACAGCCAGCATCTCTTTTTCTATCACGCTGAACTTCTGTTCTTTTGGTGATAATGCTCTCGATGCAAAGCTGATGGTCGCCAGCTCTCCGTTCATCCTTTTCTGCATAAGAACTGCCCCTAGGCCTTTGTCGCTCGCGTCTGTGGTCAAAATGGATTCTCCTTGCGGATCATATCCTTGTAGGGGAACTGCTTTGCTGATATCCTCCTTGATTTTCTGAAACTCCCCTTGCGCCTCCTCTGTCCACCTGAAGGCTGTTTTGTCTCGTATGAGTAGTCGCAGGTGGTGTGTCTTGGTGGCGAAGTGTTGCACAAATTTGCTGTAATATTCGGCCATCCCTAAGAATGATCTCACTTCTTCCTTGCTCGTTGGTGCAGGTGCTTCACATATCGCTTTGACATTGGCATGTTTGGGCGTGATGCCTTGGTCACTGATCTCATGACCCAAGTATGTTACCGACGCCATTCCCAATCTGCACTTCTCCCATTCTGCTGTCAGGCCATTCCTTTCTAAGATTTGTAACACCGTTGCTAGCTTTTTGTTGTGGTCGGCTTGGTCTTTGCCCATTACCAAGATGTCGTCTTGGAAGTATTGTACTCCCTCTATATCCTTGAACAGTTTGTGCATCAACTTCTGGAATACCGCCGCTGCTGATGCCAGGCCAAAAGGCATCCTGCGGAATTGGTAGCATCCAAATGGTGTTATGAAGGATGTAAGTTTCCAGCTCGTGTGATGCAGGGCTATTTGATGATATGCCGAGGCGAGATCCACGGTAGAAAACCATTTTATACCCTTTGTCTTTGCCAGCATTTCGTCTATTCTGGGTAATGGGAATTTTTCCACTATTATGCACTTGTTCAATTCGCGCAGGTCCACGCACAACCGAACTTTGCCGTTGGGTTTCCTCGCTACCACCAACGGGGCCAGCCATTCCGAACTGTTTATTGGTTCTATGATCCCTTCGTCTTCCAATCTTTGTAGCTCTTGTTGTACTGCTTCTCTGATTGCTAGCGGTATGTTCCTCACTTTGTGGGATACTGGTTTGGCATTTTCCTTAAGATCAATTCTGTGTGTAAATTTCGTTAGTTTTCCCACTCTGCCTCCGAATACTATGTGGAATTCGCCTTTCATCCTTTCGAAGTTTGATTGGTTGTCTGCGCTGGTCATCAGGACTTGCGTGTCCCCTCCTGGGTTCAATTGTATGCCCAACTCGCCTTGATCCATCCATCCAAGAACAGAAGGCCCTTTTTCAGCCACGTATAATTTGCACTCTGCGCTGCGATTCTTGAACTCGAATTTCAGGACTCGATATCCCACCATCTGGATGGGTTCCCCTGTGAATGTGACCGGACGTATGTCTGGGGGTTCGAGGTGTGATCCCAGGCTGGGTTTGAAGTTCTCGCTCCACACCGTCCGTTGAATGATGGTATACGGAGATCCGGAGTCCGCCACCATTTTGATCCGGACTCCTCCCACTACCATGTCGCATTGTGGTTTCTTGGAGCGGCTGCCTTCTATGCCTAGCACCTGTCCTTCAATGCACAGCACATTGTCTTCTTCTTCTTCTCCTTCTTCTTCTTCACCTCTCCCGTCTTGTGCTACGTACTTGACCGTTGACCTCTTCACCTTGCGGCGACACACCTTTTCATAGTGCCCTACGATTCCGCAGTACATACATTTGGCTCGGAAGGCCGGACATCGTTTATCATATGCCGCGTGGGATGGACTGCCGCACCTGTAGCACGTGGTTGTGCCCTCCTTGTTCGATTTCTGTGCTTGTGTGGATCGTGGAGTCCATCTGTTCTGTGCTCTCCCTTCTGCCGCCATCTTTTTTCTTCTCTCTGGCGGTTCTGTTTCCGTGACTCTGTTGACCATGGGCCGCTCTGTATTTTCTTTTTTCGCTGCCTCAGCACATCTCTTCGATAGTTCCGCCTTTTTCACCATGGCTATGACTTCCTTCAGGGTAGCATCCCCATTCACCCACAGTTTATCTTGGATATTGGCACCAAATTTGCATGTGATCGCTAACTTCTTTAACGCCGCAACGTAGTCGTCTATGGACTCATCCCCTGCTTGTTTCCTCTGTTGGAAGTTATATCTGTCAATGGACGTGCACACTGCCGGTCTGTAATGGTTGTTTAGGTCTTCAATCGCGTGTTGGAATACATCGTCATCTGCGTCCGGCCGTTGTGTGGGGACCAGGTTCTGGAAGACTCTGATTCCCTCCGGGCCTAAGTTGTGGAGCAATATTCTTTTCTTCCTCTTGCTGGGGAATGCTTCTCCACTTTCATCTTCTATAGCCTCTAGATAGTTCATGAAGTATTCTCTCCAATCTTCCCATTTCATCAATGGTTCGCCTGGTTTTGGTAGGAAGGGTATTGGTGTCGTGAGTGAAGACGCCTGCGCACACATTGCGGCGCTCCTTTCCGGTATAGCTTCGTCTCCCCTTGGACTGCCCGGTGCACCTGTGCTTCTGGGATGTGTGCGGTCTTGATGGGGCCCTGAGGCTCCCCTGTCGCTGTGCTGCACCGCTTCCGCCAGGGCCCTGGATGTCCTATAGGAGGATCTAGAGGGGTGACGTTCTGCTTCCCCATGTGTTCTACCCTCCTATGTTGCAGGCTGTGTACCCTCTCTTGATTGCGACTACCTGCTCCGTGGGTGCTGGCTTGCGGTAGTGCTGTCCTCTGCCATGCTCTCCTGCTGTGTCACGGCCCTTAACCAGTGGTCTTCGTGGCCTGCCTCGCTGAGTACTCCGGTGGGTCCTTGTGTCGCTCCTCTCCTCTCCTTATTTATTTATTTATTTTTTTTTTTTTTTCTGGTCCCAGTCTCGTCGCCACTGTAAGGTTGTGCTCCTCTCAATAAAAGCGCTGCACTCTCAGCATTGTGTAAGGCTTGTTTATTTAATTAACTTCTTCTTTTACAGGAGAGCGCCGGGAAACGCATCCGTACCGCTCTAATCTCGGCGCTGAATCGGCGCCCAAAATGGGGGCCGCGCTCTACGTCATCGCGCAGACGCGCGACCACTAGAGCGTGACACTACACCTACGTGCCCCAAATTGTTGCGGTCTTTACCAGCGAGTGTTCTGATGTCAAGAACGCCGCCTATGCGACCGAGAACATAACAAGCGAGACGAAGAACGGTCATTTATTCTGCTTAGAGACATCAATCTACTATGTGATTGGAGGTTGTCCTAAAAATACCAGATGGTAGATTAGACTTTGTAATTTATATATGGGGTGCTCGGTAAGCAACTGTTTATAGATCACAAAAATGATGGCACAATAGTGGACCTTGTGTTCACTAATGAAATTTGGGCCACTAATGTCATCAGTTCCTATATACTGAGCACTAGAGAATAAGGTCTAAAATAAAAAATATTCAAGATGCTGACGTATAAACCAAAGATCTGGGATTTAAAAAAAGGAAACTTCACTAAGATGTTGAGGGCATAGAGTAAAACGGTCCAAGTTCACCTCTGCATTTTAATAACTGTGTTTCTGCCCCATGTTTTGACTTTCACTGATGACAGAGACCTTTGTTTTTGGCTGAGTCCGTGTGTGCTCATTCTTGGTAGCTTATCTTCCACTGCACCAGATGCATCACTAGGACCAACTCTTATCACAGCATACTTGGTGACAAAAATGTAGGCAACGCAAAAATGCTACAATCTAACAGACAACAAGCAACTATCTACTGAAACAGTCTCTGAACATCAAACTAAAAGCTTACTGTATGTGCAACAAGCACACCCAGATTCCTTCTAATTCACCTCCAATAGGCTATTTAAGCACTCCTGTTGTAAACTGCTCTCTGTTTCCTAGCTCCATTTCTCATAAATATATCTTTCCCTACTTTGGCCTAACACAAATGACACAGGCATCCCAGACTCTTGTCATATCCTGAGTGGACTACTTAAATGAACCCCACATTGAACTTTTTAAAAAGCGAATTGTCCAGCTACAAAGTGGACAGAATCTAACAGCCTTACATATACTCAAGCAGATAGGATTATATTAACCCTGTTCTAAAATCTCTTAATTGACTGACTCTGGCAATAAAAATATCCTTTAAATCCCTCTGCATTGAGCACTGGGGAGTTGTGGGATGGGATAGTCTAAATTTCTTACAATCCAAACAAAGGAAAAATCTTGGCACCATGCCCAATACACTCCTCTCGGCAAAAATCTTACCTAGATGATAGCTCCTACTCAACGCAGTCATAAAAGCTATGGAATGTTCTGCTAAAGGAGATAAGGATCATCAATATTCATCAGAAATTTGGAAGAGAACTAAAGGCCCAACATTTCCCAAATGCCAGACTAACATGCACCCATGCCTCAACCGATGGTTTGTATTTGCCTCTTGAGATTCCTTCTGCATATAACCACAAGATTAAGCCACAAGTATATGCCATTGCAACAAGCTGGCAACACAATCTCTGGGCTTTACAGATGGCACCAAAAGCCAACACTAATAGTTATGACTGTTACCAACACCCTTCTCCCAACTATGGAATACAAAAGGAGTAACATTTACCTGACTATCTGGAACATGCGTTAAGGTCCCTACAAGAGGCACAAAGTGCCATAAAAAAGGTTACAATATAGTACAATGCAATAAAACACAAGTCAGAATAATAAGCTCCTAACACAAGGAGAAGCATTGAAGCAAAACTGGCAACAGACAGAAGCACTATCTGTAAAACTGGCAACACCAAATGAAATGCCAGTGAATATGGACCATGTTCAGTGGTCGAAGTGGGCAGGATCGGCAGGACACGGCGTGCTCCTACTTTTTTAGTTTAATGGAATCCGGTCCCCTACTTTTTTATTTTAAAACACTTTTGCTGGAAATTTCATCTTTTTCTGACATTTTTCTATTCCAAAGTGCAGCCTCGTTATGGAGAAAAAAAAGTTTCAAATACGACTAACTAAATAAAGCAAGAGAGAATGGTCGCAAAGTGGCCAGATTGTTTTTATTCACACCCAAACACATTAGTGCCTCTTTACAGAGTTTGCCAGTGAAGCGCTACTTTAGTTTCTCATGTTTCTTTTAACAACATTGTTTTCCCCGGGTGGGGAAGTGCACCATTCCTGGAGGTACTTCAATACCTGGTTGATGCTTGGAGTGGAAAATGTTTAATGTGATCATTATTACCTGTTTTCCTTATTTTAGTTTATAGAAATGTTAACAGCGACTCTGTGTTAAGGGATGTGTGGTCTTTTTTAGGCGTGGCCATAGTTCACAGAGTATGCAGCAGAATGTGGCCCGAAGTGCCGTTCGCGCCGATCTTCCTGCCGCTCGAGTAGAAATTCTACCTCAGCTGCATCTTGCGCTCGCCAACTTACCATTGGCGAACACAAGCGAGGAAAAACGTCTGCTGTGCTACACGAAGCAGAGTTTTCTTCACTCCGTGAGCTCTGTGGAGTGCAGAACACTCCACAAACTCTTCGAACAGAGCAGAGTTCAATGCCCAGGCCTAGGGGGTCAATTCCGATCTCGGTCGGTAGGGCTCCGAATCGGATTCGGCTTTACCGGATCCGAGTCGGAGGCTGTGTTTCCGACCGATTCGTACAGTCGTCCGAGCGAGCAAGTACGATGCGAGCGAACGCGAAATTGCCGACCGACTCGTTTCTGGGTCCGAACCGCTCCGTCCGACTTGTTCGCACTCGATCCGTGGCGCGCAATGGAGACGTTTTACGACCGAGCCAGTACGATGCACGATCCGGACAGCCGGATCGAGTCGGAGCCTCCTACACGAAAAAGCACCCGGACGCGGACCCCCCTTCACCCGTAGCCGTACGAGTCGGACACATGGGGGACCCATGGGTCCCCCCTATACATGCGTGTACGGTGCGGATGGCACCAACGTGTACCCACTACAGGGGGCCCCCTTGTGCGCAATGTACCCATTGAGTCAATGGGAGCCCATGTACACGTCGTACGACCGGCTCCCATTGACTTCAATGGGAGTCCGACCGAACCAAGTCCGGCAGCATACGGCCGCATCGTACTCGTTCGGTCGGACTGCAGGGGTCCGGCTCGGTCGGAAAACAATCCGGATCCGGATCGGTCGGAGAGCTTTCCGACCCAGATCGGAATCGGCCCCCTAGTCTCTTTAAACCATACCGCTTACGTTTTTTAAGGATATAAGCAATGGACATTGAAATTGGTCTCTTCCAGGCCATGTAGTCATGTCCTTAACTTTTCAGGCAAAAACACTCATTGATTTCTGAATAATTAGTGTAAAAGCGTTACGGTAATCATGCTGTTTCTGCTTACGTTTCACATGCTTTACTTAATCTTGCACTCCCTATGAGTGTTTGCTTTTTCCAGGATGTTATTACTTTTTTTTTTAAGCAGAATATTACTTGTCTTGCCTAGTGCATCATTTGAATTGAGTTGCATCCAGGTCTTTATAGCAGGGCCCAATTGGTTTGTAGCTGAAGGCAGTCAGAGTTTCTCTCAGAAGGGCAGTATGGTGTTCAGTCGGGGAGAGGATGTGGCACTACAGCCAGAGCTGTGTAATTTGGAACTGGGGAACCAGGTTCAGCTTTCATGATCAGTCCACCAGACCACTCTCCTGAGGGTACACATTCCGATGCTAGACCTTACACAGCCCGCTAGACCTTAGAAGCCCTGGTGTCTTAGCACCAGCAGGTGGACCCTAGCGGTGACAAGTGTAGGTTAACCTTGAACGCCTGTCCACCATAATTCTTACTGAAGTTCATCTACAATTGTGCGGGCAGGCCTACGTAGCAGCACACCCTAGAGCGACAGTGACTCTGTCACTGAGGTCACAAGACCCGTGAGGCCAGTCTGCCTCACCCATTGGTACCTCCATTGGCCTTGTTTTAGCAGTAGTAGTGCAACTCACCAGGGATCGGCAATGCAGGATTTTCACGCACCCCAAACTAACTTTGCAAACTTCACGGTCTCTCTGCTTCATGCGCAAGCACTTTTAACATGTGCTGCCTGCTTTGGGGGTACTGGAAATATGCAGCAATGAAGGACAAAATTATGTCAGAGTGTTGACTAAATTATGCAGCAAAAAAAGGCTGCAGCGTAATGCGGTACATTTTGTAATACTTTATTATTTTGACATTTTTACACATAACACTCTCTGCAAGGATGTTTCCTCCCAAGTACCAGTGTAACATGCAAATGCAGCTGTGAGAAAGGTGACCAGTCAACGTTTGCAAAGGGCCCTCCACTACGCAGCAATACAAGTCACATTTTTATGTAACTTTTGATCTGTTTGAGCTACAAGCAATTTTTTTGATAAATCATCAAATTATGCAGCAGATGATGAACTATGTGACAAATACGCAGAGCCATAATTATGTGGAAAACATTTGCAACCTAGGAAATTTTGCCATTAATGTTTGAACTGCTCTTGTGGAACAAGAGAGGAGAAGTGCAGATGACAGAAACTGCATGGCTCACAGACAAATGAAAAGTGGGCGCATTTCAGATATTCTGTGATTAGAAACATATCCCACTTTGTTAATGTATTTTAATGTCAATATCTCGTATTAAACCTTAAATAGACATGTATCCATTGGTTGAATTAAATAACATAATAAGCTGTAACTGGTCAGTGAAATACCAAACAAATACTAAAAATTGGCATGTTTTGCTCTTTCTGGCCATACCTCTGACTCCGCCCACTGACCCAATCCTCAGGTTATTCCTGCCTTCTGATTCTCCACCCACTGTTCCCCTGCTTTTTTTTCTGCACTTCGACCACTGGCCATGTTACACTGAAAAATCGATGTATGTCACCTAAAGGAGAACGGAGAACCTGGTTTTAAGTGATAGATTATCGACGCCCAAAATATCCCATACACAAATATCGAGTCATAAATATCGATGTCAAAAATATCGACATCCTATATTTATAATGGTAAGTATAAAAATATCGGGGAGAAAAATATTGATGTAAAAAATATCGATGTACAAAATATCGTTTTTTATATATATAAAAAATAATGTTAAATATATTAAATAATAAAATTAACTTAAAAAATATTTAGATTTGATGTTCATTTTAACAAATATAAGAAATAAATGTAATTAAAAAAAATTTAAACATAAATATATATAATGTAATATGTATATATTTACTTTAAAACAATCAATAAACTAATAAAACATTTTTTTTAAATGTTATAAATATATAAAACATTACAAATAATATATATATATATATATATACATACACCTATAACATAAAATCAAATAAAAGAAACATTATATTATAAACTAAAACATTAAAATATTTAATAGTTTTTAAACTTACATTTTACACATAGGGAAAGTGTTGGATAGCGTAGGGGTAAAAATTACTATTCCCACCCAGTGAGTGCAACAGTAGGGAAAGTGTTGAATAGCAGAGAGGTAAAAATTACTATTCTCACTACAGTGAGTGCAACAGTAGGGAAAGCGTTGGATAGCGGAGGGGTAAAAATTACTATTCCCACTCCAATGAGTGCAACAGTAGGGAAAGTGTTGGATAGTGGAGGGGTAAAAATTACAATTCCCACTCCAGTGAGTGCAACAATAGGGAAAGTGTTGGATAGCGGAGAGGTAAAAATTACTATTTCCACTCCAGTGAGTGCAACAGTAGGGAAAGTGTTGGAGAGCGGAGGGGTAAAAATTACTATTCCCACTCCAATGAGTGCAACAGTAGGGAAAGTGTTGGATAGCGGAGGTGTAAAAATTACTATTCCCACTCCAGTGAGTGCAACAGTAGGGAAAGTGTTGGATAGCGGAGAGGTAAAAATTACTATTCCCACTCCAGTGAGTGCAACAGTAGAGAAAGTGTTGGATAGCGGAGGGGTAAAAATTACTATTCCCACTTCAGTGACTGCAACAGTAGAAAAGTGTTGGATCGCGGATGGGTAAAAATTATTATTCCCACTCCAGTGAGTGCAACAGTAGGGAAAGTGTTGGATAACGGAGAGGTAAAAATTACTATTCCCACTCTAGTGAGTGCAACAATAGGGAAAGTGTTGGATAGCGGAGGGGAAAGAATTACTATTCCCACTCCAGTGAGTGCAACAGTAGGGAAAGTGTTGGATAGCGGAGGGGTAAAAATTACTATTCCCACTCCAGTGAGTGCAACAGAAGGGAAAGCGTTGGATAGCGGAGGGGTAAACATTATTATTCCCACTCCAGTGAGTGCAGCAGTAGGGAAAGTGTTGGATAGCGGAGAGGTAAAAATTACTATTCCCACTCCAGTGAGTGCAACAGTAGGGAAAGTGTTGGATAGCAGAGGGGAAAAAATTACTATTCCCACTCCAGTGAGTGCAACAGTAGGGAAAGTGTTGGATAGCGGAGGGGTAAAAATTACTATTCCCACTCCAGTGAGTACAACAATAGGGAAAGTGTTGGATAGCGGAGGGGTAAAAATTACTATTCTCACTCCAGTTAGTGCAACAATAGGGAAAGTGCTGGATAGCAGAGGGGTAAAAATTAATATTCCCACTGAAGTCAATTTAAAATTAAAATCAAACAAAATATCAACTACAACACAAAAGATGTTAAAAAACAAAAAAAGAAAACATATATATATAAAATATTTTAAAAACATAGAAACATATTATAAAGTTAAAAAATAAAAAAATTACCTACAAAGATGATTTAAAAAAAAACCACAGATCTAGATTTTTAAAAAAGTGTACCTCCATAATTAACATAATTAATTATCAATTAAACAATTATTATTAATTACTACAAAAATTAAAACAGATACAAATTAATTTACTCACCAAACGTTACACCTACAAAAAACAAAATCCACACACAAAATAAAAATAAACAATTACCATGAATATTTATCAATTAATGAATTAATATTAATGACCAACTAATTATTAATTAATTAAACCTACATTACTTTTCACCCTTTACCCCAATAAGCACCACAACACACACCTAAAAATCCTTACACAATTTCCATAACTAATTTTACATTAATACATTTATATCAATTAACAACAACTTATTAATTAATTTAAAAGAATTTACTTCCCACCCTTTACCACTATAAACCCCACAACTCACATCTCAAATTAATTACACAATTGCCATATTTAAATTTTAATTAATTAATTAGCAGTAATTAACAAATAATTATTAATTATTTATAAATAAATTACTTTCCACCCTATTCCCCTATAAACCCCACCACCCATTCCTAAAAAATGACACAATTAACATAATTAATTACCAATTAATTAATTAATAATAATTAATAAGCAATTGATAAATAATTATTAATAAATTAATTCATGCAATTAACACTATAAAATATCAATTAAATAAATATGAATATATAAAAAATATTGATAAATGTATTACAATTAAATTACGTCCCACCCTATTCCCCTACAGACCCACAACCTGCTCCTAAAAAAATGACACAATTAACATAATTACCAATTAATTAATAATAATTAACAACCAATTAATAAATAATTAATAATAAATTAATTCCTACAATTAACAGTATAAAATATAAATTAAATAAATATTAATAAATAAACAATATTAATAATTTGATTATGATTAAATTACTTACCCCTATTCCCCTATAAACCCACAACCCGCTCCTAAAACAAATGACACAATTAACATAATTACCAATTAATTAATTATTAAAAATTAACAACCAATTAATTATTAATTTATAATAAATTATTTCCCACAATTAACACTATAAAATCTAATTTAAATAAATACTAATAAAAAAATAAAAAAATTCATTTATTATAAATAAATTACTTCCCAGCCTATTCCCCTATAAACCCACAACCCGCTACAGATCTAAAAAACGCAAAATTTAATTAACATAAAATTAATAACTACTAAAAATGTAACACATATATTTAAAAATAAAAGCAATACTTATAGAAAAAAATAGATCACATACTTTTAATATACATACTAAAATACATAACACTCATTAAAAAATTGATAGTTTAGGATGTGATATACGGGAGCAATATGGAGTCAGAGTGAATCCTACGCTGCTCGGCCACACACGCCAGTTACATCGACTATCGGCTAGGCGCCCTGCGATGTGATGCAGATGCTGAAAGCGAGGAGAGTGCAGACGATCGGTCTTTGTCCCCCGCCAGCCGTTATTGAATTGTTTATCGCGGATGCGGTATATTTCCAAGATTACAAAGGCTCCCGGGTGATGCCAGCGTCTCTACGAGTGTGCTGGGGGCTTCGGACGCTGCTTTTTTGCTGGATTGTGCGGTGCGCTGCTTCACTGGTACTCGCTCCAGTTTGGGTATGTGAGAGAGCCCAGCAGCATCGGCGGTATCGGCGCTGGTTTAGGATCATGTCGACCAGGGGAGCTAAGGCGGGGAAAACCAGCAAGACAAGAGCAGCTATTGCCAACGCTGATGCTGGAGATACTTGACTAGGAGAAAACTTGCCCAAAACCAAGCGCGAGCTCAGTGTCAACAAAAAACGGTAGGGAGGCACGGGGAGGTGTTGTACACAAGGACTTAGTGGGTTCCCAGCCTTCAGTCGCTAAACTATTTTCTGGAGCTAAGGGGCCACTTCCCGCCACGGATTCTAAGACTAACTACGTGTCTCATACATCTCCCCCCGAGAGTGCCCCCATGGATTCGTTAACTGATGAGCCAACTGTGCTGACCACTCAGCAAGGAATGTTCCCTGCCAAGGAAAACCCGGTAGGGGTACAACAAACTGACAAGGGGACAACGAATGGTCTGCAAGAAACGGCTGACAACTTGACCACCCCTCCCTGCCTTCTTGTAGAAGGGGAAGCTGGGGGACCAACTGCTCAGGGGAACTTAATATTTGCAGTTCCTGCAGCCCAAAAAATAGGAGGTGATCCCGACCCCACGATAGTTAACCTGGAGAATACTTTCAAAACTTCTGAAGCCGGTATTGATAACTATATCCAGGGTCTAGCAGCCGCCTCCGGCCCTCAGGCCCCATGGACACCGGAGACAGGTACTGAAAACTTTTACTCGGTATCAGGTGGCACTGGGACCTCCTCGGACGAGGGGGGGTTTAATACAAGTGAAGATAATAGTGAGGAGTCATCTAAGGACATAGGAACAGTACAACGCCCTAGGAAGGCAAGAAGCAAGGCTAAAAGAAGCAGCCAGCTTAAGTGGGACTACTCAGATTCACAGATGTCCTACCCTCTCGAAGAAGACGACTCTCACACGACATTGTGGGAAAACATAAAGAGCGTACCTGAAGATACTACCGAACCCTCACTAGCTTCGATCCTAGCCTCTATAAAAGAATTTCAAGAAGAGGTTCGGGCAGATAACCGCGCAGCAAAAGGGGCGGCTAAAAAACTACAAGGGGGCATGAGAAGACTGAATAAAATCTGCACCGATATAAGTGACCGTGTCACCATGGTTGAAGGGCGCACCGAGTGTCTGGAAACAGAGGTCTCCTCAATTAAAAATCAGAGTGACTCCAATACCGCCTGTCTGTCTGATCTAAAGACCAAAATGGAGGAACAGGAGAATCGGCAACGCAGAAACAACCTTCGTCTGCTTGGAATCCCAGAAGGGAAGGAGGGAGAAGATCTTAGGCGCTATATAGTGAAACTTCTACAAGAATCCTTTCCTGATCAGTCAAGCTTGGACTGGGACCATGAGGTACAAAGGGCACATCGCTTCCCTTTTAATCTGAGATGACAACGTGACGGCAGTAGCTCATCTGGTGGACATCCCAGGGCGTTCCTGGTGTATTTTGGAAATTTTCTTCTTAGACAACTTGTATACGACCAGGCCCGCCCTAACTCCCAGAAAGGGTCCAACGGGGTAACTTTTTTGCGAAGCCCGACTTTTGCCATCAGACGGTAGAACGAAGATGGCGCTTGCGTCAGCTAATCTCCCCGTTCCAACAGATAGGAGCTCAAGTGTATTTAATGAACCCTGCCAGACTCAAAGTTATCTTTAATGGGGCTTCCAAAATCTTTTTGTCCGAGATTAAGGCTAGTGAATACCTGGGAGAAATCAAGTCTAAGAAGGGTTCAAGTTAAATCCTAAGGCAAATTTCTCCCTGCTTTTTTGTAGGGGGGTAAGAGGGAGGGGCAGGGATCTCTTCCTTTTTTCTCTTCACTTTTATGTGCTCCCTTTTTCTTCTTTTTTTCTTTTTCTCTTCTTTCTGATTCTGATTAGTTCCATCAAGAATCCAGGGCACACCTATCTAACCGTTTTCATATCAGGTGTGAATAGACATAGCCGAAGACTTACTTAAATTCTCTAAGGCGTGGTCTAGTGGCGGAGATTTACTCTTGACCACCATCACTCAGGTTTTTCCTGATTGCTCAACGAGAGGGGGGGGAGGGTTGGGATGGGGTGGGGGGGGAAATTGTTATGAAATAAATGAATTGAGGACATTTTTTTTTCACATACAAACACTGGTTAAAACACATGATAAAGTAAACAAGTTCATAAAGTCAAGCTCATTTAAGGGAACAGGAATTTATTGGTTTAAATCTCCTTAAAATGCTCAAATGACCAAGATAAATACTCTTAGATTTGTGTCAGTGAACATATGTGGGCTGAATGAAGCTACAAAGAGACAAAAAGTAGCACAAGGCTTAAGATCGCTGGGGGCCGATATCGTCAACCTGCCTTGTAATTGGAAAGCGGATGATAAATGGTCTTACGCAGGAAGGAAGCCTCGAGTATACCAAGCAATAGTTAATCTAGTTCAAACTCATGGGCTTAGTGATGCCTGGGCTAACCTAAATTCTAATCTACCAGGCTACACTTACTTCTCTGCCCCACACCGGTCATTTGCTAGATTGGATTACTTTTTGATCTCGTCCTCTCTACTCCGCGAATGCTCCATAGATATTGCTCTGCGCTTTATGTCAGATCACAACCCGCTTATTTTAGACATTGGGGGGCTTGGAAACTGGAGGGAAACCCCGAAATGGAGTTTTGAGAAAGCATTATTACAAGACATAGGATATCGGGCACATATGCAAGTATGGGTTCAAGAATTTCTTGAGATAAACATGGGGTCGGCCCCAATTATGGTTGTCTGGGACACATTAAAGGCAGGTATTCGGGGGGAGACACTTAGGTTTTCAATTAGAAAAAACAAGAAAGAAAAATTAATGATCTACGAACTTCAGGAAAAGCTGAAAAAGGCAGAGGAGAAACTAATTCAAATTGTTCAAGTAGGGGGGGATACTGAGTCTACTCAAAACAAAGTGATACTCATCAAAGCAGAAATTGGGTCAGTATTTGCAGAGAAGGTTGCAGCTAAGTGGGCCGCGACGCGGGAAAAAAATTACGAATATAGTGACCTTATTGGCCATCATTTGGCCATTAAAACCAGGCAGCAGGTTACAGGTAGTGAAATACTGTCGATTCAGCTTGTAACGGGAGAAGAGACTAATGACCCAAGTAAAATACAAGAGGGCTTCCGAGAGTTCTATTCTAATTTATATGCAGAGAACAGTAGCTCAGTATATGTCAGGGAGGACGAGATCGCTAAATATATAGAAGAAGTGACTCTAACCCAACTTAGGGGCCGATTCTGATGGGGGTTGGAAAAGCTTCCCGACCGAGGGCCTGATTCTGATGCGGTTAGGAAGGCCTCCTAACGGCATTTGCTCCTTCCAAATCCGATCGGGAACGTGTCTTCCCGACCGAGGGCCCAATTCTGATGCGGTTAGGAACAAATGTTCCCATTGAAGTCAATGGGAGTTCAACCAAATCGTATCTGGAAGCATCCGGATGCATCCTACTCCGCCGGTCAGACTTTCCCGATCCGAGTGGGTCGGAAACCATTTCCCAACCGATTCGGTCGGGAAGCTTTTCCAACCCGCATCAGAATCGGGCCCTTGGTCAGGAAAATCGAGACCAGCTTGATGTTTCTCCAACCTGGGAAGACATTGCTGAAGCTCTAGCCAGTTTGCCGGATGGGAAGGCTGCAGGGGTTGATTGTATCCCTGTGGAATTTTATAAAATTTTTGCTCCCCAAATAAAGTCCATTTTTTCCTCTTTAGTAATCTCTATTTTTAACGGGGCCTCTCCGCCCGCATCTTGGTCCAATGCTAAAATCTCTATATTTCCTAAAAAAGATAAATCACCGCTAGAAATGGGATCATATAGGCCAATCACGCTAATAAATTGTGATTCAAAAATCTTCTCGAAAATTCTTGCAATTAAAATATCTTCAGTTATTGAAACCCTGGTTTCTGAATGGCAACACGGATTTATCCCCAAGAAAGGCACCACCGAACATATTAGGCGGGCCATTACTTTGTTTGACGCAGCACAAGCAACAGTAGACCCGATGTCATTAATCCTTTTAGATGCTGAAAAAGCATTCGACCGGGTCTCCTGGCAGTTTCTCTGGGGCGTTATGAGAAGGATGGGTTTTGGACCAAAGTTAACACAAGCTGTTCAAGCTCTTTATCTGAATCCGACAGCCAGTGTATCAATAAATGGGAGGCTAACTAAGCAATTCAAAATCTCTCGGGGCACCAGGCAAGGGTGCCCGTGCTCCCCCTTGCTTTTTGCCCTTTATATAGACCCCTTGATTAAGAAAATAGAGCACAACCCGGCTATTCAGGCAGTACGCAGATTCAGCTGGGACACTAAAATTATGGCTTACGCTGATGATCTGGCCATAACTACCCCAGAACCCGAAAGTGCCATTTTAGCATTGGAATTGGAGGCCCAAGACTTTGGGAAAATTTCGGGGTATGCACTGAACAAAAATAAAACCCAAATTATTGTTAACAAAGAAATTAACTGGCTAGACAGACGGGTTGTCACAAATGCCAAATACCTGGGGGTGATTGTGATGGCAAATGTGGATGAAATTGTGGCAGAAAATCTAATCCCTTTGGCTACTGAAACAAAAAGAGCGCTTAACCAAATTAACAATCTACACTTGACCTTAGTGGGTAGATGCAATGTAATTAAAATGACTTATTTCCCAAAATTACTTTATTTTTTTCGATCTATCCCACTAGAATTTAACAAAATCTTGCTACAAAAATTTCAGCAACTCTTTACACAATTTATATGGGCTTATTCACAACCCAGACGGGCGCTAAAGCAACTGTCTCTTCCCAGGGAGAGGGGTGGATGGGCTTTCCCTAATATAGTGCTCTATTACTGGGCTTCAGTTTAACAATATAGGGGTCGATTCCGATTCGGGCCGGAAATCTCTCCGACCGAGCCGGACCCGGAGAGATTTCCGACCGAATCGGACCCGTGCAGTCCGACTGAACGAGTACGATGCGCACGTATGCCATCGGACCCGAGTCGGTCGGACTCCCATGGGAGCCTGTCGTACAACGTGTACGCGGGCTCCCATTGACTCAATGGGTGCGAGTCGGACAAGTGCGCCCCCTACAGCGGGTACGCGGCGAAGCGATTCGCGCCGTACACGCACAGGTAGGGGGGACCCATGGGTCCCCCATGTGTGCGACTCGCACGGCTACGCGTACAGGGGGGTCCGACACGGTCTTTCGAGCCGGAGTGCGTGGCTCGGTTGGACTGCTCGCGGCGCGCATCGTACTTACCCGGCCGGGGAACGTCTCCATTGCGCGGTGCGAGTCGAGTCCGAGCGAGTCGGTCGGTGCAGTTCGAGCCGGGAACGAGTCGGTCGGAGCGGTCGGGACGCCCGGACGAGTCGGTCGGCGAATTCGCATCGTACTCGCTCGGCCGGACCCGCGTACGATTCGGTCGGGGAACAGGGCTCCGAATCGGATCCGGTAAAGCCGAATCCGATTCGGAGCCCTACCGGCCGAGATCGGAATCGGCCCCATAGTGTGGAATTAGTGAAGGAACACTCCTTCTCTCCTCCTATTGGGCTTCCTTCGCCATTTCAATTACTATTAGGAGAAGAGCCTGTGGCTGTCTCATCAGACAAATGTCTTTTGGATACTACAAGCGAGTTAGATTCAAGACACTGATGAGTTCCTTTAAGGTCTTTTGCAATGTTCGTAGGATTTACGGGCTAGGTAGAATTAACTATTTCTCCCCTATCAACAAGAATTGTAATTTGCCTGCTATTTTTGGGAGGTCTTATTTGCAAGCTTGGTATAAAGCCGGTATTTTAAAACTGGGAGACCTAATCTCTACTGAAGGTATTAAATCTTTTGCTGAGCTTCAAAGTAAGTATGGATTCAAAGACCAAGATGTTTTTAAGCATATTGCTATACACAATTTTTTGGCTCGGAAAGCTGGAGGACCCGCCGGGTTTGTAAAAATAGAATTTATCGAAAACTTAAGGACCCCAGTTATGCCTCGGATTGGTGCTATCTACTCCGCACTGAACAGTCAAACTCCTGATGACCTACCCAGAATAGCAGACAAATGGCAAGCAAAGTTGGAAGTCCCGCATAGTACATTTTATAATGCACTGAAACTTGCCCAGAGCGATCTGTTGTCAGCCAAATTACAGGCACAATATTTTAAAACCATTTTCTTTTTATACATTACACCTAGCAGAGTTACCAAATGGGGAACTGGTAAGGGGACGCTGTGTCCTAGGTGCTCGGAGTTTGGGGTAGATGCAGTACACATGTTTGCCACCTGCCCGAAACTTACTCCACTTCTTGTTAAAATACAGGATTTTCTTGGGAGGGTTATTTCCCAGGCCATAGAGCTGACCCCCACGACTATCGTATTAGGGACCCAAGCGGTGGTCAGTAGAAAGAAAGGCGGGGCACTCATATTTGTGGCAATGACGGTGTGGAGGATCTGCATAGCATCAGTATGGGTAGACGCAGATCCTCCTCTTTTCTCCCAATGGCTGGCTAGATTAGTCGCGACCTATCATCTTGAGAAGGCTATCTATGCCAAAAAAGGTCGTAAAGGGCAAAGGAAGGGACTAGACATTTGGGAACCCCTAACTACCTGGCTGGATCAGACTGGTTCATAGGGCTAACCAGTCTATTTGTTAACTTAAGGGCCGCTCTCTCTCCAATTGGCGTATATTAAAATCATGGTAGTTTAGGATGTTGCCATGTTTTTTCTCCTGTCTCCTTTGGTTTTACGTGATTTCTTGTCCTTTTTTCTTTCTTTTTTTCTTTTTCTCTCTTTACTTATGTCTATCCAGTGTATAATTTGTTTTGTTATTTACTTTTATGTCTTTGATTCATATTGTCGCACAAGGGGGAGGGTGGGGGGGGGGGTTCTGGAGGGTTTTTCGACATTGTCTTACCTCTGTAACAATACTTTGGATTAAAAAAAAAAAAAAAAGAAAAAAAAAAAAATGATAGTTTAAAACTTTAAACAACTATATTTTTGAAAACGATATTAATGACTTCGATATTTTCAAAAACGATATTTCTTACCTTAAAGTCAATATTCTTGACCACGATATTCTTGCTCTCGTTATTTCTGTATCACGATATTTCTAACTCGATATTTGTGTATGTCAACATTTAAAACTCGATATTCTGTCTGTGCACTGTGTGACAGACAGGGTACTCTGCCACAAATGTGGTGGAATACCCTTTCTAGTAAGAACACTCAGGCACCACATTCCGATCCCCTTCAAGCTGCACAGCCTATTTAACGAGTCCAATGAATTAAATTCATAATAAACGCTTCACTTGTTCCACCATTTTATCCATTATTATTTAACACCCTTTCTGCCATACTGAAGGTTCACCCACTCTTTTTTGAATCGTTCGCTTGGTTGTTTGTTATTGAAAAACAAAAATATGCGCTAAGCAGCTATGTAAAACATGGCAGCCACTCAGCAAACTTTCAGTGCTTTCAAAACAGCTGCTATGGGCTCTGATGGTTGGAAAGTTGCCCACCATTCTCAAAATCAGTCTTTAAGATTGCTATTTTAATTGTTTAAACATTTCAGAAATAGTATTCAGCCTTTCTCATTTAGTTATGACAACCTGATCCTACAAGTCTCTGCAGTACATTCTGGATTACAATGCAGTTTTTGACTCCTAGGACTATTACGCAAAGGAGTTACTCTCCTTTCTGCCAGAGATTTCTAGACTGACCACCAATTGCTGCTGTGTACTTGCTGTTGGAGTCTTTCAAGCCAAGAAACCTGATATACTCTAAACTTTGAAATCCTGGCCGAAAGAGGGTTTAAAAAGAGTACAGATAAAAACTAAGGGGGTCATTACAATAGCGGGCGGATCGCCACCGCCCGTATGGCGGTGGCAATCCACCCGCTATTTCCCTCCGCCCGCCACACATTTACCCCCCGCCATATTACTATGGCGGGGGGACCCCGGCGGACGGAGAAACCGTCCGCCGCTTTTCCGCCGGTCGACTCGTCGACCGGCGGAAAGGGGCATTATATGGTGGCGGTGTCTGCAAGACACCGCCATCCATATTACGATGCTGGCGGAGGTGTGCCTTTCCATGGCGGCGTTGCCGCCATGGAAAGGCATACGGTAATTGCAATTGGGGGCCCGTTGCGGGCCCCCAGTGTGTTGGGGGGTGGGGGGTGCACATGGGGGATACCTATGGTACCCCCCAGCATTTGAATGCACAAGGTGGCAGGCACCGCGCGGTGCCTGTCACCCTGTGCATGCAAATGCACAACATGCATTTCCAGCATTGTGGCGGGTGGTGCTGTGAGCACCGCCCAACACAATGCTGAGTATGGGGGATGCGCCCGCCAGTGTGGGGGGCGCATCCTAATTCGAATCGCGGGACCGCCGCACATGTGGCGGGCGGTCCCTTTCTCCGTTGCGATGGCGGGCGGAATTTGTCCGCCCGCCATCATAATGGACCCCTAAGTTAAGTCCACAGCCTGCCTGTTCACAACATTTGAAAGCCAGATATTAAAGGATTGAGATTGAATTCATTGACAAAGTCTGGGTCATCAGGGGACCATTTTTTGGGGGGAGTTTAATACAGTGCAAACTTAACCCGAAGGTATTGGAATGCTTTACATGAGCATTAGATGCATTACAGACAGACACATTCATTTTGCTTGGCACAGGGAGATTAAGTGACTTACCCAGAATCACAGGAGGTTGAGTGTCCCTGCCGAGACTCAAACCCAGTTCCCCAGCTTCAAGGTCGACCGCTTTAGCCATCAGACCACATCCTCTTAAGAGTCCTGCCTCAACTGCAAAAGAAACCACTGCAAACACTTGACTGAATGATTCTGAGAACTGGAAGCTGAATACCACCAGTAGTAAAGACTTACCTCTGAAGAATGTATATGTTTCTGACTACCATTCAAAACCAGGATAAAGTTATATCACCAGTATAAAAAAACGGAATTTCATGTGCTGTGTGCCATAAGTGTTTTGCAGAATTTTCATCTCTGAAACCCCTCTACACCATGATGTTCTGCAAGCTCAGATCAGAGGTCAGTTAACTATGTTCAGCTTCAGTCTGTGATCTGCACTAACTGGAGAGAGACATAATCTAAAATCCGTTACTAAAGAGGAATTTTTGAAGGTAAGCTAAGTGCATTTAATAAACTTTGACCCAGCATCGCTCAACAAAACGGACTGTACCCCACCAGGGGCCAAGTTATGTTCTCTAAACATGCTCTCTACAGCCTCAAGGGCAACCTCTCTGATCCCGTGCAATGATTGTTCGATGTAGCCCGGAGAGAATCACTGCTGAAAGGTAATGAACTTCAGAAAAGCATTCAAGGCAACTTTGTTCATTGATTGGCACAACCTTGCAAGTCCCCTGAAAAAGCAACATGTGTGAGTCAGTGTGAGTTTGACCGGTCCAATTAAAAAGAACCATGAAGAAACTTACATAAAACTCTGATCCTGCCCTATTTCCCACAGGCAAACAGAGGTTTCTATATACATCTAAGATAATGGTGACTCCACTTTAAATTAAAAGACCTGAAATTATAGTTTACCATTTTGCTAGCTCACAATTATTCTCAAACGTTGTGCTTTTACAACGTATATTTTTTTCCTTGCATTAACTCTGATGAATCATGAGTTATTAAATCTTGCACCTTCGGAGCACAATCCTAAGAGCTTTACTTGAGTTCTACGTGTCCTTCTAAAGTGAGAAATGGACAGTTTATAATATCTTCAGGCAATTTGTTCTCATAGGATGTTCTTTAACCTTGAGATTCATTTCCCAGACTCCTGTTTTGTCTACAAGTACAATTTCTTCAAGATAAAATAAACAATATATACTTGATGAATTAAAGGATGCTTTATTGGTATTAACTTCATTTATGTTTTGTGAACAAATTACAAAATAAATAGCCTCACCTAAGATATACTTGTATTCTCGTATTCGAAAACAGTACACAAAATTGTAAAGCCAAAACATCTCCCATGCAGTAGTTGAGAGCTAGAAAGCAAGTTGAAAATAAAGGCCAGAAATGGTGAAGCAGTGCAAACACAGGAGAAAGTATCAAAATCATTGACAAAAAGACATTAATACAATAATTAATTGTCAGACATTAAATGAAAGAGTATGGTTTTCTAATATTTCACATGAAGTGTGAAGCAAGTGATAAATGTGTATGGGGAGGACTGTGCAGGGAGGGGTGGGTAGGTGGGAGAGGCAAAGGAAAGATTTTGTTGGCAGATGGTTGCATTGCTCCCCATGCCTTAGCAAAGAGTTGGGCAGAGAGAGGAACTTGGGCTGATCTGTAATACCGCTGTTTCCCAATGCAACTTCAAAGGCCAGTAAATGTGGATCTGGCGTCTCTGAACCTGATCCACTTACATTGTTGCAGACTGGCATTCCACACAGGAATTCCACTCCGTATAACTTTTAATCTGGGCCATTGTGATGAAATAATTTTTTTCAATATTCGGAGCAGAAGAAAATGATGATTAAAGATTCACATACTCCATGAAATGTATTTTTTATATTATATTTAGTGTGTCACCATAATTGGGATGGGTATTCCCAGACGTGGGTTCGCTGCACACTGTGTCACTTTAATGGAACTAAGCTAAACCTGGCAGATGAGGCCTAATCAGTGTGAAAATGGTCGTAGGTTGCTTGTGTTCCAGTTCAAGGAGGACCTGGCCCGACAGTTCAAATTGAACTGTTCCCATTGGAGCAGGGGGAAGACTGATTTGCATATGGCTGGGTTCAAACTGAGGTGGCATGGTCTGTAAAGCAGCGATGGACTGGGATGCGGCCCGAGTATTTACCAGTGCCTGACATTAATTCATTCTTTTTTTGTATATTTTAGTTTAGTAGTTCTCAACCTGTGGGCTGGGGACCCCTGGGGGTCCGCAAAGCCTACTCAGGGGTCCACAACTACTTATAAAATAAAAAATGATTAACAGATTATTAAAGTGTGTAGTAATAAAGAAGCAAAATGTACAACTGAAAATTTTAAAACATTATGTAAATGTGAAGCAACTCAAAATTGGGGGATAAAAATGAAATAAGTATTCTCAAATTGATTCATGGGAGCAGAGCAAGTACATCAAACAAAATATAGCATGGATGATCAGTGGCTCCAATTGAATATAGATCTCCACGCTTCCAATTAAAATAAAAAAATGTTATTCATATTTGCTTATAAATTTAACTATTCAATCGTATTTGCATTTGTTTGATGAATGCTTTTTTCTGTGATTTGTGTGTATTGTTTTGTCCTCGGCTTCCAGTAATAATTCAATGAGGGTCCTCAGATTCCAAAATTGACTCAGTGGGGGTCCTCGGTTCAAGTAAAAAATAAGTGGGAGTCCACAGAGGTCAAAAGTTGAAGAAGCTCTGTTTTAGTCAATACATGAAATACACAGACAGCAGTACTCTTTCATTTTACTAGAGGCCCCATCTCTGAAGGACAAGCAAGCAGCATGTATTGCGAACAAAGTGGTCAACAGTATATGGTACATGTTTTTGGAGTTTGGTATAGAAAATCTATACTTGCTGCCTTTCAATATTTTGCTTGAGATATTTTGTCATTGATTTTTTTATAGCACAATATTCCATCTTCAATTTTCAGGGGACACACTCATAGCTTGCAAAAGGAGTACTGTTCATCTGGCCTAAAATGTTTTTCCACAAGCCAAAAGCATGGTAGACCCAACAAAGATTGAAATGACAAATCCCTTGCTATCCTAGCACACAAATGGCTCAAAATTCTCTGTTTGGTATACTCCCTCTCCCTTAACAGGGAGAGGTGGAAATGACACGGTGGCACAGGGCTCGCAGGAGTTACATCGCTACAAATGTTATATGGGGCTGTTACTCCTTGAGTTCTGGGCACAAACTATTTATTTTTACATCTTGATCATCAAGATAGAGAAGCAGAACTTTCAGAACCTTCCTAAGGGAGGGGGTTAGAGACTCAGTACTCAATACAGCATGTAGCAACAAATAATAGATCAAAATTCAACCAATGATTTGCCCTAAGATAAGAATAAGTACTTATTCTACTACCAACACAAAACTATAAATCCTAGAGCACAGATGAAGATGTGTACAGTAGGCCTGGGCGGAGTTCTCAAAGTGACCAAAAAACTCCACTGCACTATGTGGAGTTCCTCAAGCAGTGGAGTGTGATATCCCAAATCCAGTGCCAGGATGCTTGTTTCTAGTCCAGGGAGTACCTGGCCTGGCAGTTCAGGCTAGAATGTTCCCATGGGGAAGAGGGTCAAGACTGATTTGCATCTGGCTGGGTTTAAAGTGGAATGGCATAGGGAGCAAAAAAACGATGGATTTAGGCCCAGATCTCTGTATTGGGGTGAATGTTTGACATTGTTCAGCATTCTGTCCATCACATTTTTACTTTTAGAAAGTGGACATTTCTCTTAACTTTGCTGTGTGTGCCTGCAGCCTGTCTCCAATACACATCTTGGCTGGGTGACAGATATACTTGGTGCATTCCCTCTAGACAGCCTTAACACAGGAAGGGGTGTGTGTTACAAGAGATACATCTGCATTTATCTGCATACTGATGGCCTACCTGGGCAGGAAGGGGTAGAGGTGGCTCACACTTACATTTGAATAGGTTGTGTCCTGCCCTCACACAAAGGGCTTATTTACCCCCTGCTGGTAGTCTGGAGCTGGGGCTGTATTGAAAGGGATCCTTTTCCACTTCAGAGAGTTCCTCTGAAGTCACCCCCTACATCAAAGGCACTTTTGGGTATAAGTACCTTGGCTCTGGCCCTATCAAAACGGTGCACTACTGGACCTGGGAAGAGCACTGCTGGAGTAAAGACTGCTGTGCTGGAAGGATTGCCACTTTTCCATTACTGACTGTTCTGAGGAACTGCTTCTCTGCTTTGCTGAGCTTCCCTCTTGCCTGCTGATCTTTGACCTGCTTAGGACAAGGACTGGACCCTCTCACTTCAAACCAGAGTGACTCCAAGGGCTTGCTGGCTTGCCTCCTGTTATATGAAGTCTCAGGGACACAAAAGACTTCCTGCAATACCCTTGGTGCTGGACTCTGCCATCTGTGAGTCCTACCCTTGCCTGAGGTGCCCCTTCCAGTTCTGGGACTCAGAGTGGGATCTGCAGCTGATTTATGTAAAATCTGTCGCATTGCCTCAATTGCGTGACACTTTTACGCCGATGCAGAGGCTATTCAATGACAAACAATCCACAGCCTGCGCGGCTCTACGATGACACAGAGGCATATTGATGATGAAGCTTTGCATTCACTTCAACGGAGCCAGACGACAAAGCAAGACCCTTGTCACATGGCCGATAGGGACATTGTCGACATCACTAAGGAGGTCATTACGATGGCGGACGGAAAAACAACCGACTGCCATGGTAGCGGGAAAACACCGCCCGCCGCTACCGCGGGAACACCAACAGCTAGATTTGGATCCTCGGCGGTAAAAATCCAACCGCGGCGGAAAGGAGACCCGAGAAACCGCCGTTCGCCTGCGGAGAAGGCCCAAACCCGTCCGCGGCGGTCGGTTTCGCAGCGGAAACAGCCCAAATGACCGCAACCACAGCGGAGACTCCGCCATCAAAATTATGATATTCCTGACATCCCCGCGGTGCAGTGCGCTGTTTCCGACCGCTGCGGTCGACAACATTGAAGAATCAGTGAGACGGCGGAAGCGCCGTAGCCGAGCCAACACTGCGGACGCTCCATTAAAAAAATGGCGGTCGCTAGAAAAACACACAACATGGCCACAAAGTGCACCAACCAAACAAGGCATGCACCCAAAAATAGCTAACACAGCCCAAAGACTCACCCCCATGGTAAACTCCAAAACTACAAATCCCAGGTTCACACACACACCACACCTGCTACCAATACCCCATCCTGACACACCCACAGACACCAGTATAAATCCAGCCCCCAACATACCACAATCCTTTGCAAAACTCCACAACTGAGGGGACATCCACCACAGATGACAGGAGAGGCAAATCTGCACAACACACACACATCACCACCACCTCCACCACTTCCACACCTGCACCTCTAACACCATTGCACAGCACACACCATACACATCACAACCACCACTACCACTTCCAAACCTGCACCCTAAACACCTTGACACATCACACACCATGTCACCACAGAGAATGCCCAAATTCACTGAGAGTGAGTTGAGGGTCATGGTCGATGAGATAATCAGGGTAGAACCACAATTGTTTGGTAACCAGGTCCAACAGACACCACTAGCAACAAGGACGCAAATGTGGAGAAGGATAGTAGAGAAGGTCAATGCAGTAGGGACCGTGCCTCGCAATAGAGATGAAATCGTGAAGAGGTGGCACGATCTGAAGGCAGTGGTCAAAAAGAAGAGAGCCAAGAACCATGAGCTGGCTCACAGGACAGGCAGTGGCCCTCCCGTTCCACTCAAAACATTCACTGAATGGGAGGAGAAGGTGCTTGGCATTCTACATCCAGAGAGTCTCTCAGGAATACCCGGGGAGTGGAGGCTGGTAAGTACAAACAAATGCCTAACATCACACAAATGTACTGTCTTGCACCATTACAAAATAATACCTCCTAGGTTCAAATTCACTCATGTGCACAACACTCCCCCAACACATCTCTCACAGATACAACAGACACTCCCCCTGAAGCCCCCCAAAGGTAGTTAGCAACATCACCATGGGTACATGTGTACATGCTGCCTGCACTACAACTCCCACCAGGCTCCCTTGTCCCACAGCTGAGCAGGATGGAGCACTCCCCCACCCAGAAGCATGCCTCAGCCATTGTGTGCTTCACCCTCACCTAACAGGTAGGTAGCCATCTTTACAGGGAGGTGGGTGGGTGTTTGGGAGGCCTGCACTACAACTCCCACCAGGCCCCTTTGTCCCACAGCTGAGCAGGATGGAGCACTGCCCCCACCCAGAAGCATGCCTCAGCCATAGTGTGCTTCACCCTCACCTAACAGGTAGGTAGCCATCTTTACAGGGAGGTGGGTGGGTGTTTGGGAGGCCTGCACTACAACTCCTACCAGGCCCCCTTGTCCCACAGCTGAGCAGGATGGAGCACTGCCCCCACCCAGAAGCATGCCTCAGCCATTGTGTGCTTCACCCTCACCTAACAGGTAGGTAGCCATCTTTACAGGGAGGTGTCTGTGGAATAGGGAGGCCTGCACTACAACTCCCACCTGGCCCCCTTGTCCCACAGCTGAGCAGGATGGAGCACTGCCCCCACCCAGAAGCATGCCTCAGCCATTGTGTGCTTCACCCTCACCTAACAGGTAGGTAGCCATCTTTACAGGGAGGTGTCTGTGGAATAGGGAGGCCTGCATTACAACTCCCACCTGGCCCCCTTGTCCCACAGCTGAGCAGGATGTAGCCCTCCCCCACCCAGAAGCATGCCTCAGCCATTGTGTGCTACACCCTCACCTAACAGGTAGGTAGCCATCTTTACAGGGAGGTGGGTGGGTGTTTGGGAGGCCTGCACTACAACTCCCACCAGGCCCCCTTGTCCCACAGCTGAGCAGGATGGAGCACTGCCCCCACCCAGAAGCATGCCTCAGCCATTGTGTGCAACACCCTCACCTAACAGGTAGGTAGCCATCTTTACAGGGAGGTGGGTGGGTGTTTTGGAGGCCTGCACTACAACTCCCACCAGGCCCCCTTGTCCCACAGCTGAGCAGGATGGAGCACTGCCCCCACCCAGAAGCATGCCTCAGCCATTGTATGCTTCACCCTCACCTAACAGGTAGGTAGCCATCTTTACAGGAGGTGGGTGGGTGTTTGGGAGGCCTGCACTACAACTCCCACCAGGCCCCCTTGTCCCACAGCTGAGCAGGATGGAGCACTGCCCCCACCCAGACGCATGCCTCAGCCATTGTGTGCTTCACCCTCACCTAACAGGTAGGTAGCCAACTTTACAGGGAGGTGGGTGGGTGTTTGGGAGGCCTGCACTACAACTCCCACCAGGCCCCCTTGTCCCACAGCTGAGCAGGATGGAGCACTGCCCCCACCCAGAAGCATGCCTCAGCCATTGTGTGCTTCACCCTCACCTAACAGGTAGGTAGCCATCTTTACAGGGAGGTGGGTGGGTGTTTGGGAGGCCTGCACTACAACTCCCACCAGGCCCCCTTGTCCCACAGCTGAGCAGGATGGAGCACTGCCCCCACCCAGAAGCATGCCTCAGCCATTGTGTGCTTCACCCTCACCTAACAGGTAGGTAGCCATTTTTACAGGGAGGTGTCTGTGGAATAGGGAGGCCTGCACTACAACTCCCACCTGGCCCCCTTGTCCCACAGCTGAGCAGGATGGAGCACTAGTCCCACTCATAGGCATGTGACATCTGTGCAGCTGCACATGACAACATGCCACTTAGTCCACAGTCACCAACACAAATAATGCAAAACAGTTGTGTTGTAGTCACCATGCATAAGTCTCTGTTCAAAATTGACCCACATTGTGTACACTGTGCCAGGCATCACACACTGATACACTAACAACAATCATGCTGCCCTGCAGCAGTGTCTGGCTGTTTGTATGGCAAAGTGCAAATCACCCATGTCATACCATAGTGTTGCAATGTAAACAGTGGAAGTGCAGTGTACCCAAAAACTACACTGCAGCTGGGACTCACAATGCTAAACTAAGCACATCCCAAATGTCCTGCAACACACCCAGGCACCACAGTGCTGCACTGAATTGCAGAACAGCACCTTGTCTGAATTAAATTGTCAAAGGTGTCTTGTTTGGACCACCAATGTGTGTATGCATTGACAATGTTCACATCTCACACTGTCTGTCTGAACAGTGCTGGTATAGTCTGGCCCCAAAAGCACACATTGTCTGCACAGGGCTGAGTACACCTCACACACACACCACTGTTGACCACAACATGTCAGTGTGTGGATGCCCTGGAACAACTGCTTCACCAGTACTGTGTTCATGTTCTCAGGTCCACAAATACCATTAAACCATGACAGTGTGGAAATGTATGCTGGGTGAGATCTTCACCCTGCTGTATGTCACCACTGTGCTGCGAGACTATACCCCTTGCCCTATTGTGCCTTCAAATGTCGGGGGAGTGAACCCCACAGCCAGATAGCTGGGACAACAGTGATGGGGGGCTATATCCCATGACCAAATGTAATCTGAAATCAATGGGTACAAAAAGCCACACACACATCATGCTCACCACACGCACATTCCATCCAAAGTTTTCTACCAAGTCACATAGCCATGTCATCTCTCACCTTCACCTCAAACGGTAGTTAGCCATCTTCAGAGTGAGACGGTGTAGTGTGTTTGGCTATCCGACCCACAAAATGCAACATGCATGCTGTTCCACCACTATGGAGGATGGGACACTACACCCCCAATAAGAAGCATGGGGCAGGCAATGTATGCTACCCACCCAACTAACAGGTAGGTAACTGCATCTCACAGGTCGGGGTGTGTGGGGCTGGGAAGCTTGCACAACAACTCACATGGGCCCACCTGCCCGCCAGCACACAAGACCCATTACTTCCTGGCACCAACATGCATGTGTCAGTCATTGCAATGTACACTTCAAAAGAACTGGCATGTGGACATATCATGCTGACTTGTCCCACACTGGACCAAGATGGAAGCCCTCATCATACACACACAGAGAGGTCTCTCAAATACAAGGAAAACACAGCAAACACAACATATCAACAGCCACAACATGCAGCCAGATATGCATTTAAAAAAACATGTTGGCATAGGACACCAGGCCTCTAAATGAACAACTGCACACCCAGATAGCATTGGCAACTATAGTGTGCACACACCTAAGAAAATGAAACTGTGACAGCAACCAAAGTGTGAATGACTGAAACACATGTAGATGGAACTCTGAGCACAACCATGCACACCACTACATGCCATCTGACAGTAGCAGTGGTCCAGACCACCTAGGATCTAATTAAAGCAAACTTAAGCATGTCTGGAATTGCAAATACAGATATCTACATCACATTGAAAAGGTATGCATGAAACTACAATGCTCACTCACTGTGCAGAGTAAACCACTGCAATGGCTCTACAAGTGACACATACGCGTAAATGGATGACATATGATTGATCAATAACAGGATGCCAACATGAGACTGTCAATGTCAAAATATTATATTGTGCAGGTCATGTCTTGACAACTCCCAATATGGACAAGTAATGCATGTACCACAACAGCTTGTAATGCATCACTGGATGTCGGTCAATGCAAATTTGTACAGTGAACACCTGCTGGATGTACAAACAGTTGATGTAACACTGCTAACACAAACTTTGATGGGTGCAACACAATGACATTTCTCATCTGACCCACAGGTGACCAAGAACTCACTGCAGAGGATGACACCACCCTGCAGAGCCAGTCCCCCCCCCGGAACAGAGACAACTGGATGAGGACTCCCTGGATTCCTTGGATGAGGAGCTCCACGCTGGCCCATCTGGTGTGGCAGGCCGCAACCAGTCCCAAGCACCCATTGTCCCCCCAACCACATCAGCTGCAGCCCCTGACCATCCTCTGACAGCTGCTGTCACGGCCTGTGTGTCAACCACTACCACCACCACCACCACCACCACCACCACAGCTGTCCGCAACACCCTCCCTGCCCCAGGGGTTGAGCATCCCACCACATCAACTGCGGAGGCCAGGGAGAGGATGTAGTGGGCCAATGTGAGGACCGGACAGGACCGGGGCAGCAGTGCAGCTGGTCGGGACAGGGTCATGCAGAGGGGGACTGATCCTGGGACGGAAGCCCTGGGCCACATCAACAGAGTCCTTGGGCCATACCAACAGGCCCAGGGACGAATGGGCCGGTTAGAGGAAGAATCTCGGGAGCACCTCCTGCTGCTGAGGTCCATGGACACACGCATGGGACAGATTGTGGACCTCTTGGGGCAGCTAGAGGCGGTTCTGAGGGACAGGCAAGCGCAACATTCTACCCCTCCGCCTCCCCCTGTTGGGCAGCAGGATGACACTTCATCATCCTCCCCTGCGTCCACAGAGGGGGGTGAGTCCTCAGACACCACTGCCCCTGCAGCAGTGGCCCCTCCAGTCAAGCGCAAGAGGCGCCGTCCAAGGAAAGGCCAGGGGGACTCACGTGCCAAAGCACCTGCCAAACGCTAGTCCCCGAGCCAGCCATGATGGCAGACCACTGCACCACTGCATTGACCTTTTGGACTATCCTTCATCACACTGCCATGTGAATGGCATCTATCTGTTGGACTGGGTCTCCACATCATTGTGGGGACTACTCAAGTATCTCATCTACCATGACTGTCAACTCACTTCTTCAATTTCCCGCTTCACATTTTCTCCACCCTTGCATGTCACAGTTGTAAATACACATTTTTCAATCAATTTTATGCAGTCGATAAATAAGCAAAAGAACGAACCAACATGACTATTTTTCTAGAAAAGTACAAAAATTATTTTATTAAAGATGTTTTGATAAAGAAAAAAGGTTATAAAATCGAATGATGGAATCACACTAATCCATTCATATCTACATTCATACCGTCTCATGATTCCATCATTCGATTTTATAACCTTTTTCTTTATCAAAACATCTTTAATAAAATAATTTTTGTACTTTTCTAGAAAAATAGTCATGTTCGTTCGTTCTTTTGCTTATTTATCGACTGCATAAAATTGATTGAAAAATGTTTGTTACATATATGTTGCCTTAAGTATTTACATTGATTTACTTTAGCCCTGCCTTAAGGAACATTACCTCTTTGCAGGGGGCCTCCCTCTTTACACTAAACAGTTGTAAATAAATACACCTTACACACATGTTGTTGTGTCTGCTCCGTCTTTAATACAGGATGTGCAACCTTCACCGTGTAGGACATGGTCCAGGGGAATGGAATGTAGGTAACAAGTGAGATGCTGAAGGGACCTAGGGAAAACCACAGAACAAGAGTCACTTGTATGGGTGTGGCATTGCAAACATCACACAACACTTGTCAGCAAGGTTCTCAGATCTACAAACTTTACACAGAGCAACAGTCACCATAGAGACATTCTGTATCACACTAACCAATCACACATACATTGGCAGGCAGCAATGAGTCAACACCAAGCTGCAGTCAGCAAGCTCACATACACCCACACAGCAACAGCAACACCATCAGACCATTTTGTCCCTTCTACATCGTCACTCACCTTCAAGTGAAGTAGCGGGTGATGAGCTGTCGACGCATGTCGACCCCTTCCTCCTCTCCACTGCCCTCGTCACTGGATCCGGGTTGATTTGCAGGCGGCGGCCTTGGCGGCTCATCATCGTCATCCAGGATCAGGGGTATTGCCTTGCGAATGGCCAGGTTGTGGAGCATGCAGCATGCCACCACTATCTGACACACCTTCCCTGGCACCTCCAGTACGATCCAGGCACCGAAATCTTGATTTTAGGAGACCAAATGTCCGTTCTATGACACGCCGTGTCCTCCCATGGGCATCATTGTATCGCACATCAGCTGGCGTGACGGGGTTCCGCAATGGGCTCAGCAACCACGGGCGGTTCGGATATGCCGAGTCACCTGGGTGTGAGAGACACAGATTAACCTTGCAGTCCCAAAATGAAACACAACAGCATGTCACACACACACCACTCTAATCCACTATGCATACTCACCCACAAGCCATGCACGCTCAGGAAGCAGATTGGCCATCAACTGAGGAACGATGCTGCTGCGCAAGATGTGGGCATCATGGGCTGAGCCGGGAAACTTGGCACACACGTGGGAGATGATAATGTCCGCCAGGCACACCACTTGAACATTTACCGAGTGTGAATGCTTCCTATTGCGGTAAACCTGTTCACGTGCCTGTGGTGGCACAAGCCCAACATGTGTGCAATCAATTGCACCAATGACATGGGGGATATGTCCAAGGGCATAGAAATCACCCTTCACAGCCACCAACTCAGGCCCCCTGTGAAAATGGATATATCTGTCTTTGTACAGCATCATGGCTGACAGGAAATCCCTCAGCACCATGCTGAACATCGGCTGTGACATCCCGCCTGCACTTGCGACCGTGTGCTGGAATGAGCCTGTTGCAAAGAAATGCAGGCATGCCATCACCTTAGATGTTGCGGTGAAAGCTGTTGGATATGTCCGACGTGGCTGCAGGTGGGGCTCCAACATGGCACATAGTTTCTGCAGGGTTTGTCGGTCCAGCCTGAATTTGCGGATTATAACCTCATTCTCCATGTCTGCCAGGACTGTGAACGGACGATGGATATTGGGCCTCCTCCTCCTAGGACAGATCAAAGTGCACAGATGTCAATGCAGAATACCATGAAATGTGCATCACATAAATTTTTTCAACAGACACATTCCCAAGTCTTACAACATGCACCATTAACCGACAGGGCACTTCACAAGTAGGTACACATGAGGCACACTACTCGTACACCTGTCCCCTTACCAGCAGCAATTATCTGTGCACCCCTCCGGCTCATTCGCATGCACAGTGTGATGTACTAACAGATATGTGTGCATACCTGTGAGTATGACCCCCAGCATATGTCACTAATTGCAATACTACCCGAACACACCATGTTGCTGGCCCTGATACACCTACCAAAACAGGTTGCACATGGCACACTTCAACTACACACTGACCACCAGCTGAGCATGGGGGACACGTGTGTGCATGTTCATTGGACAATGTGCCAGTTGCTGATGCCCCTAGTTCAGTAAATGAGACAATATTGTGCGTTACATTGCACACACAGACATTGACCATTATCTACATATGCTATGCAACACATTAACTGGACAGTCTACATTTCATTACACAGCACATGTGACATGTGCGAGTGTATGTGACCATGCAATGTATTGGCGACCCATATATGGTATGTGTTGGTGACGTGGAGTGACATGTCCCTTTTGTGCATTTGCCCTCATGAGGACCCTTCAATTGTTGAGACACTGGGCACTGTACATGTTGGCCTATGCAGAGAGCTGGAGGACACGTTAGGTGCAGCACAGCTACTCCACAACTCCATTAATGCTCACTCCAGGCACTGTCTGGCAGACATATGGCGGGGCCTACCGCCTGGCGCCTGTGGTGTGGCACCGCCCATAACCCAGGCACGATCACGGGTGACACCGCCAGATATGTATGTGACAATAGCGGTCACCATGCACCGCAACCCAAATCACGGTCACTCCAGGCACTGTCTGGCAGACATATGGCGGTGCCTACCGCCTGGCCCCTGTGGTGTGGCACCGCCCATAACCCAGGCACGATCGCGGGTGACACCGCCAGATATATATGTGACAATGGCGGTCACCATGCACCGCAACCCAAATCACGGTCACTCCAGGCACTGTCTGGCAGAAATATGGCGGTGCCTACCGCCTGGCCCCTGTGGTGTGGCACCGCCCATAACCCAGGCACAATCACGGGTGACACCGCCAGATATGTATGTGACAATAGCGGTCACCATGCACCGCAACCCAAATCACGGTCACTCCAGGCACTGTCTGGCAGACATATGGCGGTGCCTACCGCCTGGCCCCTGTGGTGTGGCACCGCCCATAATCCATGCACGATCGCGGGTGACACCGCCAGATATGTATGTGACAATAGCGGTCACCATGCACCGCAACCCAAATCACGGTCACTCCAGGCACTGTCTGGCAGACATATGGCGGTGCCTACCACCTGGCCCCTGAGGTGTGTCACCGGCATGGACCATACCCTTGCAGCCAATGGGAAGCAGCCTCGTGGTAGCCTGATGCGAGTTTGAAAAACGCGGTAGGCATGCACCACCCCCGCAGAGGCAGTCACTGGAGGCATTCAAAAGATGCACCACTGCGGTAGCGCGCACATGCACCCTACGGTGTGTCACCGGCATGGACCATGCCCTTGCAGCCAATGGGAAGCAGCCTCGCAATAGCCTGATGCGAGTTTGAAAATCGCGGTAGGCGTGCACCACCCCCGCGGAGGCGGTCACTAGAGGCATTCAAAAGATGCACCACCGCGGTAGCGCGCACATGCACCCTACGGTGTGTCACCGGCATGGACCATGCCCTTGCAGCCAATGGGAAGCAGCCTCGCGGTAGCCTGATGCGAGTTTGAAAATCGCGGTAGGCGTGCACCGCCACCGCGGAGGTGGACATTGGATGTATTTGAATGAGGCAGACCTGGTACACCAATTGCAGCACCCTGGGACCACTGACACAGCCCCAGGGGCCTATATATGTGTGGGAGAGTGCACCACATTCCCACAGCTACCAGGGACTGCTGACTGACAACCCTCCACCTGCTGCTGCTGCCTCAAGGGACTGCTGGCTGCCACCCTGCACCTGCTGCTGCTGCCTCAAGGGACTGCTGGCTGCCACCCTCCACCTGCTAGCTCAAGGGACTGCTGGCTGCCACCCTCCACCTGCTGCTGCTGCCTCAAGGGACTGCTGGCTGCCACCCTCCACCTGCTGCTGCTGCCTCAAGGGACTGCTGGCTGCCACCCTCAACGTGCTGCTGCTGCCACATGTCCATTGTGATGTCGAGGACTCAGAAGATCCATGCCAGTCCCTTCACCAGTGAGGAGCTTGGGGTCCTGGTAGACGGTGTGCTTGCACAGTACCCAAGGCTTTATGGTGGCCCTAATGTCGTGGTAAGTCTCCCAGACTGTGAGTGAGAGTTCAGGGTGTGCACACGTGGGGTGGAGGTGCTTTGGTATGTGTCAGTGGTTGTGGGGCTCTGACATGCACTGCCTATCATGTTTACTACAGCGGGAAGGGCTTGGTGGGCTCTTTCACACGTTACCCTGCATGCCTATCCTGAGTAGAGGGACATGTCCTGTAGTGTCAGCCATACAGTGCAGCTGCATTTTGGTGATGCAGGAGTCTGGCCAGTTATCGTTTGTGTGAATGGCTGTGTTGCTCCCAATTAACCCACTCAGTGTCAGTCCACCTGCCCTGCACAGTCCCTCGCCGAATGCCACATGTCCACATCACTGCATGTACAGTGTGTTCCATGTGTGTTTGGGTCACGCCTCTTCATCTAAGTCCCATCTCTGCCATGTAGATTGCACAGGAGCAGGCGTGGGAGAAGGGTGTGTGTATGACAGTTGTTGTCACTCTATGTGAGTTCCAGGACACAGTGAGGCTTTCACAGGGCTAGGACACTAAGGAATGCGCATTGTTGGACACAGTGAGTCCAACAACAAGACACATGTTTTGCTATCTTCTCTATGTGTAGTTGTAGGTAACTGCAGACAGTAGCTGCAGGCAGACTACACGTTGCTTGCTGTGTTGGTATCCTGCATATGAATGGGATGTGGAGGTACTGTGTCCACCATCGAACATGCATGCCTGTACGTCTGATTGACCAATAACATTGCACCATGTTCAGAGCAATTGTTGGCTATGTGACAGTTGCAGCTGGAGTTTTGGATGAGTCACTGTCGTGCTACTGCATTTTCGTTGTGTTGTCATTGTGCACTGTGTCACTGGAACCTCACCCCTCTTGTCTCCCATGCCTGCAGCTGAAGGTCCACCAGCGTAAAACCGTGTGGAGGGCCATTGCCTCCAGAGTCCGGGATCTGGGTGTGTCAAACCGAAGGCGCACCCACTGTCATAAAAGGTGGGATGACATCTGCCGGCTGAGCAAGAACGTGGCCGAGATGATGCTGGGGCTGCTCCCTCGGACTGGCAGGTTGGCTAGGCGCAGCATGACACCACTAATGGCCCGCATCCTGGCTGTCACACAACCTGAGCTGGACAGACAACTGAAGGAGCATCAGCAGCGAGCCAGGGGTGAGTATGTGTTGCAGGCTGCCTTTGGCTGGGAGTGGGTGCATGTGTCTACAGAGTGTGCAAATTGTCAGCTGTGTGACGTTGGTTGTGTGGTGCAATGTTTTGGGAGTGGCCTCTGTGCTGGGTGTATGTGCCATGCTTTTTCCCAAACGGTGCTTCATGAAGTGAGTTTTAGCACTGTGCATCTCTTACATTTGGAGTTGTGGCCTTCAGGTACCTTCTGCTGTGGGGTAGTGTGTGAATTCAGATGGATGGGAATGCCAGTGTGCCAACTGTGAATGCGTTTCAATGAATGCGTGCAATTCCAGACCTCAGATGTCTGCCAGTCAGACATCTGAGGCCAATGTGCAACAGTAGATGTGCCCATGGACTCGATATGGTGGATGGCATGTGTGCAGGGTCATTGTGGGCTGGTATGTTGTAGTCTGTGTGGTCCCCTACTGCTCCACACATGTAGGTGATGTGCACAATGTCGTGGTGTTCATCCTTGCCAACATCGGGACAGTGTGTGTGCACAGGCCATTTTGGGGATCTGTCTGATGTGAGCCAACTGCAGGATGGTGTGCTGTGTGAGTCACCTGGGGCACTTATGGCAGGATGTGTGGCAAGATATATGTGTGCACAGGGTGGCATGCAATGTGCTGCACACCTCTTTCTAGGATGCAGATGTATTGGCACGTGTTAGTTCTGTTGATGCCACTCATCTCACAGTACTTCTCTCTCCTATGCAGCAGCTCCCGTATGTGCAGAGGGAGAGGTGACGGACACCAGTGATGAGGCTTCCAGTGCAACAGCCACACCGGAGCTGACTGACACAGATGTGACCAGCACCGAGGAGGGGGACAGGAGTCTGCTAGAGGATTCACAGCTGGAGACACAAAGCTCTACCTCATCTGACGCCAGCGGTGACACATCCATGTTGGGGGGTACAGGGAACGGGGACTCGGCCTCCTCTTCCGCCACCCAGCGTCCAGTGCTCAGCCTCCCTTCAACCTCCACTGGTGCTGCCCGTGTCCGCACGAGTAGGAAGGGAAGAGTCACCTTCACCCCAGGCACAGCTGCCCCAGCCCATGTCAGCCCTGCTGCCCTCAGTGCAGAAGCAGTCGAGCTATTGCGCCAGCTGTGTGTGGGGCAGACAGCACTTCTCAATGCCTTCCAAAAGCACGACAAAAAGTTGGGGCAGGTTATAGCTTTCATGGAGGGCTTACATTCCGACGAAGGTGGGCTACACCGGACTGTGCAGTCCTTGTCATCAACTATGACAGCAGCCCTGCAACAGGCACATAGTCAGGGAGCGGCTCCCAGCACTCGGTCCGGCCCCGTGTCACTGTGCACCTCTGACGACAGTGACAATGCTCAACGGACCCCAAAGTCCCGATACAGAACCCGCAGCACACAGGAGCAGCAGCAGCCCAAGCATACTAGGGCGCAGACACCATCCCCACATAAGAGTAAGGCCACCCCAGAGCGCAGAGAGAAAAGCCCATCAGGTGACAGCAAGGGCCACAAAGCAAAGAAAAAAGCATCAGGGTCACAGGCCTCACCTTCCTCCCCTGCCTAAGACTCCCCTGTCCCAAAGATGTCTCGCAGAGGCAAAAAGACAGTTTCCACACCCACTGAGAAGGTGTTGCCTGCAAACATTACACAGGATGAGGGCCCCATGGATAATCCATCCTTGACCTCCACTCCCATCCCAAGCCCTGTGAAGCCAGCATGGGAGGACACTGTAGGGGGCAAAGCTGGTGGACAGAGGGAGGCAGGGCGGCGGCAAACACCAGGCAAGCGCACAGCGGGATCCAGCATGTCCCCAGAGGGGGGGTCACCACCCACACCAGAATCAGCTTTGGTGTTGGGGTCACCTGTTGTGTCTGCCCCAGTTCCCCTCAATCCACAGACAGGGAAGCCTTTCAGGATCCCCAAGAAGTGGAGAGGCACCCCTCCACAATCTCCGGCACACACTGTGTCTCACCAGGGCATGAGTCCACCTCCCCGGGCCACCACCCCACCTGGTCCAAGCAGCCCCCCAGCTACCACATGCACAGTTGGCTCTTCCACAGTTGTTACTCCCACTGCCCAGGGCAGTCCTCCAACTGACCCCAACACACAGTCAGCTCCAAGTCCGACAGACAGCCCCATCTGAGTGGTGGTCACCCTCACACACCTGTCTGTCCACAGGGGTGCGTGTGATGCCCATTGTCAGGCCCATTACTCTGTTGCTGGGCATGGCATGGTAGAGTTGCATACATTCCCTGTATAGCTTCTGATGTCACTACTCTGCACATTGTACTTGCCTTGTGTTTCACTGCTGTTTGCCCCTTGCCTGTGCAGCTTCTCATGGACTCACTCTGCACTTTGTCCTGCCCACTGGCCTTGTCGTTCACTGCTGTGTGCCCCCTGGCTGTGCAGCTTCTCATGGACTCACTCTGCACTTTGTCCTGCACACTGGCCTTGTCGTTCACTGCTGTGTGCCCCCTGCCTGTGCAGCTTCTCATGGACTCACTCTGCACTTTGTCCTGCCCACTGGCCTTGTCGTTCACTGCAGTGTGCCCCCTGCCTGTGCAGCTTCTCATGGACTCACTCTGCACTTTGTCCTGCCCACTGGCCTTGTCGTTCACTGCTGTGTGCCCCCTGCCTGTGCAGCTTCTCATGGACTTAATCTGCACATTGTACTGGCCACTGGCCTTGCTGTTCACTGCTGTGTGCCCCTTGCCTGTGCAGGATCTCATGTAACTCACCTGCACTGTGTCCTGGCCACTGGCCTTGCTGTTCACTGCTGGTTGCCCCTTGCCTGTGCAGGATCTCATGTACCTCACCTGCACTTTGGACTGGCCACTGGCCTTGCTCTTCACTGCTGTTTGCCCCTTGCCTGTGCAGGATCTCATGTACCTCACCTGCACTGTGTCCTGGCCACTGGCCTTGCTGTTCTCTGCTGGTTGCCCCTTGCCTGTGCAGGATCTCATGTACCTCACCTGCACTGTGTCCTGGCCAATGGCCTTGTGTTTCACTGCTGTTTGCCCCTTGCCTGTGCAGCTTCTCATGGACTCACTCTGCACTTTGTCCTGCCCACTGGCCTTGTCGTTCACTGCTGTGTGCCCCCTGCCTGTGCAGCTTCTCATGGACTCACTCTGCACTTTGTCCTGCCCACTGGCCTTGTCGTTCACTGCTGTGTGCCCCCTGCCTGTGCAGCTTCTCATGGACTTAATCTGCACATTGGACTGGCCACTGGCCTTGCTGATCACTGCTGTTTGCCCCTTGCCTGTGCAGGATCTCATGGACTTAATCTGCACTTTGGACTGGCCACTGGCCTTGTTGTTCACTTCTATTTGCCCCCTGCCTGTGCAGCTTCTCATGGACTTCATCTGCACATTGTACTGGCCACTGGCCTTGTTGTTCACTGCTATTTGCCCCCTGCCTGTGCAGCTTCTTATGGACTTCATCTGCACATTGTACTGGCCAATGGCCTTGTTGTTCACTGCTGTGTGCCCCTTGCCTGTGCAGGATCTCATGTACCTCACCTGCACTTTGGACTGGCCACTGGCCTTGCTGTTCACTGCTGTTTGCCCCTTGCCTGTGCAGGATCGCATGTACCTCACCTGCACTGTGTCCTGGCCACTGGCCTTGCTGTTCACTGCTGGTTGCCCCTTGCCTGTGCAGGATCTCATGTACCTCACCTGCACTGTGTCCTGGCAACTGGCCTTCCTGTTCACTGCTGGTTGCCCTTTGCCTGTGCAGGATCTCATGTACCTCACCTGCACTGTGTCCTGGACACTGGCCTTGCTGTTCACTGCTGGTTGCCCCTTGCCTGTGCAGCTTCTGATGTAACTACTCTGCACATTGTACTGGCCACTGGCCTTGTTGTTCACTGCTATTTGCCCCCTGCCTGTGCAGCTTCTCATGGACTTCATCTGCACATTGTACTGGCCAATGGCCTTGCTGTTCACTGCTGTTTGCCCCTTGCCTGTGCAGCTTCTCATGTACCTCACCTGTACTGTGTCCTGGCCACTGGCCTTGCTGTTCACTACTGTTTGCCCCTTGCCTGTGCAGCTTCTCATGTACCTCACCTGCACTGTGTCCTGGCCACTGGCCTTGTTGTTCACTGCTGTTTGCCCCTTGCCTGTGCAGCTTCTGATGTAACTACTCTGCACATTGTACTTGCCTTGTGGTTCACTGCTGTTTTCCCCCTGCCTGTGTAGCTTCTCATGTAAATACTGTGCATATTGAAATGCCCACTGGCTTTGCTGTTGCCCAAATGTGTTGTCTCAATATGCAAATTGTGAATAAACACAGTTGGTCCTGCTGTGAGTTGTGTCAGTGTCCTTCCTGAATAAAGTTGTTTCTGTGTGTGCATGGTTTACTGTGTCGCATGCTCAGTATGCCACTTCAACATTGCCAATGGGTTGTCTCACATTTCATTTCTTTTGCAGGGGTGGGAGGCACTTCATTTCTACATGACTGTGATACTTATGGGTGCAGTGCAGGTGGTTGGCAATGAATTCTTGTTGTCATCTTCTTCTTTGCTCATGTTATCTATGGTGGACACATGTCAGGTTTGTGGGCAATGGCAGCACAGGGTGGGAGTTTGGGCACAGGCTTACAGGCAGGCAGGCCAGGGTCATGGGGTCTGTGTGAGCTTCCTTTCTGTGTGCCAATCAGTGTTGGTGTATGGACATCTTGTGGTGATGAGTTATCCAGGTCCCATGGCTTACTTCCAATGTGTGCACTTGGGTGGTGGAGAAGTGTATGGTGTGAAGGGGGTGACTTGGTTGTGACTGTGGATGTGTGTGCATCTGCATTGTCAACTACTGCCATGTGTGACCCTGGAGTGGTGTGCCTGTATGTGTACTTGTTTAGCCCTGTGGTTGTGTTTTGTGCACATGGCAGTATTGTGTGTTGCTGTTGTGGGAGGAGGTATGTGTGACATATCCTACTTGTGCTTGGCTGTCATGTAGTGTGTCACTGTGTGTTGTGCAGCAGACATTGTCTTGTCCAGTATTTGGATGCCTATGTGTGGCTGGTCAGTGTTTGAGTTCAGGGCCTTCCTTACATCCCTGTGCCTATACATGGGTGTCCTTGCTGTCTCCAGGAGTTGTTGCATTGGGGTGACTGTGGTTTGTGTTGACTGACTGTGTCAGCCATGTGTGCTGTGATGGGCTGTGTGTGTTCTCACATGTGTCTTGTCTTGCATGTGCATCACACATGCTTGATGGTTGTGTCACTGCCCTTCCATTTGTGGGCACCTCACTTTGGCTTTCCTATATGTTGTCCTCCATTACTGCTGGCATGTGGTGTGTGTATGTAGCTGTGAGTCAGGGTGGTATGTGTGTGTGTGACTTGTCAGGTAATGTGTGCAGTGAAGTGTTTGGTCCTCATCTGTGTGTGTGTACAGTTTGTGCCTGGCCTCAGTGTTCTTGGCTTGTGTGTGATGTTGTTGGGGTGTGTGTGTTGGCTGGGGCCTGGGCTTCTGTGCTATGTGTTCCTTTGCAAAGGGTCCTGCTGTGGCTGTATATGCAGTTGTTGGGACGTGGGGCATGGTGTGGCTGTAGTTGTGTGGTTGTTGTGCAGGAGTGGCACTTGGGAGGCACATGTTGTGTCCCTTCAGGGAGGTAGCTGGTGTGTTGTGGATGGAGTTGTGGCTCTGTGCGATTTGTACGGTGCCCTTGGCATGCGCTGGCCCTGTGCTCTGCGTTGTGTGCATGGTTTCATGCACACTGACCGCGGCGGTGACGTGACCGGGACATTTGTTCATGAATGCGGTACATGGGTGGGCAGTATGTGGCGAGATGTTTTTGTCACAGGTGGGACATGTGTGTGTGCAGTGATGGCTGTGTGCCTGTCCCCACAGAGGTGTGTGGTGTTCCCATGCGATGTTTTTCCACCCTGGAGCTGTGTATTGTGTTACTTGCACTGTTGTGTCTGTACGTACCTGCGGAGACGTCCGCGGCGGTGGATAACTTGCAGGTGGTGTATCATGTACAGCACCGGGAAGGCGTGTAGGGCAGGATCCATCGCGGTGTGTCCCGGGTGTTTCTTTTCTGTCTCCGCTGTGATGTCTCCGCCGTCTTTCGCTGTGCGGTTTCTCCGTCGCGGTGCGCTGCCCTGTTTCCGGCATCGTGATATCTTCGGCGTACGGGACGTCATTCCGCACGGCGGTGTGTGGTGATTGGCTCACTCCCCCGCGGTGGCAGGCGCACTTTGATGGCAGTCGGCGTCGCACCGCAGCGGGTGGGAAATGTGCAATGTGTGGCCATCCTAATATGGCGGGCTTGGAGACCGCTGGCGGCATGCGGTAAATGGGTGTTACCGCCACCGCCGGCACCGCGGTCGTGTCTTCGCCCGCCATCGTAATAGGCCCCTTAGTTAGCATGGGTGAACAGACATAATATCGATTTGGAAATATCGAGTAGCAGTAAAATCGAGTCCAAAATCTCGGACTACAAAAATATCGACAGTCAGAATATTGTTGTCAAGAATATCGAGTTGAAGGTAAGTAATATTGTTTTTAAAAATATCGAAGTAATTAATATCATTAGCAAAAATATTGTTGTTAAAAATATCGTTGTTTTATTTAGTGTTATGTATTTTAGTGTGTATTTTATATGTATGTGTTCTATTTTTTTGTGTAAGTATTGCATTTGTTTTTTAATATATGAGTTACATTTTTAGAAGTTAATAATTTTTTGTAAGTAAATTTTGCGTTTTAGTTCCGTAGCGGGTTGTGGATTTATAGGGGAATAGGGTGGGAAGTAATTTAATTGTAATAAATGTAATAATAATTTTTATAAGTTATTAATTTATTTTAATTAATTTTTGCGTTTTTGTTCCGTTGCGGGTTGTGGGTTTATAGGGGAATAGGGTGGGAAGTAATTTAATTATAATTATTTAATAAATAAATTTGATTATTTAATATTTATGTATTTAATATTTTATATTGTTAATTGTGGTAATTAGTTACTTATTAATTAGTTATTAATTGTTTGTTAATTATTAATAATTATTTGGTAAATATCTTAATTGTGTAATTTTTTTAGGAGTGGGTTGTGAGTTTATAGGGGAATAGGGTGGGAAGTAATTTAATTATAATTTATTAATTAGTATTTTTAATTAATTAATATCTATGTATTTAATATTTTATATTGTTAATTGTGGTAATTAATTTATTATTAAGTAGTTATTAATTAGTTGTTAATTATTAATAATTAATTGGTAAATATTTTAATTGTGTTATTTATTTAGGAGCTGGTTGTGGGTTTATTGGAGAGTAGGGTGGGAAGTAATTTAATATTTATTTAGTGTTATGTACTTTAGTGTGTATTTTATATGTATGTGTTCTATTTTTTGTGTAAGTATTGCATTTGTTTTTTTATATATGAGTTACATTTTTAGAAGTTAATAATTTTTTGTAAGTAAATTTTGTGTTTTAGTTCCGTAGCGGGTTGTGGATTTATAGGGGAATAGGGTGGGAAGTAATTTAATTGTAATAAATGTAATAATAATTTTTATAAGTTATTAATTTATTTTAATAAATGTTTGCGTTTTTGTTCCGTAGTGGGTTGTGGGTTTATAGGGGAATAGGGTGGGAAGTAATTTAATTATAATTATTTAATAAATACATTTGATTATTTAATATTTATGTATTTAATATTTTATATTGTTAATTGTGGTAATTAATTAATTATTAATTAGTTATTAATTGGTTGTTAATTATTAATAATTATTTGGTAAGTACCTTAATTGTGTAATTTTTTTAGGAGTGGGTTGTGAGTTTATAGGGGAATAGGGTGGGAAGTAATTTCATTATAATTTATTAATTAGTATTTTTAATTAATTAATATCTATGTATTTAATATTTTATATTGTTAATTGTGGTAATTAATTTATTATTAAGTAGTTATTAATTGGTTGTTAATTATTAATAATTAATTGGTAAATATTTTAATTGCGTCAATTTTTTAGGAGCGGGTTGTGGGTTTATTGGAGAGTAGGGTGAAGTAATTGAATAATTATTAATTAATTTATATTTTTAAATATTTGATATTTATGTATTTAAAATGTTATACTGTTAATTGTGATAAATAATTTATTGTTAATTATTTATTAATTGGTTATTAATAATTATTAATTAATTAATAATAATGTTTTATTATAATATTTATTTTAAGTTGTTTTATAGTGTTAATAGTGTGAATTAATTTAATATTGATTGCTTTTAAATTGCTTGTTATTTTTAATCAATTAATTAATTAATTATTAATTAATTATGTTAATAGTGTTATGTTTTACAATATTGGTGGTGTTATTTATAGGGGAATATGGTGGGAGTTAAATTACATTGGGGCCCATTAGGATGGCGGGTGGAAGCACCACCGCCGTGCTGGCGGATGCAAAAAGCACCAGTTACCGTCCGCCCGCCACAGCACACACGCCCGCCCAATTAGGATGTGAAAAGTCAGCCAAACACCGCCCGTAAGCCAGCTACGCCCTCCGCCATCAAAGTGCGCCCGTCCACGGAGTGGCGCGGCCTAATGGAGACACAACGCCCGACGAAATCACGTACCGCCCGGCGTACAAATTACGATGCCACAACCAAACAGTTCCCCCGGCTAAGAGACACCGCACGTGAAAGCAAGGCGGAAAACCGAACGCACAGTACGGATAGCAAAGAGGCGGACCCCGAGCATGAATCCAGCACTGCAGGCCCTCCCCATGCTCTACCTGATGCAGCACCCAGGAGTCAACGCACCGCGGCGACGCAGGTAGGCAGACACACAACAGGGGCACGCAAACAGCGCACACAGTGCAAGGGCGGGAAAACTGTATATGGCCCCCCCCGACACCCCTGCGTGGACACGACACATCCACCACTGCACCCACACATGCGCACAACGCAGAGGCCAATGGCAGCGCAATGCATGCGCCGCACACAAACAACACAGGGTCACAACCAAACACCACACACACCAGCACCAACCAGAACGCACATGTCACGTGACAGCCCTGCCACAGTCATGTCCCCAACCGGCAATTCACTGTTGCCAACCTGACGTCACACAAGTGACCCGAACATGACAGTGACGTCACGCCAAATTAGGACACACCCCTGTGTGCAAAACACGGCGAAGCACACAGCGGCGGCAACATCACCCAGCAGAATATGGACCCCCTCGGGAAAAGGTACGCCAGTACCACACAGAAACACCGATGCCAACCTGCACCCAATAACAAGACATGCAATACGCAACATCAAAGATCCCGGGGACAGACAACAGGTGGGACCAATTATAACACAAGGCCCAACGCATAGCGGAAACGCAGACTGCTGCCCACACACGGGAGAGGAGACAGCACTGAATGACCTTCCATTCCCACTCTGAAACCACATCCCGACTAAACAAGCCGGAGACAACAGTCATTGCACCAAAAAAGCCCAACACAGGCATGCAGAGGGAAGCGGCCACAGGGCAGATAGCGCATAACACCAAAGAACATTCACAACGGAAAAAAGAAATGATAACACTCCCCCATGTGGTTCACATGCAAGTTATCTGGAAGGAGTCAGACACCACTGACCTTGACCATTCAGAGAAGCATGTGGGATGAGGGACCGTGTCCTCCGCACAAGCCAACATAACACAAGTCCTGCCTCCCTACGACCATTACAGAATTCCCAGCAACGTCGGAAGTTGCACTCTGCAGACTGCACAGACAGCCGGAGCACGCCACCACAGTGCCCTGCAGCAAAATGGCACTTGCACCACACCTACCCAACTACGCCAGACAGATTAAGCTGTACAAACATAACCTGATACAGATATTGGGATGTGACAATCTGGCCTTGCTGAACGTAAGTTACCGACTAACTTACCGCATCGCATTGTTCAGCTGCGTCATCCCCGTCTTCTACTGTCGGAGGTGTCCCTCCTACTATCCTGTGGATTTATGTCTCTCCAACCCGGCATGTCCAAGGGCGGACCTGCTACAACTATTCAACCCCTGGACGTCCACGACAGGGTCTGTTCAGCCTATGGGGGCATGGCGTATGTGGCTACTATCGGACCCACACTGCAATGGGACCACTGTGCCTCCACACGACGGATAATGGATTACAGTTACATCGAATGTCATCCAACATGTCCCATCATGCTCCTACAAGGGACAACTCACGACCAACACCTTGACAGCCACCATCCGCTACATTGGATGGCATCCATGTCCACCACCAATGCCATGGAAGCCCTGCTGGAAGGTATTGCATACCTGACAACCTGTCAATTCGTCGGGCCCCGCCGCCATACCCCCAATTGAGCAATGATGTCCCACACCGTACCCATGCTTGGCTTCCGCACGGACTAGGCAGTTACCAGTACAACAACTATACCATACAACCTGCAACTGACACCACATCATCAACTACACTGCCATGACATCTGATATTTTCGGGACATGCACCCTGTTCCTCATCACATCCAGTTACTCTGCATGAACAGGGGGAGGCAGAGGCATGGGATTTGTGTATGGCAACCACATGGACAGAACTGCACGTACAACCATGCCATGATATGGATCCTGCGCCCATGAACATATGCACCGGTCAGTGGACAGTAATAGTCCTGCTGTAGTATGTGAGAGCTGTCACCTCACCTCCCTCTGAACGTCCGTGCCAGGACCTTTGCATGGACACCAAGTGCATCCACCAACAACATGAGCCCAGTGACTGTGACATGGCCAGTACCCACCACATCGCAACAACAAGTGGGACGCCGTTGCATGCACGTAAGCCCATGCCCTGATGTCACCTCCACGCACGTGTGTATGAGTAACTATAGCAGCAAACCTGTAACATGGAACTGAGATGCACTGTGCCCATGATGACAAGCGGACTGGTAGGCTAAATGTATACTGTCTGTGTCAAAGTCAGCAGCACCACAGTAATTAGCAAATGTACATTAGCACAGCAACGGCTAAGCAGTTGTAACTCTGAAGCACACATCCCACAGTCAACAACTAATGACATGTACCCCTACACCCTATGCTATGTGCAATCATGCTGAGTATATCCTCCACATGCATTTCTCTGCCAGTAGTGTCCACTATACTGCATCACAGAGGACATAAGTCCCAATACATGTTTTGAAGCAAAAATGTGTCTCTGCTGATTCATTTCACAAGTACGAATGAGAGAGGATGAGAGTGTGTGAAGTACACGGCAGTCGTGAGATGACCATGTAGTCCACTGTCATTGGATGACAACGCAAATGAGTAGCACAACTGTGGAAGACACACATGTGTCATGTGAAGCGGGAGTTACGCATGGCTCAGGTGGGTGGGTGTGACGGGTAGGTGCGCACATGCAATGTTGAAACACGCTGTGTTGGGAGGATTCAGGAACAGTACATTGGCGCCCTCCTGGGAATTTGTAAAGACCACCAGTCTGGTGATGAATGTGAACTTGTGTGTGCACAACAGGCGGGCACACGATCAATGCCGCATCAAGTGTAGACGTCAGCCCCCCCTCCGTGGACATGCTGGATACTGCTGTGCGTCCGCCAGGCCCTTGCCAAGGCACTCACATCCCCTGTCGACCTGGTGTATCCCCAACATTGTCCACTTGCACAGGCAATCCAGGGCACAGGATGGCAGTAGAGCATGGTGGGTGAGAGGTCATGGCGCGCTCCTCCTGGTCACATCACGCAGGCAACACATCCTCAATGTGTAGTATGGCACAAGTCAAATGGAAGTAGTGGTGGGACGCACACATCACAAGCAGGAGTGACGTCACGGAAGGTGGCTCGCACCATCCCACCCATCGACAATACACCCACACACGTTACATGCCATTGCAACAGAGAAGCCAGCGCGTGCACAAGCAGCTCCAAGCTCGCCCCAGAGAGGCCAAAGAGTGAATGTGTGGGGCCATGAGCTCCAGTTGGACGCGGCCTGGCCCGCTAGGGCAGCTACAGCCTCTGTGTGTTGCAGGTGGTGTATCCGGACTGCGGAGCCTGTCATGCATTGTCAATGTTGCCCGTGTCTCGAGTCGGGGCACCACACAGGTGGACGGCGTCCCGCCACTTATTATACTGTGAGACAGACCACTTGTTCAACTGGACCCACACATACACTCCTTGGCCTCTCTGGGGCGAGCTTGGAGCTGCTTGTGCATGCGCTAGCTGCTCAGGTGCAAACGCATATTGGGGTGAGCGAGGGGAGGCCATGAGGACAGTGCAAAAGATGACTGTTTGAATCTCAGCCAGTTTAAGGAATGACCCTGATGTGGTCGGAAAAAGACGTGTCTCGTGTGTATTGCAACTAGTAGATCAGCCGATGAACTTCCCATGTCTTGCATGTAGCCCCGCACCCAGCCCCGCCCACTCGACACATTAAAATGAGTACCAGCACCACATTCTACCCATTCGAAGCACTGACTGGGGGTGACAACCATTGGACAGTCATGTGTAGTCCACCCACGCGTACATGTGGGCCCTCCATGATCCATGTCACCTGCGGCAAAGTGATGTCAGGGGCAATGACGGAAGTGAGCAGAGCTGTCTGCCCCACGCACAGATGGTGCATCAGCTCAACAGACCCAGCACTGAGTGCAGCAGGGGTCACATGTGCAGGGGCAGTTGTGCCTGGTGTGAAGGCACATGCATATAGACAGCACAACGAGCAATGTGTAGCCTGCCCACATCTACTGTCCATTGTCTGGCGGACCTTGGAAAAGATCACAAGGCAACACATCTGTGTGGGTGTACCCACTGTGACCAACACTGCGCAACCATCAGCGTACTCGCCCTGTGCATGGCCCACCGCGCAACGAAGGTCACATTCAGTGCCACTATCTCCCACACACATCCCTATCACGAGTCATGGGGTGTCCAATCGACAGTGCAGAGTAAGCGCTCATCCGGAGGGTCCTGAACAGGAGACACATGTAACCCACTAGGCAGTCTGTGTCGGCACCTTCTGGCATTGTGTAGTCAATGTGCAGGACAGGCCTACTGGGACTGAGAAGGGCAGCATGGCCCCAGCCTGACTTCCACACGACCAACAAGTGCACTGAGACCTGCATTGCCAATTGTCTGTGTCACTGGATTTCTGACATGAAGTTGCCATGTACCACCACTCGGGAGGGACAGACAGGTCAAAGCACCCGAGAGCTCACATACCCATGCCACCTGCAGTCAGCATGGTGAGCAGTGCATGTTTGAACACCACAGGCTCTGACTCATAGTGCTGCGGAGCAACGACATGTGTGTCCCCCACATGCACACCCACACACACTGCAGTTGTCTCTCACACACAACTTTCGCAAGGAATAGCCATGTGCAGTGTGCGTGGAGCTCGGAATCCAGGTTCTCCAGCTCCTCGCTGGTGAGTGGACTTGGACATGTCCTCAGCGTCATCCACGTGTAGGTGGAGTGGTGGCAGAAGCAGGTGTTGTCGAGGGGTGCCAGGCTGCAGTGCCAGGTAGCTGTGGTTATGCCTGTCCCACTCACACACACATATAACCCCCTGGGGCAGTTTCAGTGGGTTCAAGCTGCTGCAATTCGTGTACCATGTCTGGCAGCTTCAATTGCAGACGTTGGCCTGCTCCCAGCTGGCCATGGACGCCTACCTCCACAGTGGAACACGCAGGGTGCAGCCGCGAGGGTCATTGGAGTTGGCCGTAAGGGCCTGGCCCATGGCGGGTACAGTCCGCTGATGCCATGTGCACCATACAGTATAATGTGCGCAATGCATCTGCAGGTGTGGCCATGATTTGCGTGTGGGTGCAGGTCCACAATGGACAGGGCCACAACATGCTGTGTGCATAGGCAGGGACGGCCAGTGCCCAGCCTCCACAGGTCTGTTGGCACCTCATCATGTACACATTGGCATGGGAGCATGGGATATGCATATGCACACACATGCCATCTTTCACTATGTACATCTGCCACTTGGCATGTGCAATGATACGTGTCACTTGTGATGTGTAATTGCAAGCACACAGCCGTGTTGGCATGGGGCTGTCAATGTGTACACCTGTCAATGTTTCTGGAGGTGTGATCCGTACAGTGCTGTACATAGGGTGCAGTAGTGACATCAATGACTGTCTCATATCCCCTCGTGCCACAGGTCCCACTTGTTTTGGCCGCTCAGCCTGTGTCCATAGCGTTGTTGGTGTGTGCACTACACACCCAGCCTCTGAAGCAGTGTGATGCACAGCAGCTAGTCATGTTGCCGTGGTGTTGCCGCTTGCCGAATATGCAGTTTGTTACCATCAGCATGCCTTACAAGTTATTGAGGCCTAGATCCCCATGTGCATGCTCATAGCAATGGGGTGTGTCACTGCCCATTGCTATTGGTAGGGGACCTGTGTAAGTGTATTGTGGCTGTGCTGTCCCTACTTGTCAGCTGTTCTGTTATTCAATTGCCTGCTCAGTCATTTATGTTTTGTGTATGTGAATATGCCATGTGGCGTGTTGCTTTGACATGTGTCCACTTCCATCCTTCCTAGGCGGAGACCAAACATTCATCGCCCCTACCAATTGTTGTCAGACATGGAGGATGTAGAGGTCATCCGCAAATATCGTCTGGACCGACCCACCCTGCATCGTCTATGTGCCATGTTGGAACCCCACCTCCGTCCTGGCAGGGTGTATCCAACAGCATTCACCCCCACGGCTAAGGTGATGGCTGCACTGCATTTCTTCGCCACTGGGTCATTCCAACACACAGTGGGCAGTGGAGGTGGGATGTCCCAGCCCATGTTCAGCATGGTGCTGAGGGATGTACTGTCAGCTATGATGCTGTACAGGAACAGATAGGTCCGATTCCCCAGGGCTCGTGAATTGGCGGCAGTGAAGGGTGATTTCTATGCCCTTGGACGGATCCCCCACGTTGTTGGTGCTATAGATTGCACCCATGTTGGCCTTGTTCCACCACAGGCCACTGAGCAGCTCTACCGCAACCGGAAGCACACGCACTCCCTGAATGTGCAAGTGGTGTGCCTTGCGGACATGGTGATTTCCCACGTGTGTGCCAAGTTCCCAGGATCGGCACATGATGCGCACATCATGCGCAACAGCATCCTACCACGACTGATGGCCAATCTGCAACCGGACCGTGGCTGGATTGTCGGTGAGTATGTGGAGTAGTGTAGCGTGCTGGCTGTGCGATGCTGGCTTGTGTCCAGTTGGAATTGCAACGGTTCTCTGTGTCCCTCACACCCAGGTGACTCTGCTTACCCAAATGGGCCCTGGCTGCTCAGCCCATTATGACATCCTCGTACCCCAGCTGATGTCCGCTACAATGAGGCACATGGGAGGACCAGACGTGTGGTTGAGCGTACCTTTGGCCTCCTCAAGTCCAGGTTCAGATGCCTGGACCGCACCGGGGGTGCACTGGCGTACTCCCCACAGAAGGTGTGCCAGATAATAGTGGCTTGCTGCATGCTGCACAATCTGGCTATTCGCAAGCAGATCCCCCTAATTGTGGATGACGGAGATCAGCCAGGGCCCCAGCCTGCAGACCAGGACAGCTCGAGTGAAGAGGACAGTGGAGAGGAGGAAGCTGTGAATGTGCGTCAGCAGCTCATCGCCCGCTACTTCACTTGACGGTGAGTATCCATGTACGACGGCTGTTGTAGCTGTAGTTGTGCAGGTGTATGTGTGCTCTGTCACGGGGGCCTTTTGTTCACTGAGTGCTGTGTGTCAATGGTCCATGTCCAGGTTGGTATGCCACTGGCAGCGGCTGTAGCAGTGTGCCCTGTTGCTCTGTGTGATGTGTGTACATTGCTTGTAGTTGGTGACAAGTACTGTGTGATGAGTGTGTGACACACTCATTGAATGTACTCTTGTTCTGTTTTTCACCCCTAGGTCCCTACAGCCTCTCCTGTCCCATCGACATACCACACAGCAGATGCATTTCTGCTCATGGTGGCGATTGCACATCGTTGAATAAACCCAGGACACATGAAGCAGATTGTGTTCAAGGTGTATTTATTTACAGCGGTGACATGTGATTGTGTGCAAGGTGATGACAAACGTGGTGCATGCTGTGACAATGAGTTGACGGTCATGGCTGCGTGATGGTCAGGGTGTACCCATGAAGTTCCATGTCCACAGTCCAACAGACACATGCCATTCACATGGCAGTGTGGGGTAGGATCGTAGTACAAGTCAATGCAGTAGGTGGTCAAGGTGGCTGGCTGACTCACTGGCGTTTGGTGCGTGCGAAGTCCTCTCTGGACACCTGTTTCCTCTTCGGACGGCCCCTTCCACGTTTGGTAGGGGGGGTGTGTTGATGTGCCGCTGGTGGTGGCTGAGGAGTGCTCACTCGCTGTGGACGCAGGGGAACGCGATGCTGCACGAGCCTGCGCCACAGCAGGTGGTGGCGGAGGTGGTGTTGCTGGCCTTGCTTGTGCCCTCACCACCACCACCAGCTGGTCCATTAGGTCCACAAGTTGGTCCATACGGGTCACGAATTGTCCCATATGGGCATCCATGGACCTCAACACCCCAAGGACCTCCCGCGGGTCGGTAGCCGACCTGGCCCATTGTCCTTGGGCCTCTTCATAGGCCCCAAGGACTCTGGCGATTTGCGGCAGGGCTTGGCTCCCAGGCTCAGATGGCGTTGGCCTGGCCCTGCTCCTCCTACCAGTACTGCTGCCACTGACCTGCCCACTACCCACATTGCTCACCACGGTCCTCGCTCTGGCTCCCAGGGTGGAGCCCAACGGCCGTGCCACCGCTTGCGCAGGGGCTGTGGCCAGGGATGGCGTGGTGGTGGTGGTTGCGGTGGTGGTTGTGGTTGCGGCGGTGGTGGTGTTTGCGGCGGTGGTGGTGGCCGCAACGGCCGTGGCAGCAGGGGTCTGTGACTGGTCAGCAGCCCTGGGTAATGGGTTGGTGGGCAGGAGGGGCCCTGGGGAGTGGTTGTGCCCTGCCACTCCAGATGGCCCTGCTGGGTGGTCCATGTCCGGAGAGGTGTCCAGCTCCTCTACATCTGTGAGTCCGGGTCGGGGGCTTGCGGACTGGCTGTGCTGGCTGCTGTCACCCTCTCCAGCATCCAGCAGTTCGGCACCTGTGGGGAGAATGAGATGGGTCATTGTGTTGCACCTAGCAAAGTATGTATTGGTTGTCTGACATTCACAGTTTGTGCACTGTCGTGCACAGGTTTCCCAGTGGCGTGTGTGTGGATGTACGATGTGTGTATGCGTGGGCTAGGCAATGGGACTGTGTGATGTGGACATGTGGCATGGGACGGATTAGCAATGCTGATGGGTGTGTGTTGCTATGCTCCTACATTTTGTGGCTCGGGTGTATGCGTGCTCCAGGACCATAGACGATGTTGGGTTGAACGATGGTTTAGGGGGAAGGATGGAACGCTTAGGTACGCTGATGCCAAAAGGGGTACAGCCCCTAAACGCTCTTGGGTTGAAATATGCTTTTGGGGTACATACTGTGGGTAATGGGTGCAGAACGTGACATGTGTTCTGGCAACATGACAGTGCATAGACAAAGGTGTGTGTCTGTCTCACATGCCCGGAATATCTGCTGACTGTTATCATTCATGGACATCACATTGGTAGCATTGTTGTGAGTTCGTCCTTGTTGTGTGCCACACGACGTATTGCAGATGGGCCAAATCCTTTGTGTGCGTGCTGCCCTGGTACATGTGCATCAGTGCTGTGCTCTTGGGGTGTTGACTATATTATGTGTGTTGTTACTCGCAGTGTGACGTGCGCTTCAGACACTGCAGGCACTTGATTTGTCATGGGCAGGTATCTTTGCATGACTACTGTATGAGGGCCAGCTGTTTGGATGACATACCTTTCATGACACTGTGGCTGAGAGATGAGATGGATAATATGTTGAATGTGCATTGTGTGCCTGTGTGTTTCATGGGTCCAGTTGTCTTTGTGTGCAATATTGTGGTTCCAAGCTGTTACTTCTAGTACGGTCTGTCTTACGTGGGCGTTGTTGTACGATGTGTGGGTGACAGGCAGTGAGGACTACATGGACAGAACTTCGATGGTGTTGCTGATGTGTGTGATGGTTGGCACAGTGCCTGCCGTGTGGGTCTGTGCTCCAGTGGGACTTGTGCATGCAGACGTGGCTCCTTAGGTGTTGCTGTATCTGTGATGGGTCATGAGGGGTTTGACTCTGTTGAACTTGTCCGTGTGCACATTGGTCTCATGATTGTGACTGGGAGCAGTGCTGCGTGTTCCTCTGCTACGTGACATGTCCCATGTGTCAGTCGTAGTACAGTCCTCATGCCTACAGACGCCCCCCTGTACATTTTCCCACCTACAGGTTGTTTCTCAGTGCGCAATGCAATGGATGCCACATGGTACTGGGAGGGAGGGGTGCTCCACCTTGCTGGTCTGTGGTAGTGGGAGCCTGGTGGGTGTTTTACTTCAGCTGTCCCCCTCCGACCCACTGTCTTTGTGTTCCGGCTACTTACCTGTTACTTGTCGGTCAGTGCAGCTATGGCGGACACATGGATGTGGGTGTGGGGAGTGCTCATTCTGGCGCATCTGGAGTACAAGGGGACCTGGTGGAAGTTGCGGTGCTGGCTGACTGTACACATGCCCCCATGGTTTTGTTAGTTGGTGGCTTTGGGCTGAGTGTGTGTGAGTGTCTGTTTCATGTGTGGGTGATGTCTTGTGTATTGTGTACTGGACATGGGGGTGTTTGTCCCTAGGAGCTATGGCATGGTGGTAGTGCATGTGATTACATAGCGGTGTGCTGGTATACGTTTGTTTGTACTTACCAGCCTCCACTCCCCCTGGTAATCCGGTGAGGATCTCCGGATGTATGATGACTCGCACCTTCTCCTCCCACGCCTTAAAGGTCTTGAATAGCGCGGGATTCCCTCCGCCAGTCCTGGCAGCCAGCTCTCGATTTTTGCTCTCCTTCTTCTTGACCACGCTTTTGAGGTCGTTCCACCTTTTGTTAATTTCTCCTCTGTTGCGTGGAACGTTCCCGACTGCATTGACCTGGTCTACGATCCTGCTCCACAACCGGTTTCTGGTGGATAGTGGTGTCTGTTGGACCTGGTTGCCATAGATTTGTGGGTGCACCTTGACGATCTCGTCGACCATGACCGTTAGCTCGGTGGAAGTGAACTTGGGCATTCTGTGTGATGCCATGGTGTGTGTTTTGGTGTTTGTGGTGCTGGTGCGGTGTGTGGTGTGTGATGTGCAGGGGGTTTGTGGGTCAGGTGTTTGGTGGTGGTGGTGATGGGTGTGATAGGTGCGTGTCTGTGGTGTGCTGCTGTCCTTTCTGTCTCGCTGTGTTGTGTGCTTTCATCCTCAGTTTGTAATGTTGCAGGGGGTTGTGGTCTGTGAAGGGGCTGGTTTTGTACTTACCTATGTGGGTGTGTCATGATGGTCTGTTGTTTTCAGGTGTGTTGTGGCTGGTGTTCTGGGATTTGTTGTTGATTTTTTTGTCCAGGGGGGGTGTGTTTCCGGGATGTGTACTGTGTTTGGGTATTTGTGCGTGGGTTGCTGTGTGGACTTGTTAGCCATGTTGTGTATGTTTGTTTTCATCAGCGGATGGTTTCTGTGCATGGACGTGGCCGCCAGGGCTTCCGCCGTGTCCATTTTCGTCACTGTTGTTTGTGCTGGCGGGCGGTGTTTTTGTGGATTTTCCGCGCTCATGTCGGTACGATCCTAATTTCACGGGCGGTGTCTCGGTCGTCAGGGCGGGCGGTTTTGGCTTGTCGTGCGTCTTTCCGTCCGTGGCGGGCGGATGGACTTAGACTCGGACATGGGCGGGCGGTATTTTCTGTTTATTTTCCGCCTCCGGCGGTTTTCGGTTCGCGGCATCGTAATTGCTCGGTCGGTATTCAGACGGTGTAGGCGGGCGGATTTTCGCCACTGTGGTTGATGGCGGATTTTTATCCGCCCGACATCGTAATGGACACCATTGTTTGATAATTAATTTTAATTATTTTGCTTGAGTGGGAATAGTAAATTATTCACCTATGCAATCCAACACTTTCCCTACTGTTGCATTTGCTGGAGTGGGAATAGTAAATTATTCCTCTCCGCTATCTAACATTTTCCTACTGTTGCTATTGCTGGAGTGGGAATAGTAATTTTCACCCCTACGCTATCCAACACTTTCCCTACTGTTGCACTTGCTGGAGTGGGAATAGTAATTTTATCCCCTCCACTAGCCAGCACTTTTACTACTGTTGCACTCACTGGAGTGGGAATAGTAAATTATTCCCCTTCGATATCCAGAACTTTCCCTACTGTTGCACTCGCTGGAGTGGGAATAGTAATTGTTACCCTTCCGCTATCCAACACTTTCTCGACTGTTGCACTCCTTGGAGTGGGAATAGTAAATTATTCCCCTCCTCTATCCTACACTTTCCTTACTGTTGCACTCCCTGGAGTGGGAATAGTAAATTGTTCCCCTTTGCTATCCAACACTTTCCGTACTGTAGCATTTGCTGGAGTGGGAATAGTAATTTTATCCACTCTGATATCCAACACTTTCTCTAGTGTTGCACTCTCTGGAGTGGGAATAGTGATTTTTACCCCTCCGCTATCCAACACTTTCCCTACTGTTGCATTCTCTGGAGTGGGATAGTAAATGTTATACCCTCTGCTATCCAACACTTTCCCTACTGTTGCACTATCTGGAGTGGGAATAGTAAATTATTCCATTCCGCTATCCAACACTTTCCCTACTGTTGCACTTACTGGAGTGGGAATAGTAATTGTTACCCCTCCGCTATCCAACACTTTCCCTACTGTTGCACTCTTTGGAGTGGAAATAGTAAGTTATTCCACTCCGCTATCCAACACTTTCCCTACAGTTCTACCTGCTGGAGTGGGAATAGTAAATTATTCCACGCCGCTATCCAACACTTTCCCTACTGTTGTACTTGCTGGAATGGTAATAGTAATTTTATCCACTCCGCTAGTGATTTTTACCCCTCCGCTATCCAACACTTTCCCTACTGTTGCATTCTCTGGAGTGGGAATAGTAAATTTTATACCCTCTGCTATCCAACACTTTCCCTACTGTTGCACTATCTGGAGAGGGAATAGTAAATTATTCCACTCCGCTAACCAACACTTTCCCTACTGTTGCACTCTCTGGAGTGGGAATAGTAATTTTTACCCCTATGCTATCCAACACTTTCCCTACTGTTGCTATCTCTGGAGTGGGAATAGTAATATTTACCCCTACGCTATCCAACACTTTTCTTAATGTTGCACTCCCTGGAGTGGGAATAGTAATTTTATCCCCACTGCTATCCAACATTTTCCCTACTGTTGCTGTTAATGTAGTGCCAAATGTAATTGTAATAGATTATAATATTTTAATTTTTTTAATTATTATATATATATTTTATTTTTATTTTTATTTTACTGGTATATGTATATATATATATGTATTTATAATTTTTTATATGTTTCTAACATTTTATAATTTATTACAATAATTATTTATAAATATTATTAAGTACATTTATATATTATATTTTATATATATGTATGTTTAATTATTTGTAACATTATATATTTTATTTATTATTTTAAACATTTTCTAATAATTCTAACTATGTTTTTTTAATTATACATATTATTTACTTTATTTTACATTATTTTTTAAGCATTTAAAAAAAAGATATTTTTTACAACGATATTTTTGACAGTGATATTTTGTTTTCGAATTTTTGTACTTACCATGATGTAGATAGGACTTCGATATTCTGGACAACGATATTTTTGTCCCGATATTTTTGTAACTCGACATTTTTGTTGTCGATATTCTGTCAGTGATCCAGGTGGATCATTGGAGTTCATGATGCAAAATCAAATTTACTAAAGTCAGTAAACATAGTGTGCCTGCCTGAATCTGCATAATGAGGAAAACAAAATCTTTATTTTTTGTCGCTACTACCTCTTTGCATGTGTGCTGCGTTCTGCCTCTAATAATCGTTTTTGTAAAGGACGGTATTCCTTCCTGCACAAAAAATCCTCATTTAAAATCCTAATTTATGGTGAAGTCGGATTTTAAATTACAATTCTGAAAATTCCAATTTAAGAAAGTTGGCATTTTCTTTCTTTAGCCATTTGGTGCCTGCAGTCTGTCTCTGGTCACATGATTGGGTGTAGTTGGCAGTTGGGCTTTGTTTATTCCTTCCCCTGTTGTTAGACTGAAGCCAGAGCAGGGAAGGCAGGGCATCTGTGCACTTCGAAGGCATGCCTCTAGAAGCTTCTCCCCACTTCAAAGGCACAACTGTGTATAAAAGAAGGAACTCAGATGCCACCACTTCATTACACTTCTGAACCTGTGGATGCTCTGCCAGTAAGAAGGACTGTCACTCTGTTGAACTGCACTCTGCTGGATTCTTGCTTTGCTGTGCTGACCTGCTGCCTGACACCCTCTTGCCTGCATCTCTTGAACCCAGAACCCAGAGTGACCCCAAAGGCGTTGGCCTCATGATCTAAAGCCTCAGGGACATAGCAAGGTTGCAACCACGTTGCATCTGCACCTGGACTCTGCCATCTGTGAGTATACCCTGCCAAGTGGTGCCACCCCAGTCCTGGGCCCTTTTAAGTGTGCTTAAGGTGCTCACCAGCCTTTGTGGATCCAGCAAAACTGCTGCATCTTATCTGCAGTGTGGAGCAACCCTGAGCAGAATCGACACATTGCCACTGCTGAATGGATTGGACCTGTCGCAAAGATGCGCATCGCCAGCGCAGCTGGCATTGCCTGCGGAAACGCTGCTGCATGACACATCCTTGCCACAGACATTCGCATCCCTCGTCGACAGCAGCCTCGATGACGGCTACGGACTCTGCACTGCAGCCTCACAGCTATACGAACTGAAGCATGGCCTGACTGCGTGCCGAATCCTCAACACCGGACTTTGCATCACAAGCCCTGTCGACGGGATCCTCGACGCACCAGGACCTCCCACCGCAGCCTCACTGCATTTCCAAACTGACACATCACTTTGGCTGTGCGATGCATCTTCAAAGCGGATCCATACAATGATCTGTAAACCAGGATTTAGGGTACTCTGTTTAGTGGGCCTAACTTGGTCCCTGTAGTCGGTCCGCGCTCCATCGTTATCCTTCTGAACTTGTGAATTTGTCCCGGTCCGACGCCACCAGATATCCACAGTTGGCGCTTTATGCCTTTTGATGTTATTTTCTCTAAAAAGATTTTAATTCAATATCTCTATTTCGACTAACTGGATTTTAGTTATTTTGGTCTTTATTTATTTATTTAAAATCTCTCTATTTTTCTAATACTGTTACGGGCTCCTTTAGTGGTGCGTTTTGCTGTGTTACTGTTTTAAGTGTTATACAAATAATTTACACATTGCCTTTGAGTTAAGCCTGACTGCTCCATGCTAAGCTACCAGAGGGCTGAGCACAGGCTAATTTAGGGTTTGCTTGTGACTGCACCCTGAGAAGAGTTGTGGTTGTTGCTTGAGAAAGGTACCACCCCTCTCAACCGGGTACCTAATTTATTACAGTCCCCAAAATAGTGTGCAGGTGGACCCCACCTGAAACCACTGGGCCAAATTAAGCACTGCCTGTATGGATTCAGTGAAAAAGAAATGCTGACTTTGGTGGAAAGAGAAGGATACTAACAATGTAAAATGTCTCTTATCACACTAAGATAATCAAGTCAGTCTCAGGACCAAGATGACAAGACACACACAGATGCTGTTGATACAAATGTCACCTACATAATATATATTTAATTCCTTGATTAAAGCCTAACAGTGAGTCCGTGGCTATATTTCCAGGTTGAGGGCCATAGTGCAACTGTCATTGGTCTTTGTAGGAGTACTTCATTGCCTAGTTGTCCCCCTCAATGGGACTCTCTAGCAAACTGGCACCCACCAGCACAAACTCAGCAGGGGTGAGTGCGTCTGTCACTCTAAGAAGGTTCCAGCTGCTTGGACACTCAGGGGCTGATTACGATGGTGGGCGGACTTGATCGGCCCGCCATCGTAGCGGTGTTTGGGACCGTCCGCCATGCATGCGGCGGTCCCGCCTACCCGATTAAGATGGGACCGCCACCGCTGCGGTCAGATTCCGCACCATTAACATTGCGGCGGTGGCTGCTGACAGCAGCACTGCTACGATGTCGAAAAGAGCATGTTGTGCATTTCACTGCACTACGTGGCAGGCACTACACTGTGCCTGCCACATGGTGCAGTGAAATGCAGGGGGTACCCCCCCAGTCCACCCACACCTCCCCCCAACACAAGGGGGGCTCGCAACAGGCCCCCAAAACCAATCCCAGCCAGCCTTTCGATGGCGGTTCAACCGCCACGGAAAGGCTGGCTTCCGCCAGCATCGTAATTCGGCAGACGGAGCCTGATAGGCTCCGCCACCATTGTAAGCATGCTGACCGCTCCGCCAGGCAATCGTAACGATTGCCTGTGGCGGTTCCATGGCGGACGGGCTTTGCCTCCGCCGCGGTCGCGGTCTGGATCCCACCGCCATCGTAATCTGGTGGTCGGAGAATCGCGGTCCCCAGGGCTGGCGGACCTCACCGCCGGCCCGGCAGTGGCGATCGTTCCGCCATCGTAATCAGCCCCTTAGTTAGCACAATGTATATGTGTGCTTCTGAGGAGAGTAGACCTTAAAGTGTGCAGTGCATATTGTGAGTCTGTACAGACACAGACAGGTTGGTTCATGAGCACATCAGGCTAACAGTAGAAAATGCATTGTTTTGTAGTAACTTAGAATTCTGAAGACTGTGTAATATGACCTGTATGTTTTCGCTTAATATGACAGTTAACACTGCACCCATGATACTGCTTCCAAAACAGAATTCCTAGAATTTGGCAGAATTAAGTAGACATCCTATTGTTGTGGAGGTTTTTATGTTATTTGTTTTACTGTCCAAAGCCATGTGCAGCTTAGATTTTTAACCGCCATTAACAAAAATGCTTCATAAAAAGTTTTTTCATGGATACATCACAAAAAAAACACAAAATCGTAAAAATACTTTTAAATATTAATTCATAAGCATCAATATCCAAATGCATATTTTTTTTAAAAGTCTCAGTGAATAAAAATGTAAAGACAGCTGAGTTATGGAAGCAAACGTAATAATAAATAGAGTGAACAGTTAAAAAGAAATACAACAAGATTAACCTGCTGAAGTTGGATCTAACCTAAAAGAGAGAACCAAGAGTGAGTGTATTTATGAACCATCCAAGAGAAACGAAACAAAACTGTGCACGGGATTAATCACTCAGGGCGCACGACGCAGAGTGCATACAGGATAACAATTAGCCACTATAGCATTGTAAATGTAAGTCCCAAATAAAATCACAAAGGTGTCCTGGCTTTGTTTTATTATCGTCACTCTTTTTCATTGAGTCTAGGTGGCTCCGTGCCTCAATCTAATGTTCTGCTTTGGGTTTCTTTTTGGACTTCCACGCTCAAAATATTTCTCTTTCCATTTGGGATAGACTTTTACAATGAGATCTGATTTTCAAGACCTGAAGTTAGAGAGTTAAAAATTACGGGGCATATTAGCAAGACCCACGTTAAAATTATCGCCGTTTTAGCGGTAGGAAACTGCCGCTAAAACGGCGATAATGGGCTTGCTAATATGCGTTATAGAATCTAATAGAAGCCCAGGTTAGATGTGCAGGACATCTAACCTGGGCTTCTATTGGAATTCCATAACGCATATTAGCAAGCCCATTATCGCCGTTTTAGCAGCAGTTTCCTGCCGCTAAAACGGCGATAATTTTAACGTGGGTCTTGCTAATATGCCCCGACGTATTTATGGGTTCAGACTAATTCAAATCCAATAACTAAAATCATGTTCTTTTGTTGCGCATCAGAGCAGAATTCACTCAACTTTTTTCCCTTCACAAACCTGGGTGAAGCTCCAATGTTATCATGGTTGCATTTTCAACGCACATTATATTCCAGATTTTTACGTTTGAATTTGCGTTGAGAAGTCCAGTAAACCTCATGCTATTTTCGTCACATGTATACTATTTTAAAGTCAGAACAAGTGTGCGTTGTTTTTTTTGTTTTTTTTAATTAACAAGGGACCCATTTGTCAGAGATCTGCTTCGAAAAAAAACATCCTGTTAAAATTTCGGGGCATATTATCAAGGTCCTTATCTCTGCTTTTTTGGCTTTAAAAGCCAAAAAAGCGGAGATAATGTTTTCGCCCTATTAACAAGAGGGTGATAACATGCATCAGCGCATGTTAGCACCCTTTTACCCGACGCCTCCCTCTGCATCTCTAATGAGATGCAAAGTGGGCGTCACTGGGCAGAACAACCTTGTAAATATCGCTGATGTGCACATCGCAATATTTACAAGGAGGCTCAGGCATTTTTGCAGACGTTAGTTTTTGGCGAAAACCGCGGTTTTCGCTAAAACTAACGTCTGCAAAAATGCTGACTTACCTATACTTTATATTGGAGGTGGATTATGCTGATACGACCACAGGGTCGTATCAGCAAGGTTATCGCCGTTTTCCATGGAACATCGCTGGAAAACCAGCGATGTTCAATGGAAAACAAGCTATCGCAGGAATAATTATCGCCATTGCGCTATGCGTTGTTAATACAGCGCTAGCATGGCGATAATTATCTGCGGTAGCCGGCGATAACAATTCTCACGCTGAGAACGGCCAGCGATAATTATCGCTGGCCGTTGATAATATGCCCCAGTATTATTTTAAAATGTGGCTTTTGAAGTAGTGAAGGCAAGTTTTTTTTCACGTTTTCCCATAATATTAGGGGCATATTATCAAGAAACGGCGTTAAAATTATCGCCGCTTTAGCGGCAGAAAACTGCTGCTAAAGCGGCGATAATGGGCTTGATAATATGCCCTTGAGAATTCCAATAGAAGTCCATGGGGCATATTATCAAGAACGGCGTTAAAATTATCGCCGCTTTAGCGGCAGAAAACTGCCGCTAAAGCGGCGATAATGGGCTTGATAATATGCCCTGGAGAATTCCAATAGAAGCCCATGTTGACACCAGAACATGGACTTCTATTGGAATTCTCAAGGGCATGTTATCAAGCCCATTATCGCCGCTTTAGCGGCAGTTTTCTGCCGCTAAAGCGGCGATAATTTTAACGCCGTTTCTTGATAATATGCCCCCATGTTCTGGTGTGAACATGGGCTTCTATTGGAATTCTCCAGGGCATATTATCAAGCCCATTATCGCCGCTTTAGCGGCAGTTTTCTGCCGCTAAAGCGGCGATAATTTTAACGCCGTTCTTGATAATATGCCCCTATTAGCTTTTGCCATTTTGCAGACTCCATCACAGAGTGAAAAAGAAATGATAAGCATCAGATATGCAAAAAATGGTCCGACAAACACAAAAAACATGCAGTTCATATTCTGCATGTCTAAAAATGTAAAAAAAAACAATGCTAAAATTCTCAGCATCCAATCAAAATGAAACATATATGTTGTTTTTTTGTAGAAATTCTCTATTTTCTATTTAAATTGAAAAGTAAGAACAGGAAGTTCTGGAACACATCCAACCATCATGACTGCCATTTAATCTTCAAAACCCAATACAGACATTTAAACACCCAAGCCCCACATCTTCTCTGCAGGTGCGTACGCCGCACCATCACAAGATGAACACCCCCGATCTTAAATTGGCAACTGTGCCTGATGTCTTCTATATAATTAAATACCAGTGCATGCTTCCTCAATATTAGAACATATTTCCCATCCCTTTGTGAATATGGGAGCGGGAAAGAAAGAGAACGAATGAAGCAATTGTGATTAGCTTTTCCCTTTTTTATTACAGCAATTTCTCCAACTCTAATCTGAATTTGTCTTTGTATTTCGAGGAGTGGAGAATTCTTTCTGCGTGGTGCCAAACAGAATAAAAGCGTTCTCTTTGATTGTATCGACATGTGCATGTTCTGTGCTTGTTGCTGTTACTAAAACAAAACAGACTAACAAATGACGTTAATGCTCACAGTCAGCGACTATATCACCAGCATTAATGTCTTTCCTGATTTTCTGGACCATACAAATTACTTATTAAGAATTTCTTATTACCAGGTATTCATCACAGTTTCTTTAGCTTCGTTTCATAATGTTTCCTTCTGAGCCCGGATGAAATAGCGTTACACCGAAAAAACAAAATAAACACGAATATTGCAGGTATATTTTCTGAGACCCTAAATAAAATACACCTCGTTTAAACGGGTTCCATTTTTATCTGCCTGCCATAATAATGGCCTTCTTTCTGCAGGGCTAACACTTTAATAATTGATCAGGTGTTGTATTGCACCAGCTAAGAGCGAAAAGAGAGAGTGCTTTTGAGCAGACTGTAGTACGTTATAGCATTACGAAAGGAAACAAGATTCTGGAAACAGGAACATATGAAAAGTAGGAAAAAGATGGATACCTAGGATTTGTAAATATCGCTTCAGGGTATAAAGTAATGAGATTTTTTTTCCATGGAGAATTTCGACATGCTATTTAAAAATATTTTTTTTGTCTTAATAAATCCTAAACGTGTAATTTTCTTGCACAAATGAAAGATCACGGGCACTAGATTTGGCGAACAGCACTTGTTAAGGTTGATACGTGGGATTTCAAATGTGTGAAGAGAAATGTGACAGTTTCTCTTAACATGGCACCGAAGGCAACCCGAGACTTACCGCCTTCGGATCAGAAAAACACATGCTCACTGTGAATGCTTCGCTTTGGTACCCCGAAAATGTAGTTTGCATCCCATTGACTTTATACATTTTTATTTAGGGAACTCATTGCAATAAATAGCCTGTTTTTGGGGGAAGATATAAAATCAAACTTCTCACAAATAAATCTGTTCTTTTTGTTGGTAAGAGCATCTAATGATAAAAATCATATCTGTTCTGTTTAGTTATGGTTCCACATCATAGTCTAATCCCAGTGTTTATAGTTTATAGCATCTTTTCTTAAATCTGAACATGTTTCTTCAGCTAACAGCTAACAATGTTTTGATATATGTGCATATTTTTGAATGACATTTTTCATCCATATCATACCACAACATAGTGGCTGAAATTTCAACCTTCAGATTGATTGCATCTGCAAAAATGAATCCAGCATACTGTAAAGCTTAGCAAATGTGGAGTAAGAGTATTACATCTATAGTTACCTATATATAGTTAACTTGATGATATAGTCATAGTCAATATTGTGGATAAAATATTTTTGCAGCTTGATATTTCGATATTGCGACATAAAGCCACTTCATCTGGCACTGAATGAAAGGAACTGGTGCACGAGAAAATGAAGTACATTTTGGCTAGTCAAAATGAGACGAATCTTGTATTATATTTTCTAAGTGATTACAATCAGTAGCACCCTTTCTCCACAGTTTCCTTACTGCTAGGTGACGTAAGTCTAGAAGAACATTGAATCAATATTCTATTGCTGTTAAGAATTTGCATGCTCATGAAATATACCTATAACAAGTGGGTTATAAACAGGCTTTCAGTGGTGAATGAATGAGCATTAGCCATTGCACCATTGTGTTTTTGAGAAAACAGATAGCGCTAATATTCGGAAAGTAAACGGAGGCTTATCCTACACTGGTGTGCCTGTGTTGTTCGTTACCCTCTGCTATAAATGTTTTTTTTTTTTTGTTTGCTGATTGCGGATTGCTGGAATGTTAGGGCATATTATCAAGCAGGAGCGATAATTATCGCTGGCCGCTCTTACCGAGAAATTATTTATCGCCGGCTATCGCTGGCAATTATTGCCATGCCATCGCTGTATCAACAACGCATAGCGCAATGGCGATAATTTTCCAGCGATAGCGGTGTTTTCCATGGAACATCGCTGGTTTTTCAGCGATGTTCCATGGAAAACGGCGATAACCTTGCTGATACGACCCTGTGGTTGTATCAGCATAATCCACCCCCAATAGTAAGTATACCTAAGTCAGCATTATTGCAGACGTTAGTTTTTGGCGAAAACCGCGGTTTTCGCCAAAAACTAACGTCTTCAAAAATGCGTGGGCCTCCTTGTAAATATCGCGATGTGCACATCGGCGATAATTTACAAGGAGTACTGCCCAGTGACGCCCACTTTGCAACTCATTAGAGATGCAAAGCGAGGCGTCGGGAAAACGGGTGCTAACATGCGCTAATGCATGTTAGCATCCCCTTGTAGATAGGGCGATGTCATTTTCGCCGCTTTTTTGGCTTTTAAAGCCAAAAAAGCGGCGAAATGGCCCTTGATAATATGCCCCGTAGTAGGGTATAAATACGGATGGGGAGCAACCATCACCAGCTACTACTCAACACACTGTCCAGCAAAGGCCAATCACTTCCTAATTGTCCTTCTGGACTTCTGCTTTACCTTGCCCCGATTAACATCTCCCACCCACCTGCTGTCTTGGTCAGCCTCAGGTCCTCTTTCACCACTGCTCTTTCAGCAATCCCAGTGTTTCAGCCACATCAAGAGATGCCAGGCCTTATCCTGCCAACCAGATAGATGACTGTTGACATGAACGTTGAGGAGGCTCAGGAACTCATGCCACTTATCCAGAACACTGAAGAGGAGACCATGTCTGTATTGGAGACATTACTTTCTAATTTTTTAAAATTATTTAGACTTTACATTACATTCAGGGCCGGACTGGGAACTCAAACCATACCAGCCCCCAAGAGGAGAGGGGGGTGCAAGTGTAAAGCACTGCTGCTTTTGTTACTGGGGCCAATATTGCAGCACCGCTGTAAAGCTGGCACGCAACAACAAACCCGGCCCCCATTACTGAAAAACCGGCCCCCACCTTACTAGCCTCCCGGGGAAACGCCTGATGCCCGGTATGGCCAGTCCAGCCCTGATTATATTAGATATTGATTTGCAATATTCAGATTTCTGTTAGCACTTTTGGTTTTGACTTATTTTTACCTTTAAAAAATGTAACTAGCCTTTTGTCGGAGATCCCTGCATTTATTTACTTTAGTTCACTTCCTCCAAATTTAGTGTACGTCTCTGGACGCAGGAAATATTTTAGATAGATAGCTGGTTCCTTAATGGCTCTTTTCACTCAACCACTATCACATTTCTCTGGACTTCATTCCCCTTGACATACCACTTTTAATTTGGAGTATCAAAACATTATTATGTTTTAAGCAACTTTAGTATGTTTTCCGTATGAACATGCCTGTTGATGCATGTCTGTGTAATGATTTGAGAGTACTTATTACATGACTATGATAGGCCCATACATTCTATTCCAGTTGCAAAATACTCTCGTATTAGACACAAGTACACTTGAGATGACTCACAGCAGAAACGCAGATTCAAACAGTGTTTATTTCTCAAGTTAGTACATAGGAGGTATTGAAGAACATATGTCAACACATATGGGTTGACATATGTATAGGGGTGAGACGTATGAAGATCAGTCATTAAATGGTGAATGGATTGTTTATGGATGCAGTGGTTGGTGACCATGCCCACAGGGGCGTTATCAGTGTACCCTGCAAAGCAATTCTGGACTTACAGTGGTACTAGGATGAGGTGAGCACTGGGAGCAAGTGGAATAGTGGGTTTGGTGGGCCCAGCAGCTTGAGGCATAGGATTTTTCCTGTAGCTTGAGATGGGCCATGTGGTTGAGGTTTCCATAATCTGCATAACTTCAGTATGCCACATTTCATTCTCCTCTCTAGACACCTGGAGTAGTTCCTAGTGCAACTCAATGCAGTCCTGGGCTGTGTAGGTTCTCAAAGACATATCGTTGTATTTACAACAATCTTTGGATGTCCTAATGGTGGGTGTCAATGTTCCTCACGTGGGTGGATATTGTGCACATGGCCCTTCATTATACAGATCTCACACCGCATAGATGCTTGTAGCTCAATAACCTCGTCCTTCCAAAAGATAACACTTGTCCATGCCAACCCCTTACGCATGAGTGGCCATTGCACAAGGTCTCACATTTAGGTTGTACATCAGTGAAGTTGTGGGGTAGAGATTGTTCATTGGGGGATACCCCTGCTTAACCTTGAGTTTCCTCTCTGTGAGAGGATGGGGAGAATGCCATAGTCACTCATTAACATGAACTCAAGTGGGGTATATCCAGAATAAGAGGTAAATTTAATTGAGTCCTGCAAAGGTGGGACTGTAATCCATGGCCTTGGTTCTTATTCTTGGTGACATGCCATCAGGAAGATTGTCAAATGGGGGAAACTGCTGGCCAGAAGTGAGGTGGTCTATGAAGTGTCCTGTTGAATGGAGCCAACACTGTAATCATTGTTTGCAATGTGCATGAAGACATTTTGCAGGAGCAGGGAATTTTCTCCCAGGAGTGCATGCCATCCTCTACTCATGGATGAGCAGCCATTGTTGGGCTCACTGTCTCCAGTTACTGCCATAGAAGTAAAATCGTAGTTGAAACTTTGACATTTGTGAGTGTGGAGAAACAAACCATCTCAAACAGCAATACAAGATGCAATGCAACTTAAGGACACACAGAAACAGTGGAAATTGGCTGATAGTTAATAAGATTGGTATATGGGGTAACTGCTGCTTGGACTGGGTCTATGAACATGAGATAGGAGTGTGTCTTAAATAGAAGTTCCACAGATGCTTGCTTTCTGGATGGCCTCTGATATGTCAGCTGCTGACAACAACTCTATGCAGGCTCTTGCAGAAGGTTGTCTATTGATGCAGCCATTGCAGAAATGAATACTGAAATACATTGGAGTTATGAATGTGTGACAGAGAACAACTGTGATATGTGTGACAGCTTGAGTGGATGATGATCAATGTCAAAGGAATATATAGTACATTTCTTACACGTGGACAATTTAATAATTGGAGAGACATTTGTTTAAGATCACAAATGTGATCAATGAGATGCAGATGGATGTACGTTTCATTGGATTTATTAGGGCCACAGACTTACAGGAGCAATGGGATGGCAGAGGTTCAAATTGCACTTGATGTATGTTGTCTAATGTGGGCTGATGGGCCATAAGGTTACATGGGGACTTTGCTTCGCGGCTGCTGTTGTGATATCCTAATATCACAGCGGAGACATGAGGAAACCTGTCAATGCTGCACAGTCAATGAACTTCCTAAGAGCTAGGGTGACAGGACCTGGGGCAATGGTATAAGAATGAGGCATACATTAGCATGATATGAGACAGTGGCAAATCCAGTGATAAAAGACAAATCACTCTATGATTGTCTATTTTAAATGTAGTGGTGTGCTGATCTTACATGGTCTGATCTTAAAATTGCCTAGGAAAGGCAGTGCATACTGCTGGTCAGCATGCATGATGGAGAGCAGACATTCACTGAAGAGGTTTACTGGAGACTGGCTCGAGGGCCACTACCAGGAAGCCACCAGCATCCTGGCAAACATGTCCTTCACCTGTCTCCTCTTATCCTGTCACTTCATTTTGATGCCCTCCACGGTGTTGTCCTCCACCCCAAAGAATTAAACTTGTAAGGGACCTCCTGCCACATTACCACTCTCTCCCTTCCACTGAGGATATGTGGAGGCAGCTCATGCAATGAGCCATTATTTTAATCAACACACTGTCAGTTTCCTCCTTGAAATTCCTATTCCTGTTGAGTGGTGTGGTCTGCACCTTGGTGGCAACAACTGATATAATTCTAAACAACAGCTCACATAACAAGGGAAAAAAGGCAGATCATTGGGGTACGCCTATATGTATGTGCTTACACTTGTAATGTTTGTTGTGCGTGTTTTGTCTTCTTCAGGGAATACCTGCTGCCTTAGTCTTCTTAGGTCATAGTTCTACCTGGTGTATGCAGAAATCACTATCTAGGCTCTGTAGAACTAAGGTTGTAAGAGTCACACCCAATATATATCTTTAAAGTTGCTAGTTGCAACTTTACAGGTCTTTTATCCTTATTAATAGATATACATTTCTACCCACTATTTGCCAATTGAATTTATAAGGAGCTGTATGCCCCAAGTGCTGGTGTGAATTTACATGCCAATAATTCTCAACATTTACATGTACCTTTATGAATGGCCCCCACTATCGGCCAAAAATATTGGCATAAATAAGAACTTGTTAAACCTGTCAGCCTTATGGTGGTCTTCCCCCATAATTCTTGCCTACTTACCTCCATTTTTGTGCTGAAATTAGTTTTTGTTGGCCTTCAGACTCATTGCACTTTACCACTGCTAATCAGCGCTAAAGTGCTTATGCTTACTCCCCTAAACATGGTTTGATTGGCTTACATCTGACTGGCATATTTCATTTACTTATAAGTCCCTTGTAGAGTGGTATAGTGTATGCCCAGGGCCTGTAAATAAAATGCTACCAGTGGGTCTGCAGCACTTATTGTGCCACCGACTTAAGGAGCACTTTAAAACATGTCCCAGGCCCGCCATTGCAGCCTGAATGCAGGTTTAAACTGCTAAGTCGACTTGGCAATGTAACCCTCTTGCCAAGCCTTCAAATCTCCTTTTTATTGCATATAAATCACCCCTAAGGTAGGCGCTAGGTAGTCCATAGGGCAGGGTGTTTTGAAATCAAAAGATTGGACATGTACTTTTAAGTTGTGCATGTCCTGTTAGTGAAATCTCTTAAATTTGTTTGCACTACTGTGCGCCTATCTGTCCCACAGGATAATATTGGGTTGCGTTATTATATTTCATAAGTGCTAATTTTTTATTGGGACCAGGTAGACAGTTTATTTTTAGTATCTATGACATTGTCAAACAAATTCTCTTTAATGGTAAAGTTGGATTTTTAATTACAACTTTGAAAATGCCACTTTTAGAAAGTTGCATTTTCTTTCCCTTTAGTCCTTTCAACCTGTCTTGGACCACATAGCTGAGTGGCCCCCCAGACAGTCACACTATATGGGGATCAGGTGTGCCTGAATGTTGGCCATCTGCTGGTAGGGTGGGGGGCAAAGCTGAGCACAGCCCCACTTACAACTGAATAGGGTATGCTCTGCCTTCACACAACGGGCTTGTCACCTCCACGTTGTCACTGCAGCCAGCTTGAAGCCAGGGCAGGGAAGCGAACACTTCCGTGCACTTCAAAGAACATTTCTAGAAGCTTTCTAGAAGCTTCTTCCACATTCCAGAGGAAGGGCACCAGGGTATAAAAATATGACCTTCAGACCCACTATTCAGTTCGCTCCTGGACCTACAGAAGGACTCTCAGAAGACTGCCTTCTGCTGTGACTTGCTGTGCACTCTGCAAGACTGCTTTGCTGTACCTGGAAGGACTGCTTTTCTGCCTAGACCCTGCCTTGAACCCTCAGAGGCCAGTCCTACTATTGAGCCCTGTGTCTTCACCTGAACCCAAGACTACCAGTGTGACTCTAAGGGGTAGTCTTCTGGCCTCCTCTTCAAAGCCACAGGGACACAAATAGCTTCCACCATTTTGAACCTGCACCTGGATCCAACCTGAGTGAATCCAAAACCCAGAAGTGGTGTACCATGACTCCGGCATCTTTGGTTGTGGTGCTAAAGGTGCCCAGATGGCCAAAACTTAAAACTGGGGACTTGGAAAAAATGTGGCCAAAAACTGCTCTCAGAACAGGAAGGAGACCGGGACCAACCTGCTCTCCTATCCACCCGAGGTGCAATGCCAGTCAGATTGACTTTGCGCCTTCTCCCGCTACATTCTTCTCCACAGCAGCAAATCCTGTTCAGCGGTCCTTCACCAAAGGGGTACCCGAGCCACTGGAACTGTCTTTGGCTACAGCCTTCTGCCTCGTCGCGCTGGAGATCTTTGACTTCCAAAAAAGAGACATAGAAATCTTCACTGCAGCTTCGACCCAAGGCTCCCCCACAATGACGCTCCATCTTCGGACACCACCTGTATGCTTGCCCCACTGAAGTTTACCTTCTCAGAACACTTTTTTTCAAAATTTCTTCTAAGTCCAGAGCAAAGCACTGACTGGGCCCAATCCGCTTCTTATATCAAACCAGCGCTCCATTACTGTTGGCCATATTTTTCAACTTTGAACCTGTCTTGCACGACTAGATGTTTGCGATTAGCACTTTAATCTTTAAGGTGCTATTTTTTTCTAAAAATTCATAACTCCAGTTCTACTGATTACAGTTTTGTCATTTTGGTGTGAAATAATTTATTAAAATGTACCCTATTTATTAAAGTTGGTGTGTGGTTCTTCTTGTGTTGAGTTTTCACTTTATTGCTGTTTGTGTGCTGCATGAATACTTTACACATTGCCTCTAAGTTAAGTCTGACTGCTTTTTGTGCTAAGCTACCCAGGGTTAAGTACAAGTTAATTTTGTGACTTTTTGTAGTTCACCGTGCATGGGATTGTGGCTGTTGCTTGACCGGGATTCACACCCCAGTTTCTCAAGGAGCTCCTTCTAGAATCTTCTTGTGGCGCTTACATTTTAGTTGGTTTTATTAACCAATCATATATGCCCATCTATCTGACCACCTCACTAAGACCAGGCATCTGAGATTTAAAGGACATAAGAGAAGAGCTTGCCATAAACAACAAAAAAACTGGCTGGTATGTTGGCAAAGCAGAACTGGAATCAGTGTTGGCTCCTCCGCTATGGTGGAGGAGTGTTGCCCCACTGCTTTTAAGTAGTGCGCAGTAGAAACATAACATGATAATAACTTTGCGTTATTATCATTATATGCTTTGTGCTGCTTTGCGGGCGGGTGGGTGACCAGAGCTTCTCTGCTCTCAGAGCAGGGCAGGGGAGGACTGGCTTGCCCACTCCTAAGTGTTCAATGACTGTTTCGTCGGCCTCTCGGGCCGCCCAAACCAGTCATGTGCACTTTCCCCATTCTCCATGCAGACTGCATTACAGCCTGCATGGAGAACATGCAGAGGACTCCATTCCCTGGTTGAGCATCAAACCAGGACGCTCAAAACCAATCACAATGCTGCATTGCAGTGTTGTGATTGGTCAGTGGGGTCTGCTATGCTTCCTGTTCCTCGAGTTCCACGAGGAGAGCAGGAGCAGAGACGTGGGACCCAGCGGCAAGGTAAGTTAATTTTTTTATATTCGCCCCCCCTGCATGACCTCCCCCCCTGGATGGAATGCTGTGATTAAGGACAATGGATGGACTTATTTGGCCAAAACTGTGCATCAAAGCCTCTCCATGAGACTTCAACTTAAGGCACTTAACTCAAAGGTTGCACTAATAGCACTTTAATATGTAGCAATTTTTCAATGGACCACCTGAACTTGCAAGCAGATGCTTAAACAAAGCATTTAATCTTCCTACTTCAACTGGGACTGAAATACCGCACCTGGAGTTAGGACTGTAGCTAGCCTCTGAATTATCAAGCAGAGTTGGCAAGGATATGGAGCCTGATGTGCAAAAGGGTTTTGTGGGAGCACAAGCTGAGACTCGCGGAGTTGCAGGCTTTGCACCAGAAACCCAAAGTTGAAATGTATCAAAGTTACACTGAGTCTGAAATATTTTTTGTCTCACAATGTATACTACGCAACTCATTGAAAATTATTTGGAAATGGATTTGAAGTGTGTGATTCCCATTCCTTATCCTTTATAGTGTATTATATAAAATGGCTGCCACATTAGTTGGGGTTGAAAATCTTTGACTGGGTACCTGAAATGTGAATGTAGGCTGGGGGGAGCACACAGATGTCCAGAGCACCACTGCATTATCCCTCCAATAGACATCACAGGATGCCAATTTTATTTTTTGTTTGCAGCTCCACTTACAGGGAGATGGGCTGCAGCAAAAAACAAAAGCAAATGTGACTGCAGAGATGGAGCACTGCTGTCGATCACAAGCCCCCTTATTGCAATTGCAAACCTTTCAAGGGACTCATAAACAAAATCCTGCATCATTAATATTAAAGGCATGATTCTGTGAATCCCTTAGAATGTTCCTTTTGACAAATTAGCAAATGTTGCAGAGCCAAAATATTCTCGTGCCACAAATTAGTTGCTGTGCAAAAATAACAAAGTCTTTGCAACCTGAGAATCATACATCTGTCTCAACGTTTTTATATAAACTTGTCAATAAATCAATGTTGTATATTGCCTGTCTCCGAATCTATGAAATAAAACCAAGTTGCAATGGGTTAGTGCACACTTTGGCTTGTTATCACCAGGAACTCTGTGAAAGTTTCTGTGTTCATTAAGGAAAAACTAATAGAACTTTACATTTCTCCTAATCTCCAAAATGGTTTAGGCTTTATTAAGAAACAACTCTAAATAATCTAATTTCATATTATAATATCATGAAAACTAGTCTGTACTTGTCCATACCCTAGTCTTGCCGTAGATGCATCAGGGGGCAGTGGCATGACATTAAAAAGGTATGCTGCCTCTAGCTTACCCTTTTAATGAGGTAGGTGATTTCAAAAAGTCCTAATGAATTAGTGCATCAACTTTTCTGTTGCCCAAGCGACTGGTAGGGTTAATACCTTATCTGCATTCTATTTTTAAAGAAAATTGGCTTCCACAGCGCACAACAGCAATTTACATTGGACACACCTTCGATTGGTATTGCACTTGGCTGTTTTGTTAAAGAAATTGATAGAGGTTTTAATTATTTACCAGTCTAAACTATATTTATACTGCTTTGTATTTGTTGCTTCTCTGCATTTTTTTTGGGACATTAAATGTTTAAATAAATTAATGTATTAATAATAACTGTTGTATGATTTACACTAACACGTTACTCTTAAAACGAAATATTATTCAGAACTCTTTCTAACCAAATCATATTGTCCATTGTAATAAAAAGTGCTAAAATACCACACTTGTGGTGAGCACAATGCTTTTTAGAGTTAGAGACATTTACAAGCAGTCCCCAGCAAGATTCTCCCAAAAAAACCCTAGTAATTCTTGCAATAATTATAGAGTGCAATTTCAAATCTGTTCCACAACAAGGGGATTGAGTCTATTGGAATTGTAGATATGACTGATTAAATGAATGAAAGTCAAATCAAGAATGATCTGCTGTCAATTGGGATACACGTAGAATATGTTAAAAGACATTTTGCGTTGGTAGAAAAGTTGGCTTGGCATTTTGGAGGAATGAAATCCACTGTCCCAATAGTAATTTCTGATGTCATTTCCCCTTTCCAACATTCAGTTAAAAAATGAGGAGCTACAGATACATTATTTATCTATCTATTTATTTTGGAGTTTTCAATAGCACTATATGTGATCTTGGTCATTTCAGGGCGTCTGTTCAACATGATAATGGGAGATGTGAGTGTGTGAGAGTGTGTCCAGCCTAATGTATAGAATTGACCATGATCTAGCATTCTTTGTTTGTTCCTACGTAGATGTTGGACGAAAAACAAATTTGAAAAGTTTGGTTTTCAAAAGGTGCTTAACCTTTGCCTCAAAATATTTTATACATATTACAGAGCCTTTTTAACTTCGGACTGAATTAAACTTGAGAGCCTGTGGGTAGTTTTCAGGACTGTCTTAATGCAGGCACTTACTAGCTGCCTGGTTTTACAGTGTTTGAAATCTAACGTGAGTCCTGTGTAAACGATGTGACACTAATCCACTTTGGCATTGGCTAGAGCGTGTGGCATCTTTGATCAGAGGTTCCTTTGTGGGAGTGAATAGTTTTCCAGACGATAGAAAGTCAGTAGACCTGGCCATTCCCTTGATTTATAGGGCAAAGATGAGATCTGAGTAGAAAAGGATTCGCATATTTCTGACCATTTGGTAACACGGTTTCAAGAAAAGGTGATAGGAGACAACTTTGAAACAATCCCTCCAATGATTAGGACTTCAAACAAAAATAGATTCAATTCATCCAGAAGTGGGCATGGTCAAGGCACTCCACAATGGAAGCATGCCAATTCAAGGCATGTGTGTAACTGGGTATTTTCTGTGTACCTCAAGACTTTTACCTGACTAAGGAACAAACACAGTACATGAGCAAAGCAAACCATGAATATATTAAAGAACAGCAAGGGGACAGAGGTTCCATGTGTCAATCTGCATTGTACCTTAAAGGTGAAAGAAACCGAAGAGGGTATATGCATTTGTTGATGCTGGTTGTTACAAAACACGCAAATCATTCAAGGGCTGTGCCAGACATCGCTACCTGAAATTAAATATTAAAATGCCCTCATAAAAGTGATTGAAGCCGATTGAAATTATAATCGAACTACATTTAAAAATGAAATCTTTGCATGGATATTCAGAATATACGACCAAAATTCAAATTATATGTCCTTTTAATTGTCTAGTTTAAAGACCTTAGACTGTGCAACTGGAACAAGCATCTCCTAGTGGAAAATATCATAGGATACAAAATGATGAGCTCATGAATAAATGGGTGGATTTATCTCTCTTGGCTGAACTTTTTTAGCCAAGTGCAATATGAATATTATCAAGAAAAGGCACATGTATGAATTTGATCGTTCTTGCCAGTCAGGTGTAAATAGCATCTCTACATTAACTCAGGTAGTGAAAATGAGCAAATCAAAGATGGTGCTTTATATTAAAAGTTAAATGCAGTAGAGCTCTAACGTAAATCTGGTGAACATATTAGCACTATGTTGGGATTGCTGGATTGTAATGTTAATCAGTTTTAAGGACTTTGGGTACGGTATTTCTTTTTTTACATTTTCAGAAAGGATTTTGAAATGCTGATCATTAAGCGATCATGATGAAAAGGTTCTCCCCACAGTGTATTGGAGCAGTACTGTAATTGTTGTGATTGCAATATTTCCAAACACACTCTCTGATAAAATAAAATGGAATAGAAAGAATCCTGGGGTATATTGCAAATGGTCATCCAACAACTGCACCTACTTTACAGAAGTTTGAAGAAACTAGATGTCTGTTTAATCTATAGGTGTTTTGTCTTTGATTCAGGAATATAATATGAGGGATTTAGATTGAAATGTGGATATGTTCCATTCAGACCATGACTGCTATTAATCAAACCCAATGACAAGTAGACCTACATTAATTTTACAAATATTAATTCAAAACAGGAGTTTTCTTGAAGTCGTCTTAGAAACTGCTCCTGTTCTAATGCTTTAACATTTCACTTTATAAGATATGCCTCCCAGTCACCTTGCAAAGCGAAAGTACCTCTCCTAAACTGTATCAATAACCATCTTTTGTCATTGTAGCCACTTCTTTTCCAGGACCCTGATGATAAACAACCTGCTCCTTGAACAACATTTGTGATTCCTTTCCTATATCTTCTACACCAAAGGGTTGCGTTTCCATCCCTGCCATCAGAGAAAATTAAATTGCTGTTTACAAGGAAACCCCCCCCACCCCCTTTGTCTTCCTGGATCTCTGTGCATAACTCAGTACTATTGAGCATACAATTCTGCTAACGTCGATGTTTGAAACTGTAGAATAATTTTTGCTCTGATAATTTATGCCCTTAATGGCCAAATTAGACTTTTAATTTTAAATGCTGCACAAAGCCACGAAAAGTAGGTCTTAAGTAGTTTATTGTTTTGGGATTTAAGTCATAACAATTTTAAAAACACACAAACAAATATTGTTATTACTTAATATAGTTGCACAGTGAATACAGGTAAATATAAGATACCTCGATCATCTCATAATTAAAGTATAAAACAGAAGATAAAAAAATCGTAGTAACTATTTTCTATCTCTGGAAAAAGTAGAAGCATTTGCCATACATTAATACACGGTAGTAAGACAAAGTGGGCGTCCTTATAGCAAACCATGCTGACCATAAATAAGAAGCTTCAGAATGATACATTAAAACATCATCAAATTTGATGCAAATTGCAAGTGCTTCAACAAAACCTCTCATGAGAAAAGTTCTAAATTTGTATGTCTTGGGCAAAAGAACATAAAATGCATTATTGTATCTTTACACCCAAAGGGGAAATCAAATAAAATATTATTCTGTAAGGCTTAAGTCCACTTTGCATTATAAGCCTTGACTGGTAAGGTACGTAGACAAATATTTATACATAAAGTATGGCAGGTCCCAGGATAAACCAAATTGAGATATTGCTCAAAGCCAATGTGAACTTTATGATTTAGATAGTTGGATAGCAGAGAACTTGACAAGGCCAAAATAATTTTACCAAGCTTTGGTCCAAAATTCCTTCTTAAATAATGTGTCTGTGTTGGGCCCCATCCAGGCAGCATTATTCCATCGATGGTTTATTCCCAAAAACCTAAAAAATACTTTTGACATGCAATACCCATAGATTTGAATCTCCTATGGTATGAGATATCACTTCCCGCCGAGATCTTTCAGTTTTTTCAATCTCATGCCGTATAATATTGGAGTCTAGACAATGATATATGAAATGGGTTATACTCAGACATCCGCCTCTGAAAAAAAGAAATATGTTCATACGATGTTCAGATAGTTTAAATTCGTTTAAAAAAACTAAAATTTCGCAGTCACTATGTGGAACCATTGAGATATATGCAGTATGGCACACCTAAATAAAGCCTATGTTGATCAGCAAGTCAAACTTTGTATACAGCTCGAAATACATTACCACTAGTGCAATCAACGTTGTCTTTTTGAGAAAGGATAAAACAACAGGAAAGAAGCATGTTTGGCTAGTGCCTACTTAAACCAACAATCGGAAGTCACGGTGATATGCGCTATGATTACCAAATCCCTGTTTCAAGAAGATCAAAAGATGAGGAAATATGTCTTCATAAAACCATTTAGATAAATAGTCAGAAGGAAATGATTGATAAACGTAGATTGACCAATCATGTGGGAGAACAAGTGATGTATCCTTGCCAACACAAATGGTGCAAAACATGCACATAAAATAATCCCCTCAAATAAAATTGAATCTGTCTTGCATCAAATGTCAACATTATAACACGCTGAGACCTTTCAAATCACTAACATTCATAAACCTTAAATCTGCAACAAAAGAGGTAATTTGAGGACATAATAATGTACATTTTTCCTAAGATAAAATATACTTTTACATTAATGGTGCCAACTTCATGTAAATAGAAGAAAGAGTATAGCTTGTCTTTATGTCAGATGGCTGGAGTGCTCTTCAGCATGCTTTGTAGAGCATTCTTTAACCTTAGTCTATGTTGTAAGAAGATTTATGCATTTTTTATTTAGGTTGAATTGTAGAATAAATAAGTGTTATGTGTGGCTCCTTTTACCTGAATAATAGTTCAAGATCAGTATTAATAAACATTTTTGATTTCAGATAACCTTTGGAATAATCTGAGCCCAGATGGAGCAGTCTATTTCTTATTTTACCCTTTTATACCCAGGCAACAGGAATGTTGCTGTTTTCTGAGGAATTTCCAAACTGTGCACCATTGTCAAATTAAAAAGATGCAGGAGTGCAAATTTAGCTTTTAAGGGAGACAGTGGAAGGGGTAAGACTAGAATAGCATAAGTATTCTCTTTAAGGCACATAATCTACGGTGAAATAGCTCAGTGAGTTAGACCCCAGCTTCAATTCATCTTCCAGCAAGTGTGTTATATGTTTTCCAAACATCAGTTTCTAAGCAAAGGCAAAATATCCTTTGCACCAGCAGAGGTTTTCTCTATTAATCTCCTATTGATTAGGTTGCCTTCATGTTATATGCCATCTAAGGTCTTCTTAGATAGATTTAAAAAATATAAAACATGCACAAAATTAAACACAAGTTCTCGTGTCATGCACAATTATATTAACTTTTCTTAGACTGTTTTCTATTCTTGAAGAGCTTGTAACTAAAGATTTATATAGAATGTATGCACTTGTCATAACAATTAGCAATCCTGTGGGAACTGTTGTGTAAAATGAGTATGTGTAACAGCCTGTTGTTATTAACTGTAATGTTAGAAATACTATGTGGTAACTGTTATAGTTATTGTCTCCACAACCAAAATCGACACAAGTGGAGCGTATTCATCATAATCACAACTGATGGGTTATCCTCTAAACTTCATTTCTCCTAAATTCACAATTTGCCCTTTTACTGCTAAAACAAGCTTTGCTGTGCGTGTAATGTTTATTCTTGCAGCTTTCATCCACTATGGCTTGGGCATTCATAAGGGAAAACTGAATTCCCATGTCTTCTTTTTGACATATGAACGTTATAACAGCTACTACGTTCCCAGTTACTCGTGAGCACATTTCTTACAAGATTGCGTCTGGCAAGTCGTATAGTTACTGTTTGTAAAGGCCACAGAAATGACCATCTGGACATGACATCTTCAGAAACATTTTATACGAGCCTGTTAGCTCTGTACCAAGTAAAGACCTGCGTCTGGTGCTATTAGAGGGTGCTTGAAATCATTTACTGTGGGGGTGTCCTGACCATTTTACCAAGGGGTTTCCCTATTGCTTGATTAGAGTTCTTTCCTGTCTAGATAGACATTATAATTCTTGCTTTTCGCCTGCAATGATTGTGAGAGATACCTTCTGAGTTATGCTACATTCTTGAAGAAGTGGGGCCATTTTAGCTTATTGTGAAGATGGCTGTGACTCACACAGACAGTACTCAGTATTGGTAATTGGATAACTGACAATCAAACATTAGTCTGCGCCCTTAATGAAGTAATGCACTGTCCACTGAGTCTCAAATCAAGACTGGAAAAGAAGCATAGGGAAATTACTACTCTTTTGTTCCTAAAGACGGAAGTCTGTTTTGCTTGTTGGGGTGGAAACTGGAAGAATTACCTAATCTATAGCTTTCGAAAGATTTCTCCAGGGTTTTCCAGGCAGCATAAAAAAATGATACAGTTAGTATAGTTTTTGTCTACACTAGAGACGCTGCTTTGCTTGCAGGATGACGTCCTTGTTAAAACTCGTTGTGCCTAGATCCAAGCAATCCTGGCACATGCAGTCTGCTGATAAAATAGAGACTTCATGGCCCAGAATCAGGTGCATTCATTGGTGTGTTTCCCCTTCCATAGTGGATTCACCCTTGTCTGTCCATGTGACTACTTTTTAAATGGAGAATGTGTGGCCTTAATAGATGGTGGCTCTGTCCATTCATGGAATGTGTTATCCCCACACTGGAGAGGTTTAGAATTCAAAGCAGATAAGCGTTTTATATCTTTTCACCAACACACTCGGAATAGGGTATTATATTAGTTAAAAGCTATAACGCTGAGGTTCACGTTTTCTTGATAAGTGACACAAGGAACCGGATTCTTCTGCCATCTTTTTGTCTGATTGTCACCGTTTTGCATGGCTGGAGCTACATCCTCCCCAACAGGTTTGACTCAAGTTGTGGTTATGCTCTGCCCTGGAAAAAACCCTTGCCTCCCCTACAATGTAGTTTGGTAGATAAATAAATGTAAGCACTATCAATTAATTTCTTTCAATAAGTTCGGTGTGATATGTGACAGACTTCTTGAACAAAGTTTCTCTTCAAATAATCACTGTTTTCAATCAGATTTATTGTTCCGCAACAAAGACGCTAAAAGTACTTCTTGCCACCAACACCTGTTTTGTTGCCAAAATATTAGTCACATGAAACTTCCTCAGGGCATCTACTCTCAACAAGAACTTCCTTATCATTACTAATCATCAAAAATGCATTTTAACAATTGACATAAATGAAATGGATTAATTCGGAGCAACACTCTTGCAAATCTTTTCTCAGTTCTTCCTTGATTTGCATTCATTTCTCTACTACCATTTTGATACGCATATATTTTTCTGACTTAAACTGCAATGCGCATTATACATGTTAAATCCAACATGTGAGCTCTATGTGCCATGGTGTTTCTTTGACATCACATGAAGTATAATGAAATAAGTAATATGTCTCAACAGGGACAGTGATAAATAGCTTATTCGCGATTCTGTTGTCATTGTGATCACAAAATGTAAGGTATACCCTTTGAAGAACTGATAGTTTCAGTGCAACAGGCACCTGATTTATTTGATATTTCAGTAGGACACGCTAAACATCCTAGTAAAACAAATCAACTTTATATTCTTCATAAATTGCATTACACTTATTTTTGTGATTGATTTGCTCTCTAAAGCGTATGCAGAGTTAGGATCAAAGTTCTTGGGGAATTCTCAATAGTGCCTTCTTAATATGTCACCTACCAATCTTCACCAAATGGTTGACAAAAAATAGGAAAGACAGAACCACATGGAGATCAGTGGTAATGAAACATCAAGTAGTTTAACAACAGCTACTGATCATGTTTGATCCATTTCTTCTAAATCATTATCAAACCCTATTATTCTAAATAATGAAGCCATGCATATATTTTTCCTATTTTAATTTCTCGATTCTTTTTCCGCGTGTTATCATGTACAATAACTGATCCAGGAACCTGCTATACAAAAGACAGACCAGTACTTCACAAACACCAATATTAGAATGAGGAACTGAGGATATAATGGCAGTATCACTTACATTTGTGGCAGTATCTCTGACGTAGCACTGTCATAGGGAGATTGGGAGACACTCTGGCCCCATTACCTATATCCTTTTATCATATGTGGGTAGTAAAAGGAACTTTACTGGCAATACAGTTCTGGCAAGTTTAACCACAGTAATGACTCCTGCTCAGATGGCAGGGGAGGTTATTATGGGCTAGTATTATTTAAGAATGCGGTTTTATATATGAATAAGGGTACACCTACCAATGATGGTCTAAGTGACAACAGAGTGGGTCATGCCTCAGTTCTGCCTTACAGACAGGAGGTGCTCCTATACACCAACTGATTGTGTGATTGCCTACATCCTCACGAAGGGCAAAGCTTTGACACAATTAAAAATCAAATGGGCACTTTTAATTTAAGGGTGCTTGAATGTGTTCAGTGGTTCGTACAATTTTTTTTTTTTTTGTTAAATTCTTTTTATTAACTTTTGCTCAAATGACCGTGCATAACAATAGTTACAGAAATTTGTACACAGTTGACAACTCAATCTTACCACATTTGGCTCCCAGTGGGATACAAGGACACTGGTAACATTCATTTCAGAAGGCCCAATCCATGAGAGTGTATACATACAATCGGCGAGACAATCTTCTTCAGCAAAACAGGGCCACACTTTCTCCTAGCCTTGCCTCTATGGCTGTTGATCCTCTACTTCCATCCGTAGTCTATACTTACGCCATGGTGACCATATTCTCTCCCATTTTTTGGCGCACCCTCTTCCTTTATATACCGTTTCTTCCGCCCTTTGGCACCAATCAAGGTCACGTTTCCAGTCTCCCAAAGATGGTGGCAAGGACGACCCCCACCTCCTTGCAATGTTCCTTTTGGCGATCCCGGCTGCTAGGGCTAGCCAAATTCCTGTATATCTGGGCCAGCCTGAGTTGCCTTTGATCATTAGGAGGAGCCATTTGGCTTTTACAGGGAACTGTACACCTGAAATTCTGGACATTACATCCGTAACACCCTGCCAATAACTGGCTATCTTCAGGCATTCCCACAGAATGTGGAAGAAGGTGCCCTATTGCTGACACCCCCTAACGCAGAGCGCTGTGTGCGTTTTACCCCAGGTGTATAGGTGCGTGCGCGGGTGGTATGTGCGATGTAATATTTTGAGTTGTACTAACCTAAATCGCATCTGTACTGCAATCTCTCTTGGACTCTGTAATGCCTCCTGCCAATCTGTGTCGTCCATGTTCCCCAGATCGTCTGTCCATGTTGCTCTAAGGGTCACTGGGGGGTCTGGTATATTATTGACCAGCTTACGGTAAATTGTGGAAGTAGGTTTTTCCATAATAGGGTCAAGGAGTAATCTGTCTTCCAAAGGTGAGTAATCCGGAATGGAGGTGCCATGCTGAATGTGTCGCTGCAGAGCGTGCATTAGCCTAAGATAGTGGTATTTTTGCGTGTGGTGCAGAGTGTATTCCTGTTGCAAATCTTCAAAGGTGAGTGGTGTTTCTCCTCTCCACACATCGCCTAGGTGTTCAATCCCTATTAGTTTCCACTTTACGAAGCCCGTTAATGTAGCTACCTCCCTCAGGAGATCACCCTCCCATAGTGGGGTTTGACAAGTCAACTCCCCAGCCCAGCCCAGAAGTTTGTTTGCCTCCCTCCAACAATCTACAACTACCCTGGTGTGCGATGGACACTCCAGCCGCCTCCCTCTTGAGTACAGGAGCGAAGCGTAGTGACCCCTGGGCATGCCGGCTCTGTCAACCCTGTACGCTGGTTCACTCTCGTCTGCATATACCCAGTCGTTTATAACCACAAGCTGAGAGGCCCAATAATAGAGCCTGATGTCCGGGACTGCCAAACCCCCATCGTATAACCCTCATTGCAACTTGGTGAGCGCAATCCTAGGTGAGCCCCCTTGCCATAGTAACAGTCTGACTTCCTGGGATATTTTTTTAAAGATTGTTGGGGGGACTCGATATGGGGTGTTCTGGAGAACATAGAGTAGTCGGGACAGAGCCATCATTTTGAACAGGGCCGCCCTGCCCATTAATGACAGCGGGAGAGCACGCCAGTGGCGTACATCAGCGCTAAGGCGCTCCAACTGGGGCTCAAGGTTTTTCCGCATGAACGCCACATGATCTCTCACGATGTAGATGCCCAGGTATTTAAACCCCTCCGTTACCACCGGGGCTGGACATTTGGCTGGTACCCTGGGCGGGGGGCCCGAAAGTGGGAATATTACCGACTTGGCCCAATTGATGCTATATCCAGAATAGCTGCCGAAGAGCTAAAAAATGGGGAGCACCCTCGCCATTGAATAATACGGTCTTGCCAGGTATAGGAGGATATCATCCGCATATAGCAAGATACATTCCTCCCACCCTCCCGGAGGTTCGTACAATTTTGATGCCAGTGTTTTTATAGTGTGCCAGATTTAATGGAGATTGGCCCTAGAAATGGCTGGACGTTGTTGAATTAAAAGCACTGAATGCACCACATCATGTGTTCTGTCAGTGAATATCTTCTGCTGATTTACCTATCCTGCAGGATGTTGTGCCTTAGCATGGTGGTGTTAGACTAATTGACAATACCCTCTCAGCATACCGGTGGTTGTGCTAGACTGTTCAGCATGGGGCTGGCACAAGGTTAACTTTGTATGTTCTCTACAGAGCCACCCAGTGACAAAAAACATGTCCCAGAGTACCTTTCTGTCCATGTCTTGAATCAGAAGACTTTCTAAAATGGCTATAACGAGTGAGAGGGACTTTAATAACCGGTATTGGCACAGACAGAAGGGCTATAAGGCTGTTGAACACTCCAATCCCTGAGGGTAGAATGCTCTTGATTAAAAAGGGGGAAAAAGAAAGACAAACATCTGAATGTTGGAACAGAAGGCTTATACCAGCCATTATTAGCCCTAAGCCAGTTCATTGTCTTCAGTGGAGCTCTCAACGTTCCAATAATCTAATAGAGACTTATAGCCTGCTGTAGCGGGCTATACCGGCCAATATAGGCCCGCTTCAGTGTTAACCTCTTCGATGCTCATGACGGCATCACGCCGTCATGAGTCACGGTTGAGCTGTGTTCATGACGGCGTGGTGCTGTCACGACCACGCACGCGATCGGAATGTCCAGCACCTGGCTGGAATTCCTGCCGCAGGCAAGCGGTTAAAGGCCTGAGCCAAAGGTGAGGGCCTTTCACAAGGGAGCGGGATTTTAATGCCGGTATAGCCCAGCTAAGGAGGGCTATAAGGCTGATAGAACATTCTGCCACTAGAGGGCAGAATGTTCTAACAAATAAAACAAAGGCCTCACGGAGTCCGAGAGGATTGAAATCCCCTTGGGCTCCGTGAGGTCTTTGTTCACAGTAACAGCTGAGAAGGACAACATTGGAATATTGGAGCTCCAGGCTTCTACCGGTCATTAGAATCCCAGAGCATTCCATTGGTTTCAATAGAATTCCCAACATTCAATGTTCTAATAACTGATATATCAAGTAGATCTTGATGTTAATGATCACCAAAGGATGTCAGTCAGTAAAAATGCATTTTAAGAAAGGTAGTTTTTATAAATGTCATAAATCAGTGTTTACATTGATGAAAAGCATGTCTGTATTTTTTTTATGCTCTTCACTATGAGTATGCTAGAACGTATGTATACAAAAAAAAAGTTGGCTTCTTTATGGAACAATTTATCTTTTGGAGGACTCCTGAACACAAATATAAGAAAAAGTGTACCAAGCAGAACATTTGTAGAAACAGTGCGAAGAACATGGGACTGATCTGAGAAAATGTAAGTAGGAAATTAGAACAAGCAGACAAGCCCTTCATTACATATTCTAAATAAATCAACCGTAAGTAGAATATGGATGATGTGGAAAACAACCGGTAGCTTAGAAGACAACTGAGAATTTGGCTTAATGTTGCACAGTCCAGCCATCAGATGCAAATGGGTTTCTCTGTGTAAAGCTTCAATCAAAGATGTGGATTTGCTGACAATTCATGCCCTGTCTGAGCCTCTCATGAATACTGAGTAATCATATTCCTCATCAGAGAAAGAAGTGGACATGAGAAGAGGAGGAGAAAAACAGCTGTACTTGCTGCAGTGATCAGGTGTTGGTAAAATCTGGTCCAGACCTGCATTGAATATAGGACTAGTATATTAACTGACTCTAGGGTAAGAGGTGCAGAATGGTTTGTATAGAGATGGTAGGTACTGTAAATTCAAGCAACATGCAATATAAAATAGCTTACCCTTATCCATGGGCGAGAAATAGTAATGGCACCAGACATTTACCATACCAGTGCTGACTCAGAACGCCAAAGATCAGGGAACTCTTCAAACAGCAGCAGACAGATGGTAGACAAACAACATGCAAAAAAGGACAAAGTACAGAAGCAAAAGGGAAGAGTCTAACCCAGAAAAGAGAACCTTGAATGAAAAAAAAGCAATAAAGATGTCAGGATACAAAGACAGGTGAACAAACTAAGTGGGAGTGGTGAGCTAATACAACTAAAAATCATTACCAGGCAAACAGCCAAGAGTACAGTGTAGTTAAGTATGCTCTAGTACTTTTGGTCTGCAAATGGAATTGTACACTAGGAAGTTCCTACTCTCACTTCTCTCACTGCGGTTAGCAGTCTAGTGTTTACTGGATACCACTGACCCATTTTCCAGAGTTTGTAGCTCCTTCTCAGACTGAATTGGGTGATTCTATGATTTAAATGGGGACGGTGGGGTGAGAATGTCAGTCTGAGGTTTTGGACAGGTCTTATCAGATCTTGTATTGTGCTCTTGACTCATTACCCTGTCCCAGCTTGCGTTCGAACTTAAATTACTACAGTATCCCCTAGTGAAGGTTCCCTTACAGAAGAATTTATAGGACTATATTGTTTCTCAAGGAACTGTTTGAGAAACTGTCGAACTAGATGGCTCCCATGATCTTTCAGAGATGTCATATCCTTTACAAGCCACCGGTCTCTACTTCACACTCAGGTGTGCCATCAATTAGTGTAGCCAATAAATGAGTCACTGTCTCAGATGTAACAAGTATGACCCAGGAAATATGTACAAGAGGGTTCATTTGACATTTAGTTGGGAGTGCTAATGTGACTTCTGCCTTCCCTTCTAACGCTAAGATCTTGAAAGGGCCTACACATTTTGCTGTGATATTTAGAAGTGACACTGGAATAAAGAGACCTTTGGAAGATAACTATACTTTATTCATGGGATCATAGGAAGGGAGGGGCCTGATGGGTGTAACTCACCCTGACATTTGTAATTATCCTTGGACCTTTTAGGTCATGCAACCAGTGTCAGACTGAAGATATCTGATATTGTGGTAGCAACATGCAAGTAACGATTCTGTAAGAGTAGTATAAAGGGAGTGCTCCTAATGAGAAGTGTACTGAATTATTAATTATGAGCATATTCTGCAAAGAATATCCACCTTAACCAGTTTGACCGGTGATTCACCATGAAGCACCTACAGTATTCTTGTATAGACTGACTCACTATTTTGGTCTATCCATCAGTGTGACAATGGTAACAGGTGGATTTGAAATGTGACAATCCAAATTGTTTATGTGATTAGTCCAGATTAATGCTCTAAATTGATAGAGACCTTATACGTCTCAATAGCATCTGAAAGGCAATGGAGTTAGCAGATGTGTTTCAAGAACATTTGAGCTACGTCTATTGCTGTAGAAAGATTCTTTAAAGAAATAAAATGGCCCAATTTTAAAAAGTAATCTATGTCCTCCAGCAGAGCAGTGAATCTTTGTGTATTGTTCAGTTCAACCATAAAGTCCTTAGATATATTTGGTGGCTGCTGTGCCTTGGGTAGGGACTGCAGGAATACTGCTGGTCTACTATGAGGATCTTTAGCGTGGACGCACACAAAGTTTCACATGATTCTAGAAATTCTGATTTAATTCTGGCTGCCAAAAGGTTAACTCACAGGATCAGCTATTTCCATTGACCTGGATGTTGGAGAGTCATGCCACGAACTGAGCACTTGATCTTACAACTCTTTACACTTTACAAGGGAGATACAAGGCCTCCTCTCAAAAGAGCAAAGACCCTTTCTTATTCCTCTGTGATTCATTTTGCAAACATTGGGTATGATTCTCAGATAGCTGGTCTTAACCTACTTGCTCAAAAAATAGCTTCCTTGCATCTTTTAGTGCAGAGGTGATTGTTAATATACTTAGAATCTTGGAAGATTCTTCTTTTCAACCGTCTGTCACGATAGTGCATAATCTTTTCCATGTTGTACCCAGGATGATAGGTAATGTTGTAATGGAAATGAGAAAAAAGAGGAACTAAGGGGTATGACACGAGCAGGTGCAGTTCATCAAAGTTAAAACTAATGATGATCTTAACGGATTTTATCTTGTGCATCCTCACTTGTTTCTGCACTGAAATCCTCACATTCTAAGGATACCTTGACTCAAATGTCATAGCAAGAACAGAGCAATCAGGTGATTATCGGGGAAAATATTATGCAGCCATGTCTAGCAACACAAACAACAAAAGTCAAGAAATAAAAAAGTTAAGGATGCATGTTAAGTATAAATGTAAGGAGATTGAGCATGTGATACACAAAGTATAAGATGGAGAATATTGTTCAAGGGACCAATAATTGGCAAGGGGAAACTGTTAAAAAAAGTCCATCAAAACAAATCTTTTGAAAACTGTCTAATGTGCCGTTTTAAGCACGTCAAAATAATTACCAGAAATACCACTATTTCTTGGTTTATGCCTTAGGCATTGAAGGTTGGTCTATAGAACTGACTTGTGAAATTTTCATTTCAAAATCATACTTCAGCAGACAGGATCAATAGTTGAAGCAGCATAGACTCCAGTTGTGGGTCTTTCAGTAACAGTGATCCAGGCTCACAGGCAATTGCAGCTTCACTTTTGCAGATTATGTACCTGTGGCTTGAAGAATTTGAAGGGTCTGGTGAGAAGTAGTCTTACCATGGGGCTCTGATTGAGGAAATGTCGAAGGCAGATGCAAGGCTTTACACTGTGTGGTCTTGTTGAGGCAGTTTTGATAGAAAAGCCCAAATGAAGCAAAATAACATTTTAAGCTGACTCTATAGCAACTTCTCAAATTAATCTCTCACTCAAAGTGAATGCTGGTGAGTTGCAAAAATTGTAAAGGCAGTGAAATTAAAAACAAATTCTTCCAAAGAGCTTCTGGATTGTGCGTGTGTTTTCTATAAAAAGACAAAGTCAGCTCTAATGCTTAGGTACCCACTTACACAATAAACTTCAAGCTGTCTACATGAAACAGAGTACTACTACATTTTCCAGCCTTAGCATTGCAAGATAGCAAAGGCTCTGATGCTAGAAATAATGTTCTCATGAAGAGAACCAAGAGAGACCTGCTCTGCTTCCTCCTTCCTTGTTTTTTTACCCATTGCGTGCATCCCAATAAAGCTCAGAAGTCTTTTATTAGGTGAGAAGTGTAATTGGGTCTCCTAGCAGAAATGGAAAACATGTTTGAAAGTGCTTTGGCCACAGCATGCATGCAACTATACCATTGTATTTGAATTAGGAATGTAATATCCCATGCATGAAAATCACAAATCTAAAATTGATAGCGCAAATCTGATTACAGATTTGAGATTTGCAAACCAATTTACATTGAGGATATATTTGTGGTATTTTTTCCATCTACTTAACTTGAAATCTCAATTAACAGCAAATTAAGATGCTTGTACACAAGATATGGTGTGCATAATGTTCAAACACTCAGGCTCTGGTACAATCTGTAGCTAAGTGAAAGAGAAATACTTTAGGGATGACCCTTCCTGCATCCCATTTTCTATGATTCACCCTGTCACAGCAGGGTAGGCTGCCATACAATATCTCTATTGACTTCCAAAGAGTGAGCGACTATCTTATCAGTTTTCTGTGACAGATTACTCCATGAAAGCAACAGGGCAGGCTCACAGCAAAAGGAGCTGCACTAGGAGTCAAACGCATAATGTTTTTATGTAGCCCAGTGGGGCCGCTGCCGCTATAGTAGTCTCAAGATCACAGCATCAGCTGAAATATCTCCAGGTTCCAAATTAAAATGTAACAGAGTGAAACACACAAGATACCTGGATTTCTTCCCAACCACAACATCAAGTGATGCTGATACAAATTTATTAACAGAAGAAAGGCCATGCTAACAACAAAGGAGACTAGGGAAGGTGAATGTGTTCCTTACATCCTGAAACATCTATATATCACACACTGGAGAGTTAGTCATTCTCAAACTGTAAAATTGCATATATACTCGTTATATACTTAGATATACTTGTTCTACACATATATATTGAATTAAATTAAAATGGGGGTCAACAATGGTGTAACCAGGGTACCTGACCAAGATAATTAATAAAATATCTGATCCTATCTCTGTTGATTACTCCTGCTGCCTGTGATCAAACTCAGTGCTAGGAAAACTTTTGAACTGCTAGCACCCACCATTCCTTACCTTCTAAGTTCTTCAAAAATAGTTAGTGTGAATCAAGCTTATTGGCATCTGCACAATTATGCTTATGCGGTGGGACACCAGAATATCATTGTCATAATCTTGTCTAACATAAGTATCATCTGCAAATGTTATTATCCCAATGGAGTTAATAATACAAAATATACACTGAATGAGATGATATTTTTGTAAACAATATTTAAGACACAATATTCATAGCAGATAATATTATTATTTTATTTTTTTTAAATTAATCCATGATAGTCACATAACATTACATATTTATAAACCCAGGTTTTAAAAAAAAAAAACAGAGTCTTAAAATCGAGCAGCAAACGTAGACAATGATTAGCTAAAATCTCCAACATAGTTCATAATTCAATATTCCAATATACACAAAATACACACCATAAAAATAAAACAAAAAAAAACATTTTCTTTTTTAAAGTGCAAGTGCTAAGTATCTTAAGGAGGCATTCCAATATAGAGCCTCATTCTTCCATATATGTCGCAACCGGTCCCCAAATTTCCATGCCCAGCTTCCTCTTTTGGGGGCCTTTTAGAGCATATAGACTATGCTCTAAATTAAAAACCGTCAAAAACCTGGCCCTCCATAGCTCAAAAGTTGGAGCATCCTTCTGCAGCCACATAGAGGCGATACACAGCCTTGCAATAGCGGAAACTAAGAAGATCAAATATCTAAATTTATAAACTGATTGATCATTTCTATCGCTTTCCGCTACGCCCAACAATATATGGCTAGCTGACAATGATACTGGACCCCTAATGATTTCCACTAAAAATTGGCAAGAGAAGCAGTATATGATCTGGCACGACCGGATCGAAAAAAGAAGGGGAAAGGTGTAGAATTTTTTGTGCGTCCTGATTATTGCCCCTTAACTGTTGAGAGGAGATGGCAGTTACGCCAGCTCATTACTCCATTTCGGGACAAAGGCGCACAAGCTTATTTACTTAACCCCGCCAAGCTCAAGATTATTCATAATGAGCATGTGCGATTCTTCACTGCTGAGCTAGCGGATAAATAATATTTGCAGTCTATATGAGAGAAAGTAAATTGGAAAAGGGGAAATGGGGAAAGGAAATAGGAGAAAATAAGGGAAGAAAGGAGAAAAAATAAAAAAGGAAAAGAAATGTAGTCACAAATTGTGCTTATGGGGGTTCCTTTTCTCTTTTAAAGGGTATTTTTGAATGTTAGGTTATACGTACTAGTTAAAATCTTTTATGTTAATTTTGGTTGAAGGTAGTGTTAGGGATAAACACGGTGTACTTCTTTTTCTTTATAGGGTGTTTATTAAGGTTGGTGGGGTAGTGGACCTGGGAGGGCAGAAGCTCGTTCCATCTTAGAGACCTTGAGTCTCCAAGCCTCTTGGTTGGGAAAGGGTGGGGGGGGGGTCCGGGCTTCGGCTGAAGCCTGATATGGGGGTGGGTTGTTGGGCACAAGGGGGCGGGGTGGGGGGTGGTATTTGGAAAAATATCCATGATAGCATATTGAAACAAAGTTTGAAACTCAGTGGTTTTTGGTTTATGATCTTAGAGCATAAAGAAATGAGAAAGCTAGATGGGGGATAGGTTCCTACGCAGTGGAATTCGGATCTGCTCTTTGAACGTATGTGGGCTAAACAACTATAATAAACGGCAAAGGGTTATGAATGAACTTCGGTTTATTCAGCCCGACCTGATTTGTCTACAAGAGACTAACATTCCATGGGGGAAAAGAAAGCTGTTGGGGGAACTTGGTTTTTCGGTCCTAGCAAATACACAGCAGTCCACCACTACACGTGGGGTTGCGATATTGGCTCAGAGCCATATACGAGGTACATGGAAAATATTGGTGGATAATCACGGGAGGTGGGCCATTGTGGAATGTTTAATGGGTGGTATAAAGTATACAATTTGTTCTATATATGGCTCAAATATTGATGAGGCATCTGTAATAGAAAGATTGAACATGAAGCTTGCATCATGGCTCACTCCGCTAATTGTATGTGGTGATTTGAATATACATCTGGAGCCAAAGGGCCTACAGGATGATAGTAAGCAATATGAAGGCAGGAAGCCCAACGTATTTAAGGCGCTTCAATCCTTATTAAAAGATCATGGCCTGGTAGATGTGTGGGCGGTTTTAAGGGGGTCAGACCCTGGTTACACATTTTATTCACACCCACATCAGAAATTAGTAAGGTTGGATTATTTTTTTTTATCAAATCAATTACTTTTTGGGGCCAATATACAGGTGTTTCCGCAGATCTCATCAGATCAAGGACCTCTTGTATTGAAATTATATATATGTAAGGGTGGAAATAAGGTGCGTTCATTTTCATTTGATAGAAAACTACTGTTAGATGAAGGATATGTGACATACATAAAGGTCTGGATTGGACAATTTTTGGCCCTAAACCGTAGTTCGACAGGGACTGCTATGGTATGGGACGCATTAAAAGCTGGCTTTAGAGGGGAGACCCTTAGCTTTGGGTTACATAGGCAAAAACAGCTACAATTGGCCCTACAGGAATTATATAGCAATCTTACAGCGGCCAAAGAAAACCTTATGCAGGGGATCCTAGCAGGGGGAGAGATTACCGTACTTCAGACGGAGGTTGCCCGGCATAAGGCTAAAATAAACTCCCATTGGAGTAAAGAAATTGCTAAGAAGTACTTTATTGGTAAAAGACAAAGTTATGAGTATGGGGAGGCAGCCGGTCGCTGTTTAGCGCAAAGGCTTCGATCGCGAGAGTCGGCCCAAAGAATTGGAGCAGTAACAGATTCTATGGGCAATACCGTAGAAACTGATACCGGGATATTAAAAGTGTTTCATGATTTTTATAAGGCACTTTATTCTAGTGATAACTTAGATATACATGCAGGGGTAGCGCTGTTGCAGAGTCTTAAGGGCGAAAAAGTCAATCCGCAAGATGCAGAAATGTTGGAAGCACCCATAACTATAGATGAGCTGGAAGGGGCAATTAACAATATGGCTACTGGTAAAGCAGCAGGACCCGACAAGTTGCCGCTGGAAATCTATAAAACGTTTTTTAGTGAACTTAAGGTCGATATGCTTGCTACTTTCCAACAGGCACAATTAGGCGTGGCGCCGTTGTCTTGGGATGAGGTGAATATAATAATCTTTAAAAAGAAAGATAAGCCGGCGGAACAACCAGGATCCTACCGCCCTATTTCATTATTAAACTGTGATGGCAAAATTTATGCCAAGATTCTTGCGACCCGGTTGGCGGATGTTTTAACTCCATTGGTATCGATGTGACAGCATGGGTTTATCTCTAAAAGAGGTACAACTAATCATATCAACAGGGTTGTAACTCTTTTGGATATAGCTAATAACTCGGGGAGTAAATTCAGTATGATTTTATTAGACGCCGAAAAAGCGTTCGACCGGGTCGCATGGAAGTTTTCTATGGGCGGTATTACGAGATGCTGGTTTTAAGCAAGGGTTTATTACGGCTATTCAAGCTCTTTATCGGTCTCTGACCGCTAAAATCTGTATAATGGGCTTAGAATCCAACCCTGTACATATCATGCGCGGTACTAGGCAAGGATACCCGTGCTCCCCTTTACTGTTCTCACTCTATATTGATCCTCTTTTGAAGATGCTAGAACAGAATATTGGGATAGAAGCGGTAATTGTGAGACAAGAGCACTATCGGGTCTTTGCGTATGCAGATGACGTTGCAGTCGTCACTCCGAACCCTATGACGGCCATGCCAATGATAGAACAATTGGCTCTTGAGTTTGGAGCAGTCTCAGGATACAAACTTAATCAATCAAAGACACAAATTTTATGTCTGAATCAAGTAGGCTATGAAGATCATAGAAACATGGAGGAGGTGATATACTTGGGTGTCACAATAAAGACATGTTTAAAGTCTCTTGTAGATGTTAATTGGGCCAATATTTTAAATTCTGTACAGAAGCAACTGGACCGCTGTGAATGTTTACATCTCTCACTTGTGGGGCGATGTAATGTTCTTAAAATGCTAATATTACCCAAGGTTTTATATTTCTTTAGATCGGTTCCATTAGAAATTTCTCGTATCCAACTGGCTGCACTTCAGTCGATTTGTGCTAGGTTCTTATGGGCGCAGGGGAAGCCCCGCAGAGCTATGCGTTTTATGGGTCTCCCTCGGGATCAAGGCGGATGGGCAGTGCCAGATTTTACTCTGTATTATTATGTGTGTATATTACAACATATGAATATATTATTAACTGGGGCAGAGCCTCCTAATAAGGCTGAGACACCTTCTATATATCAACTGTTATTAGGCAGCGACGCAAGAAATCGATTATTTGTCAGTCTTGAACCAAGCTATTATTAAAAAAAACAGGTTTAAGGTTCTAAATGCGGCCTATAAGGTGTGGAAGGCTGTGCGAAAACTCTATAGATTTGAGAAGGTATCCCACTATACTCCGCTTGTAGCTACAACATTATTGCCATCTATATTTTGGGACAGGATTATTGATAGATGGCGGTTCAAGGGCATACAATATGTTGGGGATTTATATACGGAAGGGGTTTTGATGTCCTTTGAGATGCTGGCCACAAAATACTGCCTCCCTAGATCCGAATTTTTTAAATATCTACAAATTCGGGATTATTTATGTAAAGGTAGATGGAAATTTGAACAGAATCCGATAGTAGAGGCAGTGAAAAAGAATGCGCGTATTGGTGTTTTATATAATTTATTATTAGACACAAAAAGCGGGGATCTGGACGCACATAATATTAAGTGGGACAACAGGCTAGGGTGTCAAGGTACGCGGGTAGAGTATTCTATTGAGCTGGCTGGAAAGTTAATGAAATCTGCCAATCTCCGCTCACAACATTATAAAACTATTTTTAATCTCTACTATACTCCAGCCAGGTTATTAAAATGGTGTGGGTGTTTTCGCTGTGGCATGGAAGATGCAGATATTGTACACATTTTTTTCTCAAGAAGGCACTTAGGTGATTTTTTTGAGAGTGCAGATAATATTTCTGACATTTCTGCACACAGTCTTTTAGGAATCATTCTATAGACTTTCTGGCATATTCTGAGTTTAGGTACTTCTTCTTCTGTCTTCCACACATACCATTTCCAAGGGACGGCAAAATAAGCCATCAGGTGTGAATATACAACTTTATGATAGCATTTAGTTGACTCAGCATACTATATTAAGCAGTATGAACTATTTAGATAATAGAGTTATGTGACATATGCATGTCAGGACTCTAGACTATTAGAAATGGTCTGTATTTCACAACAATTGTGGATTTCCTGAAAGCCTGGTGTCTCTGATGGACCAGTATGGATAGGATAGTGTTAATCACACAGAAGGTGCAGTATCAGGAACAGCAAGTGTTTGTGAAAAGTTTGGGGTGCACACTTACATTGGTGTTTCTGTCATTTGTACACCTTATCTTTATGTTGCACACCTCACATCTTTTATGAGCCAATCAGTTGCACATATTATAATTAGTCCACATTTTATGATTTTACTATCTTTTCAGTTGGGTGCAATGTCATAAAATGTGCACCAACTAATGGAAAATGTAATATATGCTTGTGTGTTAAAAAAGATATCACATGAAGAACACGATGATTAGGTATGAAATTGACAGAGATGTGGCTGCACCTATGCAATGAAGGTGGACTATTCATATTTCCACAGGTTCACAATGTTTGTGATAACGTCCAAGGTACAACTTGTGTTTGCCCACTTTTGTCATCTCAAATTGGATGGCCCTATAGGCAATGGCGGCCATCACAATTCTTAACAGGTGCAGCACAGGGTGGGAGTGCACAGTGCCTGGTGTGCAGGTATTGAAAACCATTTCAAATAGGTTGCCACCTTGGTGCTTGTCTAGAGCATATCTACTTAGGTTGTGACTGGACTGCTTAAAAAAAAGAAAACAAGAAACTGCTAGGTAACATGTACTTCTGAGTATGCAGAAGCCCAAAGAATCAACATAAACTGCAGGCCTCCAACAATAGCACCAGGACTTTCAGGATGCTGACATGAAACATAACCTTAGTGTGAATGGGTTAAACTAACTATATGTTCCTCTCAGTGACTGAAGCAACCACTCCAGAGATCGGTCTGTAACCTATATGTCACTCATGCCTTACCTGTACATGTTCTGTGACTGTTGAAAGTTTCTGCCAGACTGCCTTCGTGGATCTGGCCTGCATGGAATGCAGGATTGCATTTGCTGCCTTCTGTGAGAGAGGGAAGCTGTCTTGTTCTGTGAGGAAGCGAAACTTGCACTGCTGCGTCCGGTTTGTGCCAGTTCTGTGATAGGGTAAGCATATGCTGCTTCTATGCTATCTGTGGTTGTCCTCTGAAGGGGTAAGCTTGCATTGTTCCTGCCCAAGGAGTACCTTTTCCATGAAGAAGAGGTATTTCCTCTGCTGCTGTCCCATCTTGTGAAAAAAACAAAGGACATTTTGAGTGCAACATGCCCAGGCCATCCAGAAGCTTTTTTAAGATTCAGGCCAGCAACTGGTGGCAGGACCCTGACCCAGAGACCCAGGTTTCAATCCCAGTTTCCCAATTTGACCCAACTGTTTGATGCTGGGCAATTAAATTTTTCACCTCCCTTCCATAATCATCACATATACGAGCTTCCTAAAATAACCAGTTTGGGATGTGCAATGTACAAAAATCGCTCTTGCATTAGGTTTAATAGACCATAATGTTGCTCCATCTAAGACAAACCTTATAAAGGAGAAATAAAACAAGTGACTTTACCTCTTGAGCCATTAATAAACTTGCCAGAGCAGAAATGGTGTTGTTCACTAATTCTAATAAAGGTCACTTAGTGAGGTGTTACAACTTAATATGGTAAAGTGAAACAATCCAAAATAAACTTGTGTTTTATTTAAAAGTTTCAGTGACAGTGACACTTGCAGCAGAGTGGGAAGTCGAGACAAAGGTATGAGCTGTTCTCCTCAGCCTCTGATAGGTTGCTTTTCCAGACAGGATACAACATACGTGGGCTGTGGTGAATTATGGGACTCGGCCATCACTGCCTCTCTGACACTGCTCTATTTGTGGTGGTAGCCAAGCAGGAGATGTTTAGGGTGTTGCTCATAATGCTTGCTGTCTCAAGTCTTATGCATGTTTGCTACCCACACCAGTCAGTTGTGAGTGCGCTTAGCAGCGTGGTCATGGCCTGTTTCATTGAACAAGCTGCAATTACACTGACTCACCCTATAAATTATACTACAAGTGCCAAAAGCCTCGCCAATAGCACAAGTGGCAACAGGGAATTTTGTCATATCTGCCCATCACCTTCTCTCACTGGTGAAAATGACATATGAAGCAGAGACTTTTTCACAGTTTTTAATGTGCAATACCTTAGTTCCTGAGAAAAATGCATGACCCCATGGGGTAGTATTTGCGCATTGAAAAAACTCGATGGAAAAGAGAAACAGAGTTCATTTCTTGGACATCCTGTTTTTAATCTTGTAGTAGGAACATACCAGAAAAAATGTTTTTTAGCTCACCTACATACAATTTTAATATAGGTCCGACAGTTTAACAAAGGGAGAACATAACTTTTGAAATAAGGGACATAACCTCAACTAAACTAGAGAATCCATAGATAGGAAACTGTACAGCCAGAGCATAATAATGCTCTAGGATGCTTCCCAGTGCTTGGTGTGGAACACACAGACAAAGCGTACCACACAATGTAGGTAAGGGTTCATCATCCGAAATAGGTACATATATTATATGGTAATTCCATATGAGGTGTTTCTGTTTCTTCCATGAGTGTTGTACGTCTTGTAAGTTTACATGTCTCTTTATACAGGGTGTAAAACCTTAACTCTTCTCACTCCCTCCTTTATGTGGTAGCTAGTTGTGTTGTAACTGTTCTGTTTGTTCAAGAGAGTCATGTGATATTCTTTCTGCTGCTGCCACCTGCTGACCATGTTGTAACTTCACTGTTGTGAAGCTTGTTTGAAATCTTTCCACTGTACATATACAAAAACACTGCATTGCCAATGCTTGTTTTAATGCATGGTGTGAGTGAAGAAGTGAACCCTCATAAAATATGTGAGGAGAGATTACTTTGGTTTAACATGTTGTTTCAGGGATTCTATTTGGAAACAGAACTATGCCTGGGACCACAGGATGTTCGAATGTAGGGACTGAGTCACCATAATACATCAGTACCTATGAGCCCATATCCGACTAGCTCATAGTGCCTTACCTGCCCTCCCAACCTTCTCAGAGTAACAGGTAAATAGGCACCCCAGAACACAACTCTTTAGTCCCTAGGGAACCTGTGGAAACAGATCATCACCTTTCGTTTTCTCACTCATGCATGTCAATAATAAAAAAATGACAGAAGGAAAATTTACAATATTTATTGAAACTATTGTGCTCTATTATGAAACAACTGTGTGCAATAAGAAAACATATACAACTGAGCATAGTAATCAGCATTACGAGGAAACTGTATACAATGAGAAGCCTTATCATGGTTAATGATACATCTGCCTAGGCCTACCTTTACTACGTGAGCACAGTGATATATAAGATCTCTGGGATTACAACCGGCCCCCATACCTGCCATTTGTAATCAGCTGGTCTGCATCTCAGGTTGCGCAAAGCTAGAGCATCCGTTCCAGGACCTTTCCCTCAGCAAGAATCTACCTTTCTGTTTTTCCAAAGACATCTCAGTTTATATGATAAGTGCTGTGTAGGAAAATAGCATCTGCACATTTGCTGTGTCTGTATGTTAGGTGATGTTGCTTTACTGAGCACAGAAAAAACAGTGCACATTGTTGTTTCACTTTGTACGAAATGTTCAGACTGACGCCCAGCAGAAGAGCTAAATCACAATAATAACATGTGCAGCCTGTTTCTAAAATAATATTGTTGCAAAACATAAATGTTGCCTACAACATGCAATTAGGCTAAAATAAGGGAAAACTACAGTGGCCCTAAGTAGGTACTAACTACAAGTGTTAATGGCGTAGACAACCCTGTGAACTTTTTAAACATTGCTGACAAGTGGGCCTAATAATATATACCAGTTTGAGCCAGTTCTGCCATTTTAGGCAACATTACTTTGCATGCTGGGATTTTGAGCCCAAAACAAAAAACTTAAAAGCAAAACTACAAGTGTCACAATGCAACATGCTGTTGGGTAAAAAGCAAGGAATGGATGATGGTGTCATATGTCATTGTGTGACTTGGCAGAGTTGTGAAACGCAAAATAAAATGTAGCTGACTTTCTGGCTTTTTTACTTTCTGGCTTTTTTCCTTGTAGGCAACCACAGGTTAATCAGCACAGTGGGAGAGAGACCAGAGATAGCCTTTCAAATTTAAATAGGAGCATATTGCTGCTAATGGGCTAAAAATAATATAACTTAGAAAAGAAGCAGGCAAACAATTTTGTTTTCAGAACAATAGGACCAGCAGCGGCTAGATATGTCCGATGAGACACTGAGAAAGGTACAACAATGTACTGACATCCCTCTTTGTGGGGGGATTTAGGTGGAGTCCCTGTAGCATCAATGTGATGCATCCTTCCTTGAACATGTACAGCACGCACTGAAGGTGCAGCCTCACCAGATCTACTAGTGCCTATATATCATTATATAAACTAATCTTTAATTGAAGACAGTTCTGAGATAAAGTTCAAGTATTTGAAAAGCTGTCAAATGTAAAATGCAAGCGGGTTTTCAGACGTGAGAAATTATTCACATATTTTTTGTTTGTTCTGGCTGTACCCTTAAAAGCATCGCGATTTGAAACACAACATCCTAAGTTGGTGAAATTTTTAAGCATTTGTTTCATTTAAAAATTGTTTTTAAATCACTCACATTACTTGAACATGACTCAAAATCGACCTTCCGACATTCAGCATTCAGCATACTACCGTGCCATGTTACATAGCACATACACATTTTAATTTGATTTTTTAGGCATTAAAATACAATATACACAACTCTTTTTCAGTAGTGTACACCAAACCGCAGTTCTTTTGGGGTGCTAAAGAATTCACGAACAGCCATGGAAGAGGGCAGCTCCACAACAGACATTGATCACAAATGTGTTAATGGGTCAATGAAACCGTGGTCCACTTTTAATTAATTCAAAGATATGAAATAGTACAACAGACTGTTGAACACAAGCCAGAAATGGAAATAGGATAGTTTTAGCTTTATGTTTAGCTGAACATATTTTGTGAAAGATGTCATGCTTAGCAGACCTGAAGTCTTAATATTGAGGTCAGTTCTCAGGGCATCAATGGAGTGTGATAGGCTACATATAATGCAAAAAGTCCTTCTTGTCAATTAAATGAAACTAAAGCTCTTATTTCTATTGCATTTGGCATAATGCCACAATATATGTTGTTTGCTAAATTCACGCATTTATTTAAATCAAAACATAACAAATCTACTAGTTCCCAATTTTATGTGTGCTTAGGGCCTTCCAGCTCACACGCTGCCACCATGCGACACATGGTTTCACCACTCACCCTATATTCACCGGGTAAATAGGAGCTATTACATGGTGAGCATAGGATGATCTGGATACCCTTGCATAGAATGGGTTTCCAGCCCGTTTGTGAATGTTCTACACTACAGAAGTCCTTAGGTGCTCCAAATAACTTCAGTTTGGTATGGGCCAGGGTTGGGATGCTTGCTAGGTCAATGCCTGTGATGATGGGGGGAAGTAGAACCCCATCCCCTCCCCTCCCCATTGTCCTCCTCTGCCCCATTCCCTTGTGCCATCACATTTCGGCAATTATTCCATTGTTGGCAGGTCTGGTGTCTATTTGACTTTTGCAATGTTAATTGCGTACAGTTACTGTACCTTTATTTAACACGTATCATTGCAAATAATTTCTATGTCATATTTCTCAATCAACTATCCCATTCCTGTACACAAATGGAAGTGCATATCCTTTTATCATATTAAAAAACAAACATGCACTACGATTTTGTTTGGTCCCATTGGTTCCACATTTAGTGCAGATCCACCTAAATGGGACTTTTTTTGATCTAGCAGGCAATACTTCTTCATCTTCTGGTAGATATGCTGATTTTATCATTGTCCCTAGCTCAACCTGATGAACAGCTCCATAGATATTGGTGTGGGAATCCACATTTAGATCTAGGCAGATGGCAACCGGTTACCAGCCTTTCTTTCACCTTCCGTGGTCAGAATTTAAGGAGTTGTGATTACCCCATATCTTCTCGAGCACTCAAATGAAAGATCTATGACAATTTCTGGACGACAGATCATAGGGTAGGTTTCATACAGCGATGTGCATTGTCTAATATAAAACAACAGTGTGAAGCAAAGGTTGTCTATTTTCTTACATCAGCATATAACAGCATATATGTCGCCCGATAAGAATGGCGGTGTTCCCATAGAGCTCCGCGGAACGGGCCGAGACCTCCACCTTTTTGCAGCCCGCAAATTGTGATTGGTGAGGGGTTTCGGCTGTCGGAAGGCATGCGGACCTGAGAGGTTCATTTTCTGGGACTCCCTGTTGCTCACTTTCAGGTGAATTAAGCGCGTCGTGCTCGGCGCTTCAGATATGCTGAGCGCGACCGCCATTTTGGTTCCACCGCTTCTCTCGTGAAGAGACGCTCCGGTGGCAATTTTATGGCATGCTTTCAACTTATGCCATTTCCTTGCTTGGCACTTGAAGCACCCTCTACAATGTGGTCCTAATACTTGAGGAGACTTCAGACGACCATTATTTACACATGACTTTTGTTTATATTGCCACATACCGTTTGGGCACCTGAGGCATCCTTATAATGAGGTCCCAGTTCTTGAGGATACGTCACATGATTATTACTTGCTTATGACTTTGCTTTCATTGCTGCATACCGTTATTTACCACCCTTTTTCTGTCAGAGTGCACTCTAGCTGACAACCTGCTATTGTAACCGGATTACCTCAAACCTCTAGGCTCGGTGATGTTGCTCCGTGCGGCACATCTTCAATGGACAATATCTCACACTACTGTTACTGTGTCTGAGAGAAATATCGTTTTTTGGTGGAAACCTGAGGAGTAGCATGCGCACCTGCTGTGTTTTCAAATCCCTTGCTGGCTTTCTGTACATTGATAACTAAAAATTATACAATTGATGTTCTTTACAGTGCAGACATCAAATGGAATTAGGCATTTTGTTAGCAGGAAGTTCTTTTCTTTAAGCAGATATGCTTTAAATACAGATGCTCACCAATAGAGGAGTTCCTGCCTTAGGCTTCTGCGTTTTTGAAACAATTGTGACAGCTTTGTTACAGATACTTCCTCATTTCCTGTCATTTTTCCACTGCTTGTGTTGCTGGAGCTGACTTCTAACACTATTTACGCATTAATACCTTTTCACAAAAGTGCGATTTTGTTTTCACTGGCTTATTGTAATACTGAGCCTTAACGTTTCATATTATATCTCTCAAATGGGAAGATTGAAAAAATTAAGCTCCTCTGCGCCACGTACCACACATACGTTTATCAAAAACTCTAGAATCTTTTCTGAATTCTCCAAGATGGAAGACTCGTTGGCATCTGCTCCCAAAACTTCTTCTTCTTTCCATGCAGGTACTTCCATAGCTGGCAAAGTCACTACTAAAAGACTGAAAAAAGACCCACCTTCTCCTTCAAAAGCTTCCTCACCTGTATCTTTGGAAGTATTATTGGAAGAGATAAGGGCTCTTTGCCCCTTTATGGAAGACACTTCTACCAAGTTGCAATTTTTAAGAGAGAATTGGTCCCAGATGAATGACCGACTCACTACGGTGGAGCAGAGTGTCTCTTCCTTCACTCACACACAGGAGAAAGTTAATGTTCTTCATTCTCAAGTTACAGCACTGCAGCGACAGGTCGAAGATTTGGAAAATAGAAATAGAAGAAATAATCTTCGCATTTATGGTTTGCCGGAAGGCTCAGAGGGGTCGGACCCCTTATCTTTCCTCAAATCTTTTCTTCCTAAGTTGTTACACCTACCTGAAGGAACTACACTCAATATCCAATGTGCCCACAGACTTGGTCATCAACGCATGGATACCTCCTCTTCTCGGAGACCAAGAGGGGTCATTATGTATTTCCTCAAGTACACGGATCTTCTCAAGGTGTTATCAGCAGCTAAATACATCCAACGTATCTCTTGGTCTGGTTCTACATTATTCTTCGCTCAAGATTATGCTAAGTCCACAGCAGACAAGAGTAAAGAATTCCTGAACATGAGACCTGCTTTACGAGATATGGGTGCTAGATATGGCCTTTTTCATCCCTGCCTTTTCAAGGTAACTTACAACAACAAAACGACGACCTTTGAAGATCCTGTCAAATTGCAAAGCTTCATCAATTTTAATAAAACTGACTCTATGGACATGCCTGGAGCTTCATCCTCCCGCATTACTTAAACTGGTCCTTTTGTACATTGCAATGGTTTTTTCTTCCTGGTTTTATTGTTCCTAGGCTTTAATGTCTAATACTTCAATCTACATTATTTGTTTGCTGTTCTGTCGTCATTTTTTTTTTGTTTGTTCTGTTTTCTTGTTACAATGAATATTTAACCTACACTATTTGTTTGCTGTTCTGCTGTCATATTTTGTTTGTTCTGTTTCCCTGTTATGATTAATCTTTTTGTCTTTTTTCTCTTCCTCCCTTCTTTGCAGGTTCCTTGAGGTTCGCATTTGCTTCGTCCCCTCACCCTATATGACTTCCTGTGGTTTGTTCTCGTCCCCCGTTTTGTTGGGTCTAGATGCGCTATTCGTCATTTGTGGCTTCACCTCCCCCCACTCCTTTGTGATGTCTTTTAAATTAGGTATGTTGTATCTTTTTCACTATTGTTCTTTTTTCCCCTCCTTCTTCTTTTTTTCTCGTTTTCTATCCCTGTATTATTACTTTTTCTTTCCTTCTCTTTCTCCTTCTTTCAGCTCAATGATATGTTCCCACATGCATTTCTACTTTGCTCCATTTTCCTTTTCTACTGTTCTTCCTATTTTTACTCTCTCTATTGTCTTTCCTATTTTCATGACCTTTTTCCCTCTTCTCTTTTCTCTTCTTCTTCCATATTCTTCTTGTCGTATTTCACTTTTTTACCTAAATCTTTCCCTACCTATTTTTCTTGGCTTCTTTTCCCTTGCTCTCTTTTTTATCCATCACTTTCAATTTTTCTTTATCAATGCAATTTATGCTCTTATATTTGGAATGTTATAAATTTTACCTTATGTGCTTTGAAGGTCTCTATGGGCCTTCTTTTTCTTGTTATTTTATTATTGCTTTTATGTCTTTGAAAATCATTTCATGGAATGTCAGAGGTCTGAACTCTCCCATCAAACGACAATGTGTATTAACGCATTTATCTAAACTAGGGGTAGATATTGTTTGCTTGCAGGAATCTCATTTAAATGCTACAGAATCTTTAAAGTTGAAGAAAGGTTGGGAATGTTTTTTTCTCTCCAGGTGATGGTAAACGTAATGGAGTCATTACCCTTTGTCACAAATCGTTAAACATTAATTTGCTTTCTCAACAGTTCGATGAGGAGGGTAGATGGTTATTTACTAAAATACAAGAGGGTGATGTTCCGCTAGCTTTGTTTAATGTTTATGCGCCCACTAATGGAGATCCTCTGTTTTGGTCTTCTTTATCTCAGCAAATTTCCTCTTGTATTGATGACAACTTTATCCTCGCTGGTGATTGCAGTCAAGTGATGGATCCCTTCACAGATCGCAGTTCACTGGATTCTTTCAAACCTCACAAAGCAAACCATTCAGCAATATAAACTCATTGATGCCTGGAGAATTTGTAACCCGACCACTAGAGAATTTACGTTTTTTTCCCCAGCCCATCAAACTCAATCCAGATTAGATTATTTTTTTGTTTCACATAATATATCCCAGACTTTGAGAAGTGCTGACATTGGCTCTATTCTTATATCGGACCATGCCCCTATTTCCGTTCAATTGGATTTAGTTTTAAAATCTAACTTACCTAGAAAATGGAGATTTAATAACTCACTTCTTGACAAAAATGTTCACTCCCCTTTTGTTTCCTTTTTTAATGAGTATTTTTCTTTTAATTTAACGGATAATCTTCATTTCAGCGTTGTTTGGGATGCATTCAAATCAGCGGCTAGAGACTTCATTATTGGTTTTGTTTCCAGGAAACGTAGAAATGCCCGTAAGTTTACCAGTGATCTTTTGGCTGAGATAAAGAGGCTAGAACACTCCTATTACTCCTCAAAATCCAAGAATTGTCTCTCACAACTTATTAAGGCAACATTACAATTTAATAAGGAATCAACCGACAATGCCTCGTTATATCTGTTGAAGTCAAGCGCAAAGTACTATGGTGGTCAGAATAAGGCTGGTAAGCTCTTGGCGAATTACTTAAAAGTTAAACATAACAAGTTTGATATTGATGCCATTTTTGATGAACACAACACACTATGAACTAAAGACCCAGAAATATTAAACGAATTTCTTCTTTTCTACAAATCATTATACTCTCCTGAGATTTCACCCTCCGACTCTGACATTACACAATTTCTCTCAGGTATCCACAAATCCTTTAACACACAAATAGATTTTACCCCCTTAGAAGCTGACCTATCACAACATGAACTCCTTTCTGCTTTACAATCACTCAAGAAGGACAAAGCACCGGGTCCTGATGGATTTACAGTTGAATTTTGTACTCACTTAGCTCCTATCCTTCTTCCTAAACTACTCGACCTCTTAAATCTTTTTACACAGTCCGGAGAATCCTCAGGTTCCTTTTTGGAAGCTCTTATATGTTTAATACCCAAAGAGGGGAAAGATTTGAAATATTGCAAAAACTATAGACCCATCTCTCTTGTCAATATTGATTATAAAATGTTCTCCAAAGCCCTGGCTATTCGTCTTGAATCATTCCTCCCCCAATTATTAGGCGCAGAACAGTCTGGTTTTGTTAAGGGCCGTCTCCTCTCTGATAACACCCGATTGTTCTTTGATATTTTGTCGAAAGCCCCACACTTACCCCATTCTTTAGCCACAATCGCATTAGATGCAGAGAAGGCGTTTGATCGAGTAAATTGGTCGTACCTCTTTCACATTTTGAAATGGTTCGGTTTTGGCTCCAAAATTATTTCTTTAATTTCTATCCTATATTCTAACCCAAGAGCAGCCGTTTTTGTGAATGGTACTTCATCTCCCTACTTTGAGTTAAAAAGAGGGGTACATCAGGGTTGCCCATTATCTCCGTTCCTTTTTAATCTAGCCCTGGAACCTTTTTTGTCCAAGATTCGTCAAAATGTCGATATAAAGGGTTTTGAAACTAAAGACACTCAATTTAAGTTAGCAGCTTATGCTGATGACATCTTATTATTTCTTTCTGATCCTCAATCTTCTGTCCCTGCTTTCTTGCATGAAGTGGAACTTTTTGCCTCTGTCTCTGGCTATAAACTTAATCGCGATAAATGCGAAACACTGCCTCTCACTAAATATACATTCAAAGATGATTTTCGCTCTTCTAACTTTGCTTGGAACCCATATCACATTAAATATTTGGGCCTTTACTTTACTCCTTTAATTTCAACAACGCTAACTCTCTGTATGGAGAAATGTTTACAAAAGATTTCCTCTCTAACCACTAAATGGCACCCGTTATATCTCTCTTGGTGGGGTCGTTTGGATACCATCAAGATGATGCTGGCTCCTCTAGTTTTATTCACCATTTCCAATATTCCTATCCCATTCCTTTAAAATTCTTTACAAAAATTAACTCTATCTTATCTTTTTTTCTGTGGAGCAAAAAGCCACCTCGCATGTCCCTGATGCGTTTAACTAAAACTAAAGCAGAGGGTGGAGTTAACTATCCTGATTTCCCCACTTATCATAGATCTTTCCTACTTTGCCAAGCATCGAGATGGCTTTCTGATTCTTCACTGGAATGTCCTCTGTGAGTAGTACTTGAACGTTCCTTTCTCTTTTAAGGAATTTCTTTCCTTCACCCGTAGACCAACATCTTTATCTACTCCTATTCTTAAATTTACTTGCAAACTCCTGGGTTTTTCTCCATCCCCATCTCCGACCAATCGAGATTCCTTTCTTAACTCTTCTTTATGGCATAACACATCTATTTTAATTGGCGGGAAACCTATTTACTGGAAATCCTGGAGAAACAGGGGTTTGCTTTGGACACATCAATTGTTTTCTCAAAATAATACCTTATCTTTTTCTGAGGCTAGTCGTCTTTTTCATTTACCCCCTTCCTTCCAGTCCAAATATAACTTACTCTCTCAGGCTCTCTTAACTGCATGCACTCAATTTCAAACACACCCAACAACTCCCGCGGTCAACAATTTATTGGCCTTTCTTCTTTCGTTTCCTAAAGCTTCCAATATTTATACCCATATACGATCCTCGTCGCTCGTTAGATCAAAGACCAAAGTTGAATTGTCTTGGGAGGATGATCTTGGAGTTGATTGGCCTTCCTCTCTATGGAACAAAATATGGTTAAAAATTAGGAAAACTTCTAGAGCGGCGAATGTTACTCAAACTTTATTTTTTGTCTATAACAGGCTTTTGATACACCCGGTCATAGTACATAAATGGCATGTTACAGTACCAGACACTTGTTGGTCCTGCTCCTCCCCACTAGCTGATTTAAAACACTTTACTTTTCACTTCCCCTCACCTACTTAACTTCTGGACTTCTGTTTGGGATCAAATTAATTCTATCTTTAATTCCAATTTCCCTTTCTCTATTACACATCTATTTTTAGGTAGCTTATCTCCTATCTGGGACAATCATACCTCCAGCACCAAAAGCGTTGACATATTGTTGGCAATTGCCTTTCAACAGATCACTAAAAATTGGAAGGATTTTACACATTTATCTTTTCAAGCTTGGTGGTATGCAGTGTGTTATCACCACAGATTGGATACGGCTTGTGTTCATCCCATCCATCTAGCCATGAAGCGCTCTATTGTTTGGTCACCTATTACTTAGTTAATTGATTGTAGTGCTAAACGCTCTTTTTCTTTAACTCCTGCTCAACAAGAAGTTGCTCAGCCTCCATGACATTCCTTATCTTAGATATTAATATTATATAATATGTTCTAATACTGCGGTCAATGTTACGTTGTTATATGGCTGTTACATGCATTGTATTGCTTTATGGATATGTTTCTGTTTTTAATGCACCTTCATTCCAACCCTGATATGCTTACATGATACTTTTAACTTTTATGTTTCCCTTTTTTCTTTTCCTTCACCCCCCCCATATTGTACTGTACTTTATCACTTGTTTGCCTAATAAACTTACTTTTTGAACTGAAAAGAAATGTTCTACCATATGAGAGAAATGTTATTCCATACATTGGACAGTAAGCAAATTGGAGGAACTGCAAATACCAGCTTGGCTGTAAAGTATATGTGCTAAGAAAGCGATCTGTGACTGCAAGATCGATACAGACAAACACACTTCTAAACACAACACAACTCAAAGCATATTAAAAAAAAGACAAACATAATGAGGTGGATACCTCTCAATTTCTTTCCAGTGGGTGTATGCAAAGTAACATGTTTGAACTGATGTATACCTCTGTGGGATGGCTAGTTTTCATTACTTTCGAGCATCATGAGGTCAGTTTTTAGTTTTGTTTTACATTTTAGATTTATCTACAAGACATCAGAGAATGCTCTATTTCGTAAAAATCGGCAATTCGGGCATTCAGCATTGCTTTGAAGTTATTATCCTACAGAAAAAAAGACATGAAGAAAACACATGATTGGAGTATACACGTACTCATACACATGTAAATTCACACAATATGTTGGCTCAATGCCAACAATCTCTCATTCTTTCACGATCACTTCCTTGATGTTAAAATAAGTTTTATTTAACTTATGTAGACACTTTATTTTACATGATAATTTCTTAAAGCAGCAGTTTCTTCGCACCATTGTTATTATTCTAAGAAACCGATGACCTGTACATCTCTTCTTGAGAGTGTAGTTTCTTCTATAGCCATCTTATTCTTCAAGTGCAGCAAGGAAAGGACTATATTAATTTTTAACAATAATGTTCAGTGTTTCCTTAAATGAAATAAACACTAAAACCCTACACTGACCTCCTAAGGCCAAGTTTTTAAACAATGCTGATGCGGACTGCATTAAAAAAACTGAATTTTGTTATCACTACATTTGTACAGTGTGTATATATAGATTTGAGAACTGCAAAGAGCAATCATTCATTTGGTATAGGGAAACTCTTTAACTCAGACAGGCGAAAAAGATTTGCCAACTGCATAATTAAAATAATATCACTTTATTTCAGTGCATGACAAATCCATTGATTGTTGCTGGATAATATGCGTGATATTAGAAGAGAATATGTATCTTTATTTCTTAAATTAAACATGAGACATATTTTGGATCTGGTTAAACTCTGAGCGTATTAAAAGGTGATGCTAGTTCAATAAGAATGCCACTTAAATAATGTACTCACATTAAATGTCATGTTGTGTTGTTGGCATATGTATGGTTGCTGCCTTCATAGCCATATCTGTGCCACACTATCACCCTACATGGTCAGATAGTGGGCTTCAAATTTGCCGTATAATTTCACTAACCTGGTTAGAAACAAAGTTACAATGTAATTAGCAAAGAAACATGTGTTCATTCAAAGGTCTATACTACAGCACTGACAGTTGCACATGCCAATCCTCTTTCAAGAATAATTTCTCAGTTGTCTATTTCATAGTGCATGCACTTACTAAAACTGAAACTGTTGCTTCCAATGCACAGATATGAAAGAACATTTCATTCTTAAGCTAGTGTATTTTTTTCCTTTAAATTTTTGCATCACCCTGGCAGGTTAGGCCTTTGTATTTTATAGATTTATTTTACTTTTACGTCAAAACGCACAGTACATTTGTGGCAACTATCCAGCAGCTCGGAAAGGGCAAACACACCAGCTTAGGAGTGTAAACACGTCTGTATTTGCACTTGTTTGTCCACGAGCCTGTCCGTATTTTGTCAGTTTGCTTGTGCTTGGTGGACTTAGAAAACTGACATTGTTTCTGTAAATGGGAAAGTTAAACTGAGCCAGTTTAAAAATGAACGAGGGTGTTAAAGTATAAAGGGGGGGGGGGGAGGGCGCTTTCAAATCAAAGACCAATTGACATATATAAAAATGATGTATGTTTCTTACACAGTCCACAGGGGGACATTTGCAGGCTTGCTCTGATCTCTACAAATTGCCTCAGGGCGAACTCGTCTCCGGGATCCCTTTGGTCTGTTTATCAGGGAAACTGATGTTCAGATGAAGCTTTTCTCCCCACTTCTTTGTTTTCATTTCACAGAACTGGTAGGAACACATCCCTCTCATGTCCTCACCCCCGATCGAGGGCCGCTGGAGGGTTAAGTGACCAATAATCAATTATTATTGAGGAATAATCAATTGGCAATTTCCATAATTGTGCACATCTAAACACCGCCGAACAAGGAAGAAAAACAGAGCTGCACTCCGAGCATTGCCTTGTTAGCAGTAATTTGTTAACACGGGCTCTGAAAAAAAAAAAAGAAAAAAGAAAGAAAAAATAAAGCTGCCTGCAGCTGGTCCCGCAAATGTGTTTCCAGTGTTCAGGCCATCAACGTGACTCGCCGCTAAATGTATAGAATCAGCTTCTTGCTAAAAACTACAATTACAGGTGATATACAGATTGAAATCACAGGGCTGGTTTGTCGAAGAAAATTGTGCTAATGATGGGTTTTCGGATGGGGAATGCAGCTCTTTTCTTTCAGTGTGACGGGGACTGAAGGCAGCTGCACCTGTCTCTGTGCTGCGCGCTCCCGCACTTAATGATATCATCAGATATCATTAGGCAAAGTGTTCATAAACAGATGTTGAGTCTGTGCCTAAATGCTGTCAGATGAGCGCTTGCTGGCCTGAAACAGTGTTATTTATATAGAACATTTACGTTTGTTATGTTAATAACCCCACTATTAGCTCTCTGGATGTTGCGATAGGAATGTAAATGCAGTTAATATGAATAACAGCCTCTTTACTCTTTGTGCTGCGGTTGAGTATAACTTTTAGGCTTTTGAAGAAAAACAAAGATACCCCCCGCAAAGTCTTTTTAATTTCCAGATTTTTTTTTCTTCTTTTTTTGGCGCCATTCGGAATTCTGATCAGTGGATAAATATTACGATTCTTTAGATGTGAACTGTTGAAGAAGAGGCGTTAATTAACTCTTCCCTTGAAAGCACACTGACTTTTTTTCTTGGTTAAATTGACTAAGAAATCCGTTGCCGTGGGTGAAGCAGTGATTGGTTCATGTTAACTTGTCTCGGCGCGATTTTTGTCATAATCAAGTGCTAAAGTGTTTGGACCTGTTGTGTCTACCAGGTAAAACCCTAGATACGTCATGCATACAAATAACTCGACACATTTCAAAAATGTATACCATCACTTTCTGATGTGTTTCAGCAAGCTAAATGACCCGTTATTTCCATAAACCCCTCCCCTAAAGTTTGCAGAAATCTTGTGTACACTGTCATTGGCCAACGTATCTAGTGAGGACTACCACACTACACTTTATTACACTGCACAATTGTTATCTACGTTTCGCAATTCCCGACATATGTCAAACAAAGCTCCAAATACTGCTTAATGTTATTAAATGTTATTAACACACCATTGTTACAAAAGCTTTAACCCTTTGGTTTGGACATGGCCAGGAGTCATTCCCGCCTGCTAGCTAGTGCCAGCCATAAATTTGGCACCTTTAGGCACTCACTTCAAAACACTTTCTGGACCTACGGAAGATCAGAGTGTGACTCGACCTGTTGTCAGTGGCCTGAAGGGATCCCTGAAGAACTGCACCTGCTCCCCCTTGTACCCAGAAGAAGTGGGGATGTTGGCTGAACTCCTGTGTGGCTACAGAGAGACAACAAGTGGCAAGAGGCATTTTCCTGGAAGTACCCAGCTGACCAGTGGTAACTGGATTGAACAGGACCCTGCGGTTGGCCTCTCTCTGACAACATGTGAGTCTCTAATTAAGGGATTTGACTACTGCTCCCTTGGCCCCGCCCTGTGCCTGTGATTAAGCGATTTGCGCTCTCACTCGCGCGTACAGACTGTCAGGTCGCACTGTCTTTATTGGAGGATGTGGGGTAGAGAGGAGCTGCCGCAGCTGCGGTGCCCAGTCGACCCAACTGTTTCCTGGTGCCTGCTGTGTTAAGGGGGAGCCGCTTCATCGCCTCTGTGGAGACTCCAACTCCCATCAGCCCCTGCAGGAAAATAGCGCATTAAAGCACGCCTCGATTCTGCAGTCAGTGTTGCCGCCAGCCTACTCGACTGTTTCCTGGTGCCTGCTGTGTTGTGGGGGAGCTGCTTCATCGCCGCTGGGGAGACTCCCACTCCCATCAGCCCCTGTAGGAAACTCGTGCATTAAAGTGTGCTGCGATCCCGCGGAACGAGAGGTGCACGGGGACGTGCCCGGGCTGTGCCCCGGCCAAGGGCAGGCCCGTCCATGCCCATTGGAGCCCAGAGGAGGCTGGGCCTGGCCCTCCTCTAACATCGACGGTCTAGTTCGTTGGGCGCATCATGGGAAAGACAAAGATGATTCCTGCTTCTGCTGCAGTGGTCACTACCACATCTTTGGATACCTTTTTGGCCAAGGCGACAACAGTCCTAGAAAGGGTAATTGCTATGACAGAAAGAAGGCTCTTGCTGGGAATGGGAACGGGGGGACTCACGACTTTTATCCCAGGGGCGGGCTAATGCTCTTGCCGTAACTGAGCTGCAAGACGGACACCCTGCCTGCCTTTCAATCTTCAATGGCAACCCACTGTGTCAGTGGAGTCCCCCTCCTACCTATGTCATCCGTAACTAATGGCAAAAGGAAAAGAGGGCTTAACAAAACAACCCTCACATGCCCTGCCAAAAAAATAGAAAGGCTGCTCCCTCCTTGGGATTACTGCTATAGCCACCCAATAACAGCTTGCATCAGGACGCCGCAACATTATCTTTAAATTGGCATGAGTTCCAAGATAACTTTAAACAACTATTGCAGCCGATTTCTGTGTGTTTGAATGCCATAGATTGCTCAATTGAAGGGTTAATATCTAATAGGGCATCACAACAATCTTTGGGGGGTGTGAACTGTAATCTCGCCAACACTAACTCTGCATTTTATGCTTCGGATAACCTAGTTACACTCTGTAAATCCTGTAATTTCAATATTCATATTCTGTGTCAGGGCTGCACAAGTAAGTTTGTTGGTACATCGCAATGTCAGAGCCCTTCAAGTATTGCCACTTCCCATAATATTGTAAAGTTGTTGGTTCTAACTCCCGGCCATACAGAAGTTACTCTAAGACATAGTTCTTCTCAGTCGCAGTGCCCAGACAATGCTGTAAAGGAGCATACTTCTATGAGTAAGTCTGTCTCCAAGCCCTCTTTACCCTTTCTTTCAACTAAGGGTGGGCGGAGCTCGTGGAGTCGCACCACGCGGAATTCCGCAGAGTTGCATAAAAACTTTGTGGAATTCCACTCCGATCCGCTCTCTATGCCCGCAAACAATCATTTTGAATTTAGCTTCTGACATTCCACTGTCTCGATTCAGATGTGTTTTAATACATGCTTGTTGCGTGTTTCTGTAGACTGCCCTTTGAGAAGAAACTCCAATCTGACATGCACATGAACATTCTGCACCACCGGTTCATCGGGCACAAGAAAAATGTGTTAACAATGCAGATAATATAGAACACTTATAACCGGTTCAGAAGGTTTACCACTGGTTTTAACAGCAATCAGTGTGCATTTTATCCCAAGGTGTGCAGGCCTTTAGGGCTGCTGACTGTGCCGTTGTGCACGTGAACAAGCTCTGATGTCAGAAATCTGCAGTGGGAGTTGTGTGGGGTGAGTTTTACCTGTGACAGATCTCTTCCTTCCAGTGAGAACCTGCTGACACACGTGGGAGCACGGGACCAATTCTTTGTGACATGAAATACTTATTGTCACGCCACGGCATGAAGCGCAGCCCCCTCTTGTGGGGGGCAGAGGAGGAGAGGGGCGCAGAGGGGCTGCATGTGAGGAATGAAGTAAAACTTTTATTCATGGTCTTGTTGACAACATCCTGAAGGACCTGTACGGCACAGCTGAATCAAAGCATGAAATATGAAGGCAGAAAATAGGGAAGCACATTTCATAGGCAGTCACGGTCTGTACTCGTGCGTCTCCGCATGGCAGGAATTCTAAGGTAGGCACGGAATTCTAATGAGAGGGCTTAGGACCTCATGGACTCTGTCAAGTTTTGACACAGCTCCACCTGGAAGAGGAAGAGGACCCTGGCCTGAGCGGCCATACTGGGTAAGATACAGCCTCCAGGAACCTGAGGGAATATGGTTGGTGAGACACAGTGCTGTCTGTGGATTCCCAGGAACCATGCACGGTGGTATTCAGCTCTGCCTAGGAATCTACAGTGGCCCTTCCAGATAAGACATAGCCCTGCTAAGCCATGGGAGAGTAAGACACAGCTCAACCTGAAAATCTCAGTGACCTTGCTAAGTGATTAGTGAAACATAATTCCAGTGGTCGTGTGCGAGCGCGCTGTTGAGACACAGTCGTGCCTTCAAATCCTCAGCCACCAGGTCACGTGAGATGAGACTCAGTTCCACCTGTGAAGGTTCAAGGCCTACATTTCCATAACCCGAAAAGCTTCCCCTTTCCACAATAAACCCACACACTGAAGTCACTTCACCACATATGCTAAAAACTTCTATCACAGTAGATAAAATTAGTAAATTACATTGCCTTACATACCTTCTTGCCTTGCCTGAGCCCGCGCTGCGTGCAGTGTGTGCAGAGACTGCTCATTACCTCAGGACTGGAGCAGGATGTGGTCATCACTCACAGCTGTGTCATTGCCGGGGGGGCGCTCTCAGGGGTGTTCTCGAGGTGCAGTCTCAGGGAAGGCAAACAGATGACACTTTCCCTCAGCGCTTCTCACTTGAGTTGAGTGCCAGTGGTCGCGTTTCACCTTTGTGGAGGGGGGAGGCCGCACTCGAGATTCCATTTCCCTTTCGAGTCGAGCCAGCGTTGGCTGGCTCTAGTCTGCACTGACACTGTTGAAATTACTATCCCCAATAGCAGGCACCACACCTACATTATGGGGGTGGGTCGGCACCATCAAACTCCACTATGCTTTGCAGGAGACTGAGTAGTTTTGCCAAACTTCACACTCCAAGCGGAGCACAGAGTTTGCAAAACTTCGCAAACTCCGCCAGCGGAGCGGAGTTCATCGCCCACATTTAATTTTCAACAAGGATCAACCATCAATTCATGAACCTACCCCCAGCAGCCTGCCCCTTTGTATGAATTCTAGTTAATGTTCCTTTACTCCGAGATAATCAAAGTGAGTCAACAACTCAATTAATGGCCAAAGCCCGGCATTGGATGTCACAAGCCTCTAACATTGGTAATCTTGTTCAAAACCACCTGATCATGGCTCAAAGGACTCCCTGGTTGGAGCCTGACACAAAAGTGATCAAAAATGACTGTGTTATTCTCAGTTTTGACAATAAAAGGCTGGTTAGGAATCTTTAAGGGCATTTACCGGACTCTCCTTCGCCACAGTTGCAGATTTATACAGGTTTTTTCTATAAACCCCCTGCGATATATAGCTTTAATACATATGGTCCAAGCGTTCATTAAAGAGCACTTTGCCCATCTCCTGCCAGCAGGTCTATAGCTCTGTTCCTGTTTCTAACAGGTTTGCCCCCTTGGTGGACCTGGACTCTTGTGATTGACTCTCTTCACCTTCCAACTTCGTTTAATCTTTTGATGAGTTTGAATGTTCCAATTTAAAAGTATCTTCTGTTGCAAGTTCCGTGGGGGCTCTGCCTTTAGCATTAGAATTGCAAGACACTGATCCCATGCCAATTCCACCCAGTATACCAGGCTCTACTCACCCGGTAGAAGCTACTCCGCAGGAGTTTTTTGTGGGCATTATGTTCCTTTCTTGGAGCATAGTAGGATATGACAATAAAAAAGATAACCTGGATTGGTATAAGGAGTTTAGGAATTTGGACATAATTTTTTTACAGGATACCTGGGCAATACAACCTGTATTTGTTAATGGTTACCATTCCTTTCTCACTCCAGCACTCCCTTCATCCTCAGATAGAGCAAAAGGGGGTTTACTCACACGTATAGCCAAAACGCTCTAATTTGAAAAAATTTCTCTTATGAATTGCTCGTTGTATTTTCATATTATAGTAGCAACGGGACATGGTAAGACTGATTTATTGCTGATAAGCTTCTATAACAACAATTTCTCTGATCACTCTTCAGTGGCCAAAGAGCTGGGCACAATTTTAGAGGATTTCCTTTACCATTACCCAAGACCCCTTTTTATTATTTGGGCTGGAGACTTTAATACGCACATATATAGAAGAACCAATCAGCGTATTTGTGGGGTAACTGACTCAAGTGAGTCCATGATTAACCATTTTAATCACCATAAATATGGTAACATCTTAAATAGCCTTCGTTTGATCTGGGACTTAGTTTTAATAAACCAATTACATCTCTCTACGGGTCAAATGATCCCAACTTTTTATCAGTCTGGATCTATTTCGACAATTGAATTTAGTTTATAATTATCCCCGCAAACATTAAGAAATGTGTGAAGAATATATTGGTGCAGCTAAATGAATTTAGTGACCACTCTTTATTTCATTGTACCTTTTTTTGACCATATTCTATTAAATCAAGTACACTTTCTGACCAACCGCTTTTATCTAGGACAAATGGCTACACTTTAAAACGGGAATAAATTGATTCTACTTCTTTTCTCCCGTTGGTTGTAGGGGAAATGTCACAGGAGATTCAAACCTGTTTAGACCCACAAACAAGTAGTTCACAAGTGAAGTCGCTTTCAGCAAAATTTTAGCTTCCGTTAGAACCCACCTTTTTCGACCAGTTTCTCGAAAGTTCCCACAGCCTAACAAATGGTTTGAGCTTAATTGCTCCAAGGCATCACGAAATCTGCTGAAAGCCTTTAAAATACATCCTAGAAATCAAATGCTCATAAGAGATCTGACGGCAAAATATAAATTGGCAAGAGAGGAGAGGAAGAGGCAATTACGGGTGGAAACATGGGTAAGTCTGAGACAAGCCTCAATGAGCAAAGACAGCAAGGCTTTCTGGAAAGTGACTAATGCTCCATTTTTGAGAAAGGGGGGAGGTCCATCTCTCGATCTTCATATAGACGAATCCACTTGGTTAACACATTTCCAGAATATATTTCATGCTCAGTCAGAAGGAAATGCAATGGCCACCATGTGCTCTTCTCCTGCTCTCCTGACGCTGGAGTTCTCATACGAAGAAATAGAACTCGCCCTTTTACAATCGCCCTCCCTGAAGGCAGCCAGACCAGATGGTGTCCCACTAGATATCTTCCTTGCAAATAAACTGTTAAGGGCCCTACTTCTGACCCTAGTTTTTAATGCTGTAGCCAAAACAGGAACCCTGTCATCGTGGAAACAATCATTGAATATCCCAATTTTTGAGAAGGGCGATCCCTCAAATCCAGCGAATTATCGCCCAATCTCCTTACTGGATGGCACAGCCAAGCTAATGGGGAGATTGTTGCTGAATAGGTTGGAGATTTGGGCGGTTGAGAATAACGTTCTGGCTGAGATTTAACATGGATTCAGACAGTGAAGGTGAACGGTAGATCAGTGCTTAAACCTAGCCCTAATTGCAGCTAAATACGCATGCTCTAAAAAAGGACACTTTGATTTGGCCTTTAGGGACCTGTCCGCGGCCTTCAACTGCATGAACCACTGTAAATTGTGGGGCCAAATGGAGTCGATGGGCGTGGATAACTCCATAATCCATTTTATCAGGGAGCATTACAGAGACGCTGGGGCTGTAATTAGTTACGGGAATCAGGGCGAATTTACAAACTCTTTCAGAATTAAAAAGGGCATACTTCAGGGCTGCGTTCTCACCCCATTTCTCTTCTCGCTATATACCGATAACTTAAGCAACGTCCTTAGTGCTGAATGTAAGGACGTTCCAGCAGTAGGTGGCATACCCGTGCCTGCTCTGCTATATGCAGATGACGCGGTCCTTATAGCTAGAACTCCAATTGCCCTCCAGCGATCTATTGGTATTTACTCAGAATATATGTCAAAACTGGGCCTTTCTGAAAATTAATCTAAAAGCTTTGTTATGGTAGTTGGTACCGGAAAGAAAAAACTAATGTCCCTATAATTAGATACAAAAACCCTGGAATGTGTGTATAATTTTATGTATCTGGGAATACTTTTCGATACTAAATTAAATTGGTCGGCAATGGTTTCAAATAGGACGAACCTTATAAAAAAAAGAATAGTGGCGCTGCTGAAATTTGCTTCTAATTTAGGAAAGAAACCAAGTAAGGAAATGTTGGAAATTTATCTTGCAAAATCTGTATCCATAGCTTCCTATGGCAATTTGGGTACAGCACAAATCGATGCCATACAGGCAGTTGAGGATACATTTTTAAAAAGATTGTTGTCAATCCCCGCCTCCTGCCCGAATATCATTGTTCATAAAGAGCTTGGCCTTCCGTTTATAACTGATCACATCAAATTGGCCCCACTTTTACTATACCTAACTATCTGGAAAAGGGATTCTGTTAAATTAAACTAAATGGTGTTTGGAGATATAGTTACTCTTGACCAAACACCTAGTATTCCTTGGTTAGCTTATGTAAAGCGGTCCTTTAAAGACCTGGGCTTATAAGGCATTCCTGTATGAATCCCCATCTCACTGTTTGTCGTTTCCTAAATCGAGATTGAAAGATCTTTTTACTGCCAAGTGTGATCATGATAGGTGGCAAAAAAACCAATCCAAACTCATGGTACTAACTTACCAGGCATTGCCCTCGGTGGCTTTGGGACATGCCTCCTATCTTTACTTCGTCTTTTATAATATGCATCGATTTTTACTGATTAGGATGAGATTGAACATTTTCCCCTTAATTGTTGGCTACCCGTCTCAAGCCTACTCACTTAATCAACTGACTCCCTGTCCTTGCGATGAGCGGTCTACCCAATCCATCTCTCACATTTTATTCTTTTGCCTACTTTATAAGCCAGAGAGGAAAACATTTATTATTCCTATGCTGAGAAAACTGAGCTTAAATTTGTATTCTCTCGCTCTCGCTGTAATAAACTCACTAGAAACTCCATTTATTTGCTTCATGACAGCGTGCTTTTTACATTCAATCTAACAGATTAGAAAGAAGTCATCTGTAAGAGGGGTTGTTTTATCTGATTCTGTATTTACTCACAATAATCTTAACGTTTTGTAAGTGCAATGTCTTAATGTTATTGTTATTATCCCCTAAGTAGGTACTTTGTTTTTAGTGGATATTTTTAACATTTATAACAGACTTGTCGCATATTTTTGTTTGTTCTATATGTTGTATTTGTACTTTTATGCATTTATCAAATGCGAATAAAGTTGATTTGATTGATTAATTGATTGACTACTGTTAATGTTCTGAACCTAGTACAGTAGCACTTAAGTGTCAGTTTTTCTTGAGATGCTGTTAGCTATTGATTACATTAGATTATTTTTCATAAAATCTGTCAACCATTTTATTATAAAACATGAATCCAAAAATGCTGCATATTCAATTCTTTTTAAATTTAAATCCTTAATTTATTAATGTATTTACTTATAGTTTTGTTTGGCATGATTCAGGTCTTTAAGGGTGTTAGATCACTTTACATATATCAGTGACATTATCACACATTAGTTATATACCACATTTGTATTATGTACAGAATGCTGATTGCACAATGCAGGTGTATATTACCAAACGTTATAAAAAAAGAAATGCATAAATTAATTTTAGTGAAGCAGCAACAAGTGAAGAGTGGATTCTGTTGAGATACCTCGCATAAAAGGAGAGCTTTAAGAAAACTCCTGTGAGTAAGTAGTCCTTCGTCAGCACTGAAAGAGCCTTAACTCACTATACTGATGTATTCTCATATGTACATGTATATGGGCATAGTGATTATTTCTATAGGTTGAAACATGTTGACTGGCAAAACAGAATGATAGGATAATTGTATCCTTCAACCATCTGCAGAATATGGCCATTTGCCACCAAACAAATCCTTTTTGAAATGTACAAACAGCAAACTGAGATTCTAGTGAATCACAAATTGATTTTGCAACCAAAAACACAATTGCTATTTGGAAGGGGCATGCTCAGGGCATCCCTTCCACATCGGGAATCTGAATGGTAAAATGCAGTTGCAAATAATTTTTACTTTAACACCAACTCAAAGTTAGAACACCTTCCAGTTTGAGAATGTTTTAAAAAAATTAAGAGCAGGCAGTAGTCACACGGGCCACTGACTACGCTTAAAAAATTTAAATGAGATGTTTGACTTTTTTTTAAATGCATCCAGTTTCCTTTAAGGCAAACGGGCTTCATTAAAATAAAATGCTTTATTTAAAAGGCAATCACAGACATGGTTGTCTGCTGACCCCAGCAGGCCGGCATCACTGTGATGGCAGCGAATCCTAGTGGGTCACAAATTGCGACCTACCTCATTAATATTTATGATTTAGATCTATTTGCAAACCGCTACGAATTGCTAAATAGGAAATAACTATTTGAAGATGACAAGAAGATGCTCCACTGCAATTAGATCATGTACATTGAGCTTGAACCAGGGCCTATATTAAAACAAGCCACCAAATATACTTGTACATGCATATTTATTTTTTCAAGAAAAAATGAGTTGATGTCTCTGGCACAGGAGGGACTGTAAGTAAAATTTAAAGGAGATAAATTCCAACCCTTCCAAGATCTTTTCGTTATTACAATAAAGAGATGAAGTGATTTTATCCATGCAGAAAAAAATCCTAACAATGGGGGCACACTTTTTGCAATATTTGTGTTTCTCAAGTGAAGACAGTTGTGGCAAGAACTTTGAAGGACTCTAGAGAGGCCCTGGGCCTCATGGACAAGAGAGAGACACTCATGGAAGAACCGTCCAGCAGGAGTGACTCGTATCAGAGAAAAGAGGCAGGCTGGAGAAGGGGTCATGGAGGGGGGGAACAGGGGACGACGAGACAAATAGAAAAAAAAACGTACCTGCTGCCCTCCATCATCACATCACACTCTTCTGCCCCTCTTCACTGCAGGCAGGCACAGGCTCCCAGCTTGCCCTGAAGCCAATCCTGAAGCTGCTCTCATGAATGAGAGCAGCTTCAGGATTGAACTGATCGCTGATGATATGCACTCAAGGACAGACTTGGAGTCTGTGCCTGCCCTCTTCAACCCCAGCAATGCAGCTGGGGTTGGAGAGAGCTTTACTGCGCATGTGGATTTTGCCAGTCTGAGACGGCCGGCCAAACCCACAAGCGCAGTGAAGGTAGTGCCCAACACTGCCCTTCCAGCCTGTCATCACCCTGGCCCCGCCCCAAGCCTCGAAACAAGCTAAATAAAACGATAATAAAATGGGTTTTAAACCCGCTTTATTATTGTTTTTTTCTTCACATTTTTTAAAGTGCTTGCGGGGCGACGCTCCTCTGCCATAGTGGAGGAGCCGCCTCAGCTGTCCAGGTGGAGGGGGCCCTTGGAAAGGCAAGCCGAATTGGCAATGGATGAGGGCCCTGAGGAATAATGTGAAGAAACCCTAGACTGATGGCATCATGGCAATTCGCCTCACTCTTCTGCAACATATGAGAGACTACAGCAAAACACAAGATAAGAACTAGGAAGTCTAAGCATCTGCTTTAGATTCTGAGTCTCTTAATGAAAAAAACAATCCTTGAATTTTTCTAGGTTTCAGGAATTAGGCATTGATGGGGGGATGCCACTAGGTTGGATTAATTGACTTTTGTAATTGTGCTAAGGTTGTCTCAAAAAGGAAGCGATAGGCTGAGATATATAATGGAGAAAACATTATTCTCCCCTGTGCTCTTTATTGTTCTTAAGTGTGGTTTAACTTAATGTGGCGTGGCAAAATAAACATATATGCAATAAGATGTCAGTATCAGAGTTCTTACTACACTCAGCCGTATTTGTCACCTACAGGTGATGGCTGTGACAAATTCCAAATTACAATGATGGTAATAAATTGTAATTTTAATGTCAAAGGCCTTAAAACAGAAGCTTAACTTCTGGCAATTCTGAACATGCTCTCCTGCATGAAACCTGATCCCACCTTAGGTCAAGGTGTTTTCAGAGATCGCCGATTTCCTCAATTATAAGTTAAAAAAAATTTCAGGGTGGTGACATTGTTAAGTCACAATTCCTCAAGGGAGCTCTTAGAGGTAATTTCTGTTAAGAAACAGAAAGGTTGCTAACACTAAAATTAAAACAGGAAAAACACAATCTATATGACCTCTAATATCTATATGCATAACATCAACTATTAAAAATTTCTTAAAACCCAATTACAACCGTATTGGAAAATGTAGAAGTAGAGCCTATTATAAGGGGGAGGGAGAGGCTAAATCTAGTTATGAACAACATGAAACAGTTATCTGAATAATTTAGGTTTGATGGATGCGTGGCAGTACAGTATCTCAATTCTGTAAATTATAGTTTCTACTCAGCCACATATATAACATATGCTAGACAGGATCTAAGTATAATGCACAAGGATGTTAGGCATATAGCTTTCTGTGGTCACGCTACAGTGTTTATTAGTATAATGCAGTAGACTGGTTCTACAATGGATAGATGGTGGAGACTTAATGATAATGTGTTGAGGTTTAGAGCTTTATACGAAAACCTAGATAAGGAGATAAGACATTATGTAATAGGCCATAACCCAAGCGGATAAAGATCAATAGAGTGTTCGATGCATTGAAGAGAGTCACTAGGGTTCAACTGATTTTGTATTCTACATGCTTAAATAAGATTCAAACCAAACCTCATATGAGCCTGACACCAAATCTAAAGGAAGTTGAAGGAATACATAAAAGAACTAGTTCTTCCAAAATATGAAGGAAGATAAAATACTAGAAGCAAGTAAAATCATTACATTTATACGAATTGGACCCTACAATGCTTTGAAAAAAACAGAAATAATAGAGCAGTGGGAAAATGGCAGGTAAACTCCCAGCATGAAAACTAGGAGTGAGGATGAGTAGAGATAGGATTCATGCACTGAAGGACCCATCTGGTACATTTTATAAAGATGAATGAAACATAGGCCCCACTCCCGTTCATTCTATAAAGAACTCTACATGATGGATCAGGTTTCTTCCACAAGAGTAGGGATATACCTAAAGGTTACACAATTACCTGCACTGAAAAGTGAGCAAGTTGAACACCTGGATCACCCAATCAGAGTGCAAAAGGTGGTCAGAAACATAACCAAAGAGAAAGTTGGAAATACATTTTTGAAATGCTGACATTCTGTAAAACCTATTGTATTGCATGAGCCCCATTCGTAACTAGAATGTTATTCTCATTTGCAGTGGTTGACTTAGTGGTCCCTTCATCGAGGGAAGATATAATCTCAATTACTCCTAAAACAGGAAGAGATGAAACACTTTGGGGCATATGTACAAGCCCCTATTGCCACCACAACGTCACTTTTATCGACGTTGTGGTGACGATAGGGGTTTAGCCTTATCTACAAGGCACCGTTAAGCCACTTAACGTGGCTTAACGCTGCCTTGTAAATAAGGCCCCCTTTTACGCTCTGGTTAGCATGAAAGGGGTGGGCAGTGGGTGTTGCAGTGGGCGTTCCACGCAACACCCATTCATTTTGACGCTGCCCCCTATGTACAAGGGCAGCGTCCATAAGAGGAAGCGCCAAAATTAAGACCAGGAAAAACTTGGTCTTAAAATTGCAAAACGAGGAGAAATGCATTATTTCTCCTCGTTTTTGCTTTTCCATGTGTGCAGCCTTATGCAGCACACATGGAAAAAGCAAAATGCCATGGATTGTTGATGTACAGGAAGGTCCCTCTTCCTGTACATAAACAATCTAAACAAAAATGCCATTTTGTGACTTTCATGTGTGCTGCAGCAGCACACATGGAAAAAACAAAATGCCATGGATTGTTGATGTACAGGAAGGTCCCTCTTCCTGTACGTAAACAATCTAAAAAAAATGCCATTTTGTGACTTTCATGAGTGCCTCATTAAGCAGCACACATGAAAGTGACAAAATGGCATTTCAGGACTGTTTATGTGCAGGAAGGGACACCTTCCTACTCATAAACAATCCTCCCCTGCATGCAGACACCCTAGCACTATGGTGCTAGGGTGCCTGTGTTGGCGCTACACTACGAAGTGTAGTGCCATCACAGGGGGAAATGCAAGGCTGCACCATATAGTTGTACATATGGTGCAGCCTTGCGTTTCAGAAGTGGCGGAGTGAGGCGGTAAGCCATGACGGCTAACGCCTCACTCTACCACTTCATTGTACATATCCCCATTTGTGTCTCCTACAGACTAATCTTCCTACTCAAGCCTGATGTAAAGCTATACACTAGCATACTCACAAATAGAATGACCCGTACTCTATGGGTCGGTTAGATCAACACCAATGGGGTTTGTATCTGTGATAAAATGTGGTAGTAAAAGCAAAAGAAAATGGCATTTATTAGATAACACTCATAGAGCTGGCAAACAGGCCCTCCTCCTATTACTTGACTATGAGATAGCAGTTGGGTTAGTGAGCTGGCATCTCCTGGTTAGCATTCTTCAGAAATTTGGACTTGACTCCAGATATCATAGATGGGTCTTTGCCGGCTCAGATAACCTGAAGATCTTCATGAGAAATAATGGTTGCTCATCCCCAATAGTCTTGATACAGAGAGGGACTCGGCAGGGCTGCACCTTCTTCCTGCTTTTGTTCACTTTGTTGGTTAAAACTCTGACAAGATGGAATAGAAAGATTAATTCAAATATAGGTATACAAATTGGCAGTGTCATACATAAATTGACCATGTATGCCAATTACAATCTGGCGACTGTCACAGACCATGCTGGCACTCTTATCACTTTATTAGAAGAGTTGAACATATATGGGAAGTTCTAGGTTTCAAGGTTAATTTACAAAAGTTTCAAAAGATGAATATCTCGAAACCCAGAGCTCAAACATTGGCTTTAAAGACATTGATTCCTTTCCAACGGGCAGACAACTCATTGACAGATCTGGGAATTCAAATCACCCTCACAACAACAAAGATGATTCTGATCAATTACATACCAGAACTCTCTGGCATACAAAAAGACATACAAGCCTAGCATATGGGATGGATTTCCTGTCTGGGAAGGTTGGCCACGGTTAAGACGACATACCTTCCAAGAATCTTTTTCCTTTTTTAAGCTTTGCCATGATTGATTTCACCCGCTTTGCTCATGAATTTCCAAAAGGCTATGGATAATTTTGCATGGCCAGGGGAAAAACTACATTGGCTACAACATGTATGTTTCCAGAGGCAAAATGGTACGCTCAGGCATACCCAACATTACAAATCATTATCAACCTATCTATTTGAGATTTGTACCAGAGTTAGGGAAAACAGATTCTGAAAATCTGTGGTATTTTATAAGTCAAATAATAGATGGGATAAACATCTGGAAAATGTAGTGAATATAGTGGATTGTCGCTATAGTTTACCATAGGGAGACTCTGCAGTCGAGGCAGAGCTCTCTGCATGCTAAAGTTTAGGGAGAAAAATAAAAACGTTTATTTAATTTGAAAATCTTTTATGTTAAATATTAATGTAATTAAATTTTATAGGTTTACTTTAAATGCAGAACAAAATAAAAACATGCCACTTCATTTTAAAATTAATTTTGAGTGAAAATTGCAATAAATGGAAATATAAATTAAAATCATTTATCTGAAGTGTAAATCAAAAAATAAATTCCCACCTTACTCAAAAGTTTATATTGCCTTTGTGAATCAGGCCCTCTATGTTGGATGGTGAAGGCCTGATCGATAGTGGAGAGGCCAGATTAAAAAAAACACTTTCACAGGCAGTCAGAATGTCTTTGTCCTCCTTCCATTCCTAGATGCTTTACAGAATTTCTGTTTATTAGGAAGGACTTTCATTTTTCAAGTTGGAAATTGTGTCTTTTATATGCTTTGCTGAGAACCAATTGCTGATTTTCATTACATGCTCCTCATGTACATTGGACTTCAATTGTCAGATCCACTTTCCATTTATACTAGGATTCAGTTATTGCTTCATTCTGTAAGGTATTCTGATAGTGGAGTAACCAAAAGACTTGACAAATCTTAGACTCAATGAAATATATTCTCTTCATGTGCTGCATCTTCCAGAAGTGGTTTGTGTCATTTCTCTGTGCTACTTCTTTGGAATGCTTGCAGTTTATGTGGGAGAATTCAAATGTTTTTTTTCTTCTATAAAGAACACATATGCTCTCCTCAATTTTTCTTATCATTTGAAGGGCCTTTCTTAATTTTAGCTGACATGTCAACTGTTTTTTTCTTTAGAGTACACTCATTGGCAAACCAAATTATTACAGGGGCTGGCTGTGTATTTGCGTGCTCCTTTTTTTGATGATTTTGTGCTCAGTGCTTTTAATGTCTAATGGCCAATATTTTCTACTCCCGTACTTGGTTTGGAGGAATGGTTTGATGTCCGGATCTTCCTTTAGAAAACTTTGTCTGATGATTCACAAAGGGCTTCTCTTTACAAGGTCAGGGGTTTGTGATTACTTTTCACTCTTGCATACCAGATAAGGAGAATACTATGAAATCAATGAGAGAAGACACCCAACCATTGTGAAATAATGGAGTGTTCTTTTTCTCATACACTACATAGGTAGGACAGGGATCATGACCATTCTGGCACAAAGGTTTTACAGTGTTACTCATTTGAGATCATTACGGGGAATAGGATGGGTTCTCATTTGAATTTTGAGGGCTCAGCTGGCTTCCATGAGGTACTTGCGATCCCCTCTCTGTTTGCCTAACTTCTTATTGAAATCCCTGCCAATGATAGCTTGATTGTAAGGTAGAAGGTAAGCCTCTGTACACTTTTCAAGTGGATCAGATCATGAAAACTCTTTAATTGTGGCTGGTTTTAGGGCACTGCACATATATATTTATTGTCCTGAATATGGAATTGTCAAGATGGAGGATTTCAGTTATAAATAACAGTTGACTGGAAGTTGTCATACGGGCCATTTGTTTAATCATGTCAATCCTGTAGCTGGTGAAAAGACCTCTTGATTTCTGTCCTGTTTTATTTTCAGTTGCCAGATAAAATATGCTTTCATAGACTTGGGCTCCCAGAGATTTAACCACCAGGGTCTGTATTATAGAAAGTAACTCAGGGGTGCAATGGGCATGTGTGCCCACTTTTTGTGCCCCTGGGGCAATATGGTATTACAGTAGGGGCACAGATGCTTGTGCAGCCTTTTCTGTAATACTAATATCTCTGGTGCACATGTACCGTCAGCTCTATCTCAAGAAGGCATTCCCTAATTTGCATGGGGTGTGGCCACCTTGCAAATGAGGGAATCTGTTTGTCTTTGTGCCGTGCCATATTTTGGATGCAGGCACAAGCTCAAAGAAGCTGCCAGGCGGCATACTGAAACTGCACCACAAAAAGGTGGCTCACTGTCAGTGTGCACCCTAATGGCAGCCCTCTGGAGGAGAGAAAGGGGGTCCCATGGGCCTCCCAGACATCCCCTTGCAGGCAGGTGCACTTATTCACTGCATCCACCTTCAAAAGAATCTCTAATCCTCCTCAAAGTGCTCATTGCCACCCACACAGTAAAACACAGCGCAGCTTTGAAGCAGCCACTCAGTTTTTCACTTGAATGTGCTGCCCGAGGGCACCACAAGTTTGTGGCTGCTCTGTGGGCAGCGCATTCTCTGTAATGGGGTGCACTTTCCCTGTTTACTCAGAGCATATGTATTTAAAGATGCGTCATGACGCAGATAGGAAAAGTGTGCCCTATGTGCAAAAAGGGCCCAGGTTTCCTGCAATAAAATGGTGAAATCTTCTTCGAGAAACTAGCTATGTATACTGAGTTGTAGGCACATTTTTGCCAACCCTACCAGTGTGGACACTGTTATGCTCTTGCAGAAGTCCCTTGCCACTGCATATTGTTTTTTTATAGGGTTGTGCTGGATGGTGATCTTGACAAACCAGCAATTGTTTCCTTTGTCCCGCCATGGGGTGGTCTCTTCCTCTGGATCTGTGGTTACCATGATAATTCTTTCCTGCCCAATAATGTTCTATTTTTTCTGGGTGCAATTGTTTGAAGTTATTGACTTAGAATCAATTAGGCTTCTTCTTTCAGAACAACTATTCCATTTGCTTCTTCTTCTGGCATGGCAGAGGGGGGAAATGTGAGACACCTTTTGTTGTTCCCATTCAACGTATAAGACTGCCTCTTTTGTTTCACTCTTTGACCACCTTTTATGGAGAGGAACACCTTCCTCCCAGCAGGTTTCACTGGTAGCTGGACAATTCTTATTTCTCCTGAGATGCAGCCAAAGGGTTTCTTCTCCTTATAAAGTTCATTAGAATACTCCTGTACAATGCAGATGACATCTTGGCCATGAGCCACAACGGACAAATGGATTCTTTTGAAAAATCTTAGATATTTACTCTTAACTGTCCCTATATCCAGTTATCTTGATAGCCAGCAAAACACTGAGGGGCCGATTCCAATTCAGGCCGGAAATCACTCCGACTGAGCCGGACCCGGAGAGATTTCCGACCGAATCGGACTCTAGCAGCTCGACCGAACGAGTACGATGCGTACGCATGCTATCGGACTCGATTCGGTCGGACTCCCATTGAAGTCAATGGGAGCCGGTCGTACAACGCGTACGCGGGCTCCCATTGACTCAATGGGTGCGAGGCGAACAAGGGCGCCCCCTACAGCGGGTACGCGTCGATGCGAATTGCGCCGTACATGCACAGGTAGGGAGGACCCATGGGTCCCCCCTGTGTGCGACTCGCGCGGCTACGCATACAGGGGGGTCCGACACAGACCCCCAAAGTCCAGCTCCGACTGCCCTTTGGAGCCGGACGGCGCGAGTCGGTCGGACTGCTCGAGGCGCGCATCGTACTTGCCCGTCTGGGGAACGTCTCCATTGCGCGGTGCGAGCCGTGTCCGTGCGAGTCGGTCGGAGCGGGTCGGACCCGCGTACGAGTCGGTCGGCGATTTCGCGTGCGCTCGCATCGTACTCGCTCACCCGGACGCACGTACGAATCGGTCGGGAAAGAGGGCTCCGAATCGGATCCGGTTAAGCCGAATCCGATTCGGTGCCCTACTGGCCGAGATCAGAATCGGCCACTTAGTTTCTCATGGAGGCCAAGGGTTCTGGTTCAGATGCTTCTACTACACGTATCATTAAACAATGTCTGCTAAGACATAATTTCTTTAGTTCCAGTGTTCAACAAAAATATTTCTAATTCCTTTTTTATCAGTGGTGGTTATCTGTGTGCAATTCTTTATCACCCTGGAAGGACCTGGCCCATTAAAGATTAGTTGGTTTTTATTCAGTACTCTAATCAGATGTATACTTTTACAGACATTGATAGATACTATTTATGTTTTGTGTTTCACCAGATTTTCCTTTTTTGCTGCCTTCTGAGTTACAATGTTAGGGAAGATCTTCTTCCTTTTATAATTTTTATTTTATTTTCCTGTATGCCTTATATTTTTACATGAGTGGGGATTTCAGTAACAATTTAAATCCTAGTATCAGCACCATTTTATGCCCTCCTTGGTCTGTGCCATAATGCTGGCTTATGGATGAAAAGATTAAAGGAAAATTCTCCAGTCCTAAAGCTGCTACTCATCTAGAGTAATTTTCTTGCTTTTACTGCAAGTAAGCCAGAATATCCTACAACATGGCAATGGTATCATCTTTACCCTTTTCCCTTTTCCAAGAATGATTTTGAGTAATATACAGTAAATTTCCTATGCTACCAAGCGCACTCTTTAAAGTGGGAACTCTCTGCCCCTTGCATAGGTATAATGCTGACTTTTGTTTGGCTTCACATGGTACTTATTGATGGGGCCTTTTTCATGTCCTCCTAGACAATCTGGGAGTTGGCAATCCATGTTTGCACGTCCAAGAGAGGACTCCAGTATAATTTAATGTTGCTTTGCAAGCGGTACATTGGGCAGTACATACTCAATTGGTGAAAATTGTGGGGTTCCAGAAATGATAGTGGTCAGCCTCAGTTGGTGATTTGTTCCTCTCTGATTGCCAACAAGCATTGTTGGCCACATCCAGGTCTCATTGTTTATCCCCATTTTGAAAGGCCTCTGATGGTTGATGAAATCTCCTGGTCACAATACTGGATACCAGTGGAAGACTGGAGAATGGGAGGTTGGAAGAGAGTGTCCTTTCTCCCAACTTCCACCCACTGCAGACTAATCTATTCTTTTAATTGAAACCACCATGTTTGATAAGTCCCTCACAGTGGTTTTCACATGAGATGGCCAGTACCTTTTGATAAGTCACACCCACCCTCAATGATGATTGAATGCTTACTCATAGGCAAAAGAGAGGAGGGTGAGGGTAACTCCTCCTGGCTAGAATAAGGCCTCTCTTATTACATGGTCATGCACGTATGACTGCAGCGATTTTCAGCGGGACTCACAGTGAGGTGCCATTGTAGTGTTCTCCTGTAGTTTACAAAATGTGTTCTTGGGGATTTGTCCTGGAAGAAGGTCCTTGCCCATGGGTCCATTGGCTCTGATGCCTCTCAGTCCTGTTGCTGCTATTATGGTTGTTTTCTCTTTCAGGTAAAGTCCTGTGGGCTGAGCTCTTAGTCCTACAGGCTGACATGCTGCGTTTGCCTCAGTGGGTTCTTGTGATTCTTGTGATTCAGCCTGTAGAGCTCTGCTTTTGTGGTGGGTAGGGAGTAACAGCTGTTATAATAATTGCTTAATGGGTCAAGAACTTTTGGTCATTGAAGTGTTCTTAGTCTTGTTTGGTAGATTTTCTGTGGGCATGTCAGGGCTCTAGAATTTTCAGACTCCATGGCACTGTCAAAATAAGTTACATCATGGTAAGAGTGCTCTGTTGGAGCAAGGTGTAACTGATAAGCCTTTTTGAGCCACTATGCTCCCAATGTACCCGTTGGTTGCCTGTGCATGAAGAATTTGTAATGCCTTAAAATGCCCCTAGTGCTCTGTGTATCAAATGTCTGAGCTCTAATCTACAAGTTTCTGGCTCTACACCTCTGTAAAACTAGGTGCTATGCCCTATCTCCTGCATTCAAACTATACCCCAAGCTCAGAACTTCAAGTGGCTTGAATAATTTATAGTACTTAAGGTGGGAGAGTTGGAGAGACCCTGCGGTGAAGAAAATAAGATGAAGTGGACCCAAGATGGACGCAGGATAATCAGATAATTACAGCCAAGTAGCCTTCTTTGGCTTCTCTCCAAAAACATCTCTACTCCCCCACCTCCAGTTCCTAGCCTTTCCTATGACGTTTTGTCAGGACTGCAGTTGTGGCAACTGCAGTACTACAATACCATAGGTGAACTACCGCAATAGTGTATTGTATAAGTATATCGAGAAATAAGGGACGAAATAAAGAAACCAAATAGAAAAGGCTTATGTGGCAATAAACCCACAAGTGTATGGAATAAAGAGCAGGGCATCATTCAAAATCTAAATTAAAGGCATAATAGTAATGGACCAAGAGGGGTATTTCAAAACTGGCATGTAGAATGACTGACAAAGTGTAATTTAAATGTAGGGGTTAATGCTTACTCTCTTGCTACCTTGCTCAAACTTCCAGGTGGGCAAATCAGGAATGCTGATTGAAAGGGAGGGATTGCAGGTGAACAGCAGACCACCCCAGCTGCCGGGATGCCCTCGTGGCCGGAACAGCTTGGATCTGCGTGTGGCTGTAAACTCGTCCTACCCTCACAGCCAGGCATGCACGGGGAAGAAACAAAGTGAATGAAGAATGAAAGTAGACTCACTACAAGCAAGCTCCACCACTGTGCACTGATGCCTGCTGTAGCTCCCTCCATCAACAGGGAAGAGTGGTAACCGACTATGGAGCTCCACGTTAATCACAACTCATCTGGTCCATGGCTCTGTTGCATTTGTGGAGTAATTGCCGAACAAGTTGATCATCTTGGGGTCATCAGGTGTGAAAGAAAGGCAAACCACAAAAATGGTATGCCTTCCACTCAAGTGAATAACAAACCAGCAGCCACAGGCCATACTCGACCTCTTTTATATTTGTATTTGTATGTTCACATTTTCCCACATTTACCGCTCATGCAGTTTTGCCGATGCCGCAAAAAATGCTAATTTTTAAACAAACAATCGAAAGATGAATTGCTGTTGTGTTGCATTTTGCAGCCTTCAAGTGGTGATGATAATTGTGAATTTTGGCTGATAGATTTGACTTTTTTCCATACAATCAAGAGAGTATCAGGAGGCAGCATAGGTGCATGCTAATGCGCGTATGCTGTTTCTCAAAACTTCTAGAGTCAGATTTACAAACATTTTGCACTGTGTTTGTGTCACAAAAGTGACGCATACAGAGCAAAATATTTTTGGGGTGGAAAGGTGCCGAAAAGTAATGCAATGCAGGGTGAAGCTCTGTTTTGCATTCCTCAGAGTCAAGGGGCGTTCATTGGTGCTACATGGGCGTCTCCATGCAACCACTCATGCTTTTTGAAGCAAAACCCTATCTACTAACAATAGTAACAGGGTTTTGCATCAAAAATTAATGCCACTTGAAAGCAGACGTTAAAAGGAGAGATATTTTCATTTCTCCTTTCTTTTCCGAATTTGTATGTCTGCTGCACTGTACAGCACACATACAAGGTAGGAAAAGTTTAAAAGTTGTCTAGGCATTGTATATTGTACTGGAAAAGAATCCTTCCAGTACAGAACCTATGCGAGACTCATGCACACACCCTTGCACTATGGTATAAAGGTGTGTGCGCAACACTCAGCAGCAAAATGCCGGAGAGGGGAGGAGAGTGCCATATCTCTGTAGATATGACGCTCTCCTGCTCCCTTCCTGTCACACAATGCAGTGCAGCATTTTCGGCTGCTGTCCTGCGTTGGGTGGCACTTTCTTAAATCTGGCCCCCACGTCTCAAAGCTGCAGAAACTTTTGAGCCAATACTTCTAATTACTTTGAGTTAAATGGCCACAACTGAGTGAACAAAGTTTGCCGAAAATCTGACTTATTTTTGAATTTGTTACCTCAGCTTTGCCAGGCCATATTATCCATTCACATTGTCTTGAGTTCATGAGCCATAGGTTGTGTTTTTGTTATGGCTTTAGATGGGGTCATTTCAGATAAAACTGAATGGATCTTCTGCAGTAGCGGCTGCTACCGGACCCGGGTGGTGAGGCAGGCAGGGTAGAGGGGGAGAAGTGAGGGACGAAAAAAAAAAAAAAAAACACTCACCTGAAAATGGCCGGCCGCAGCCTCTCCTCCGTCCTCTTCTTCCTGTCTCCGGTCCAGCAGCAGGAAGCAGCAGGAAGCACCCGGGCTCCCAGGCTCCCCAAGAGGGCCGGCCAAGCAGTCCTGCATACGTAGGGAGTGTAAACCACCCACCCCCCTGCTCTGGCCAGCCCCGCCCCAAGAGCCACTCACTGCAATAGGAAAACTAAAATGATAATAGTGATACATTATTATCATTTTAGTTTTCCTTCTGAGCAGTGGGGCAATGCTCCTCCTCCTAAGCGGAGGAGCTGCCACTGATTTTCTGTTGCCTTTTTTCTGTCATCATGCAACGTTTGACTAAACCACAGCAAACGAGGTTCACTGCAGCTGAATTCCAAGTATTGACTGAACAAGTCATCACTGTATTTATTGCCATTTTGGAAGCTTTGTATCAAACACATGCCCACTTGTAAAGTCACTAAGACGGCAATGAGTGGCAGACAGTGACTGTAGAGGCGTCGGTTTCTTGATCTGCTAACTTGGTGGAAAAGCGGTGAAAAGAGTTTTAATGAAAAATGTGCAACACTGTGTCTAAACATTATTAGTTCTCCATTGCAACTGGCACTGCACCTCACCTGCTCTAATAATGCGGCCTTTGGGAGAGCTGAGGCACACTGTCGTGGATGAGGCCTTTTTGCCAGGCTTGGAAAAGCGTGAGATCAGTGCTGCAGCAGAAAAAACACACGGTAAGAAGAGTCATTCTTTTCTGTCTTGAATGTGGATTTTGTACATGAAACTAACATTCTGCGTCATACTACAGAGGAAGGAAATATTCAGCAGAGCTTAAATGAACGTGATAGAGCTATCACCAGGTTTAAGGATCAGGAAGTGAATATTGCTTTTTCCACTAGTTGTCCATCTGCAAAGGTAACGCCTGCAGTAGTCAAGGGTGTGACTATCATTGGTGCAGCAGGTGCAGTGGCACCAGAGCCCAGAGCCCTGATAGCTCCATTGTACCCTGATAATTGCTGTATATATTTAACCCAGAAATAGTAAAAGGAGTCATTTTCCTTGCATGAACAAGGGGCCATAGCATCCTCACTACACTACTGTCAATAGGGCATTTCACTGGTGACTCGCTAATTTGCCTGGGACAGTTTGGGTAGCTCAAAACAGATTCAGCCCCAAATACACAGATGTTAATGTGCTCTGAATCATTACCTTATCCATTACAAGGTACCCAAAGTACATACAGAATCATCAAGGCCTTGTGGGTAATGCTGAATTATCGGTGTCATGTACGTCTGTCCTTCAACTCGCCTTGACTAAGGTTGGTTCACGCTGCCAGCATGAACCTTAAGGGGTGGTGACAATGAGTCGAGAAGGAAGTAACTCCTAAATCTAATCTGTATTTTTTCAATTTAATTTGTTAATAATAAACATGGGTATGTATTTTTTTATCAAATTGTGATATGTACATCGCTAAAATGTTCACGTTATTCAGAACTTTATATAAATTGTTCCATACTTCTACACATTTCATGCAAATAACCAAATAACCTAAATAAGTTCAAATGTATCAAAAAATCAATTTGCCCAGCGCTAAACTCTCAGATAACAGGTTACCCCAACGGTGTTTAGTCCATATGAAAATTCAATCAATAATCTGAGAATATTGTTCTTTCTTGAAATTATTCAGTCCATGATAACTTAAAGATAAATTTTATTTTATCTCCACAAACAATTCATTTAAAGCAGTGGAGACATATAAGTATGCATGTATGTTTTTGAGAGCTTTGGGGGAACATGGCGGCGGGCTGATGCCGGTCGTGGGAGCTCTCGCACCGTGGAAAGGGTGCTGACAATATGGCCACGTTGCGGTGAGGGGTTTGTTCCCTCACGAGGTGCACAACTGAAGCAGAAGTGGGCGAGTGAGATCCCTTACCTTTCGGTGGCAGTCTCGGCGGTGGCCACCTCCGTGGGCATCCTGGGGCTCGGCTGATGGGCTACGGCTCCAAGCGGACTCAGGACTCGCGTGGGGCTGAGCATCGGCCCTTCTGTGACGCTCAAGTGCTGCTGCGGCCCAAGTTGGCTTCTGGGTGGGCTCCGGCAGAGTCAGCACAGTCGTCGGCGCAGCAGGACGTTGGCAGCTCCTAGGAGAGGAGGGGCAGAGGGGAAGCTGCATGTCTTTGGAGAAGCATGGGAGCTGCTCAGTCCGATTCGGTCCCAGGAAGGTCAATAGGAAGGTGTGTGAGAAGAGCATAGGCAGCAGAGAGGAGCAACAAATCTTGATGGAGTAGTACGCTTCCTCACAGGTACTGTTAGTCTCACTTGGGTGCTCAGTGGGGGCTGGAGGTGTCTTTCAGCAAAGCTCTGGATGTGCAGTTGAAAAGGTCTCCCCAAAAGATGTACATCCCCCAACACAAGCAAGAAACAGATATTGTTAGAACTGGGGGTCTCTAGTTGGCAGAGGTAGGTACCTTTGTCCAAATAGGGACCCTTGCTTCTAGTCAGGGTAAGGGGGTGCACTGCATCGCATTTGGCAATGCAGCGCTCACAACGAAATTTGTTTTATTTATTTAAATGTTTACTTACCTGTATTTGGCCGTAATCTGTGGTTTACTACCCCCACCCCGCCCCTCCCCCACCCCACGTCACGTCACCGCCCGGCCGGCACTCCTCCCACGGACCGCTACTGCTCTCACCGCTGTCTGGGTCTTGGGGGGCTCCCAAGCCAGAATGGTATCTATCTTGGGCTGTAGGGGTGCCACCTGGCCGCTCCCAACCTGGTGTCCCAAGTACACCACGGAACCCTGCCCGATCTGGCACTTACTTGCCTTGATCGTGAGGCCTACCTTCCGCAGATCCATCAACACTTCCCAGAGGTGGCGCAGATGTTCTTCCCAACTGGTGCTGAACACTGTGATGTCATCCAGGTAGGCAGCACTGAACTCTTCCAGTCCAACCAACACCTGGTTGACCAACCTCTGAAAGGTGGCAGGGGCATTCTTCATCCCAAAGGGCATCACCCGGAATTGGTAGTCCCCATCTGGTGTGGAGAATGCTGACCTCTCCTTTGCCCCATGAGTCAAGGCGATCTGCCAGTACCCAGACGTTAAGTCAAACGTACTGAGGTACCGGGCAGCCCCTAACCGATCTATGAGCTCATCAGCTCTGGGGATGGGGTGTGCGTCTGTCCTGGTGACGGAATTGAGTCCTCAGTAGTCCACACAGAACCGGAGTTCGGATGTGGTACCAGACGCGGCAGCCTTTGGGACCAAGACCACTGGGCTGGCCCAAGGGCTGTGAGAGGACTCAATTACCCCCAATGCAAACATCTTGGAGACCTCCTCCTTGATGCAAGCTCTCACCCTGTCAGTCACCCTGTAAGCCTTGTGCTTGACAGGAAGACTGTCCCCAGTGTCCACATCATGGACGCACTAGTCAGTGACACTAGGAACCAGGGAGAACAGGTCAGGAAACTGCCCCATCAGTTGGCGACAGTCACCTTGCTGCTCAGGTGTCAGGGAGGGAGAGAGGTTCACATCCTCCACTGATCCATCTTGCTCTTGGGCTGACAGGAGGTCAGGAAGAGGCTCGGTCTCCTCCTCCATCCCAGCATCTGTAGCTAAGAGCATGCCCACTTGGGACCTCTCCAAGTGGGGCTTCAGGCAGTTGACATGCAGGACCCGCAAGGGGTTCCTGGGAGACCGCATGTCCACCAAGTAGGTAACAGGGCTTTTGCGCTCCACCACCTCAAAGGGTCCGGTCCACTTATCCTGGAGCGCACAGGGCTCCACTGGGGCCATGACCCACACTTTCTGACCAGGTTGAAGCTCAACCAGAGTGGCATTCTGGTCGTACCACCACTTCATTTCCTCCTGGCTGGCATCCAGATTTGCCTCAGCAAGTTGCCAGAAATGCCTAGTTTGGTTCCTGAAGGCCAGCATGTAGCTATATACGTCCTGGGGAGGTTTCCTGGGAGATTGCTCCCAGCCTTCCTTGACCAAACTCAGAGGTCCTCTCACTGGGTGACCATACAGAAGCTCAAAGGGGCTGAACCCTAGAGACTTCTGTGGCACCTCACGGTATGCAAAAAGAAGGCATGGCAAGAGGACGTCCCACTAACGCCTCATGGGTTCTTCCAGACCCATAATCATGCCCTTCAGGGTCCGGTTGAATCTCTCAACCAACCCGTTTCCTTGGGGGTGGTAAGGAGTGGTGAACTTGTATGTTACACCGCACTCCTGCCACAGGGACTTCATATACTTGGATATAAAGTTAGTACCTCTGTCAGACACCACCTCTTGAGGGAACCCCACACGGGAGAAAATTCCCAACAGTGCCCGTCCCACCACGGGGGCCGTCACTGTCCTCAGAGGGATGGCTTCAGGGTACCGGGTGGCATGATCCACCAAGACCAGGATGAACCTGTTGCCAATGGTTGTCTTGGGGTCCAGTGGCCCCACAATGTCAATACCCACCCGCTCAAAGGGGGTGCTGACTACAGGGAATGGCTGGAGAGGAGCCTTCTGCTTCCTCCCACTCTTTCCACTTGCCTGGCAAGTCTGACAGGTCCTGCAGTGAGTGGCGGCACTCCTGCGCATCTGGGGCCAAAAGAAATGGGTGACAAGCCTTTCAAAGGTCTTGTCCTGCCCCAGATGTCCTGCTAAAGGCACATCATGAGCCAAACCCAGTAGGAAGGCTCTGAAGCGCTGGGGTACCACCAGCACACGGGCTGACCCAGGCTCAGCAACTTTAGGCTCGCTATACAGGAGACCATTCTCCCAGTAGATCCAATGTGATCCAGACTGATCACCTGCTGCCTGGTCTGTGGCCTGTTGCCGCAGACCCACGAGAGAAGGGCACTTGTTCTGCTCCTCGCAGAACTCCTCCCTGGAGGGTCCTCCATCTTGCTGCCAATGGGTCAGCTCAGGCAGGTCCCCCAGTTCAGCTACCTGTTCCCCTGTAGGCTCCAGGGCATCCACCTCAGGGTCTGCCTCCTCCTGGACCGTGGGAACTTCGGGGGCCGGTTTCCCGCGCCCCCTGCCCCTCTTCTCTCTCCGGCAGGCACCTGGGCCTCCCTCTCAGGCTCCAGGTCCTCTTGAACACCTCTGGCTGCCATGGACCGGGTGGTCACACACGCCCAATCAGGCAAGCCCAACATCTCCAAATGAGCACTCCGCTCCACCTTAGCCCAATGGGAGCTCTCCAAATCGTTCCCTAACAAACAGTCAACAGGCATGGCTGGCCTCACAGCTACTTGAAGAGTACCCGAGACCCCCCCCCACTCAAAGGGAACCTGAGCCACCTTGCAGTGGCTCTCTGTGTTGTCAGCGGCAACAACTGGATAGAATGCATCAGGGACCACCTGCTCTTTAGACACCAGGTGACACTTGACAGCTGTCACACTGGCTCCTGTGTCTCTCAGAGCCTCCACCCTATGGCCATTGATGGTCACCCATTGCCTGTACTTCTTAGTGTTCTCGGGCAGTTGGGTCCTAGGGACCATCTCAGAGTCTCCTAATGAGACAAGGGACAATACTACAGGATTCAGCCCACCTTGGGCACCCATCTCCTCCCCCAGGGCTACACTAGCCAACTGCTGGGGGACTGCACCAGGGGGTGCTGGCTTTCCAAACAAAGGGCAATGGGGATCATTGGCCTTGTGGCCTAGGGTGCCACACTTGTAGCACACCAGGGGTCCCCTATGAACATGTGGACCTGTCGGGGCCCCGTGCTTACTCTCAGGGGGAGGCTGGGAACCTTTCCCTTGGTTCCCTTGGGGTTTACTTTGGGGCCCTTTCTGGTACTCCCTCTGTTTACCCTTGTCCCCCCCACTCCTCTGCTGGGGACCCTGCCCACCCTTGGCGGAGTTTCCCACGTGACCCTTGTGGACCCGGGTGCTCACCCAGCGGTCCGCCTCCTCAGCAAGCTGCCTAGGGTTAGTCAGCCTACTATCAATCAGGTGCTGGCGTAGCTCAGGAAAACAATTACTGGACAAGTGCTCCCATGCAATCAAATCAAAGAGCGCCTGAAAATCATTTGCTTTGCTACCCTTTACCCAACCATCCAAGGCTCTGCAAAAAAAGGTCACATACTCAACCCAGGTACTGCCTTCCATCTTCTTACAGTTCCTGAACCTCTGCCTATAGAGTTCAGGAGTCAACCCATACCTGGTCATCAATGCATTCTTCATATGGCTGTAGGAATTATAGACTTCGGAGGGCAAATCCAACAAGGTATCCCGCCCCTCACTAAGGAACCAACCCCACAACCCCGCTCCCCAATCCTTCTCAGGGACCCGGTGGGAAGTCATGGCTACCTCATAGGCCTTGAACCATTGCCCAATATCATCATTCTTAAAAAACTCCTTAACCACATCCTTAGGAATATACACCCTAGCCTCAACAGGCACTGACGGTGTGCTGCCACCAGAGGGAGTAATCTCTAAATTCTTGGCTCTGAACTCCATCTCCCTCAAACTTTTTTCGTTCTCCTGATCCATTCTTTTCTCTTCTAAGGCCAACTTTCTAGATTGCAATTCAAATTCCAACTGCCCCTTTAACTTGAGCTTGGTCAGCTCCATCTCATGCATCCTACTCTTTTCTCTGTCCTCCAGCTCTTCTGGGGACAGACCTCTGGCAGAAACACTGCTACCTACGGGGGAAGGTGCTCTCCTCTCCCCTGGACCCACTGGCCCATCCAGCTGCTCATCTGCATTCTCAGCCCCTTCCTCATTCTCAGGGGTATTCCTTGCTTGAACCCAGGCCCTCAGCGCCTTTTGGAACTCATCCTTCTTGGTGATTCCGGTCATAGCAACTTTAAATTTCCTGCAGAAGTGCTTCAGCTGTCTGACATTGTAGCATTCTAGTCTCTCCTCTTCCCAATCACAATCAACAGATGCTATGGATGCTGCTGTATCCATGGTGGTTAAACTTGGCAGTTTTTAGCAAAAATAGAAAGTCCCACAAAAGAATATCTACCAAAAGTATGTGGTTGCGTTTTGGTCTGCACTCACTAGGTAGTGTTCACCAATAACTGTACATGAGTCACAAATGCAAGTCCAGAATCCTCACCGCTGACCACCAATGTTAGAACTGGGGGTCTCTAGTTGGCAGAGGTTCTAGTCAGGGTAAGGGGGTACACTCCTGAAATAACCCCTGCTCACCCCCTTGGTAGCTTGGCACGAGCAGACAGGCTTAGTTCAGAGGCAGTGTGTAAAGCATTTGTGAACACATACAGTAATCCAGTGACAACACTACAAATGGACACCACACAGGTTGTATTGTAAAAATAAGTATCTTTTATATAGATTTACCACAAGACCATAAACGACAAAAATAATCCACAATACTGTACTTTAAAGATGGTAGAATTAGCTTGAGTCTCTTAAAATGGAAATGCGACACTTTGAGTTCAATGTACCTGAGATGCGTAACGCGATACAACAAAAAGTGGTGCAGGGAAGGTGATGCGTTGGTTCCTTACATGCAAGAACGGTGATGCGTCAGTTCCCTACTGATGCGCAGGGGACAGTGATGCGTCGGTTCTTCTCGGCGTGGGGAGGTGATGCGTCGGTTTCTTACTGCGCTTTTGTGGCGATGCGACAAGCAGCGCCGTGATGCGATGAAGATCTGGTGCAAAGAAACAAAATGGCGTCTTCTTGATGTTGCGACAATGAAGGGGTGATGCGTGCACGCCCGACGGCCGTGTGGCGATTTCGATGAATCTTTGGAGCCGCGACAGGCCCTGCGACATGCTTCCCTGGCGATGCGACGGAGTCTGATGCGAGGTCGACGATCTTCTCCTGGGATGCAGGGTGCCTCGTGATGCGATGCGTCGGCGTCTGATGCGAGGTCGATGCTCTGCCCCGGGGATGCGACAGCGTCTGATGCGACGGCGACACTTTTCTCCGGTGCTGCGAGGCGCTTTGAAGGATGCGAGGGTGTCAGCGGCGCGCTTCTTCGGGGATGCGCCGGCGTCTGATGCGACGTTGACACTCTTCTCCGGTGATGCGAGAAGCAGCGGCTGCGGCGGCGACACGCTTCTTCGTCTTGAGTCGCGCTTCCAGCTCCCAGCGACATGCAAGTGTGTCAGAAGGTCCAAATTCCCAGCAAGGGAATACAGGGGAGCTGGTGGGTGAAGTCTGTTGTTCCTGAGACTTCAGCAGGAGGCAAGCTATGAAATCAAGCCCTTGGAGATCCTTCACAAGTTGATGAAAGTACACACAAAGTTCCCTTCTCCTTTCTTTGGCAGACAGGCAACCACTGCAGGCAGATCCCTCTAGCTTAGGGATAGTCTTCTCCTCAGTTTCTTCTTGGTTCCGCTCCTCAGCAAAGGTTTCTTCTTGTTTCCCAAAAGTGATCTAATTTCCTAGGAGTCTGGGTCCCCTTTTTATACACCTTTTCTCTTTGTTCTCTGAAGGCAGAGAGGCCTTTGCCTAGTCCAAAACCAGTTCTGGTCAGTCCTGGAGCACTTTGTTTACAGGACTCCTTCTTTCCTTTCAGAATGTGGGGCAGAGTGCTCAGCCGCCCAGCAGGAGGGGGAGCCAGCATTGTGGAAGGCAGGCACAGCCCTATTCAGACCCAGGTGCAACTCCTCCCTCCACTCTGGATGCAGATCTCTCTATTCAGCCCTGTGCTGACTCACCCTGTCTCCTGGAGCCACCCCCAGCCCCTGTCACTCAAACTCCAGACAAGGAATACACAACCCAGCAGAGGCAGGCTTGGAAGGTTAGGCAAGAAAATACCTACTTTCTAAAAGTGGTATTTTCAAACACAGAATGTTAAAACCAACTTCACTAAAAGGTGTATTTTATCATTCTGAGTTCAGGCATACTAAATTTGTTTCTCTACCATGTTCCCTGGGTCAGTTAGGATTATAAGGTGTAATAATCAAACTGCCCATTCTGGCCTATGGGGAACAGGTAGCCTTGCAATAGTGAAAAACGAAAATGGCTGTAATTCACTATTAGGACATGCCACACACACCAGGGCATGTCCTTCCTTATACTTACAATGCACCCTGCCCTAGGGCCTACTTTAGGGGTGACCAACATGCAGTAAAGGGAAGGTTTAGGGACTGGTAAGTGGGTGCACTCACCAAGTCGACATGGCAGCCCTAGGCTGCACACAGGCTCTGCAATGGCAGGCCTGAGACACACTTTACAAGCTGCTTCTGTGGGTGGCACAACCAGTGCTGCAAGCCCACCAGCAGCATTGGATTCACCAGCCCTGGGCACACTCAGTGCACTGTACTAGGGACTGACAAGTAAACCAATCATCCATTCATGGAGTCACTAATACATAACACAATTTATCACAGGGAGCACTTGCACTGTGGCACTGAACAGCAGTGGCACAGTGCCCAAAGCATCTAAACCAGCAAAAACTGATCAATAACATTGGAAGCATTCTCAAAAAAATGGAAGGGAGACCCACGCCAAGGATGCTAGGTCTAACAGATATCAATTAAGATCTGCACCTGAGAGGAAGGTAAAGAGCCAAGGCCTAAAGAGCTGCTTGCGAATGAAGCGGTCACAGTGCTTCCTATCAAAAAAGCGTTAAAAAGCTCCGGAGGACCAAAATGCTGCGGGCCAAGGGAAGGTTCTGCTTTTCTCAAATACATGCCCTCGCTTCATTCCTATTTTAAAATCATGGAGCAGGAAAAAACCATTGTACAGATGCAGTGAGGCGATGGGACAGGAGGCCAAGATCAGGGTATCTTGCTCGGGACTATGGTGCCCTCTATTACCATCAGTAATCGATTTACCCCATTGGTAAACCTAGATGAAGGGGGGCAGGAAGCAGTAGGCCAAAGAGAGGGACTTGGTACCACAGATGCTTCCGTTGAGGCAAGCCCACGTGCCTCAGAGGCTAGTCCTCACGCCGAAGAAGGAGCAGAAGCCCCTTTGGAAACACTAATTTTGAATTTAAGGTCAGATATCCTTAAGAAATTTGAGATTTCAGAGGTAAACCAGAAAAGCATACAGGATAAATGTGTAGTGTTAGAGGAAAAACTTGATAGTCTCGCCGAACGTACTGCAACCTTAGAGAAAGACGTGAAAGAACTGTCAGTGATGGTGAGTCATAACTCTTGAGACATTGAGGCCTTGAAGATGCAAAATAAGACTTTGCAGGATGATCTTGAAAGAGTGGAAAACCATTCAAGGCGAAACAGTCTGAGGTTACTAAATATCCCGGAAGGGATTTAGATAGGAGAGGTAAAGGACTTTGTCTGTAAACTATTAAGAGAGGGGCTCCTGCTAGACAGACTGGATGTAAACCTCGAAAAAGAGATCTAAAGAGTGCACAGGGATCCGTTCAAATTAACTGCCAATAGTAAGTCCCCTAGGAAAATCCTTATTATCTTTCTTACCTATGCCGTTAAGGAACTAATCTTAGGTCGTGCACTCAAGGAGAAAAAACCCTGAAGTATGAGGATTTTACATATCAAGTGAGGTTGGTTGACCTGTCTCAAAGCGATGAAGTTGAGTCAGTTGTTCATGTCCCTGCGTTACTTTCAGATCACTCTCCTGTGCTCTTATTCATAAGGGATCGCAAACAGCAGGGACAGAGAAGGTGGACCGTTGATAAAACTATATTATTGGATGAGGAAGGCACTGTAGGTCTGGCAAATAAGACTGCTGACTTCTTTTATTTTAATAAAGACTCTGCTAAGCTACAAGTAGTGTGGGCTTCATATAAGCCATATTTAAGGGCGGTAATAAGCACTATAACGGTGGGTAAGAGGCAAGCTACCCAGGTGAGGAATGAGATGTTTCTTGCAAAGATCAGGGTGAAAGAAACAGATCTTCAGAAGGATTCATTAGAGGGATCATCTAGAGTACCTATTCTCCAAGGAGAACTGGAGGATTTGCAGGCAGAGTATGAGAGTATGAGTCTCAGCTCGCAAAGAGAATTCAGGATAGATGGAAAGTCAGTAAGCTGCAGCATTTCTATTATGGCGAGAGGTGTAGCTCGTTTTTGGCATGGAAAGCTAAGGTAGACAGAGCCAGGAACATGATACAGGGTTTGAAGGATTTGGAGACATGTTTGTTTTTAAAGACCAATGCAGACATTAGAGCAGAAGCTTGGAGGTACATGAGCAGCCTCTATAGAGAAAATCTACAACCAGAAAAGGAGTTAATAGAGACAGGGTTATGAGAGGTAGATCTTCCAAAAATAACAAGGGCGCAAGTGGATTTATTAGGGTCGGAGATCACTGAGGAGGAGATAATGGCTCAGTGTAGGAAAATGAGCGCTGAGAAAACTGCGGGCCCGGATGGTCTTCTAGCAGAGTTATATAAAGTAATTACAGAGAGGCAAATCTCCTTTTTAAAGGAGTTTTTTAATCCTATATACATAAAGGGAAAAGAGGTACCGGCATCATGGTCAGAGGCAACTGTAGTCCTAGTTTTGAAACTGTATAAGGACCGTGCTAAAATAGAATCCTATAGACCAATATCACTAGTGAATGCAGATTATAAGATCTTTTCTGGGATATTGGCCTTGAGGGTGGACGGGGTTATCAAGGGTATAATCCATACCGACCAGAGAGGCTTTATCCCGGGCGGCAGTTAAACAAGCTTATGCATCTGATAATGGGGCTCATAGACATGGCGGAAGTTCAGAAATCTCCTCTAATGGTAGTAGCAGTGGATGCAGCTAAAGCCTTTGATAGGGTCCACTGGGAGTATCTTTGGGAAGCCCTTAAGAGCTTTGAATTTCCCCAAAATATAATAAGCTCAATACAAAAGTTGTATAGGTCCCCCACAGCAAGAGTGCTGGTAAATGGAGAGCACTCACATCGGTTTCAAATAACTAGAGGCACAAGGCAGGGTTGTCCCCTATCTCCCCTTCATTTTAATATTTATATCGAGCCCCTGGCACACCAGATTAGAGAAGATACCACCATAACCCCTTTCAAGCCAGTCGGATTGGAGGTTAAATTAGCCTTATATGCGGATGTATGGTAATATATACCACAAATCCGCTGTCTACAATGCCTAGTTTGATGGCGAGGGCTGAGTAATTTGGCAAGATATCTGCATATAGGGTTAACGTGGATAAAACTGAAGTCATGGATTGGAACCAGGGAATGATCAGTCAGGGGGCGAAATCCCAAATGAGATACTTGGGAATTTTAATAACTTAGAAACTAGAAGATATCCTGCGGGTCAATTGGAAAAAAGTGAGCCAAGAGGTTGAGAGACTTCTAGCAAGATGGTCTAACTTGCCACTTAATATCTATGGTAGAGTCAACCTCATTAAAATGATTATTCACCCAAAAGCACCTTTCTTTTCAACTCTATACCCCTTATTTTCCCAAGAGAAGGCATTGTTAAGTTGCAGGGTAAAATTGGGAGCTGCTGGTTGGGCTGCTAAGGGCTCTAAGATCGCCTGGAAAAAATTGAGGAGAAAGGTGGGGGCGGGGGGTTTGGCTCTTCCTGATCTTCTGACTTATTGCTATGCTTTCCATTTTAAGAGCAGATAGATCCTCTATGAGTAGATTATGTGAGGCAATGATTAGTGGACTGGGGCAGAGTCTCTTTTTGTTCAAATAAGGAGACCTGAAATACTTTTAAAAAGTCAGGTTGGAAGTTTTGAAAACGGCATAAAGAACATGGGTATATTTCCAAAAGAGGTTCAGTATATCATATTGTACGTCTTCTGCACCAATCTGGGACTCCCCGACATTGGATGTCTGAAGTGTAAGTCCCTAACGGCGGATGATATACATATGTTTATGCAATGCCCGATGATCGCCCCCTTTTGGATCTCTGTATGCAACTTTATCTATGAGGTGACAGGATACCAAATAGAGGTAAGCCCTCAACTTATATTTTTTGGGCTTAACCCTGATGCAGGTTTTTGGGCAAGCTCTCTTATAACAAAATTTGTTTTTATGTTGTTTTGCTGGCAAGACGAGAGATATGTAGGCTCTGGAAATCTGCTAATGTCCCACTTTTTACTGACTGTGTTAAAAACATAAGGCAAATAAGTCAGATTGATATAGCTAGCAACCCCCAAAGACTGTAGAGGGTCTAGTTATAATACATAAAGTGGCAACAAACTAACGGGTCCAATGATTAATCCATGTTTGCTGAGCTCCTCTGTTTTCTCCTCTCTCTCTTTATGTTTTGGGGGAGATCACTGTGGAATAACAATATCTGTGCGTGGGCAGACCACCCTCTCCTTTTAGGAGAAAAGAGCTGCACCAGCAAGAAAGTGATGGCGGAATGAGGACAAAGAAAAAATAAGTATGTAAGTTTGTGTAAATCTCCACTCAGAAATGGAAAATATCAAAAAAGTTGAGAGTTGCATCTAGGTGTAGGAGTAACTATACATGTGAGTAAATATACACATGTAAATGTACCTTGGTAAATTGGTAACAATGTTTTCTTGATTTTCATGGAACCAGACACAATTTAATCAAAGGAGCTCCTTTGCAAAATTATGCAAGCTGATTCTATAAAACCAAGTGGCACTGGCAGCACAACAATATCAAAAAAGTTGAGAGTTGCATCTAGGTGTAGGAGTAACTATACATGTGAGTAAATATACACATGTAAATGTACCTTGGTAAATTGGTAACAATGTTTTCTTGATTTTCATGGAACCAGACACAATTTAATCAAAGGAGCTCCTTTGCAAAATTATGCAAGCTGATTCTATAAAACCAAGTGGCACTGGCAGCACAACATTGGTGAAATTGTGATTCTGCCTTGGCTTTTATGCAGCGGGACTAGGGCCAAAAGATGCAGTCCACCCAAACCCGTAGTGGACTGGAACCGCCCGACCATAGGTCGGCGGTTCCGACCACACGGTTTGGATGGGACCACCCTATGGACCATCGGAAGCATCCATTTTACAATGTCAGCTTGTGCAGTGGGCGAAAAAGGCCTGCAGCACATGCTGCCATTGTAAAATGGATATTTTTAAACATCCCTGCACCATGTGGCAGGCACCTCACGGTACCTGCCACACGGTGCAGGGATGTTTATGGGAGCACCATAGGTGCCCCCTATGCCTCATAGCAGAGGGACGGGGGCCCTGCTAGGTGTCCCCAAAGTAACTTTCCAACAGCCTTTCCATGTCAGAAAGGCTGACATAGAAAGGCTGTTGGAAAGTGCCTTCATAATGCCGATGGCGGAGCCGAGGCTGGCTTTGCCGTCATTTTGGGAATATGATGGCTTCTGATGCTCCAACGGGCTCCTTGAGCACATCGGATAGGCAGCGGAATCCTCCTGTTGGCTTCCCTCTGACCGATGGCATTGTAATTCGGTGGTCGGAGGGAAACCATCGATGTCAGGCAGAAAGCCTCTGACAAGGTGTCGGATGACTTTCCACCCCACATCGAATCGGGCCCACAGTGTCTTTTTGAAACATCTCACAGCTGTCTTTTCACCTTTTATTAAAAAAAAAAACTGTTTATTCACTGACACTGTTGTCTGAAATTGACCCTAATAATGCTTTCTTTCGATAAACGAATCCTATTGAAAACCTTGTTTTTGATAGGCAATGAAGATCTGTGTGAATACGTAGGTTATGTTGGTATTATGCAAGATAATATGAATGCACCCCTTTGGTAAGTTACATTTTTAAAATGGCTCCCAGAAATTAGAATAATAATATGACCAGATTTCCAACACTCAAAACATATATTATTGCTTTCTGTGGGGGACGTGGCTTGACCTCCCACAAGATGGCGGCTTGAACTCGGTGCTCCGTAATCTCCTGTTCTCCTGGGGAATTTTCTGTTGGTAGCATCAAGTTGCACAGATGCCTTTTGCTGGAATATAGCTGCTGAATACCTCTGGAGTGGTGCAGCAGACTTTATTTATACAATGTGAGCTGTTACAAGCTTTTTTTTTTTTATTCATTCTGCTCACCGCTCGTTATGCTCCTGCCATTTTCTGTGAGGCATGCATTGAATTTCCTCAGCTCTCCTCCTTCAAATCTACCAGCCTTTTCACTGGAAGTTTTCTATTTGGTTCCTAACTATTGAATGTATCGACAGAGGCGCATGAGTTCTGTTTATAACATTTTCTGCCCATTAGGTTTATTCTTTCTTTAAACAGCCGCCCCTTCATGCAAATATAATGGCAAGGCGATTAATAATTAAACTGTGATATTTTGGCAAGCAAACAGGGGATAACCCACTTCCATACCGTGCTGGTGACTTTCATGTCTTAATTCTATACTTAACTGTATTGTCGGCATAAGTTAGATTACTGAGGTCTTTCTTGATTCCTCCTTAGTTCATTATTTTCATATCACTATTCCTTCTTTCTGCAGAACCAATCCTTTACTCCACAAGACTTTTTCATGAAGCGTTAACATGGCGGATGTTGTGGGATAAAAATCTTACATTATGTCTTCAATATCTAAATCTAGTGGTTATGAATGTTTCTGTATGTCAGCAACACCATCCCAGCGTGGGTGTGCCTCTGGTGGCTTATCCATCTGGGTCAATTTATCATTAACTGTTAAAGCTCAGGCCCTGTAAACTCCCGGACAGGATTATCAAAAAATGACTGTTAAGGGAACACCGCCTTCTGTTTTTATTTGATAAACTTCTATAATAAAGATTTTGTGAACTCCTGAACACCAAGTTCCCCATTTTGTTTGAATTTATTGATTCCATCAAAACACAACATTAAGGGGCAAGAGGTAGACTTGATTCTTTCAGGTAATTGTAATGCTAAATTGGGGAACTGTGCCATGGAGGAGGACCAAGACTGTTTCCTGGGCAACATCGAACATAGAGGTATGGAATTATGGGGCTATGTAACTTTTCTTAACCAGAGAAACACCTTGGAACCCAGTGGAATATCACTTACCACTTTTAGGGGTAGAGGCTGCGCCTCAGTAATTCACTATGGGGCATATTATCAAGAACGGCGTTAAAAATTATCGCCGCTTTAGCGGCAGAAAACTGCCGCTAAAGCGGCGATAATGGGCTTGATAATATGCCCTTGAGAATTCCACTAGAAACCCATGTTCTGGTGTGAACATGGGCTTCTATTGGAATTCTCCAGGGCATATTATCAAGCCCATTATCGCCGCTTTAGCGGCAGTTTTCTGCCGCTAAAGCAGCGATAATTTTATCGCCGTTCTTGATAATATGCCCCTATATCTTTATTTCTAACGCCCTGATGAATTTATTTGATCTCAAAGCTGTAGCAGCTTCAAATTTTAGTGATCATAATCCCATAGAAGTAGCACTATCACTGCACCTAATGAAGATAAAGAATGTAGTGTTTGTGATTAGTAGACCTCATCCTTCCTCTAAGGTCTCAGGCTGGTTTGGAGACTCACAAATCTCACTCAAATTCTCAAAATATTAATAAAAGATAATAAGGAGGTGTTTCGGTGCTGTCTGGAGGTGGAGGGAGGGGGGTTTCAGTTGTTTGTTTATTTGTTGACCTTTCGAATCATATTACAAAAGTTCTATCCAATTCAACTTGGAATAATTGTGTCACGCCAAGATGGTTTAATAATGACTGCTCTATCGCTAATAGGCAGTTACATAAAGCTCTCACCGTTAGCCCCAGAGATCCTGTAGAAGTGGCTGCCCTGCATAGACTATATAAAGCAGCTGTCACAAAACGGTGGACTGAGATACTGGGCACCATTATTGCTGAATGTTTTTAACAATCTTGCACATCATTGTTTTTTGCCTAGTTTATGGTCTACGTCAATCATTATTCCAATATTTAAAAAAGACAATCCTAGTTGTTACCACCTGTCTCATGTATTGATACCTCAGTAAAATTAGAAGGCGCATTATTAATTACAAGATCTATGATTGGGCCACAGAAAAATCTATTTAACACAGTTGCCAATGTGTAAGCACTATAGAGCAATGTTTAAACTTGAATTCAGTTATTGGCAAGTACACTATTGCCAAACGCTGCCCACTCTATCTTGCTTTTATGGACCTGTCCACGGCCTTGTACTGTGCAAACCGCTCTCAGTTATGGCTGTTTGTTTTAGCTATGGGGATAGATGAGGCACTTGTGAATTTTCTAGCAACCAACCACAAGAATATGACAGCAAGAATCTGAGATGGGGTAAATAGAAAACCTTCTAGTCACGTTGAAATTTCCAGTGGTGTAAGGCAAGGTTGAGTTTTAGCACCTCTCCTATTTATACTTAATATTTAAAAGTTGAGTCCTTTTTATGTACTATCAGGCGTGAGGGCTCTAGGGTTTTGAGGCACCCAGCCCCCCCCTACTTTATTCTGAAGATGTGGTCTTGATGGCTCGCACTGCAAACGCCTTGCACCTGTTAGTCATCTCTTTTTTCCAGTATATAGCTGATTTAGATTTACTTACCAACTTCATAAAATTATTAATTTTGGCCTGTGCCCCAAAACTACTCTGAATTTTCTCTCTTGAGGTAGGCAATAAGCGCCTATAAAGAACTAAGAGAGTTTTGGAATTACTTTTGACTCATCGGGTTCCTGGGTGCCTAACATCCCAGCACACATTCTTTTTCACAGTGTAAAGGTTTATAGAGCAGTGGGGACTCTTTTTAATGTCTCTCACTTCCCTGGGAGGAATCAACTCTTACCGCTTTCACAAATCTATAGAACTCAATGTGTACCCGTGGCAGCGTATGGAGTTGATATCTGGGGGTATTGCTAACTGTGCTACTATCCAGGTAGAGGAAAACCACTTTTGTAGAAAGTATCTGAAATTTCCCACAACTACCTCTCATTTTATTTGTCATGAGGTCATGAGGAGCTGAGTTGAACAGAGGATTGTATTAAAGCTAAGCCATAACTTTTGTGGATTTAGGTATGACCTGAAGGCCTGAATGGCTTGCTGGCTTGCATCCTGTTTTCTGAAGTCTCAGGGACACAAAAGACTTCCTACAACTGGAAAGCGGGTTCTGCAGCTGATTTCTGCTAAAACCAATGCATGGCATCGACTGCGTGAGATATACTGCCTCTTCACCCTTTGACACCGATGCAGAGTCTGCTCAATGACAGCGGTTTCACAGCCTGCGCTGCTCGGCGACGATGCATTGCATTCACTACAACAGATTTTGACGAGGACGTGGGACCATCTTTGCGTGGCTTGACGACGATGAAGTAGGCGCTCGATGTCCATACTTCCTCCAGCCAAGGTATTTGTTCAGCGGGACATGTCTGGGTCCTGTAGCCGACCTTCCCTCCATCGCAGTCAGCCTGAACTTTGGATTTGTACCGGTCCCTCGCGACCTCAAGTAACCTTTGACTGCTATTGACTTCTAAGCACTATTTTTGGTTTATTCTTTGAAAACTGATATCTTGACTTCTACAATTTGTGTTATTTTGGTGTCTTTTTGTGGTGTAGTCATTGTGTGGCTGTGTGTGTGTTGCACAAATACTTTACACATTGCCTCTTTAGATAAGCCTGACTGCTCTGTGCCAAGCTACCAAAGGGTGAGCATGGGTTATCCTTTAGTGTGCGTCCTGCTTACCCTGACTACAGTGGTGGTTCCTGTCTTGTGTAGGTGCATTCCACAGTCAACCAAGTATCCCATTTCTAACTCTGTCCATGCAATAGTGTGTCCACACAATCAGTGCTGCACTTTTTCTTCTTTTGTATATTCTATTAAAGTGCACCCAAATTGTTTTTAATTTTGCTTATCCCCTTAGGCTGTGTAACTATTTCTACTATGCCTGTAACTCATGGCCTCCCACATTTAGATGTCGATTCTAATACACCCATGTTGCGTTGTGATGATCTAAACGGGGATCCGACTGATGCTTTTACAGATGGGGATGGTTCAACGTTAAAGATCTCAAGCTGGAACTTTGCTGGCCTGGCTTCAAAACTACAAATTGAGGGTTGGCAGATGTTTATAAATAATTATGCTGCTGTCTTTATGCAAGAAACGTGGGCAGTATCTGAAATTATCTTGGGTTTATGTTCTTCAGTCACCTTGCCACTCCTTCTCCTATCAGCTGCACCAAAGGGGGCCTGCCGGCATGGTTTAAGGTTAATATTGAATGTACAATTGCCCCTATTGTGACCGAGATGGTTGGGGTGCAGGCTTTTGATCTCTGCTGGGGAACCAAGATTAGGGTCCTAATGTTGAAATTCTACAATAATGACTTCTCATCTAAGGGTAATTCACACTCTGAGAGATTGTTTTCCCTAATTGACTCCCTAGCAGAGAAAGAGTCTTAGATAGGAGATCTTTCAAACTCCTCTTGGTAGGTGACTTTAACGTCAAGCTAGGAATTATACCTTTTTTATTGTCATCTCGTTTTGATCCCACTAGTGAGGAACTAGACCCTGCAATGATGGATGCAAGGGGTCACCATCTGTACTCTTGCTTGACATTTTCTGACCTAGAAAGTATGATACCGAACTCTAATTGACTAGCAATACCGACATTTATTGGAAGAGGCAATGGGACTATGATTGATTACGCCTTTGCCTCTCGAAGTTTGCAACCTTTTATTATAGGCGGCGAGGTTATCACTTCAATTTATAGTCACCATAATCCCTTATTCTTTCAAATTACCATTCCTTTGAAGAGTCAGTTGAGTAATGTTGGGTCTGGTCAGGTGTTCAACGCTAAAGATGATGGGCGTAGATTGGTCTGGTGCTCTGCTGACATGAAGTTAATTATGAATCAGGTAGTTAGCAGGCACATGGATTTAGTGATGGTCTGCCTTTTGGCAGAAGGCGGCCTTAATTCTGCTCTACATAGCTCTATTGAATTAATGAATTGTATAAAAGCTATGTTGACAAGTCCTCCAAGGAGAGTCCCCCCTTCAGTGAAGTCATGGTTTGACAAGGACTGTAGAGAGGTGAATGATACCTTGCAACAAGCTCTGAAGCAAACCCATAGGGACCAGGGTGCAATGCTGGCCGGTAGCAAGGCATATACCCGTGCCTTGAAAAAAAGAAAGACGGCCCTAAAGAATGAGAAGTGGGAGACCATTGTAGTTGCCGGTCAAAATAAAGACTCTCAGGATTTGTGGAAGGCTGTGAGGGCAGGCCTAGCATCTGGGTGTCCATCAGACAAAGTCACCATGCATATTAGCCCTGATACTCGGATTGCCCATTTCTCAGGCATTTACGACTCTAATGCTTCGATTACAGAAGAGGTGCAGGCAGGTCTCCCCGTGAGTGAGAGTTTCTTAATTTCATTTCTGAGACAGAAGTATTTAAAGCCATCTGAAATAGTCCTTACAAAAAGGCCCTGGTGTGGATGGGATCCCATTAGATTGATTTAAAGAAGACCCTGGTTTCTGGTCCCTTGTTCTTACTAGTCTTTTTGATTCTCTTTGCCAGGTGGGGGTCCCACCATCCTGGCACTCGTCTGTAGTGGCTCCCATTTAAAAAAAAGGTAATGTCCTTGACCCAAGGTGTTATCATCCAATATCGTTACTTGACTCAACAACTAAAATTATTGGTAGAGTCACTTTGGAGCAGTTGATTTCCTGGTTGCAAGACAATGATATTCTTTCTCAGGTGCAGTATGGTTCAGGAAGGGCCTAGGAACAATCAAACAGTGCCTTAACTTACATCTACTTGTGGCTAAATACAAATATGCAAAGGGCCCCTCTATCCATCTTGCATTTAAGGATCTATCAAATGCATTCGATTGTGTAAATAGATCCAAGCTCTGGCATATGCTTAAGTCCATGTGCCTTGAGGAGTGTTTGGTTTCCCCTTTACGACTCTTGTACTAGAATCTCTCGGCTAAAGTCAGATTTGGGGCAAATGGTGAGTGCACTCCCTCTTTTAAATTCAATCATGGAGTGCCCTAAGGTTGCATACTCGCCCCCATTTTATTTTTACTTCATATTAATGATTTAGAGAGAACATTGGTGTCCGCTGGGACAAACGTACCTTATGTCAATTAAAAAACGGTCCGGCCTTACTCTACGCGGATGATGCAGTACTTCTGGCCAGGAAGGCAAATGGCTTGAAGAGGTTGTTATCCAGCATTGTAGAGTTTATGAACGGGCTTCAGCTGGAGACCAACTTCTCGAAGACATTCTTAATGGTATGTGGCCAAGAAATACCAAAGCTGGTACCCTGAGCATAGGAGGGAGAAAATTGGACAGGGTGAGCTCTTTTCCATGTCTAGGCTTGGACTTGGTTGATATTTTTACTTGGTCCCCTTGTCTTAACAGCAGGTTGTCCCACTTCCTACAAGTGGTGGGAACCCCTTTTTCTCTTGAAGTTTGAAAAAAACAGTTGCACCGATTTTGGAAATATATAAAAGGAAATGATTACCGACTGTCACTAATGGTATGGGCATCTGGGGAGGCAGAGATGTTGGGGCTTGCCAGATGAAAGAAAATAGATTCTGTCCCGCTTATTGATGGTCCCCCCTTATCGACACCCCATTTTCCTTACATCTGGATTTAGGCCTAGAATACATTTGAGACCACATAAATGCTGCCCCACTGGTATTGTGGTGCTCGATTTGGCAAACAAACTAAGCTGAAATTAATCGGGCAATCATTAGAGACTGCCTTTCTTCTGACTTTGGGCTGAATATCCTGTGGTTAAAGTATATTAGGGAGACAACCTCAGCTCTGAGTTGTGCCTATGTGATTTAAAAACCTGAATCACTTACAAAAAAAGACAAAATTTGGGTTAAGGATTGAGTCATTAAGCACAGGCAGGCTGGTAGGGAGGCCACAGAGGTTATGAAGCCCACTTTAAGAGAATATTGTCTGATCCAGAAAATTTCTGGGATTGCATCATATTTGTTCTTTGTTCAAAATGTCTACAAACGAATGACACTGACACGGATCAGGTTAGGATCTATTTGCTTGAAGTTGTGCTTCCCTCAAGGACAATTTTCCTCTACCTATATATGTTACTGCCTGTGCAATGAAAAATCACCTCAAACACTGTTGCACTTTGTCTTTTTTTGTAAATATTATATTTCTTATACTAGGCATTATTTATTGCCATTGTTGTGCAACTACAAGTTCACCGAGTGCATGGCTGCATTACTCTTTTGCAACAACTTAATGATCTTGACACTTGCTTTGCTGTTAGCTTTTCTTAAACTGTATTTTAGGTCAGAGGAGGGGTATGCTGTTCTAAATTAATTATTTACCATATAGCAAAGTATTTCTATGGCCTTGTTTTAATTGCTATTTTTTTTAGGTCTGTTTTACTTGATTTTAGAATTACTTTTAACGTATGTGTTTTACTTACCTTTTAACCATGTCAACAAAACACACCAATATTACACATTATTACACCATAAAAAACAACACAAACACTCAAATTTAGAACTGTATTGCATTTAGGAGATCTGGTGTTCTAAAGTGGTGATTTTGTGATGTGTTGTTGGTGTGCATTTGTTCTATATTGCATTTTGTTGCTTTGTTCTACACTATGTTACTGTAAAAGTGTGCTATTGTGTCATTATGCGATATTGTGGTGCTGTACGAGTTGTGCACTTTCTACTTTGTGTTATTCTGTCGTTTAAGCATGCTGCTTTGTTTTTGTGTGTTGTGATGTTTTCTTGTTTTGTGCTGCATTGTTTCCAGCCAAAAGCAACACATTTCTTCAAATTACTTAAAGAGCTGAAGATTTGGAGCAGCACTATTTTACTACCTTACAGTGCTACATTGTTGTTTGTTACTGGAACGTTAAACAAAAGTGTTGCTTTTGGCTGGACGATTGGATGTGTTTGTTGACATCTCTATTGTAAAACAACAAACCATAAGGCAATACCACACACAAAGCTACATAATAACAACATTTTAAAATAACAGAGCACAACAAAACAAAGGAATACAAAATTAACTCAACATAAAGTCCACAGTACAAGACAACATCTTCACATTGCAATAATGCAACACAAAAAAAGAAACACTTCATTATCACATCAAATTACCACAGCACAAAGAAGTATGCACAATCATTCATGTCACACATGACAACCTCCAGAAACCTTCTTTCATAATGTGGTGATAGAAAGTGTTTGCAATGAGCACTGTCTTATTTACCTCTAACTATATGATCCGGCCCATGGTTTTAAATTAACACTCAATATGATGTAGCTTAGAATTTCAATAGTTTATAGAACAGAGATGTCAGCATGTTTGTGACTGACACCTGACTGGGGGACAAGTCACTATATCCCAGACACTCCACCGGACACATATTTGCTGAATTATTGCCTACTCAAGTGTGGTGAGCAATTATTGACAATTTATCACAGCAACACTCCCTGGTCAAAATTATCAATTAATGACATTCTCTAGGGTAATTTCTGCTCAGCTGTTTCCTATTTCACTGTATTTTGTTTGCTTGAACCATGCAGTTGGTAGTTTGATTAGCACATATAAATAACTAAAATATTGTACCTGTTTCAGAACTGTTGCTATAGTGCTTTTCCTAACACTTGTTTCAGGTAATGTTTTACAATAACTCTGATATTGAAGTCACACTTTACTGTATTTTTCTGTCACATTTCTATGTTTTACAAGGTGTTTTGCTTGCGTTATTTCAACGACTTGCTGTAATTTTGAAACACAGTAAATTTTGTAAATATTCCAAGTCACTTAATATAGAGCATCTCACAGAATTAAAATGGAGCTGAAATTGCATTTCAAAAGAATACAACCAGCTTACACTCTAGCACATAAGTACTCACAAACATTTTCTCAAGAGCCAAAATATTTGGAGGGTGGTGTGACCGAGAGCTGCACTGATGCCAGCAGCATTGTGGTCGTGTAGGGGAGGTTCAGGTGGGTGTAGGGGAAGTGAAGCATGTACATCTAGTGGCTGAACTGAAATGCACAATGTGGAACCATGTGGTATGAATTCCAGCTTCTCCACTTGACCAACGTGTGTGATCCTAGGCAATTGTTTTTATTTTACTTTCCCTCTTTTTTCTTTATTATCACATTTAAGACGCCCTCGAAATACATGAGTTCAAGATGTGCACCCTACAAAAAGTCTCCTGTGTTTGATTTAATAAACTATAACGTTGTTAATGTATAATAACAAACCTGGCCACCCAAAGGGAGCACATAACAACTGACTTGCCTCTTAGTTCACTATTGGCATTGTTGTCAGCATGGAGGGGGGGAAGCATGAAGGTTTCTAAATTATGTTAAACAAACCTTTTTAAAAAAAACTTCTCAATGTAGTGACATAATCTGATTTACTAAGGTGAAACAGTTTTGCATGTAAATTAAATACGCTTTTTAAATTTTGAACAGAATCATATTTATTACATGTTTTCTGCAAGATGTCTTTATAAATGAAGGTGTCCCTAAAGTTGAGTGGTGCAAGACACCCTTGTTACTTCCTTTGCTTTTAACTACAATTAAACTTTATACAAATGCTTGGCCGTTTATTTAACATATTTTTAATGTTAGTGCTGAGTCATGTAAGCAGCATCCCAGTGCTGTTGTTGACCAGGGGGCGTGAAAAGGGTTAGGAGTGATGCATGTGGCCCCCTGGCCATACTTTCAGTTTCAATGCACTAGCAATACTTAATTTCCTGTGCATATACAATTCTTCTTAACAGGATGTATAGAAAGTGGGAATGGGGAAATCTCATGGAATGTGATAAGAAACTATGCTCATAATTGCTCATAATAACAACAATTACTAAAGAGTCACCACTTTCAAATTGAACCTAAAGTCACAGATTTCTGGACCTGCTATTTGTCTTTGAAGGTCTATTCAGGAGACTGTAAGAGTGAACACACCTGTCAAATCTACTAAAGAGAAGGATAACATGACATAAACTGCCCTGGTGCTAGTGTGATTTCACATCTATTCCCTCAGATTTGCCAGTCAAGTCAGTCAAAGAATGCTTTATTCGACGTTTATGTCATAAAAGCGTTACAAATAAAAAGGTTAAAACAGCTCAGAAAAGTTAAAAACTGGAATAAAACAATTTTGCAAAATAGCAAGATAGGCATCAGAAATCCCGAATTATACCAATACATTGGTTCATAATTAAACAAACGTATAAAAATAGATTTTCAGATGATCTCAATTAATTTCAGAGGACCATATGAGAGCTTATAAAATCCACACATAGCTTTTAGTCCGAATACTCGATCGTAATTGGGAATGACTTACAGTTTCATTTTCCAGCCACAGTTTTTTGCGAACGGATACACCACATCCACCTTAAAAATATTGCCATCGGGATAGCATACCTTGGTGATGGGTTCGTGCAGAGGATTCGAAGAGCTGTCTAGTGCCCATGTTCCTGCATATTTGCACCAACCAGACCTTATGCGGACCGGAATATGCAGGACAAACAGCGCGTGTGCTAGGTTTTCAACTTGGTCTGCACATATCATACATTTATTGGTGGTTGTGGTGGACCATTTAGCTGTAAAGCTCTTTAGTGGTAGAGTTCCTGTTCTAAATTGGAAATACAATTTCCGATCGAAGGGCTTTGTGATATTGTCCCAATAAATCTACTTGATTGTTCTAACCTGCTTCACACATGGTTTTCACAAATTTTTCACTGTATATCCATTGAGTTGAATGTGGATTTTCCTTTCTTTTATCGCTCCAATTGTGAAAGTTTAATCAACGTATTTGTTTGATTATTACTAAAGCAAATTTGAGGTCATGTTTATAGAGTAAAATGTCAAAATTAGTGTATACCTCTAGACTGACCTATTTAATTTGACAAACGACCTGTCAAGGTTCAAGTTACCAAAGAAACCCCTTCTCCAGCGTGCATTTATTTAAAAACCCCATAACTAGGTAGATTTGCAAACAGCATAATAAACAGTATATCTTTTTTAGAAAAAATTCCTTTTTATTTAAATTTGAAAAATATATTCGTATCTCTAAGATTCACACAATTACATGTATATAACACATCCAATGATTTTGATTATTCTAACATTTCATCATAATACTTTTACAAACATGAATTTATCACATTAGACATCCCATATAAAAAACAACCTATGTAAAAATCTCACTAGCCTAATTCATTCAAAACCACTGACATACTATCAAACACTCTCATTCATACAAACCAACTACAACAACAATCTATAAAAACGGAAAAACGAATCTTTTGACCCTGTGGTGGATTATACGGTGTTTGTAAACAGATTAATGTAGTTATTTTCCAAAATACACCAATTATAGGAGATAAAATTCTCCCAGTTCTCTAATCTGAAAGTAAATTGTGGTCGTAGTTTGCGGTCTACGCGCGTTTCAGTGGAAACAACCACCTTCCTCAGGACCCAGTTTGCTTGTAGATTCAATTAAAAAATCTGGGGATGTCTGGAAATGAAGAAAAAGGGGCATTAGCTGGGAGGGGTTTTGGTAAAACTACTTTAAGATATAGACAAATTCCTGTGATTTAATCATATTCTAAGTGATTTAGACTCTTCTCTCATTTAGGTGCTACAGTGCCAGTGAGTAAAATGAAAAAGTGGGTTTGCATAATGCATGCAAAATTCAGGTTATCATGCACCAAAGGGATAGATATAACCAAGGACCCCGTGTAGAAGAGATCCCAGCTACCAAACCTGAAAGGAAAACGAATAGACATAGATACTAATTTGTCAATCCAACACCTGTGACACCGCCAGAGTATATGGTTTATTTGTAGAAACTGACAAGATTTTAGCTAACCTTGATTAGAGTTTTGTAGACAGTCCTTTATAAATGCTTGGCCTTCTATTTATTATCATACAGTGCATCATCCTGTAAATGAACAATTACAGGTTTAGTAATCCGGTCTGATGTCTAACTCATAGTATTAAGCCTAGGGTATTGTAATAAGTCAATACCTTTCAATTTCGGTCAGTGACACTATGCAGGTAATGTCCAGGCTGCGATGCAGCAAATAGATGGAAATGGACTGTGAAAGTAGCAGAAGGGAAAAGAAGATTAATTGCACAATCGCAAAAAATATATTTGACAGGAAGCTAGTATTATTATTTTGGTAGGCTATAATTACCCTTTATAGGAGAAGCCTCATTAATGGGAATAAAGTTTGCAGGAGAGAAAGAGGATCCCTCTTCACAGATCCTACAGATAAAGGTAACTGTTTCACTTGAGTCTCTTCTCAAATCGGTGTTTGTCTCTGCTGGAAAGAGAGACGATTACAAATTACTTGTTCATTATATTGGCTTAGATGCTAACAAGCACATCCTAATGATAAGGATATTACTCAAATTACAAAAGGGCCAATATTTATGCTATAAGTTAACGTCTATATGTAGTATTATACACCATATGCGCTATCTGTTAATTGTGAAAGCGAAGACCGCAAACCTTTGCGGTGACTCAAATGGGTCTCTACAAGTACCGCCCCCAGTGTAAAATAGGAATTATTTGCCTATGCTGTTTGTCCTAAGGCTATACAGTCTAATAACGCGTCCATTGTTAAAATTTAAGAAGATACCAACCGTGGGTGTTGAGAAGCTGTTTAGAACACTATAGCAACTATATCATTAAAGTGCTGGCCTATTCTACTGCTCCTAAGACTATGGCTCGTGCAGTATATGCCTTGAGAGATGCTAATGGGTGTACAGTAATGTACCTCATACGAGGTTAAAGTTTGAATAAGTACAAATCTGGGCATGGCGGAGTGTTGTGCAAACTGCACTCCAGTAGCAATTTCATAGGAATACTAGCCTATTCTCATGCTCATGGAACTATAGCTCGTGCGGAGTGTGCTTTTAGATAAACGCCCGAATATCGAGATATATACTTTCGAATAGGCGCCGTGGATGTCAGAGTGCTTACTAAACGCACTCACACGGCTAGTTCCCTGTGGTCCTGGTAAACCTTACCTATGGTCAGTTCTCCCGAGGTGGACGGTCAAAGTGCCAGTGTATCCACTGCCGAAGAGAGTAAGCTAGTTGATCACGTCAGTCTTTAAAGAAAAGGGAAAATGAAAGTCACGCGATTTCAATCTCGCGATAGTTTTCATCTTGGTGGGCTGCTAGTATTGCAATTGCAGTCGCCATATTGGAATGATACCGACATAAACAGATAGTACCCAAAAAGTTCTAGTACGTAGCTGCTCATAGTAGTGATTTAATTCGAAACACATTTAGGGTGGAGGCAGTTTTTAAAAAAGAAATCGCGTATGAAGGAAAGTAGTGCGATTCACGGAGAAAAACTCGCGAAGGGAAAGTAAGTCTCGCGGTTTAAATCTCACGATATTTACTATAAATGGACTGCTAGACTAACAGTTGCAGTCACCATATTAAGATAATAACAGCATTTGCGGATAATACCCAAAAGGGGCAGATACAAGACTACTCTTAGTATTGATTTTCTTCGAGACACATGAAGGTAAAAACAGTTTTTAAATGAATAGGAAAATTCACATATATGGGAGAATAGCACAAGACACGAAGTAAAGCTTTTTTTGGTGACATGTAAAAATATAGTACCATCCAGCCTAACAGTTCTCTTAGGGGGCAATAGAAATACCTGCCTCAATATGTACTATGTATCCTATTCTGTGTCAGATAGTAACCATGTGGCAGAACTCGACTGTAGAAAAGGGGAATAACATTACCAAATGATATATTCAAAAGGTCCTTAATAAATGAGTCTCCTAAAGGGAGTCGAGGAAACCCAGGGGAGAGATGTCACAGTGTGGGAGCCACTAATGATGACTAAATCATACATCCAACTTTGAAATAAATCCACAATACATAAAGCAAGTTAATGCAGTGTTATTGGAAAGGACATTAAGATGGATGAAGTTTTTGTTTTCTTACAAGATCAAGAGAGTTCCTGCTGTTTCTCCTATATAGATCTATATATTATAAAAGAAGGAACAGCCCACTTATAACAGTGACAGTTAGTCTAATACTTAAACTGTAAAGACGATCCTACTGTCTCACAGATCATGTGATAATCCATGTGATTTCTTCGTTCAGACCTCTACGCACCGTATCACAGTGGAAAATCCAAAAAGTCTCTCTGTTCTTTCTCACCTTTTCTGCCTTTTGGCCATGTTTATAATTCACCTTTTCTAAAATAAGCCATTTCAAATCCTGTTCATTATGATTGTGGTCAATATAATGTTTTACCATCGGGGCTTGTGTTTTATGTGTCCTGATGGCCGATTTGTGTTCTGCTAGTCTTAAACGAAACTCCCTCCCAGTTTCTCCTATATATCCAAGGCCACAAGGACAGAGGATAAGGTAGATGATATTATAACTTCTGCAGTTTGTATGACTTTTAAGCTTTCCTGTTTTGTTGCCATATGACCACACTTCTGTGGTGAGGGCTGATGGACATGCGTGGCATGTACCACATCTGTGATTGCCCAAGATAGGTGGAAGGCCATCAATTGTACTCTGTATCCTGTTTTTAGTGGATGGTTTCATTCTGCTATGTACCAATCTATCTCTAAGATTGGAATTTCTTCTAAAGGCTACAATAGGTTTCAATAGAGCCCTGCTGTTGTCGTTGGTGTTCAAAATCTTCCAGTTTTTATGTAAAATTTGTTGTATCTTATTATTATAGCATGTGTGATTAACTACACATACTATCCTTTCCAAAGGTTGAGTTGTTTTGCCACCTATCAAACTGTCTCGGTTGTAATATTTCGCACGTTTCATGGATTGCCTAATCAAGCGTTTAGGATATCCCCTGAGTAGCAATCTCCTTTTCAATTGTTCTGCATGTAGTTGGAAATCGTGCATGTTAGTACAGTTCCGCTTGATTCTGAGGAATTCACCAAAGGGAATAGAATCTTTTTGGCAAGAGGGATGATAGCTAGTGTGTTGTAAAACTGTATTCTTGGCCGTAGGTTTTCTGTATAGGCTAACCTCTATGCCATCTTCTCCATTGAATATCCATATGTCTAGATATTCCACTTTATCTTGTGAGCATTTAGCTGTGAATTTGAGATTCCACTCATTAAGGTTTAACCATTCAATAAACTGATTAAAACTCCATTCATCTCCGGTCCAAATAAAGAAAATATCGTCAATAAATCTGTACCATGTGGTTATGTTCTCATAAAAGGAGCTATTTCATTAAAAATATGCTTGAGTTCAAATTCTCCCATATAGGTATTAGCTACACTCGGCGCACATGAAGCGCCCATGCTGGTGCCTTGCGTCTGTTTATAAAGGTTATCTTTGAATTCAAAGTAGTTGTAATATAGCACTATCTCTAGGCATTCTAAGATGAATTTGTTAGGTCTCTCTCCAGGAACTCTAGCCAGGAGGGCTGCCACTGCCTCCATGGCTAGGTCATGGGGTATGTTGGTGTAAAGAGATTCTATGTCTAGAGTCACTAAGAACTGAGTTTCTCGATTGAATGGTGTATGTTCAATGGTTGCTATCATGTGCCCTGTGTCTCTGATGTATGATTTATATAGTTTGGTAAGGGGACATAAAAATGAATCCACATATTGTGACAATGGCTCTGTACTCGAGTTAATAGACGATATAATCGGACGCATAGGAGGATCTTCTAAATTTTTATGCGTTTTTGGTACTCCATATAGGACGGGAATGACTGTATCAGTTTTATTTAGGAAATCTAGCTCTTTTGGCAAATGTAGCCCTCCAGAAAAGCAGTCGCTGTCGTTGCCTCAATTTTGTTTTTTAGATCCACTATCACTGATCTGCACGCTGGTTGATAATGCTCAGGAACTGATAGCATACTTTCCATTTTTGCATATATTTTTCGCTATCCATAACCACTATTCCTCCTGCTTTGTCACTAGGCTTAATGATAATATGTTTATTATTCTCTAGATTTTTAAGTGCCTGTGTTTCCAAGTTGGTAAGATTCGGAAGTGGTTTGCGAATATACTTGGTGATCTTTTCTAGTTCTTTTATCACTGTTTTTTCAAAAACTGCGACTTCAGGGCCTACCATTTCCAAAGTAGGAGTAAATTTAGAAGGAGGCTTGCAACCTGAAAGATTAACATCTTCTTCTGTTAGTATTTTTTCAGACATATATTTTTGTAGACGAATTTTTCGAAAAACGAAAATACGTCTTTGTTGATAGCAAAAATATCAGGGGATTTACTTGGAACGAAGGACAAACCCTTACTAAGTAGGGTAATCTCTTCTATGGTCAGTTGGTGGCAGGATAGATTGAAAATAGGGATACTATCTCCATTGGAAGAGTACTTATCTAAGACCTCCAATATTGATTGTTCCTTGTTCTCATGTATGGCTGTGGATGTACTTGCTCTGTCTGGTAAGAATTGTTTCTGTCCTGCCTTTGAAATCTCACCCGTCCCCTGCCCCTGCCTTGCTCTAAAAAAGACGACTGGCCAGATTGTTGATGATTGTAGGCTTGTCCTCTACGATTTCCTGGATTATATCCTGGTCCTTCATGCGTTGTAAGGCCATCGTAGTCTGAATCTGAGGAGTTAGTGTCTGAGAAAGTCAAGATTTTCTGTCTTTTTGGGGGTAGGTATTTGTCTGTCGTCCCTCGTAACGTTCTTCTTGATAATAATTGCTTTGGAGATAAGGATAAATTTTCTCCTGTGTAAACCAACGTATATCTTTTTTAATTTTTCAGTTTTTTTCTTAAAAGATAATCTTCAAACTCCTGTAGTTCTTGATTAATACCTAGGAGTTTGTTCTTACCTTCTTCCACACTGTTGTTACTTTTTAGTTTTTCTTCTAATTCTAGAATTTCTTTATTTAGTATCAGAATCATCTCCCTCACTGTCTCAATAATCAGGATCATCCAGTCCCTCGAGCAACGGTTGGCAATGTGTGACCATCGCTCAAGGAACTGGCGGACCTCCACAAACAGGGCAGGAATATTTCTGACCCTCAAGCCAGAAGGAATTACTCCTACCTTGAGATACTCCAACATATAATGAGCGTGAGATTCCATTCTTTTAGCTTTTTTCTTCATATTTGTCAAATTATTCCATTCACTATTATCCTTCCCTATGCTTCTATTGTCTCCAGTCGTGCCAGCTATTTGTCCGACAAGGGCTGAGAAATCATCATCAGAAAAACCAAAGGTTTTGAAACCCTCCATGGTTGGTTACAAGCAGTTCGACAGGATGAGAAAAAATAGACTATTATCACCTGCAAAGTGTGGCTAACAAATAAATTTCTATCTATGGATTAAGAGTATCCATAAAGATTCACTGTGCAGTCTAGGACCCGGATGAGAGAAGAATAAGGAAAAGTACAAGGTACTACTAACCTTCGGTAAAAACCGAGCAAGTAAAAATGGGGGAAGGAAGGCCCTCCCTAAGATACTTTTAGGTCCAAGAGGAGGGAGGAAGGAAAAACCAAAATTAGTGTATACCTCTAGACTGACCTATTTAATTTGACAAACGACCTGTCAAGGTTCAAGTTACCAAAGAAACCCCTTCTCCAGCGTGCATTTATTTAAAAACCCCATAACTAGGTAGATTTGCAAACAGCATAATAAACAGTATATCTTTTTTAGAAAAAATTCCTTTTTATTTAAATTTGAAAAATATATTCGTATCTCTAAGATTCACACAATTACATGTATATAACACATCCAATGATTTTGATTATTCTAACATTTCATCATAATACTTTTACAAACATGAATTTATCACATTAGACATCCCATATAAAAAACAACCTATGTAAAAATCTCACTAGCCTAATTCATTCAAAACCACTGACATACTATCAAACACTCTCATTCATACAAACCAACTACAACAACAATCTATAAAAAACGGAAAAAACGAATCTTTTGACCCTGTGGTGGATTATACGGTGTTTGTAAACAGATTAATGTAGTTATTTTCCAAAATACACCAATTATAGGAGATAAAATTCTCCCAGTTCTCTAATCTGAAAGTAAATTGTGGTCGTAGTTTGCGGTCTACGCGCGTTTCAGTGGAAACAACCACCTTCCTCAGGACCCAGTTTGCTTGTAGATTCAATTAAAAAATCTGGGGATGTCTGGAAATGAAGAAAAAGGGGCATTAGCTGGGAGGGGATTTTGGTAAAACTACTTTAAGATATAGACAAATTCCTGTGATTTAATCATATTCTAAGTGATTTAGACTCTTCTCTCATTTAGGTGCTACAGTGCCAGTGAGTAAAATGAAAAAGTGGGTTTGCATAATGCATGCAAAATTCAGGTTATCATGCACCAAAGGGATAGATATAACCAAGGACCCCGTGTAGAAGAGATCCCAGCTACCAAACCTGAAAGGAAAACGAATAGACATAGATACTAATTTGTCAATCCAACACCTGTGACACCGCCAGAGTATATGGTTTATTTGTAGAAACTGACAAGATTTTAGCTAACCTTGATTAGAGTTTTGTAGACAGTCCTTTATAAATGCTTGGCCTTCTATTTATTATCATACAGTGCATCATCCTGTAAATGAACAATTACAGGTTTAGTAATCCGGTCTGATGTCTAACTCATAGTATTAAGCCTAGGGTATTGTAATAAGTCAATACCTTTCAATTTCGGTCAGTGACACTATGCAGGTAATGTCCAGGCTGCGATGCAGCAAATAGATGGAAATGGACTGTGAAAGTAGCAGAAGGGAAAAGAAGATTAATTGCACAATCGCAAAAAATATATTTGACAGGAAGCTAGTATTATTATTTTGGTAGGCTATAATTACCCTTTATAGGAGAAGCCTCATTAATGGGAATAAAGTTTGCAGGAGAGAAAGAGGATCCCTCTTCACAGATCCTACAGATAAAGGTAACTGTTTCACTTGAGTCTCTTCTCAAATCGGTGTTTGTCTCTGCTGGAAAGAGAGACGATTACAAATTACTTGTTCATTATATTGGCTTAGATGCTAACAAGCACATCCTAATGATAAGGATATTACTCAAATTACAAAAGGGCCAATATTTATGCTATAAGTTAACGTCTATATGTAGTATTATACACCATATGCGCTATCTGTTAATTGTGAAAGCGAAGACCGCAAACCTTTGCGGTGACTCAAATGGGTCTCTACAAGTACCGCCCCAGTGTAAAATAGGAATTATTTGCCTATGCTGTTTGTCCTAAGGCTATACAGTCTAATAACGCGTCCATTGTTAAAATTTAAGAAGATACCAACCGTGGGTGTTGAGAAGCTGTTTAGAACACTATAGCAACTATATCATTAAAGTGCTGGCCTATTCTACTGCTCCTAAGACTATGGCTCGTGCAGTATATGCCTTGAGAGATGCTAATGGGTGTACAGTAATGTACCTCATACGAGGTTAAAGTTTGAATAAGTACAAATCTGGGCATGGCGGAGTGTTGTGCAAACTGCACTCCAGTAGCAATTTCATAGGAATACTAGCCTATTCTCATGCTCATGGAACTATAGCTCGTGCGGAGTGTGCTTTTAGATAAACGCCCGAATATCGAGATATATACTTTCGAATAGGCGCCGTGGATGTCAGAGTGCTTACTAAACGCACTCACACGGCTAGTTCCCTGTGGTCCTGGTAAACCTTACCTATGGTCAGTTCTCCCGAGGTGGACGGTCAAAGTGCCAGTGTATCCACTGCCGAAGAGAGTAAGCTAGTTGATCACGTCAGTCTTTAAAGAAAAGGGAAAATGAAAGTCACGCGATTTCAATCTCGCGATAGTTTTCATCTTGGTGGGCTGCTAGTATTGCAATTGCAGTCGCCATATTGGAATGATACCGACATAAACAGATAGTACCCAAAAAGTTCTAGTACGTAGCTGCTCATAGTAGTGATATAATTCGAAACACATTTAGGGTGGAGGCAGTTTTTTAAAAAAACCGAAAGAAATCGCGTATGAAGGAAAGTAGTGCGATTCACGGAGAAAAACTCGCGAAGGGAAAGTAAGTCTCGCGGTTTAAATCTCACGATATTTACTATAAATGGACTGCTAGACTAACAGTTGCAGTCACCATATTAAGATAATAACAGCATTTGCGGATAATACCCAAAAGGGGCAGATACAAGACTACTCTTAGTATTGATTTTCTTCGAGACACATGAAGGTAAAAACAGTTTTTAAATGAATAGGAAAATTCACATATATGGGAGAATAGCACAAGACACGAAGTAAAGCTTTTTTTGGTGACATGTAAAAATATAGTACCATCCAGCCTAACAGTTCTCTTAGGGGGCAATAGAAATACCTGCCTCAATATGTACTATGTATCCTATTCTGTGTCAGATAGTAACCATGTGGCAGAACTCGACTGTAGAAAAGGGGAATAACATTACCAAATGATATATTCAAAAGGTCCTTAATAAATGAGTCTCCTAAAGGGAGTCGAGGAAACCCAGGGGAGAGATGTCACAGTGTGGGAGCCACTAATGATGACTAAATCATACATCCAACTTTGAAATAAATCCACAATACATAAAGCAAGTTAATGCAGTGTTATTGGAAAGGACATTAAGATGGATGAAGTTTTTGTTTTCTTACAAGATCAAGAGAGTTCCTGCTGTTTCTCCTATATAGATCTATATATTATAAAAGAAGGAACAGCCCACTTATAACAGTGACAGTTAGTCTAATACTTAAACTGTAAAGACGATCCTACTGTCTCACAGATCATGTGATAATCCATGTGATTTCTTCGTTCAGACCTCTACGCACCGTATCACAGTGGAAAATCCAAAAAGTCTCTCTGTTCTTTCTCACCTTTTCTGCCTTTTGGCCATGTTTATAATTCACCTTTTCTAAAATAAGCCATTTCAAATCCTGTTCATTATGATTGTGGTCAATATAATGTTTTACCATCGGGGCTTGTGTTTTATGTGTCCTGATGGCCGATTTGTGTTCTGCTAGTCTTAAACGAAACTCCCTCCCAGTTTCTCCTATATATCCAAGGCCACAAGGACAGAGGATAAGGTAGATGATATTATAACTTCTGCAGTTTGTATGACTTTTAAGCTTTCCTGTTTTGTTGCCATATGACCACACTTCTGTGGTGAGGGCTGATGGACATGCGTGGCATGTACCACATCTGTGATTGCCCAAGATAGGTGGAAGGCCATCAATTGTACTCTGTATCCTGTTTTTAGTGGATGGTTTCATTCTGCTATGTACCAATCTATCTCTAAGATTGGAATTTCTTCTAAAGGCTACAATAGGTTTCAATAGAGCCCTGCTGTTGTCGTTGGTGTTCAAAATCTTCCAGTTTTTATGTAAAATTTGTTGTATCTTATTATTATAGCATGTGTGATTAACTACACATACTATCCTTTCCAAAGGTTGAGTTGTTTTGCCACCTATCAAACTGTCTCGGTTGTAATATTTCGCACGTTTCATGGATTGCCTAATCAAGCGTTTAGGATATCCCCTGAGTAGCAATCTCCTTTTCAATTGTTCTGCATGTAGTTGGAAATCGTGCATGTTAGTACAGTTCCGCTTGATTCTGAGGAATTCACCAAAGGGAATAGAATCTTTTTGGCAAGAGGGATGATAGCTAGTGTGTTGTAAAACTGTATTCTTGGCCGTAGGTTTTCTGTATAGGCTAACCTCTATGCCATCTTCTCCATTGAATATCCATATGTCTAGATATTCCACTTTATCTTGTGAGCATTTAGCTGTGAATTTGAGATTCCACTCATTAAGGTTTAACCATTCAATAAACTGATTAAAACTCCATTCATCTCCGGTCCAAATAAAGAAAATATCGTCAATAAATCTGTACCATGTGGTTATGTTCTCATAAAAAGGAGCTATTTCATTAAAAATATGCTTGAGTTCAAATTCTCCCATATAGGTATTAGCTACACTCGGCGCACATGAAGCGCCCATGCTGGTGCCTTGCGTCTGTTTATAAAGGTTATCTTTGAATTCAAAGTAGTTGTAATATAGCACTATCTCTAGGCATTCTAAGATGAATTTGTTAGGTCTCTCTCCAGGAACTCTAGCCAGGAGGGCTGCCACTGCCTCCATGGCTAGGTCATGGGGTATGTTGGTGTAAAGAGATTCTATGTCTAGAGTCACTAAGAACTGAGTTTCTCGATTGAATGGTGTATGTTCAATGGTTGCTATCATGTGCCCTGTGTCTCTGATGTATGATTTATATAGTTTGGTAAGGGGACATAAAAATGAATCCACATATTGTGACAATGGCTCTGTACTCGAGTTAATAGACGATATAATCGGACGCATAGGAGGATCTTCTAAATTTTTATGCGTTTTTGGTACTCCATATAGGACGGGAATGACTGTATCAGTTTTATTTAGGAAATCTAGCTCTTTTTGGCAAATGTAGCCCTCCAGAAAAGCAGTCGCTGTCGTTGCCTCAATTTTGTTTTTTAGATCCACTATCACTGATCTGCACGCTGGTTGATAATGCTCAGGAACTGATAGCATACTTTCCATTTTTTGCATATATTTTTCGCTATCCATAACCACTATTCCTCCTGCTTTGTCACTAGGCTTAATGATAATATGTTTATTATTCTCTAGATTTTTAAGTGCCTGTGTTTCCAAGTTGGTAAGATTCGGAAGTGGTTTGCGAATATACTTGGTGATCTTTTCTAGTTCTTTTATCACTGTTTTTCAAAAACTGCGACTTCAGGGCCTACCATTTCCAAAGTAGGAGTAAATTTAGAAGGAGGCTTGCAACCTGAAAGATTAACATCTTCTTCTGTTAGTATTTTTTCAGACATATATTTTTGTAGACGAATTTTTCGAAAAACGAAAATACGTCTTTGTTGATAGCAAAAATATCAGGGGATTTACTTGGAACGAAGGACAAACCCTTACTAAGTAGGGTAATCTCTTCTATGGTCAGTTGGTGGCAGGATAGATTGAAAATAGGGATACTATCTCCATTGGAAGAGTACTTATCTAAGACCTCCAATATTGATTGTTCCTTGTTCTCATGTATGGCTGTGGATGTACTTGCTCTGTCTGGTAAGAATTGTTTCTGTCCTGCCTTTGAAATCTCACCAGTCCCCTGCCCCTGCCTTGCTCTAAAAAAGACGACTGGCCAGATTGTTGATGATTGTAGGCTTGTCCTCTACGATTTCCTGGATTATATCCTGGTCCTTCATGCGTTGTAAGGCCATCGTAGTCTGAATCTGAGGAGTTAGTGTCTGAGAAAGTCAAGATTTTCTGTCTTTTTTGGGGGTAGGTATTTGTCTGTCGTCCCTCGTAACGTTCTTCTTGATAATAATTGCTTTGGAGATAAGGATAAATTTTCTCCTGTGTAAACCAACGTATATCTTTTTTTAATTTTTCAGTTTTTTTCTTAAAAGATAATCTTCAAACTCCTGTAGTTCTTGATTAATACCTAGGAGTTTGTTCTTACCTTCTTCCACACTGTTGTTACTTTTTAGTTTTTCTTCTAATTCTAGAATTTCTTTATTTAGTATCAGAATCATCTCCCTCACTGTCTCAATAATCAGGATCATCCAGTCCCTCGAGCAACGGTTGGCAATGTGTGACCATCGCTCAAGGAACTGGCGGACCTCCACAAACAGGGCAGGAATATTTCTGACCCTCAAGCCAGAAGGAATTACTCCTACCTTGAGATACTCCAACATATAATGAGCGTGAGATTCCATTCTTTTAGCTTTTTTCTTCATATTTGTCAAATTATTCCATTCACTATTATCCTTCCCTATGCTTCTATTGTCTCCAGTCGTGCCAGCTATTTGTCCGACAAGGGCTGAGAAATCATCATCAGAAAAACCAAAGGTTTTGAAACCCTCCATGGTTGGTTACAAGCAGTTCGACAGGATGAGAAAAAATAGACTATTATCACCTGCAAAGTGTGGCTAACAAATAAATTTCTATCTATGGATTAAGAGTATCCATAAAGATTCACTGTGCAGTCTAGGACCCGGATGAGAGAAGAATAAGGAAAAGTACAAGGTACTACTAACCTTCGGTAAAAACCGAGCAAGTAAAAATGGGGGAAGGAAGGCCCTCCCTAAGATACTTTTAGGTCCAAGAGGAGGGAGGAAGGAAAAACCAAAATTAGTGTATACCTCTAGACTGACCTATTTAATTTGACAAACGACCTGTCAAGGTTCAAGTTACCAAAGAAACCCCTTCTCCAGCGTGCATTTATTTAAAAACCCCATAACTAGGTAGATTTGCAAACAGCATAATAAACAGTATATCTTTTTTAGAAAAAATTCCTTTTATTTAAATTTGAAAAATATATTCGTATCTCTAAGATTCACACAATTACATGTATATAACACATCCAATGATTTTGATTATTCTAACATTTCATCATAATACTTTTACAAACATGAATTTATCACATTAGACATCCCATATAAAAAACAACCTATGTAAAAATCTCACTAGCCTAATTCATTCAAAACCACTGACATACTATCAAACACTCTCATTCATACAAACCAACTACAACAACAATCTATAAAAAACGGAAAAACGAATCTTTTGACCCTGTGGTGGATTATACGGTGTTTGTAAACAGATTAATGTAGTTATTTTCCAAAATACACCAATTATAGGAGATAAAATTCTCCCAGTTCTCTAATCTGAAAGTAAATTGTGGTCGTAGTTTGCGGTCTACGCGCGTTTCAGTGGAAACAACCACCTTCCTCAGGACCCAGTTTGCTTGTAGATTCAATTAAAAAATCTGGGGATGTCTGGAAATGAAGAAAAAGGGGCATTAGCTGGGAGGGGATTTTGGTAAAACTACTTTAAGATATAGACAAATTCCTGTGATTTAATCATATTCTAAGTGATTTAGACTCTTCTCTCATTTAGGTGCTACAGTGCCAGTGAGTAAAATGAAAAAGTGGGTTTGCATAATGCATGCAAAATTCAGGTTATCATGCACCAAAGGGATAGATATAACCAAGGACCCCGTGTAGAAGAGATCCCAGCTACCAAACCTGAAAGGAAAACGAATAGACATAGATACTAATTTGTCAATCCAACACCTGTGACACCGCCAGAGTATATGGTTTATTTGTAGAAACTGACAAGATTTTAGCTAACCTTGATTAGAGTTTTGTAGACAGTCCTTTATAAATGCTTGGCCTTCTATTTATTATCATACAGTGCATCATCCTGTAAATGAACAATTACAGGTTTAGTAATCCGGTCTGATGTCTAACTCATAGTATTAAGCCTAGGGTATTGTAATAAGTCAATACCTTTCAATTTCGGTCAGTGACACTATGCAGGTAATGTCCAGGCTGCGATGCAGCAAATAGATGGAAATGGACTGTGAAAGTAGCAGAAGGGAAAAGAAGATTAATTGCACAATCGCAAAAAATATATTTGACAGGAAGCTAGTATTATTATTTTGGTAGGCTATAATTACCCTTTATAGGAGAAGCCTCATTAATGGGAATAAAGTTTGCAGGAGAGAAAGAGGATCCCTCTTCACAGATCCTACAGATAAAGGTAACTGTTTCACTTGAGTCTCTTCTCAAATCGGTGTTTGTCTCTGCTGGAAAGAGAGACGATTACAAATTACTTGTTCATTATATTGGCTTAGATGCTAACAAGCACATCCTAATGATAAGGATATTACTCAAATTACAAAAGGGCCAATATTTATGCTATAAGTTAACGTCTATATGTAGTATTATACACCATATGCGCTATCTGTTAATTGTGAAAGCGAAGACCGCAAACCTTTGCGGTGACTCAAATGGGTCTCTACAAGTACCGCCCCCAGTGTAAAATAGGAATTATTTGCCTATGCTGTTTGTCCTAAGGCTATACAGTCTAATAACGCGTCCATTGTTAAAATTTAAGAAGATACCAACCGTGGGTGTTGAGAAGCTGTTTAGAACACTATAGCAACTATATCATTAAAGTGCTGGCCTATTCTACTGCTCCTAAGACTATGGCTCGTGCAGTATATGCCTTGAGAGATGCTAATGGGTGTACAGTAATGTACCTCATACGAGGTTAAAGTTTGAATAAGTACAAATCTGGGCATGGCGGAGTGTTGTGCAAACTGCACTCCAGTAGCAATTTCATAGGAATACTAGCCTATTCTCATGCTCATGGAACTATAGCTCGTGCGGAGTGTGCTTTTAGATAAACGCCCCGAATATCGAGATATATACTTTCGAATAGGCGCCGTGGATGTCAGAGTGCTTACTAAACGCACTCACACGGCTAGTTCCCTGTGGTCCTGGTAAACCTTACCTATGGTCAGTTCTCCCGAGGTGGACGGTCAAAGTGCCAGTGTATCCACTGCCGAAGAGAGTAAGCTAGTTGATCACGTCAGTCTTTAAAGAAAAGGGAAAATGAAAGTCACGCGATTTCAATCTCGCGATAGTTTTCATCTTGGTGGGCTGCTAGTATTGCAATTGCAGTCGCCATATTGGAATGATACCGACATAAACAGATAGTACCCAAAAAGTTCTAGTACGTAGCTGCTCATAGTAGTGATATAATTCGAAACACATTTAGGGTGGAGGCAGTTTTTAAAAACCGAAAGAAATCGCGTATGAAGGAAAGTAGTGCGATTCACGGAGAAAAACTCGCGAAGGGAAAGTAAGTCTCGCGGTTTAAATCTCACGATATTTACTATAAATGGACTGCTAGACTAACAGTTGCAGTCACCATATTAAGATAATAACAGCATTTGCGGATAATACCCAAAAGGGGCAGATACAAGACTACTCTTAGTATTGATTTTCTTCGAGACACATGAAGGTAAAAACAGTTTTTAAATGAATAGGAAAATTCACATATATGGGAGAATAGCACAAGACACGAAGTAAAGCTTTTTTTGGTGACATGTAAAAATATAGTACCATCCAGCCTAACAGTTCTCTTAGGGGGCAATAGAAATACCTGCCTCAATATGTACTATGTATCCTATTCTGTGTCAGATAGTAACCATGTGGCAGAACTCGACTGTAGAAAAGGGGAATAACATTACCAAATGATATATTCAAAAGGTCCTTAATAAATGAGTCTCCTAAAGGGAGTCGAGGAAACCCAGGGGAGAGATGTCACAGTGTGGGAGCCACTAATGATGACTAAATCATACATCCAACTTTGAAATAAATCCACAATACATAAAGCAAGTTAATGCAGTGTTATTGGAAAGGACATTAAGATGGATGAAGTTTTTGTTTTCTTACAAGATCAAGAGAGTTCCTGCTGTTTCTCCTATATAGATCTATATATTATAAAAGAAGGAACAGCCCACTTATAACAGTGACAGTTAGTCTAATACTTAAACTGTAAAGACGATCCTACTGTCTCACAGATCATGTGATAATCCATGTGATTTCTTCGTTCAGACCTCTACGCACCGTATCACAGTGGAAAATCCAAAAAGTCTCTCTGTTCTTTCTCACCTTTTCTGCCTTTTGGCCATGTTTATAATTCACCTTTTCTAAAATAAGCCATTTCAAATCCTGTTCATTATGATTGTGGTCAATATAATGTTTTACCATCGGGGCTTGTGTTTTATGTGTCCTGATGGCCGATTTGTGTTCTGCTAGTCTTAAACGAAACTCCCTCCCAGTTTCTCCTATATATCCAAGGCCACAAGGACAGAGGATAAGGTAGATGATATTATAACTTCTGCAGTTTGTATGACTTTTAAGCTTTCCTGTTTTGTTGCCATATGACCACACTTCTGTGGTGAGGGCTGATGGACATGCGTGGCATGTACCACATCTGTGATTGCCCAAGATAGGTGGAAGGCCATCAATTGTACTCTGTATCCTGTTTTTAGTGGATGGTTTCATTCTGCTATGTACCAATCTATCTCTAAGATTGGAATTTCTTCTAAAGGCTACAATAGGTTTCAATAGAGCCCTGCTGTTGTCGTTGGTGTTCAAAATCTTCCAGTTTTTATGTAAAATTTGTTGTATCTTATTATTATAGCATGTGTGATTAACTACACATACTATCCTTTCCAAAGGTTGAGTTGTTTTGCCACCTATCAAACTGTCTCGGTTGTAATATTTCGCACGTTTCATGGATTGCCTAATCAAGCGTTTAGGATATCCCCTGAGTAGCAATCTCCTTTTCAATTGTTCTGCATGTAGTTGGAAATCGTGCATGTTAGTACAGTTCCGCTTGATTCTGAGGAATTCACCAAAGGGAATAGAATCTTTTTGGCAAGAGGGATGATAGCTAGTGTGTTGTAAAACTGTATTCTTGGCCGTAGGTTTTCTGTATAGGCTAACCTCTATGCCATCTTCTCCATTGAATATCCATATGTCTAGATATTCCACTTTATCTTGTGAGCATTTAGCTGTGAATTTGAGATTCCACTCATTAAGGTTTAACCATTCAATAAACTGATTAAAACTCCATTCATCTCCGGTCCAAATAAAGAAAATATCGTCAATAAATCTGTACCATGTGGTTATGTTCTCATAAAAAGGAGCTATTTCATTAAAAATATGCTTGAGTTCAAATTCTCCCATATAGGTATTAGCTACACTCGGCGCACATGAAGCGCCCATGCTGGTGCCTTGCGTCTGTTTATAAAGGTTATCTTTGAATTCAAAGTAGTTGTAATATAGCACTATCTCTAGGCATTCTAAGATGAATTTGTTAGGTCTCTCTCCAGGAACTCTAGCCAGGAGGGCTGCCACTGCCTCCATGGCTAGGTCATGGGGTATGTTGGTGTAAAGAGATTCTATGTCTAGAGTCACTAAGAACTGAGTTTCTCGATTGAATGGTGTATGTTCAATGGTTGCTATCATGTGCCCTGTGTCTCTGATGTATGATTTATATAGTTTGGTAAGGGGACATAAAAATGAATCCACATATTGTGACAATGGCTCTGTACTCGAGTTAATAGACGATATAATCGGACGCATAGGAGGATCTTCTAAATTTTTATGCGTTTTTGGTACTCCATATAGGACGGGAATGACTGTATCAGTTTTATTTAGGAAATCTAGCTCTTTTTGGCAAATGTAGCCCTCCAGAAAAGCAGTCGCTGTCGTTGCCTCAATTTTGTTTTTTAGATCCACTATCACTGATCTGCACGCTGGTTGATAATGCTCAGGAACTGATAGCATACTTTCCATTTTTTGCATATATTTTTCGCTATCCATAACCACTATTCCTCCTGCTTTGTCACTAGGCTTAATGATAATATGTTTATTATTCTCTAGATTTTTAAGTGCCTGTGTTTCCAAGTTGGTAAGATTCGGAAGTGGTTTGCGAATATACTTGGTGATCTTTTCTAGTTCTTTTATCACTGTTTTTCAAAAACTGCGACTTCAGGGCCTACCATTTCCAAAGTAGGAGTAAATTTAGAAGGAGGCTTGCAACCTGAAAGATTAACATCTTCTTCTGTTAGTATTTTTTCAGACATATATTTTTGTAGACGAATTTTTCGAAAAACGAAAATACGTCTTTGTTGATAGCAAAAATATCAGGGGATTTACTTGGAACGAAGGACAAACCCTTACTAAGTAGGGTAATCTCTTCTATGGTCAGTTGGTGGCAGGATAGATTGAAAATAGGGATACTATCTCCATTGGAAGAGTACTTATCCAAGACCTCCAATATTGATTGTTCCTTGTTCTCATGTATGGCTGTGGATGTACTTGCTCTGTCTGGTAAGAATTGTTTCTGTCCTGCCTTTGAAATCTCACCCGTCCCCTGCCCCTGCCTTGCTCTAAAAAAGACGACTGGCCAGATTGTTGATGATTGTAGGCTTGTCCTCTACGATTTCCTGGATTATATCCTGGTCCTTCATGCGTTGTAAGGCCATCGTAGTCTGAATCTGAGGAGTTAGTGTCTGAGAAAGTCAAGATTTTCTGTCTTTTTGGGGGTAGGTATTTGTCTGTCGTCCCTCGTAACGTTCTTCTTGATAATAATTGCTTTGGAGATAAGGATAAATTTTCTCCTGTGTAAACCAACGTATATCTTTTTTAATTTTTCAGTTTTTTTCTTAAAAGATAATCTTCAAACTCCTGTAGTTCTTGATTAATACCTAGGAGTTTGTTCTTACCTTCTTCCACACTGTTGTTACTTTTTAGTTTTTCTTCTAATTCTAGAATTTCTTTATTTAGTATCAGAATCATCTCCCTCACTGTCTCAATAATCAGGATCATCCAGTCCCTCGAGCAACGGTTGGCAATGTGTGACCATCGCTCAAGGAACTGGCGGACCTCCACAAACAGGGCAGGAATATTTCTGACCCTCAAGCCAGAAGGAATTACTCCTACCTTGAGATACTCCAACATATAATGAGCGTGAGATTCCATTCTTTTAGCTTTTTTCTTCATATTTGTCAAATTATTCCATTCACTATTATCCTTCCCTATGCTTCTATTGTCTCCAGTCGTGCCAGCTATTTGTCCGACAAGGGCTGAGAAATCATCATCAGAAAAACCAAAGGTTTTGAAACCCTCCATGGTTGGTTACAAGCAGTTCGACAGGATGAGAAAAAATAGACTATTATCACCTGCAAAGTGTGGCTAACAAATAAATTTCTATCTATGGATTAAGAGTATCCATAAAGATTCACTGTGCAGTCTAGGACCCGGATGAGAGAAGAATAAGGAAAAGTACAAGGTACTACTAACCTTCGGTAAAAACCGAGCAAGTAAAAATGGGGGAAGGAAGGCCCTCCCTAAGATACTTTTAGGTCCAAGAGGAGGGAGGAAGGAAAAACCAAAATTAGTGTATACCTCTAGACTGACCTATTTAATTTGACAAACGACCTGTCAAGGTTCAAGTTACCAAAGAAACCCCTTCTCCAGCGTGCATTTATTTAAAAACCCCATAACTAGGTAGATTTGCAAACAGCATAATAAACAGTATATCTTTTTTAGAAAAAATTCCTTTTTATTTAAATTTGAAAAATATATTCGTATCTCTAAGATTCACACAATTACATGTATATAACACATCCAATGATTTTGATTATTCTAACATTTCATCATAATACTTTTACAAACATGAATTTATCACATTAGACATCCCATATAAAAAACAACCTATGTAAAAATCTCACTAGCCTAATTCATTCAAAACCACTGACATACTATCAAACACTCTCATTCATACAAACCAACTACAACAACAATCTATAAAAAACGGAAAAAACGAATCTTTTGACCCTGTGGTGGATTATACGGTGTTTGTAAACAGATTAATGTAGTTATTTTCCAAAATACACCAATTATAGGAGATAAAATTCTCCCAGTTCTCTAATCTGAAAGTAAATTGTGGTCGTAGTTTGCGGTCTACGCGCGTTTCAGTGGAAACAACCACCTTCCTCAGGACCCAGTTTGCTTGTAGATTCAATTAAAAAATCTGGGGATGTCTGGAAATGAAGAAAAAGGGGCATTAGCTGGGAGGGGGTTTTGGTAAAACTACTTTAAGATATAGACAAATTCCTGTGATTTAATCATATTCTAAGTGATTTAGACTCTTCTCTCATTTAGGTGCTACAGTGCCAGTGAGTAAAATGAAAAGTGGGTTTGCATAATGCATGCAAAATTCAGGTTATCATGCACCAAAGGGATAGATATAACCAAGGACCCCGTGTAGAAGAGATCCCAGCTACCAAACCTGAAAGGAAAACGAATAGACATAGATACTAATTTGTCAATCCAACACCTGTGACACCGCCAGAGTATATGGTTTATTTGTAGAAACTGACAAGATTTTAGCTAACCTTGATTAGAGTTTTGTAGACAGTCCTTTATAAATGCTTGGCCTTCTATTTATTATCATACAGTGCATCATCCTGTAAATGAACAATTACAGGTTTAGTAATCCGGTCTGATGTCTAACTCATAGTATTAAGCCTAGGGTATTGTAATAAGTCAATACCTTTCAATTTCGGTCAGTGACACTATGCAGGTAATGTCCAGGCTGCGATGCAGCAAATAGATGGAAATGGACTGTGAAAGTAGCAGAAGGGAAAAGAAGATTAATTGCACAATCGCAAAAAATATATTTGACAGGAAGCTAGTATTATTATTTTGGTAGGCTATAATTACCCTTTATATAAAAGTATATATCTCGATATTCGGGGCGTTTATCTAAAAGCACACTCCGCACGAGCTATAGTTCCATGAGCATGAGAATAGGCTAGTATTCCTATGAAATTGCTACTGGAGTGCAGTTTGCACAACACTCCGCCATGCCCAGATTTGTACTTATTCAAACTTTAACCTCGTATGAGGTACATTACTGTACACCCATTAGCATCTCTCAAGGCATATACTGCACGAGCCATAGTCTTAGGAGCAGTAGAATAGGCCAGCACTTTAATGATATAGTTGCTATAGTGTTCTAAACAGCTTCTCAACACCCACGGTTGGTATCTTCTTAAATTTTAACAATGGACGCGTTATTAGACTGTATAGCCTTAGGACAAACAGCATAGGCAAATAATTCCTATTTTACACTGGGGGCGGTACTTGTAGAGACCCATTTGAGTCACCGCAAAGGTTTGCGGTCTTCGCTTTCACAATTAACAGATAGCGCATATGGTGTATAATACTACATATAGACGTTAACTTATAGCATAAATATTGGCCCTTTTGTAATTTGAGTAATATCCTTATCATTAGGATGTGCTTGTTAGCATCTAAGCCAATATAATGAACAAGTAATTTGTAATCGTCTCTCTTTCCAGCAGAGACAAACACCGATTTGAGAAGAGACTCAAGTGAAACAGTTACCTTTATCTGTAGGATCTGTGAAGAGGGATCCTCTTTCTCTCCTGCAAACTTTATTCCCATTAATGAGGCTTCTCCTATAAAGGGTAATTATAGCCTACCAAAATAATAATACTAGCTTCCTGTCAAATATATTTTTTGCGATTGTGCAATTAATCTTCTTTTCCCTTCTGCTACTTTCACAGTCCATTTCCATCTATTTGCTGCATCGCAGCCTGGACATTACCTGCATAGTGTCACTGACCGAAATTGAAAGGTATTGACTTATTACAATACCCTAGGCTTAATACTATGAGTTAGACATCAGACCGGATTACTAAACCTGTAATTGTTCATTTACAGGATGATGCACTGTATGATAATAAATAGAAGGCCAAGCATTTATAAAGGACTGTCTACAAAACTCTAATCAAGGTTAGCTAAAATCTTGTCAGTTTCTACAAATAAACCATATACTCTGGCGGTGTCACAGGTGTTGGATTGACAAATTAGTATCTATGTCTATTCGTTTTCCTTTCAGGTTTGGTAGCTGGGATCTCTTCTACACGGGGTCCTTGGTTATATCTATCCCTTTGGTGCATGATAACCTGAATTTTGCATGCATTATGCAAACCCACTTTTTCATTTTACTCACTGGCACTGTAGCACCTAAATGAGAGAAGAGTCTAAATCACTTAGAATATGATTAAATCACAGGAATTTGTCTATATCTTAAAGTAGTTTTACCAAAACCCCTCCCAGCTAATGCCCCTTTTTCTTCATTTCCAGACATCCCCAGATTTTTTAATTGAATCTACAAGCAAACTGGGTCCTGAGGAAGGTGGTTGTTTCCACTGAAACGCGCGTAGACCGCAAACTACGACCACAATTTACTTTCAGATTAGAGAACTGGGAGAATTTTATCTCCTATAATTGGTGTATTTTGGAAAATAACTACATTAATCTGTTTACAAACACCGTATAATCCACCACAGGGTCAAAAGATTCGTTTTTTCCGTTTTTTATAGATTGTTGTTGTAGTTGGTTTGTATGAATGAGAGTGTTTGATAGTATGTCAGTGGTTTTGAATGAATTAGGCTAGTGAGATTTTTACATAGGTTGTTTTTTATATGGGATGTCTAATGTGATAAATTCATGTTTGTAAAAGTATTATGATGAAATGTTAGAATAATCAAAATCATTGGATGTGTTATATACATGTAATTGTGTGAATCTTAGAGATACGAATATATTTTTCAAATTTAAATAAAAAGGAATTTTTTCTAAAAAAGATATACTGTTTATTATGCTGTTTGCAAATCTACCTAGTTATGGGGTTTTTAAATAAATGCACGCTGGAGAAGGGGTTTCTTTGGTAACTTGAACCTTGACAGGTCGTTTGTCAAATTAAATAGGTCAGTCTAGAGGTATACACTAATTTTGGTTTTTCCTTCCTCCCTCCTCTTGGACCTAAAAGTATCTTAGGGAGGGCCTTCCTTCCCCCATTTTTACTTGCTCGGTTTTTACCGAAGGTTAGTAGTACCTTGTACTTTTCCTTATTCTTCTCTCATCCGGGTCCTAGACTGCACAGTGAATCTTTATGGATACTCTTAATCCATAGATAGAAATTTATTTGTTAGCCACACTTTGCAGGTGATAATAGTCTATTTTTTCTCATCCTGTCGAACTGCTTGTAACCAACCATGGAGGGTTTCAAAACCTTTGGTTTTTCTGATGATGATTTCTCAGCCCTTGTCGGACAAATAGCTGGCACGACTGGAGACAATAGAAGCATAGGGAAGGATAATAGTGAATGGAATAATTTGACAAATATGAAGAAAAAAGCTAAAAGAATGGAATCTCACGCTCATTATATGTTGGAGTATCTCAAGGTAGGAGTAATTCCTTCTGGCTTGAGGGTCAGAAATATTCCTGCCCTGTTTGTGGAGGTCCGCCAGTTCCTTGAGCGATGGTCACACATTGCCAACCGTTGCTCGAGGGACTGGATGATCCTGATTATTGAGACAGTGAGGGAGATGATTCTGATACTAAATAAAGAAATTCTAGAATTAGAAGAAAAACTAAAAAGTAACAACAGTGTGGAAGAAGGTAAGAACAAACTCCTAGGTATTAATCAAGAACTACAGGAGTTTGAAGATTATCTTTTAAGAAAAAAACTGAAAAATTAAAAAAGATATACGTTGGTTTACACAGGAGAAAATTTATCCTTATCTCCAAAGCAATTATTATCAAGAAGAACGTTACGAGGACGACAGACAAATACCTACCCCCAAAAAGACAGAAAATCTTGACTTTCTCAGACACTAACTCCTCAGATTCAGACTACGATGGCCTTACAACGCATGAAGGACCAGGATATAATCCAGGAAATCGTAGAGGACAAGCCTACAATCATCAACAATCTGGCCAGTCGTCTTTTTAGAGCAAGGCAGGGGCAGGGGACTGGTGAGATTTCAAAGGCAGGACAGAAACAATTCTTACCAGACAGAGCAAGTACATCCACAGCCATACATGAGAACAAGGAACAATCAATATTGGAGGTCTTAGATAAGTACTCTTCCAATGGAGATAGTATCCCTATTTTCAATCTATCCTGCCACCAACTGACCATAGAAGAGATTACCCTACTTAGTAAGGGTTTGTCCTTCGTTCCAAGTAAATCCCCTGATATTTTTGCTATCAACAAAGACGTATTTTCGTTTTTCGAAAAATTCGTCTACAAAAATATATGTCTGAAAAAATACTAACAGAAGAAGATGTTAATCTTTCAGGTTGCAAGCCTCCTTCTAAATTTACTCCTACTTTGGAAATGGTAGGCCCTGAAGTCGCAGTTTTTGAAAAACAGTGATAAAAGAACTAGAAAAGATCACTAAGTATATTCGCAAACCACTTCCGAATCTTACCAACTTGGAAACACAGGCACTTAAAAATCTAGAGAATAATAAACATATTATCATTAAGCCTAGTGACAAAGCAGGAGGAATAGTGGTTATGGATAGCGAAAAATATATGCAAAAATGGAAAGTATGCTATCAGTTCCTGAGCATTATCAACCAGCGTGCAGATCAGTGATAGTGGATCTAAAAAACAAAATTGAGGCAACGACAGCGACTGCTTTTCTGGAGGGCTACATTTGCCAAAAGAGCTAGATTTCCTAAATAAAACTGATACAGTCATTCCCGTCCTATATGGAGTACCAAAAACGCATAAAAATTTAGAAGATCCTCCTATGCGTCCGATTATATCGTCTATTAACTCGAGTACAGAGCCATTGTCACAATATGTGGATTCATTTTTATGTCCCCTTACCAAACTATATAAATCATACATCAGAGACACAGGGCACATGATAGCAACCATTGAACATACACCATTCAATCGAGAAACTCAGTTCTTAGTGACTCTAGACATAGAATCTCTTTACACCAACATACCCCATGACCTAGCCATGGAGGCAGTGGCAGCCCTCCTGGCTAGAGTTCCTGGAGAGAGACCTAACAAATTCATCTTAGAATGCCTAGAGATAGTGCTATATTACAACTACTTTGAATTCAAAGATAACCTTTATAAACAGACGCAAGGCACCAGCATGGGCGCTTCATGTGCGCCGAGTGTAGCTAATACCTATATGGGAGAATTTGAACTCAAGCATATTTTTAATGAAATAGCTCCTTTTATGAGAACATAACCACATGGTACAGATTTATTGACGATATTTTCTTTATTTGGACCGGAGATGAATGGAGTTTTAATCAGTTTATTGAATGGTTAAACCTTAATGAGTGGAATCTCAAATTCACAGCTAAATGCTCACAAGATAAAGTGGAATATCTAGACATATGGATATTCAATGGAGAAGATGGCATAGAGGTTAGCCTATACAGAAAACCTACGGCCAAGAATACAGTTTTACAACACACTAGCTATCATCCCTCTTGCCAAAAAGATTCTATTCCCTTTGGTGAATTCCTCAGAATCAAGCGGAACTGTACTAACATGCACGATTTCCAACTACATGCAGAACAATTGAAAAGGAGATTGCTACTCAGGGGATATCCTAAACGCTTGATTAGGCAATCCATGAAACGTGCGAAATATTACAACCGAGACAGTTTGATAGGTGGCAAAACAACTCAACCTTTGGAAAGGATAGTATGTGTAGTTAATCACACATGCTATAATAATAAGATACAACAAATTTTACATAAAAACTGGAAGATTTTGAACACCAACGACAACAGCAGGGCTCTATTGAAACCTATTGTAGCCTTTAGAAGAAATTCCAATCTTAGAGATAGATTGGTACATAGCAGAATGAAACCATCCACTAAAAACAGGATACAGAGTACAATTGATGGCCTTCCACCTATCTTGGGCAATCACAGATGTGGTACATGCCACGCATGTCCATCAGCCCTCACCACAGAAGTGTGGTCATATGGCAACAAAACAGGAAAGCTTAAAAGTCATACAAACTGCAGAAGTTATAATATCATCTACCTTATCCTCTGTCCTTGTGGCCTTGGATATATAGGAGAAACTGGGAGGGAGTTTCGTTTAAGACTAGCAGAACACAAATCGGCCATCAGGACACATAAAACACAAGCCCCGATGGTAAAACATTATATTGACCACAATCATAATGAACAGGATTTGAAATGGCTTATTTTAGAAAAGGTGAATTATAAACATGGCCAAAAGGCAGAAAAGGTGAGAAAGAACAGAGAGACTTTTTGGATTTTCCACTGTGATACGGTGCGTAGAGGTCTGAACGAAGAAATCACATGGATTATCACATGATCTGTGAGACAGTAGGATCGTCTTTACAGTTTAAGTATTAGACTAACTGTCACTGTTATAAGTGGGCTGTTCCTTCTTTTATAATATATAGATCTATATAGGAGAAACAGCAGGAACTCTCTTGATCTTGTAAGAAAACAAAAACTTCATCCATCTTAATGTCCTTTCCAATAACACTGCATTAACTTGCTTTATGTATTGTGGATTTATTTCAAAGTTGGATGTATGATTTAGTCATCATTAGTGGCTCCCACACTGTGACATCTCTCCCCTGGGTTTCCTCGACTCCTTTAGGAGACTCATTTATTAAGGACCTTTTGAATATATCATTTGGTAATGTTATTCCCTTTTCTACAGTCGAGTTCTGCCACATGGTTACTATCTGACACAGAATAGGATACATAGTACATATTGAGGCAGGTATTTCTATTGCCCCCTAAGAGAACTGTTAGGCTGGATGGTACTATATTTTTACATGTCACCAAAAAAGCTTTACTTCGTGTCTTGTGCTATTCTCCCATATATGTGAATTTTCCTATTCATTTAAAAACTGTTTTTACCTTCATGTGTCTCGAAGAAAATCAATACTAAGAGTAGTCTTGTATCTGCCCCTTTTGGGTATTATCCGCAAATGCTGTTATTATCTTAATATGGTGACTGCAACTGTTAGTCTAGCAGTCCATTTATAGTAAATATCGTGAGATTTAAACCGCGAGACTTACTTTCCCTTCGCGAGTTTTTCTCCGTGAATCGCACTACTTTCCTTCATACGCGATTTCTTTCGTTTTTTTTTAAAAACTGCCTCCACCCTAAATGTGTTTCGAATTAAATCACTACTATGAGCAGCTACGTACTAGAACTTTTTGGGTACTATCTGTTTATGTCGGTATCATTCCAATATGGCGACTGCAATTGCAATACTAGCAGCCCACCAAGATGAAAACTATCGCGAGATTGAAATCGCGAGACTTTCATTTTCCCTTTTCTTTAAAGACTGACGTGATCAACTAGCTTACTCTCTTCGGCAGTGGATACACTGGCACTTTGACCGTCCACCTCGGGAGAACTGACCATAGGTAAGGTTTACCAGGACCACAGGGAACTAGCCGTGTGAGTGCGTTTAGTAAGCACTCTGACATCCACGGCGCCTATTCGAAAGTATATATCTCGATATTCGGGCGTTTATCTAAAAGCACACTCCGCACGAGCTATAGTTCCATGAGCATGAGAATAGGCTAGTATTCCTATGAAATTGCTACTGGAGTGCAGTTTGCACAACACTCCGCCATGCCCAGATTTGTACTTATTCAAACTTTAACCTCGTATGAGGTACATTACTGTACACCCATTAGCATCTCTCAAGGCATATACTGCACGAGCCATAGTCTTAGGAGCAGTAGAATAGGCCAGCACTTTAATGATATAGTTGCTATAGTGTTCTAAACAGCTTCTCAACACCCACGGTTGGTATCTTCTTAAATTTTAACAATGGACGCGTTATTAGACTGTATAGCCTTAGGACAAACAGCATAGGCAAATAATTCCTATTTTACACTGGGGGCGGTACTTGTAGAGACCCATTTGAGTCACCGCAAAGGTTTGCGGTCTTCGCTTTCACAATTAACAGATAGCGCATATGGTGTATAATACTACATATAGACGTTAACTTATAGCATAAATATTGGCCCTTTTGTAATTTGAGTAATATCCTTATCATTAGGATGTGCTTGTTAGCATCTAAGCCAATATAATGAACAAGTAATTTGTAATCGTCTCTCTTTCCAGCAGAGACAAACACCGATTTGAGAAGAGACTCAAGTGAAACAGTTACCTTTATCTGTAGGATCTGTGAAGAGGGATCCTCTTTCTCTCCTGCAAACTTTATTCCCATTAATGAGGCTTCTCCCATAAAGGGTAATTATAGCCTACCAAAATAATAATACTAGCTTCCTGTCAAATATATTTTTGCGATTGTGCAATTAATCTTCTTTTCCCTTCTGCTACTTTCACAGTCCATTTCCATCTATTTGCTGCATCGCAGCCTGGACATTACCTGCATAGTGTCACTGACCGAAATTGAAAGGTATTGACTTATTACAATACCCTAGGCTTAATACTATGAGTTAGACATCAGACCGGATTACTAAACCTGTAATTGTTCATTTACAGGATGATGCACTGTATGATAATAAATAGAAGGCCAAGCATTTATAAAGGACTGTCTACAAAACTCTAATCAAGGTTAGCTAAAATCTTGTCAGTTTCTACAAATAAACCATATACTCTGGCGGTGTCACAGGTGTTGGATTGACAAATTAGTATCTATGTCTATTCGTTTTCCTTTCAGGTTTGGTAGCTGGGATCTCTTCTACACGGGGTCCTTGGTTATATCTATCCCTTTGGTGCATGATAACCTGAATTTTGCATGCATTATGCAAACCCACTTTTTCATTTTACTCACTGGCACTGTAGCACCTAAATGAGAGAAGAGTCTAAATCACTTAGAATATGATTAAATCACAGGAATTTGTCTATATCTTAAAGTAGTTTTACCAAAACCCCTCCCAGCTAATGCCCCTTTTTCTTCATTTCCAGACATCCCCAGATTTTTTAATTGAATCTACAAGCAAACTGGGTCCTGAGGAAGGTGGTTGTTTCCACTGAAACGCGCGTAGACCGCAAACTACGACCACAATTTACTTTCAGATTAGAGAACTGGGAGAATTTTATCTCCTATAATTGGTGTATTTTGGAAAATAACTACATTAATCTGTTTACAAACACCGTATAATCCACCACAGGGTCAAAAGATTCGTTTTTTCCGTTTTTTATAGATTGTTGTTGTAGTTGGTTTGTATGAATGAGAGTGTTTGATAGTATGTCAGTGGTTTTGAATGAATTAGGCTAGTGAGATTTTTACATAGGTTGTTTTTTATATGGGATGTCTAATGTGATAAATTCATGTTTGTAAAAGTATTATGATGAAATGTTAGAATAATCAAAATCATTGGATGTGTTATATACATGTAATTGTGTGAATCTTAGAGATACGAATATATTTTTCAAATTTAAATAAAAAGGAATTTTTCTAAAAAGATATACTGTTTATTATGCTGTTTGCAAATCTACCTAGTTATGGGGTTTTTAAATAAATGCACGCTGGAGAAGGGTTTCTTTGGTAACTTGAACCTTGACAGGTCGTTTGTCAAATTAAATAGGTCAGTCTAGAGGTATACACTAATTTTGGTTTTTCCTTCCTCCCTCCTCTTGGACCTAAAAGTATCTTAGGGAGGGCCTTCCTTCCCCCATTTTTATAGAGTAAAATGTGCCTCATGCATAAGTAAAGGGCGTTTAAATCTCACAACCACCTGATGTCGTTTTGTGTTTACAATTGTCGAAGGCCCAAGGTGGTTGTAAGTAAGGGCCAAACCCCCTAATTGACATAGAATATTTTTCTAAAAGATGCATTTTCAAAATTGTAATTTAAAATCCGACTTTACCATAAGAGAGGATTTTTCAGTACTGTTCCAAAGACACCAAACATGAACTGATTACCTTCTCCCATGTGGAAATTATCACTTATTAAATGTAATAAGGTATCTCCAATATTATCTTATGGGAGTGGTAGGCCTTGCAGGAGTGAAAAACAAGTTTAAGACTTTTTCACTACCAGGACATGTAAAACTTAAAAGTACATGTCCATGTTTTTAAATACACTGCACCCTGCCCTCTGGGCTTCTCCAGGGTCTACCCTAGGGGTGACTTCCATGCATTAAAAAGGAAAGTTTGGGCATGACAAAAGGTTTATTTTGCCAGGTTGAAATGGCAGTTTAACACTGCATACACAGGCTGCAATGGCAGGTCTGAGACATGTTTGAAGGACTACTTAAGTTGGTGGCGCAATCGTTGCTTGAGGGCCTCTAGTAGCATTTAATTTACAGGCCCTGGGTACATGTAGCACCACTTTGCTAGAGCCTTACAAGTAAATTCTACTGCACCCACAGCACTAGGGAGAGCTACAACCTGATCTGAGTCCTTGTCGGAAGTCTGTGCACTGTACCCGTGGAGTTTCTGGAAGCACGACGTGACGGACGAATGATAGAGCAGCAGCCGCAGCAGCCAGGAACCAGGAACAGCTAGTCGAGTGGAGCGGAGTCGCAGCACCCGGGTAGCGGAGGGACCATTAACACCGGCAACATCAACGCTGCCGCCATCAGACCCGCTCCCGGATGCGGGCGGTATTGGGCGGACTCGGGCGGCTGAGGGCATCGGCATCAACGTCTTTACAGCATTTTGGCCCCCGCCCTCGCGTTGCTTTGATTCACCCTCATCCCGCTCCTGCTCCAGTGCCAGCTCCAGTGCCGGCCCCTGGCTCCCAGAACTCTCCACACCTCCCTCCTCAACGAGCCAGGCAAGTGGCGTCAGTACTGATATTGGCACTGATCCCGGTTAGCTCCAGTGGGGGCTGGAACAACTTTGGAAAGTGAAGGTGGAGGGAAGGGCTGCAAAAGAGGGGGCACGCATACAAGCTTAGCAGGGATAGCTGGGGACAACCATCAATCGCAAATCCCACAAAACCCCATACTCCATACCTCATATCCCATACGCAGGGAGGAGTGAACAATAAAGGGAAAAAAAGGGGACTTGGCAGCCCAGAAAAGACTGACAAGGGTTGTGTATGTAGCGAGCGCAGCAGTGGTAGCCAGCCACTGCAGAGAGTGTGCCTTGAGGGGACTGCGGAGTTGGCCTGGTTAGGTGCCAGGTGCGGCTTGTGGGTTCTTCTCACAGTGCCCCACTCGCCATACGCACTGTATTGTGTACTGTGTATTCTACTCACTACCATCTTAATTGTGTCTAATGAGCATAGATGAGTAAAAAAGAGAGTTCTGACATGGGCCCATGAGTTGGAGTCAGTGCAAGGAACACACAGGAGCACCCTCTGGATCTCAAACGCAAGAGGGTGAACACCATTCCTAGGAAAAAACAAGCGTTTGCTGAGGGTTGGAAGATAGCCCATAGAATCTTTTTCCATCCTAATATCTTTATTTCGGTCACCAGGACCATAAAAATACACTAACATAAAATATACTCCCACAAATGAACCATAGATAGTACATCGCTTTAAAAGTTTGTTCACATAAAACTGTGTGTGCTAAAAAGTGACCAAGAAATTAACTATACAGTTTGGCAAATTTGACTACAATAAAGTGAATCTTAACATTTACGAGGAGATAAGTCCGGACAAATCATATTTTAACCCTTCCGAGTCAAACTGCCAGGAAATCACTCCGAACAAGGCTTTTGAGCTAAAATGTAGTCACAGTTAAAAAATTATTTCATCACATAGTATTATCGTTAAAACCCCCTTTTTTTCTTTTTTTTTCTCGTGTTTTCTTTTTTTTTAAAAAGGAAGGAATTACTACAAAAGTATTAAGCAGATGTGAACAACTCAAATTCCTAGAATCTTTTTACAAGGAAGAGCAACGGTGAAAGGCAGTAAGCGGATCAAGGGGATGCCACAGAGTAGAGATCAAACAAGCACGCCCACAACCCAAGAAGATGGGCTTGTCATCGACCTTTCTATGGACAGTTAATCAGCAAAGATCTGTGAACGAACAAACAGTGAATGTGAATGTCCATCTGTACTGACAAATACAAACACGGGAAGGTTAACTGAGCAAAAGCCTCTGGACGGGGTTATTTCCAGCCACTCAAGTGATAGCGAATCACAACCATCAATGGACAACATAGAGGCAGCGACTCCCACAACAATTAGAAACACACTAAAGACAAACATTGGGTCCACCAGAAAAAAGGAAGCAGGCAGGGGCCGAGACATATGACACAAGACACTCACTGAATACTTTCCAACTGTAGCCAAGGGGACACTCATCTCTAAGACAGGTGGTTCCCCCCTAGGCTCAAATGAGACCACACCCAAAGAAGACATGGGTACAAAGGAAACAAATGAGATTCAACTTACAAATGTGGCAATAGAAAAGTACAATTACAACCTCTTCGAGCAAACCATCCCCTAGTCAAATTTCCAGAGAAGTTACTCTGTCCAGGAGCGAGAGTAGCAGTGTCCAGCAGGAGCAAGTCCTCATAGCCCCAGAAAATACAAACCAACAGAAAAAAGTCAATAATGGTTGAGGCAGAAGTACACACACATGACATCAACGGTTGTCAGCTGGGCACTGCTAACTCTACACCCTTGAGCCCAGGCGATATTGAAGACTCGGACCTGTTACAACAAGGACTGGAAACAAGGAAACACCAGCAAGACTTCAGCTCAAGTCCAAATTCCTTGATCTTCATGCCCGACAAAACATATGGCAATCCCCTGCAAGACAGTTCAATTGTCAGTTTGGAGCTCACCAAAGACCAAGACAAATTGCTGTCCTCAATAAAAACGACTCTTAATGCAGCAATCAATGCCCCCACCTGGCAATCGCTTAAACTGGAAATCCAAATGGACACAATCCTAGCAATAGCCTTAGCGATTGTAAACACCACAGCCAAACTAGACAGCATAGAAAGGGGGCTTTCAGTCAGGGAGTGCTACTGCTCGGATATTGTAGACAAACTAATGGCACTCCCTGAAGTCCTGTTAACAATGATAAATGAGCCTAGGAACCTTAACTCTCCGGGTCACCAAAACCCAAACAATGAGACTACAAGATCGGTCACAAAAGGCCTAGACTCGTTAGAAGGCCAAGTAGAACAACTCAAAAAGGCGGTGGACAAAGAAGAGAACGAGATGACTGGAGATCCCTCTAACTCCAGTTCACGTCACCAAAACACAACCACTGCCAAAATAATATCTGACACTACAAGATCAAATTTAATAAGAGGCAGCAAATTACAACCAAATGTTCAACAAGGAAGGGAAGAAGAAAAACCAGTAAAGGCTGCCTCAGAATTTGAATCAGTAAAAAAAGTCCCAGGGGCCACAAAGGCGGCTGACTTGTCAATCACTGAGTTATCAAATTCAATAAGAGGCGGCAAATTACAACCAAACGTTCAACGAGGAAGGGAAAAAGGAAAACCAGTAAATGTTGCCTGAGAATTCAAATCAGTAAAAAAAAGTCCCAGGGGCCACAAAGGCGGCCGACTTGTCAATCACTGAGTTATATATGACCCAGGAAACTTTAAGTCCCTGCACGCAAGAAAGTACTGCAAGTAAGCTGTCAAGACGTGCGAAAAAAGATGAAAAAAAGAGCAGAAATGACAAAATATTACACAAATTAGAAGGAGCTGGGAACAGCACCCTCGTGCCCCAGCAGAGTCAATAGCAAAGCCGACTACGAAGAAGGACGTGTTAGGAAATATGAAGTCATATCCAATCTTCACAAAGACATTCAACCAAAGCAAACCATTTGGAGAAAGGAACATAAAGGGAACTACCATATCCTTACCAGCCACAACCGCAGGGATAAATCCAACGGTGCCTGATCTGTTCTGGAACCAAAAAAGCTCTTCACATGAGCAGGAATATGGACACCGAGAGGTACATCACAGTCACCATGAAGAGCTTGCAAAGGGAGAATTATAAACATCAACAGAAACCCAAATTAAAAGTTCCCCTCGTGATCCACTTAATGAGAAATTTTACAAAAAAATGACATACTCGCAGGCCATGAGGGAAAATACATCAAATTCATCTCATAAAAGTAACATACGGCAGATCATATTTCAGCCATTGTATAAATGAAAGGGTAGGCATGATACACTTAACCGGGCAAATCTACTGAGGGTCTTCCAACATATACCTTCAATGACAGGAATAACAAGTGAAGACATGGTCAGTATACAATTTGTACCCAAAGAGAGAAATAACAACCAAGACGACACCATAGTGACATAGAAGAATCACTTTACTTCAGAAGCAGTCCTCCAGGAAAAAGAAAGCTTTGAAAATTGGGGCATAGAAATAGACGAGCTAAAGCAAGAAAAATATACTCACATGCTACTTTAATCAACAAACACTCTGACAAGGTCGGAGAATGGCAAAGACAATATGCAAAGTGTATTGAGAGGAATAACAAAGACACAATAATTTCAGAACTACAACAGTTTGAGTATATCGGTAAGACCACCGGAAAGAATGACTGAAAACAGAACAGTAACACACAAAATATTTCAAAAACCTAAAAGGAGGGAGCAACATGACCGACTAAGTAGTGAGACAGTGTATGCCACTCATCATTCCTGACACCAGGGAGGCTGCACCAGAACTGTGCAACAGCAAACAAATAAGGGGCATGGAGTTTGGAATCCAAAGAACCAACAAAGTCAACCAATTGGGTATTAAATTTGTACTCTGAAACGTTCCCGGTATCCAGAGAGCATTCATGCACGAATCGGTAAGGAGGATATTGCAAGAAGGGGATATTGTATGCCTACAAGAAACTTGGGCAACAAAGCCCATGCATTTGGAGGGTTTTGCAGGCTTTCATAAACCAGCAACCAGACACCAACGATATGGCAGACCATCTGTCCGAACCTCGATTTACATAAAGCATTCAAAAGAAATCACAACAAGAAAAAGAAAAATAGACTTGAAAATGTTGCAGATGCTCATAGTGGAAGAAAAAGAGGACAAGGAAGGAAGATCTTCCCTGCTAATAATAAACGTATATCTGAATGTCCATGGTCAGCAAAATTAGAAACAACAATATCCACAATCGCCACAATAGAGAAAAATGTATGCATATATCAGTCATTTGCCAAGATGATCAAAGGGCGACTTCAATCTTCACTACTTAGGTACCAAGAAAAGTCGAACAACGCATTTAACAAGCTCAGAAAAACTTCCTACAAAATTATAACTTCACGTCTGCTGAGGCATTAAATAAAAACCAATACTCAAATTTACCAGGAATGCTTACATACAAAAACTGCACAACAATTGATTACATCTTCCTGTGCAACTATCTTAGTCAAAACATAGCTTGCTTTTCAATGGCTATGCACAAAACAAGTGATCATGCAATCCTCCAAGTGGATCTAAGTATCCATAGCAAACAACGAAGACAAGTTACCACTCTAGCCCATTCCAGAGGCATTGAGGAGTACTCATTAATTAGGAGGATAAGATGAAATGAGCAAAAGGGTGCCATATTAACATCATGGAAACAAGAACAGGAACGTAAAAATAATTGCCCTAGCATCGAATACATCATCGAGAATTGGGGAGCATGGATTTTGTACCTGAAAACAGCTCTTTTGGGAGGCGCAATGAACATCTCCAAAGCAAATAATCCACTCGCAACACAAACTTGGCAAGATAACAAAACATTAAGGGAACTAACCCAGAATCTAAAATGGGCAAAAAGGAACCATCGGAACACTGGCACACAAGTCACTGAGCATAAGTGTACAGAACTCAATGTGGGGCGTAAGCATCGGATATGGAACTTAAAACAGAAGAACCTTCAGGAAGAATGGATTAAGATCCATGAGTTATCGAAGAGTTACAAACATCAGCAGTTCTAACAATACATTGCTCGGTTTGAAAATGACAAGGTGGATCAATGCTACTCTGTCCCCGCCGAAGTATGGCTAAGTCACCTAAATACAATCTACGTAGAAAAGAAAAGGTGGGCCCAGCAGGCAAGTATGGAGGAATGCCCAGTCGAGAATGCAAACGGCGATGGTGAGCCTAGAACAATGGCCGGAGACAAAGCTCAAGATGGCCCTGCCGTTCAGGAGATAATAAAAAAGATAAGAAAAGATGAGACCCCCAATCCCAATGGACTGCCGGGAGGAATGTTTAGAGAAGACCCGGCATATTAGGGAGTAGTCCTATCTATCTTATTCACCGAATGTCGACTGCAAGCGAATTTTCCGGAATCATGGCGCGGCTCCCTGTTACAACCTATATTTAAGTAAGGCGACAACACAGAACCAAAAAACTATAGATTGATTGCACTTCTGGACATCGAAGAGAAAGCTTATGCTAGCACCCTATTGGCAGAGCTGAATAGATGGATCGAAGACAAAGAAATCCTCCCCCGTATCAAACCAGATTCCGCAAAGGAGGGTCGACATTGACAACATAGTGGCTGTATCTTACTTGAGCAGGCAAGCAAACATCAAAATAAAAAAACAGTGTTTGCTTGCTTTGTCGATTTCTCTGCAGCATTCAATGGGGTTTCTTGACACAAGCTTTGGAATAAGCTAAGAAAATGGCAAATCCCAGTAGGCCTCCTGAATGCAATCATCTCCCTATACAATAAAACCTGGATAAAAGTAAAATTAGCAGACAATACAATCACAAAAAAGTGTTTCACTGACAGTGGCCTAAAACAGGGCAGCGTTTTTGCCCTGCCTCTCTTTCATTTAGATACAGCAGATTTAGGGAAGATGCTACAAAACGCCAACCTCGCAATTCCCAACATAGGCCCAAACAAGTTTCAAATATTGCAATATGCAGATGACCTGGTATTGATGGACTATACCAAAATTGGCCTATGAAGACAACTAAATGTTCTTAATATCTAAAATGAGACCAATGAATTGGTCATAAATCCACATAAGACTAAAGTCATGATCTTTGGACGTTGTGCAAAAAAAGAATTACTCAAATGGAAAGTGGGCATCCAGACAATCTCCACCATAAAAAAATATAACTATCTTGGAGCATGGCTTAGTGACTCTGGTAAAGTGACTTTACATTTACAAAAAATGAATTCAATAGCTCAGTCAACAATATATGTTTTGTGCAAACCTCACGAGAAACTGCAGAGTCCAACTACAGTTCCAATAAGAAAAGTCATGCAATGCAAAATAAGGTCAATAGCAGGTTATGCACAGCAGGCATTCCCAGTTAAAATGGATAGCATTAGAGAAATCACAATGTCAGGCTTATAAACGCTTATTTAAGTTACCAAGGTACACCCGCATCAGCCTGATTCGCTTGGAGTTCGGCCTGGCGCAACAAAACCATGAATGCCTGGGAACGCAGGTGAAATACTATTACCAGGTTTTGAAAGCACCCCCTGGAAGTGTGAAAAACATGCTGAAGTCCATCTATGAAGGGGCAACTAACCCATGGAAAATTTATATGCAAAAAGCGGTGGAAACACTTGGTCTGGCAACACAAAACTGGGGCCAAGAAGGCTTAAGCTACGCGGCAATCAAAAATGAATTTAACAAACAAATTCAGCAATTGCCCCTGGAAGCAGACTTAGCACACTATACAGCTGGGGGTGGCCTCCCTGGGCTGATTACGTCATACAAGGAGCATAAAATGCAGCCCTACCTGAAACAAGCATTGGGGAGGAAGGCTCCAAAAATATTCAATGGGCCAGGCTAGTGCCTCTTCCAATTAAAGAACTAAATCCCAGATGGAAATCCCTGACCTCTATAACCAGCTGTAGAATCTGCAAGTATAGAAAGGACTCCCAGCTGCATTTGGTGTGCTGCTGCCCCGGTCTGCTACAGCTACGTCTCAAGCTGTTAAAACTGAGGGGGCTCGGATATGCAAAGAAGCGATATCGGCATAGTTTTCTTGCACTGTACCTACAGAATTGGCCAAATTTGGAAGTATATGGCTGAGTTGCGTGTTTGGCTCTCCGAGAAAGAAGGTTCTGACAACACCAGAAAGGTTTGCATAAGCAACGAGTAAACAAACAGTAAAGAGACTCGCTCGGCAATTCTAACATTAAAATTTTACACGGTATAAGGCACTTGATCACTTTAACTCTGGGGCGCCCAGACATTATGGTGGCTTGCATAGACGCCATCACCTTCTTACAACTCTTCGCATGAGGGCTTCAAGACACGGAACTGACATTCGTTCTCAATTAATGCTGCTAAAATAATACTTTGGGTTAAGATGAACAAACACATTTTACAATTTTATAATGTTATTCAGATAGAATTCTAATCATGTTTTTATTGATGCAAGAAATATTGCAAATGGTTTTAGGTAATTATGCAATAAAGAAAAATCTTTAAGTTTCAGTACAAGTAAATTCAATATGCCAGTTGGGGAAAAGACAATGTTACTGTCTTTTAAGGGGTGAGCACATGCACTTTAGCACTGGTTAGGAGTGGTAACCTTTGCAGGGTCCTCAGGTCAGCAAAAATATGTGAAGGAAGGCAACATGTTTGGGGGAAGACCACCCTAAGGCTGACAGGTCTAACATGGGGGCTGAGTTCAACCTGCACACCTTACGTGGTATCAGTTAATCAGATTCCTTAGTGTGTACAAAAGAAACAGTGCGTGCTGCTTTGTTATCGGGATCTGCGTCTGTCCCTATCGAATAATGAGAACTATGGGCACGAAGAACACTCCGTGCTCTTGAGAAGCGCACTGCAAAATTAACCTAGAAGGTTTCAACCATAACTGTCATATGTTTAAACAAATTTCAAAATTATTTTCAAAATTCCAAACATTGCGTAAACTTTCTTTTATGTTTACGATACAAGCTTATAACAGAATGTTTACAATTGTTACAAATCAAAATTGTTGATTCTAATCATTTGAACTTAATCCCATGAATTAGGTGCTACTACATCAAATACATGTTAATCAATGCTCTTTTACAACCCCAATGCATTTCGGGTAATACCCTTCTTCAGGGGGAATAAAGTAGAAACAAACATTTCCTTCAAAAGGCCTCCTGCCGTAACACAAAAGGAAAAATCAAAATCAGAAATCAATAGCATTTCATGTGGTATAATTTCATTGTTACAGGTGATAATTGGTTTATCACTATTCGCAAACACATAGATCAAAACTGCTCCAGTGCGTTACAAAATTAAAACTGTGCTTATAGTGAACTATGCGATCAACCAGTAAGTGGCAATACACCAGGTTACGTTGAAACATGCAATGATGAATTATCGGCGGCGAAAGACAGGCCTCATTTCTCATCCAAACAAGAAACGTTACTCATGCCTACCTCGTGAAACGCGGTAACCTGATCAGTGACGTGCCGAACTGTGTCATGCGATACTAAGCTATCAGCTGTAAAAAATGAACTTCAGTGCTCACCAGAGCATAGAATGTTGTTTCTTAATGTGCAAAACTACCTTGAAACCTCAGAAATTTGAAAAGGTGCCCCTGGTCGAGGAAATACTGAGGTTAATGACCGGCTAAACGAATACATCTATACAGGGAGCTTTGTGGAAATACTCGTACATACCTCTAGAGTGTGTGCAAAAAGACGGGTCAAAGCCCCGTGCAGTAATCCATCTATAAAAGTAAACACGGGTTATGGAAAATGCTAATATAAAGTTTACGTGCTCATAAAAACAGTCACTCGTTAAAGGACTCACCCGGTTGAGTTATATATTCGATGTTTGTGTGGCCAAAGCATCACAGTTATGTGTTCTAAAATATTAAACACACATGAACACGAGTTATACACTCGCTCCGTAATGGAGTATTCAAGCTTATTTCAAATGCCCGTGATGAAACTTACCAATTCTCGCAGAAAAATCTTCCTTCCATGTAACACCGACGTCGGAACTACGTGTGTACGAAACGTTTTATCAGCCTTCTGGTGCCGCCCCTCGAAGCGTGATTGTCAACTAACTTTATTACACGGTCAAAGTATGCCGGACTGAATACACAAATGCCAAACAGCCGATTCTGATGCGAGTGTGATCTGAACGTTTGCTCGAACAGCCAAATGCAACTGTGTATTCGGTTGTTCCATGCAACTACAAGAGCTGAATAGTGAACAATACACGCTGAATCTCTAGAAATGTATACAATGCCAGAAATGCGAAGCCATAACAATGTTGAAAAATAAAAATATAAAAATGAAAAAATATAAAAAGTGAGCCTATCTGGAACTGGTTATCATTGTGTGTGCGAGTAGTGATTCACATAAGTTAGTCATCTGATGTTTGTGTCCTATTTCATATTACAAAGACCAGGAGATAAACTACTACAGATAACATACCATTTCATAATGATCATTAAGACCCTTTGGAATCAATGTATCCAGATGTTTAATCCAATACGTTTCCCTACGCGCTAACGAGGTATGTATGTCTGTGCCTCTCTGTGCAATGATTTTCTCCAGTACTGTGAAACGTAATTGTGGAATGGAATGTTGCTGACTCAACCAGTGCGCTGCAAGACATGAATGAGTGTTTTGTGTTCTTATCATACTTTTATGTTCTGTAATGCAAACCTTTATTTTGTGCGACGTACGTCCCAGGTAAGTGAGTCCGCATGGGCATTTTATCGCATAGATTACAAAATCTGTATTACAATCAGAAGAGCGTTTCAAAGCAATTTTCTTGCCTGTGTGTGGGTGAGAAAATGAGTTACCCGTGATCACGTTACTGCAGTTGCTACAGTTCTAGCATTTTTTCATCCCAGTAAACATACGTGAAACTAGTGAAGCTTTGGTTTTCAAAATCTCTCTAATGTTCTTAGATCGTGTGTGTGCGAATTCTGGTTTCTGTGTGAATACGGATTTAAAATCAGGTTCATGCTCCAAAATTTCCCATCTGCGGCAAATAATCTTTTTGATTTTAGCTGCCTGTTGTGAAAATTTTAACATGAATACCTCTCTTTAGCTTGTGGATCGAGGTGTGAGCAGTGTTCCCTGTAGGGTGCGCGCATGCGCGCCCGCGCGCCTCTGTGACCCCAGCGCGCATTGTCCTGTGTGAAGCGCGCACACAGGACGTCCCGCTAGAACGTTCGCGACGCCGCATTTAAACGCGGGCGGCGCGAAAAACAATCATTTTCTGTTTGTGGGAAGCGGTGTTAACAGTGTGCAAGAGGAGAGTACGGAAAACACGAGGTCACTTCAGGTAAGTGTATTTTTATACGCAGATTGGCAGCCTCTGCAGGCGTTCGGCAGCAAGTTGTCCCTGCACTTGCTGCTTTTATTTTATTAATGGAGCGCGGCTGCGGGCTGTTTGTGAGATTTTGTGAAAAAATCATGTTAATCACAGCGCATGACTGTGCTGCGATTAACAGGAATACTTTCACAAAGGCCCACAAACAGACCGCAGCCGCGCTCCATTAAGAAAAGAAATGCAGCAAGTGCAAAAGCAGGGCGTGTGCTTTACACGTCATGGTTTTGCATTTGATGTATGTCTTTTCTTAATGGAGTGTGGCTGTGGGCTGATTGTGGGCATTTGTGAAAGTATTCCTGTTAATCGCAGCACAGTCATGCGCTGCGATTAACATAAATACTTTCACAAATGCCCACAATCAGCCCGCCGTTGAGAAATAAATGCATCAATTCCAAAAGCACAGCGTGTGTTTTACACGTTGTGCTTTTGGACTTGATGCAGGTGGCATTTGGCATCAGGCGCGCAACGCCCATTGGTCTCCAAGGGCTTCAGACCCCCCACCCCTCGTGTGTGTCCGCCCGGGCTGAGACCGCTTCCCGGGCACACACACAGCCGCACCCAAGTACTTCACAGGTCTTTAAAAGACCATTTAGTTGTTAAGGATTCTTTGATGTTCTTTCACCCTTCTTAGAGCCCCTGCATCTTCACTCTGACGATTGCTGGAAGAATTAGCCCACCCCCGAATTTTCACTCTAGTTGCGCCTCTGTTTGGCATGCTACTTTTTGTATTATATATTTGATATCAGAGACATAAAGAAGTGCCAAAATACCAGCAGGCGGCAACTATCTAAGCAGGAAAACTACCACACTCCTAGGAATACTCCTGGAATTCTTTGTGAATACCATAAGTTAGAAATTTGTTCAATATGAAGGCGTAATCGTTCAGTTGCAGATTTTCAACTTTTTCCCCATGTCCTGTGATAATTGGTCTCTATCAGATAATTGGCGCTGTATATTTGTACAAATATACATTTTATAGAGTTATTCTCAAACTGGACGAGAGTGCATGTCCACATGGGTACGACAAGGGCACAAGTTTCCGGATTAACTTTGTGTGCTTGAGTATGGCACATGCACTTGCAATTAGTGGACGTGCATGGGCAAGTCTATTGTTGCAGTGCATCCCAGTCCGAATTTTGACACATAAAAATTGAATGCACCACTCCACTTTCCTGTTCCCTTTTCTGTATGGATTCATACATCTGCCACTTAGATGTTTACATAACATGAACTAAGTTTTAAAATGTTGTGCGTGAAGGCTTGCAATTTGCACTTTTGTAAAAATCGTGCTTTATCTTTTTTGCAAGTTCTATAAAGCTTTACGTGCATCTTACAGCTACTTCCGATCAATGTGAATATCAGGTTAGAATTAATTGCAAACAACTGGCTTGCGCTTGCATTTTTGGGTTTGCATGAAAGGTTTCTTCGGGGAACCCAACACTTTGTTTTCATTGTACTTTGCGCCTCATAATTATGCCCACTGACTTTTTATTTTTTGGTGTGCTTCCTATAAATGCTAGTCAGCATGCTTTTTCTGTTTTTATGAATCAAGGCAAAAAGTGGGGTTGCAAAAGAGGACTTTTAAAACGTGGCGCTTTACAGTGCATGCAAAGGAGTACTTGAGGATTTGTAAAGCACACTGTTCCTCATTACCAATGGTCCTTTAACTCCAGTTACCACATATCATAATTATAACACAATCAATTGTGTACACATCAATGTTAGTTTTATTGTGTGCGATAACTATCGCACATAAAACTAGGCCACTCGTAATGAGGGTCTAAATCTGCTCACCTCCATATTGTACCAAGGGCATCCACAGCAGCAGTGCAAAGAAACAGGACTTGGGGTAAGATATTCTGATAAAAAGCCATTATATAGCCGCCTACTTAGTATATATTCTTTCCAGCACTGTGATGGGCCTCACAGCGACCCCGAGAGACCTCAATAAACATGTTTACACACCATTCAGCTCCAATAACCTTCTCACGCAAACTCGTAATATCAAGTCACTGAACATCTGTAAGTCGCAGTTACTGATCTGTGTCAGGTCTAGAAGCCAATACAAAACAACCTGCCTCTGCTGTGCGGATTCTCACATAGCAAAGGGATCCATAGCAAAGGACCAGAAGGGGCCTGTTGGACAAATACGGCTGATTACTAATTCAAGGCACAGGTGGGAGGAGGATGGGGGTGGTGAGAGGAAGCTCTCAGAAAGGATATGTTGAAAAACAATACAGGATTCTCAAAGTAACTTTCACTAGAATTGTGACTTATTTCATTGTAGGCCTAATGGGGCCATTCACGCTATTTTTGATAGCCTGATAAGATAAGATAAAGCGCCTTTGCAGGATCCTGAGGTGTATTCCTCAAAGATAGATGCAGTACAAAGAACATAGGAAACATTTTTATTATATTTAGCCCAATCCCATAATGTTAGAACTTCTAGATATGCTCTTTTATATTTACAGTAACTGTCCACAAATCTTATAGAAAGGGCTTTACGTGGGATGAAAAAACTAGGGGGTCTCTTAAAGGGGTGTGACCGATGTAATTAAGGGCGTGGCTTAAAAACACAAACTGAAAATCTGTGCTTAGCATAGTGTGCTGCCTGACTGGTATTTTGCTGCTTCTGTCACTGCATCCAGATATATAATACAAGTAACATTACACCTACAACAAGCCAGGACTATTGGCTTTGTCATTGGTTGTATTTTGCTGCTTCTTTCTCTCTCTGCATCCAGATATATAATATAACAAGTAGCATGTCAGATGCCACCTGCATCAAGTCCAAAAGCACGACGTTTAAAACACGTCGTGCTTTTGGACTTGATGCATTTCTTTTCTTAAAAGAGCGCAGCTGCGGGGCTGATTGCGGGTCTTTGTGAAAGTATTCAAGTTAATCGCATTTCATACACTATCTTTGTCGGGATAGCCCGACATTACTCAGTAGCTTGCCCATCAAATTGTAAATATGTTATGTAAGTGTGTAACTTATTGTGTATATGTGATCTTGTATAGGCTCCCAACATTTCCCCACCCAATGAACAGTGCTCCAGTTAAGAATCTTTAGTAAAATCTTATGATGGTACCACCGTTGGAGTCTTGTGCTTTTCTAAACCCGAAGTGTACTTGCCTGTGTAGCCAATTCATGTCATGGCATGCGTATCCAAATTGCAAACCTGCCTTAAGACCCAAACGTGGCGCTGTATGTGTGGAAGTGCACCATCTTTTCACTTTTCTAAGCAAAAGTTCGGAGTGATATTTGGCGCTGCACGCACGCGCAGTCTGGTTCCTGGCACACATAGCCATGGCTGCAGCGCACAGAGACCCTACACTGCCGCACACAGAGGAAAATAATTAGAGGAAACATTGGGTGTGAGCGTTAATAACTCTGCACGCGTTTTTTGGGTTACGTGATTTCTGGCACTCTCCAATATTTCTTGTGGGTATCCTCGTTGTTTGTATCTCTCATGTTGTTCCTTAATCAATTGATCTGTGTTTTCCTTAGAGGAAGAAATTCTTTTTATGCGAACGAATTGAGAAACAGGTAAATGTTTTTTCAACGATGGCTAGTGGAAACTCATTTAATGTAGCGCGTTATTCCTGTCTGTTGGTTTTTTGTAAACTGAAGTTTGTAAACCTGAATCGGAATTATTAATCAGAATATCCAAAAAGTTGATGATATCGGGATGAATCTGATGTGTAAACTGGATACGTGAATTCTGTTGATTTAATGTGAAGATGTTGTTCTCCAATGTCTGCCGGTCACCGTTTCAAATAATCAAAATATCATCAATGTATCTCATGTAACTGAGAAGGTTCTTCGTCCAGTGTGCATTGTTCAAAATGTGGCTGTGTTCAAAGTAAGCCATAAACATATTCGCATATGAGGGCGCCCCGGGAAAACCCATAGATGTTCCTGTTTTTTGTAAGTAAAAGTTCTCCTTCCACGAAAAGTAACTGTGATATAAGCTGAATTGCAATAGTTCCAAAAGAAAAACTTTATCAATATCTTCTTGTAAGTAATTCAAAAGCATCCTTTCTACCACCTCCATACCTTCCCCATGTGGGATGGAAATGTACTATGCTACTACGTCGATGGTACAAAGTAGTGTGTCCTTGGTAATGCTTTTCTGAATGTTCTCTAACTTTAAAAGACAGTCTGTTGTGTCTTTAATATATGTCCTCCAAGCTTGTACCAAGGGCTGAAAATGAAAATCTAAAAATCTTCCTATGGGCTCATGTAACGAACCACATCCTGCCACGATGGGTCGAAACGGTGGATCATTCGCATTTTTGTGCATCTTGGGCAGCATGTATATGTGTGGCACTTGTGGAGATGTGGTGAACAGACATCGCCGTGTTGTTTCATTGATCCAACCCTTTTCTAGGGCTCTGTCCAGGATAGTGGATAAGATAGACAAAAATTGGTTGGTGGGATCTGATTCAATGCATATATACGTGTCTTCATTGAGAACATGTTCATCAACCTTCTTCTCATCAAATGTTCGATCCATAACTACGATTGCGCCGCCTTTGTCCGTCGGTTGAAAGGTGAGGTCTTTGTCCTGACTTAGATGCCTTAGAATCTTACGTTCTTTGTACGTAAGATTAGTATGTTGTCGTGGTTGATATTTAATGGCTTGTAAGTCAGTTTTCACTAGTAGTTCAAAGTTGTCTAGTGTTTTGTGGGAGAACGGTGCCATGAAAGTGCTTTTAGGTTTGAACCTCGATGTGGTAACTGGTTCTGTTGGAGATACTGTGTGGAAAAACCACCTTAGTCTCAGCTTCCTCATGAATTTAAAAAAGGAGATTTCGGTTTCCAAACTATTAGATGTGTAGGTTGGGACAAACCCCATACCCTTGTTAAGTACTGCCAATTCATGAGTATTCAGTGTTCTTCTCGAGATGTTCATCACTAGGTCTTTTTGAGATTCCTGACTGTTCTTAATGATTCCACTGTTCTTTTTTTGTCCCCTCCGGACTCGCTTCCTTTTGAAATCTCTCGTGCATCGGGTCGGTGATTTGAAGTCTGGCCCTGTACTAAAAAAGCCTGTTTTCCACTTGTAGTTGGTGTTTCAGATTCAAGTGTGGTTTCAGTCCGCTCTCTGGGTGCCGGTGCAGTTGTTCTTGAAAGTGTTAACTCCTGATCGGTGACAATGCTCTCCTCTGATAATGTTGCACCAGGTTTTTTGAACATCCTTTTCTGGGCATAAACTTCAGCCCACGAGTAGACCTCATCCAACTTGTAATCGATTGTATCTCTGTGGAACTTCCGCAATTTCCGTTCATGTACTTCTTTGGCGTGTTCATCCACTCTGATATTGATGTCATTCAAAATTTTTGTCCATTCTTCTGCTTCCATGCTCTTTTCAATTTCAGTTTTCAAGTCGGAAATTTCAATTGCCAATTCAGCAAGTAACGAAGATAATTCCTCAATAATGAGGAGAATCGGATCGAGGGAACATTTATTAAGGATGGTGTACCATCGCGTCATAAATGATTTGTTGCACTTAAAAAGCATCGGTTTCAGGGCTATCCTGAGGCCCCTGGGAATACACTTGACTTTATAATACTGTATGAGCTTGGTGGCATGTAATCTCTGGTTTATCTCTTTACGCATTACGTACTCAAGTTGTTTCAACATCTGTTGGTGTGTTCCGTGGGTGACACTGAATGTTCTAACATCTTGTATCAATGAGTAAATTGATTCAGCTTCTTCAGCTGAATAAGCTTTTGTTTCAGCTTGGTTAGTAGTAAGATCGGCTATGTCTTTGAAAGACATGATGGTGGGTGCTGGTTGAGTTGTTGCTCGTCTTTGTATTGCTGCTGTTTGGCTTCAGGCTGAGGGCCCCGCTTTTGAAAAGTTGCGAGCCAAAATGTATAATATATTTAATTTAGAATTTAGTCTGTACTCGGCAAAAGGCTCAAGGAAACGAAAGACTGGTATTTTTATTTGGGGGGCGTTTTACGAGCATATGAATGTATGAAATAGGATGTATTATACTGTATTGATACTGTGGAGTAAAAATAAAATAAAAAAAATAAATAAAAATAATAATTCTGACCAGGTTTACAAACTTCAGTTTACAAAAAACCAACAGACAGGAATAACGCGCTACATTACATGAGTTTCCACCTACCATCTTTGAAAATACATTTACCTGTTTCTCAATTCATTCGCATAAAAAGAATTTCTTCCTCTAAGGAACACACACATCTATTGATTAAGGAACAAAATGAGAGATACACACAACGAGGATACCCACAAGAAATATTGGCGAGTGCCAGAAATCATGTAACCCAAAAAACATGTGCAGAGTTATTAACGCTCACTCCTCGATCCACAAGGAAAGGGAGGTAATTGTGTTAACATTTTCACAACAGGCAGCTAAAATCAAAAAGATTATTTGCCGCAGATGGGAAATTTTGGAGCACAAACTTGATTTTAAATCTGTATTCACACAGAAACCAGTATTCGCACACACACGATCTAAGAACATTGGAGAGATTTTGAAAACCAAAGCTTCACCAGTTTCACGTACATTTACTGGGATGAAAAAATGCTGGAACTGTAGCAACTGCAGTAACATGATCACAGGTAACTCATTTTCTCACCCACACACAAGCAAGAAAATTGCTTTGATACACTCTTCTGATTGTAATACAGATTTTGTAATTTATGCGATAAAATGACCGTGCGGACTCACTTACGTGGGAGGTACGTCGGACAAAATAAAGGTTCGCATTACAGAACATAAAAGTATGATAAGAACACAAAACACTCATTCATGTCTTGCAGCGCACTGGTTGAGTCAGCAACATTCCATTCCACAATTACGTTTCACAGTACTGGAGAAAATCATTGCACAGAGAGATACAGACATACATACCTCGTTAGTGCGTAGGGAAACGTATTGGATTAAACATCTGGATACATTGATTCCGAAGGGTCTTAATATAGCCTTATAGTCCACTGCCGAGGGCTATACCGGCTGTTAAAGGCCCTGATCCTGCGGCTCGGGCCTATAACGAGGGAGAGGGTCTTTAACAACCGGTATGGCCTGAGACAGAAGGGTTATAAGGGTATTAGAACATTCCACCCACTAAGGGTAGACTGTTCTAAATTAAAAATGGAGAAACAAAAAGACAAACATTGGAATGTTGGAGTGCTGGGCTTATACCAGCCATTATAAGCCCAGAGCTACTCCATTGTCTTCAATGGAGCTCCCAACATTCCAATGTTCTAATGATCTTTATGAAATGGTATGTTATCTGTAGTAGTTTATCTCCTGGTCTTTGTAATATGAAATAGGACACAGACATCAGATGACTAACTTATGTGAATCACTACTCGCACACACAATGATCACCTGTTCCAGATAGGCTCACTTTTTATATTTTTTCATTTTTGTATTTTCATTTTTCAACACAGTTATGGCTTCGCATTTCTGGCATTTTATACATTTCTAGAGATTACGCGTGTATTGTTCACTATTCGGCTCTTGTAGTTGCATGGAACAACCAGATACACAGTTGCATTCGGCAGTTTGAGCAAACGTTCAGATCACACTCACATCAGAATCGGCGGTTTGGCATTTGAGTATTCAGTTCGGCATACTTTGACCATGCAATAAAGTTAGTTGACAATCACGCTTCAAGGGGCGGCACCGGAAGGCTGATAAAACGTTTCGTACACACGTAGTTCTGACGTCGGTGTTACATGGAAGGAAGATTTTTCTGCGAAATTTGGTAAGTTTCATCATGGGCATTTGAAAAAAGCTTGAATACTCCATTACGGAGCAAGTGTATAACTCGTGTTCATGTGTGTTTAATATTTTAGAACACATAACTGTGACGATTTGGCCACACGAACATTGAATATATAACCCAACCGGGTGAGTCCTTTAACGAATGTCTGTTTTTATGAGCACGTAAACTTTATATTAGCATTTTCCATAACCCGTGTTTACTTTTATAGATGGATTACTGCACGGGGCTTTGACCCGTCTTTTTACACACACTGTAGAGGTACGTACAAGTATTTCCACACAGCTCCCTGTATAGATATATTCGTTTAGTCGGTCATTAACCTCAGTGTTTCCTCGACCAGGGGCACCTTTTCAAATTTCGGAGCTTTGAAGGTCGTTTTGCACATTAAGAAACAACATTCTATGCTCTGGTGAGCACTGAAGTTCATTTTTTACAGCTGATAGCTTAGTATCGTATGACACAGTTTGGCACGTCACTGATCAGGTCACCGCTTTTCACGAGGTAGGCATGAGTAACGTTCCTTGTTTGGATGAGAAATTAGGCCTGTCTTTCGCCTCCGATAATTCATCATTGCATGTTTCAATGTAACCTGATGTATTGCCACTTTCTGGTTGATCGTATAGTTCACTATAAGCACAGTTTTAATTTTGTAACGTACTGGAGCAGTTTTGATCTATGTGTTTGCGAATAGTGATAAACCAATTATCACCTGTAACAATGAAATTATACTACATGAAATGCTATTGATTTCTGATTTTGATTTTTCCTTTTGTGTTCCGGCAGGAGGCCTTTTGAAGGAAATGTTTGTTTCTACTTTATTCCCCCTGAAGAAGGGTATCACCCGAAATGCATTGATTAACATGTATTTGACGTAGTAGTACCTGATTCATGTGATTAGGTTCAAATGATTAGAATCAACAATTTTGATTTGTAACAATTGTAAACATTCTGTTTTAAGCTTGTATCGTAAACATAAAAGAAAGTTTACGCAATGTTTGGAATTTCGAAAAAAAAATTGAAATTTGTTTAAACCTATGACAGTTATGGTTGAAACCTTCTAGGTTAATTTCGCAGTGCGCTTCTCAAGAGCACAGAGTGTTCTTCGTGCCCATAGGTCTAACATGGGGCAAAAAAGAATGTGCTACTGATTTGTAGTACTGGAGGTAACAATGGAGTGCCTAACTTCCAAAAGCGTCTATCTTACAAGATGGCTCAGTGCTCATTACATCTGTTTGTGACCGGTCAAGACTCAGAATACCAGTGCTGCCATAAAACTGAGTAATAGAAATATGGCATTAAGTGCTATGTAACAGCACATTAATGTTATTAAATACAATTCAAGAAAATCAACTTTTCGTTCAGTTTGTGATTTGTGAAATAATTGTACTGTAGAAGACGCAATACTTATTCTTCATCGTACATAAGACAGCCATACACTACTACTGCATTTTGATTGCCTCCTAAGTAGATGATATCTACCCAGAAGATTCATGGATAGCACCACATTACCATATAAATCCACAAGTCACCAGGCATCTACCTGTGAAGATCAGAGAGTTCTAATAAAGAACAAGAATGTTCGTCTAGCTCACAGAATGTGCCTTCTCTGGGGGACAGCCTGCATGATGATGAAGCAGCTTCAGAATCAGCTGATTTCTTTTGCAGAATGCTGAATATGTATATGGAATTGTTCTTACTCTGGTGCAACAGGTTTCTTAAATAAATGTGTCCCCAAAACTTCCTTTCCATTTGTTCAGATTATATATTTAGAGTATTCAAAGTCTGTGAAAATGATGTCGTTTATGACACTTTTCATTGTGTTTTAATACAGTAGCCTCATTGTTCTGTCTGATTTACAATGTTATTTATTTTAAAATATCATTTAACTTTGAATGTAGTCATTTATAAAGTATAGAGATCAACGTATTTTTAACGCACAATACATATATATTTTCAAATGTATTTTTTTAATGATATATATTTAAGTAGCAATACAAATGATTTTGAAACAAGTACACACACATTCAATCAGGGAGATGCTCCTGAGAAAAGGAAGTGGGAAAAGTAAAAAACAAAAGAAATGTTCAACAGCAACTCATAGAAATACAAATGGATTCACTTGGGGTCTGAAAAAGAGCAAAGATAAGGATGGTTGTAGAAGTGTGAGAGAGTGAAAAAATAGATAGGTATATGTGTGTGTGTGTGTGTGTGTGTGTGTGACACAGAGAGAGACAAAGAGAGAAATGTAAAAAAAGATCAAAGAGAAGAAGACCAGATGGAGAAGAAGAGGGGGAGAGATAGGAAAGGATGAACAAAGACAAGATAGCAGGAAAACAGAATGGTAAAAAAAAAGCCCTATATTTTGAGACCTAGTACACAGAGGCAGCCTGAATCGTACAACAACAAAAATTAAATATTTATTGCACACGTATAGGTACCTATTAAAAAATCCAGGTACTCATAAATTGTGCCAAAAATGCATTTTGTGGTTTGCAATATAAAAGAAAGAGGAATAAAAACGGAATTTGCTTAATAGGATTTAAAACATTACTAGTTAATTTGGGTAATGGAAACATAGTTTCAAATAGTAGTTGATACTTTAATAGATTTAAAAAAAGAAAATCATGGAAGTCATAACAGAAAAATGATCAGCATCACAATTGCACAATAAAACATACAAAAATATTAATACTAACGTAAGCTTACACAGAAACATCAAGAGCCATATCTCTAATAACTTCCCCTATTGTGCTGCTCTGTAAACCCCCATAAGAAACATTGACACTTTGAAACAAATTTCATGAGATGCTAAAAGTTGCAAATATAAAAGGGCGGGCCTAGCCTGATAAAAATAAAGAGTTAAAAAAAGAGGTTTTAAAAACTTGTGCCGAAGAGAGTTATAAAAGGGACATATCAATACAATGTGCAAAGTATTGCATTTAGAGAGAAGATCACAAGTACATATGGGTGAATCTGAGTACTTATATCAAATTCCCTCTGGATAGAGCAACTGATGGAACAAACCCCGTCTAGGCATTTCAAAAAGAAGATATGGCTCTTCCCCGTAGACTGTGCTAACCATAACACATTTCCAGTATAATGGTTTGGCTAATGCTAAGGATTCCCTCTCCGCTATCATTCTTAAGTAAAAAGACTCTTTTAACCATACATCATCTTTCTTAGTAATACTTTGAGGATTAAAATATAGCTCTGGTCTCCCTAGAACTCTAAATTTTGCTAATATATACCAGCCAGGGAATATTACACATGTTGAGTTTCATAGAGTCTAAAATAACTTTTCTGTTCAGACTTAGAGCATCCTTTAGCCAGACAGTACACCATAACAAAAGAGGTTGCAACTGAATATAATCTACAATGTAACTCATACCTAGCTCTTCATCTAATATTTAGGTGGGGGTATATTGTCCAACCCCTACAAGACCCCTCACGTATTTTTTAATTACTAACCCTAGAGGATCTAGATTCACATAACCCCAGATCTAACTTACTTAGGTAGTAATGGGAATACATTTAGCTTTATAAACCTCCAACATAGCTTTCAGTGGCTTATGACCCATTCAGGAGGAAAAAGCATTTACTCTGGCACACGCTCTCATAAGATTTCCGGTATTCTTTTATATTAGGGGTTGCCAACTGAGTCTTGAATCTATTAAGCTACCTAGGTATGTAAAATTATCAACCTTGCTTAAAATATGATCTTAAACAGAAAAGGTAACACTTTACATATTTTTTGACCCCAGGACATTCATGTGACTTGTCAAAACTACTCATAAATCAATAAAAAGATCTAAAAGCAGCTGCAGACCTCTAGCAGTGCAGGCAAATAAAACAGCATCATCAGCATATACAAGAGCCGGGAGCAATCTGCCCCCTACTCTTGGCACATCTATGCTCGGCACAAGGAGTGCTTTCTCTAATCGATTAACATACATAATAGAAAGTAGGGGGATCAAGGTGCAACCCTGCCAGACCCACTTTCTAAGGCCAAAGTGCTTAGTGCATTCACCGTTACTGCCATAACAGACTGAAGCCGTCAGCTCACAATGAAGATCCCTGAGAAAGTTAACCAAATTCATATCTACCCTCATGGACCCCAGCTCTGCCCAGAAACTTCTCTCTGTTAACCAAAACAAATGCAGAGTTAAGGTCCATGAAGGCTAGATGAAGGGAACCCTTTTTCGCCCAGACATATTTATTAATTTGGAGATGAAGAGTAAGGGTCTGATCCTCACTTCTCATTAAAAAAATGGGCTTATAACAGGAAGCCTTCTTCCTATTCCCCTTCTTGAACATGGATATACTAGCGGAATGATGCCATGACTCTGGGAGGGAACAACTGATGGCAGTATGAATATATAGGGTAAGAGGAGGGGCCCAAAGATACACACAGAACTCAAATAGGTCTCCTGTAACCCCATTTGCCCCTGGAGCCTTACCCACTGGCAGAGACACAATTGCATCTCTGACCTCCTCCCATTGCAGGTCAATTTAGCACCCTGTCCTGGGGAAAAAGAAGGAGAAGATGCATAACCCCCCTGTCCTAGTTTAAAGTAATGTATACATGCAATCAGTAATAAAGTCAACAGTTGAGATTATTTACTAAAACAGAAGGCCAAATGCAGGATTTCAAGCAGAGAGGGGAGGGAAAAAACCACATTGCCAACATTACACCATATGTACTTCGCAATGCCAAACTTTCATGAGTTGTTTCATATGGCACAATGTTATAAAGCTACCAGTCAGGTAAGGAGATGATCTACATTTGCAATCCTTATGTAATAATTAATGTCAGCTTCCACTGAAAATAATGAACATATGAAAGAAGAGATGTTTTCTGCATGCCAGTAGCTGCTGGTGTCTGTCTGTCTTGTCTTATTTGTAGCAGATGAGTTACAGACAGTTTATTGGCATTAGAGTTACAAAAACGAAAAAATAGAAAATGGGAAAGAATGAAAGACTGTCAACAATAAAGCAAATACTCTTACTTTATATAGTAGATGAAGTAATTTGCAGTACATCATGACGCCATAGCTTATGGCCTATGTCAACTCATCAGTGCAAGTTGTTTTCTGAGACTCAAAGACATGCTTTAAGATTGTTTCTTCAGCTATGGCAAAACGTGTGGCTTAAATGTTTAACGTTCAGATAATTAAAGATTTTAACATCTATAACAGAGTGTGAAAAAATGTAGAGTTTTAACGTCTTTCATTACACGTCATTGAAGCATTATTTGCCCACTGTAGTGAGAGTTGGGCAAATGTTCATGTTTCTGTCAGGAGAGCCTCCACTGACTGCAGTGAGTTTAAGTACCTCTGATTGTCCACCTACTAAGGGCAGACATTCTGATGTACATTTTCCAGTTTGGGACAGTGAGGGAAAGACTGGCAGTCTTGAGCAGAAAAATGCAGAAAAGACACTCCACATGCTGGGAGAAATCACTCAGCATATCGTTTAAAAAAAAAAAATCAAACTCCTGCATTGTTTTTAGTAAAGCAAAAAAAAAATTCTGTGCAGGCATACCGAACACAGTGCCCACATAGCAATGCTTCTGTGCCTTCAGAATAGCTGCTGAGGTAGCAGATTCTCTGAAGAAATATAGCAGGCTGTAGCCCACAAGGGCAGCAAAGTAAGTCCCTTGGCTGCCTTGTAGAATGGAGGCCATCCTGCCAAAGGTTCTTCAAAAACAAATAATAAGTCATGGATTTATTGTAAGGGATAGAAGCAAACATTGGGGTATACACAAAGGCAACTTTTGCTGTAATAGAAAGACACAATTACATCAGAGTTGGAAATCATTATAGAAAACCCACAGCCAATATATCAATTAGGGATGGAAAACAGAAAAACACAATTTATGCAACAAGCATCATCATGCATGCTTGAAAAGCCACATACTTAGCCAATAACAGCAATTTTAACAATAACAACTAGCTTAAGCATTAACTCTGATTAGAAACGACGGGGCATATTATCAAGGGCAGTATCGCCACTTTAGCGGCACTTTTTGCCGATAAAGCGGCGATATTTTAATCGCCCTATTAGCAAGCTGTCGCTAACAGCTGTTAGCGACAGCTTAATGGCGATAGCGGCCGTTTTGTTGCCGCTTCGCATGTCAACGATAATTATCGCTAATGACATGCAAAGTAGGCGTTCCCAACTAAAAGCAACTGCAAACAGTCGCAAACTCAACTGCCCCCTATTATCAATGCCCGCGAAACGATAAAAAAAGTCGTGCTAACCGCGATTATCGCTGGAATATAACACCTGATAAAAACTTGACTTAACCATCTTGTCAATGGGAGGTGGATTGTAAGGTTAAGTCCTCACCTGCCTATTAGCAAGCTTTTCATTAGCGCAGTGAATTTATCGCTGGATTTCTCGCGCTATTGCTGGGTTTCGCCGCTATCGCTGGATTTTTTATCGCCTTGGAGATAAGCGTTGGTAATAACGCGTTATCTCCGCAATTAAATCCAGCGATAGCCTGCGATAAAAAAAACAGCGCTAAGCGCGCTTTGCGATAATTATCGCAAATCCTTGGTAATATGCCCCGACATTTTTTGGAGTGAATGTCAAAATGAGCCAGTTAGTAAAGTGGGTTGATTCCTTGCTGCATTCTGTATGCATTGGTAGGTAGTACCAAAATGTGAATAATAATTTAACCGACCAGTGGATGATCACTGACCAAAAGCACATTTATGTATAGAATTAAGTATGGGCTTAAGGAAAACAATAGTCTAGTGAGACAGCAAAAGCTGTCTCAAAGGCCAGACCTAAAAATGGTAAACAATACAGAAAATCAACTCGATGATAATAGTGCCTCACAGATAACAAATAAATGTTGGAGAAACTGGCTATGCGAGTGGTTTGCAAATAGAAGACAATTTGCAATGTAAACCATGTGTTAATAGAATGCATCACAATGTGTCAATTCGCAGGGGTTGTAGAATGACCTAGCTTGTGAATATTAATTAGCCAGATCATAACTTGCGATCCTCTGTGATTGGCTGAAAATGCAGCATTGAAGAACTGCACCAGACATCAAACTGCTGCAGTAGTTTGATGTCTGGTGCAGTGACTGCTTTTTACAAAACTCAGTTTCTCATTTGGGAACACATTGGGGGAAGCAGACAGCGGTCCCTTGGAGGCCCCATACATGGCTCTCAAGGGGTATCTATCCTACAGGGACAGCTTCCCCTTTACAAGTCAGTTATCACCATAACTCAGGAGCCAGTAGCTGTTTCAATGTTTTGCAGTCACGAGCCATGGATGCATTCCATTGTGAATCTTATCTAAGAGAGAGATGCTCATTTCACACACTCCCCCTCTTTTATATGTGATTTTTAATGGATCACAAAGGTCCTTATATAAGCTGGAAATACATTTCAGACTCTTTAAATGTCTTTGCTACATTCTGAAAAGCTGTTTTAGTGCTGCAAACTCTGCGTGTTTGCAAGTCACAGGCCTTTTAACTGGAAAAACATCCTTGTACATGAGGCCAGAATGTACGAATAATCACTCACAAACATCAAAAATAAAAGACTCAGAAGAGGGAATCAAATCGGAAGACATTGAAAGTGTATTCGCGTTTTAATAGCATGTGTAATAGTAAATGACAATGAAACAGATAGGAGTGACGATGGTCACTAGCCACAGGATAATTTCACAACAACGACGTCATAGAAACTATACTGTCAGAGGAATGCATTAACATGTCTCTTGCATTCAAGGGATTTACATGCACAGAAATCTTTGATGGGAAGACATTCTAAACGAAAGGACCTTACCTTTAAACATTACATTTACAAATAAATACACAATCTGTCATCAGGAAAAAGGATGTCAGGCCCGAACAAGAGCACCAGGAGGCCAGAAAGAAACTTGTACCCATAAAAAATAACATGGTATAAGATTGTGCAGATGAATATCTCAGCTTGCCTTAACGGGGAAGGACATCCTGATGAATGCCAAACTGTCATAGAATATATTCAACAATTCCCTAAAATTGCTGTAATGGCACTAAGAAATTTTAATTAAAGAACAAAGAGTAGGGAATTCTTCGGGGCATCAATAAACATTGGGGGAAATGTTAAATAGAGGTATGTGGTCATGTAGGACAGGCAGGCAATGCTTTTAGGTTGAGGACTCAACTAAACGTTGACTTTGGGGTCCAAGTGATCCACAGACTCAAATCGACCTAACTATTGGTCCAAGTACATCATTGGATTTCAAGTACCTTCATCTTTACTGAGGTCATTCTCCCAGAGAAGGGATGCTTACTGTTCAGAATGGGTAAATAAAATTTGATCTGCACTCACAAATATATTGTGGAGGAGCGTTTTCACTGAAGTATTTATTTTATTTTGAAAGTTTTATATAGCGCTGGCTAGACCCAGAGGTATCAGAGCGCTTTACATGAGAAGATAATATAACGCAAACATGGCATACAAGTAGATAAAAAGATAAAGAAACAACGTGTGAAATATACAAAACAAAATAAATATACAGGTGCAAGAGCTATACACTTCAAGTAACTAGGTATATGATGTTCGGGGGATGGACAGATAATACTAGACAAAATGTAACATGGTGATTGGAGATCAGGTGCAGGTCACAGGTTAGGACCCCCAATGATAATTGGGCCAGACATGGCGTTTAAGTAGATAAAAGATAATGACAACAACATGTGAAATATACAAATCAAGTAGATAAACAAATCAAACAGTTAGATAAATGAATCAAATAGATAAACAGGGGCAGGAGCTATACATATCAAGTAATTAGGCCGATGATGTTCATGAAATGGACAAATATTACTGGACTAATATAACATGTGAGATTGGAGATCGAGTGCAGGTCACAGGTTAGGATCCCCAATAATAATTGAGGAGGTGGATTTTGAGGTCTTTTTTGAAGCTGAAATAGGAGGGGTTGCAGCGAAGGTTTTTTGGGAGGGCATTCCAGATGATAGGGGCATTCCCAGAGAAGGAGCGTGATTGTGTGGCTTTCTTTTTATGCAGTGGTGGTATAAGGAGGAGGGAGTTGGTGCTTCTCAGGGGTCGTGTGGTGCCCGCAATGAGGAGTTTCTTGGAGAGGTACTGCGGAGTGTTTTGGTGGAGGACTTTATGAGTGATGCAGGCAGTTTTGTATGCAGATCTGCCTTCAATAGGGAGCCATTTAAGAGATTTGAGAGCCGGGGATATGTGATCGAAGTGTTTGCAGTCTGTAATGAGCCTGGCGGCAAGTTTGATCACAGCTTTGATTGGAGCAAGGTGGACCTTGGGGATTCCGTTGAGGATGGCGTTACCATAATCAATACGTGAAAGAACAAGTGACTGAACTACAAGTTTAAAATCATCGGTGGGGATAAAGGGTTTGATTTTCTTGAGGTGACGGAGAGTGAGGAGGGCTCCTTTAGCAGAGTTTTTAATGTGGACGTTAAGGGTTAGGGTGTTGTCGATAGAAATACCAAGAGATTTGACGGAGTTGGACAAGGTGAATGAGCAGTTGAGTGCGTTAAGGTCAGAGATCCATGATTGAATGGGGAGAGGGTTGTTTTTAGGGGAGAAGAGAATGATTTCAGTTTTATTAGGGTTAAGTTTGAGATGATTGGAGTGGAACCAGGTTTGGATTTTGGTGAGGGTGTTGTTCAGGTGTAAGATGTCGGCATGAGTTTTAATCTTGTAATAGATTTGGGTGTCATCGGCGTAGAGGTGGTAGTTGATGCCTGCTTGTTTAAGAATGAGGGTGAGGGGTTCCATAAAGAGGTTAAAGAGGGAGGGAGAGAGAATAGACCCTTGGGGGACTCCAAGGGAGACAGGAGTGGGGTTAGAGAGACGGTTTTGAATTTTGATTTGCTGAGTTCGGTGTTGTAGGTAGGAGACGAACCATTTGTAGGCAGTATCATTGAGGCCGAAACGGGTCCTAAGCACATTGAGTAGGGCTGAATGGTTGACTGTATCGAACGCTGCGGAGAGATCAAGGAGGATAAGAAGGCAGGTCTCACCATCATCAAGTGAGTGGTGGATGTCATCGACGACATTGAGCCTTGCCGTTTCGGTGCTGCAGCCTTTCCTGAAGCCTGATTGAAAGGGATCAAGTAGGTTGAAGTTTTCGATGTGTTTGTCTAGTTGTAGTAGGACACATTTTTCAAGGACCTTTGAGAGAAGTGGGAGGTTAGTGATGGGGCGGAGATTGTTTAGGTCATTGGGGTCAGCATTGGGGTTTTTGATTATGGGAGAGATTTGTCCAAGTTGAAGGGAGGTGGGGACACAGCCAGTGGAGAGAGAGGTGTTGATGATTGTGGTCCAGTATGCGGTGATGATGTGCTTAAGGGCAGGGACAAGGTTAGAGGGTAAGGGGTCTTTTGTGTGGGACGACGGTTTAAGATTGCCAATTATTTTAAGGACTTCTAGCTCAGTCACGGGGAGGAAGTTGAGCAAGGAGGCCTTGTTCTTTAATTGTGAGTTAGGGGAGTTGGTTTCCGGAGAGGTAGCAGGGTCAGCTGGTCGAGGGGATGTGGGGTAGGCATTAGAGGTGAGGACGGGTTTGCATTGGGAGTTGGAGGGGAGCTGTGTGGAGCGGAAGGATTGATCAATTTTGGCTATTTTTTCTGAGAAGTGGGACATTTCTTCACATCTGGCTGAGGAGGCGGTCAGATTTGGAGGTGCAGGGGAAGTTTGGTTACGAATGATTTTGAAGAGTTCCCTAGGTCTGTTTTTGGCATGATCAAGTTGAGTGCGGAAGAAGGATGCCTTTTCCTTGAAGATGTGTTTTTTGTACGTGGATCTAACATGTCTGAGGAGTGCAAGATGGGCGGGAGAGGGATGGTGTCTCCAGGTTCTTTCCGACAGTCTGAGTGACCGTCTTTCGTTATTAAGCTCGGTATTAAACCAAGAGTTGGAGGGGGTGGTTCTTTGGTTTTTGAGTTTGGGCGGGGCTAATTGGTCAAGAATACCAGTGACAGTATTGTTAAAGTGTTCAGTGAGCTCATTGGCATTTTGTGAGGGGGGAATGAGAAGAAGTTGAGCTTGGAGTTTAGACTCAAGTCACCCGGGGGGATATGTTTTAGATTTCTGGTCAGTTTCTTAGGTCTGTTAATTTTGGAGGTGGGGAGATTTGCATTGGTAGCAATGGTGAACAGTATAAGGTGATGGTCGGACCAATCAATGGGGATGATATTGGTCACGGAGGCCAGATCTTCGTTGGAAAGAATGGCGTCAAGGATGGCTCCTTTGGTGTGTGTCGGGGACAGGCATAGTTGTTTGAGTTCATTGATTTCAAGTAGATTGGTGAGGAGGGGGATAGTGGGATCATCGGTATCGTTCCAATGGAGGTTGCGATCCCCAAGAAAGAGATTTTTTGAGTTGGATAATGAGGATTGTGTCAGGAGCTCAGATAAGTCCTCGATGAAGGGCTGGGGGGCCCGGAGGGCGATAGATGTTGTGTAGACGAATTGGGTGGGAATTTTGGGTTGTCAGTTCAGCTTCCAGGTATTCGCAGGAGGAGTAGCCAGAATTATTGACAAGGGATAGCTGAAGTTCATTTTTAAAGATAATGGCTAGACCACCCCCAACTCTGTCAGGTCTATCTTTTCTCAGAACAGAGTATCCCGGGGGGTAGAGTAGGTCAAGTATGCTCGTTGAGTGGTCTTTGAGCCAGGTTTCTGTGAGGAATGCAATGTCAATGGATTCACTCAGGATAGTTTCCAAAATTTCCGTGGCATGTTGGACTGCGGAGCGACAGTTGACAAGCATACATGTAAGTGGTGTGGGGTTGCATATGGTGGGTGGGCAAGTGTGGATCGGCGTGAGTTGAGGCGGTGGTCTGGGGGAAGCGGGGGAGGAGGGGATTCTATTAGTCCCTAAGATAAAAGGGATGTGGGAGTAGGGGAGTGGAGAATTGGTGGTTGGTAAGCTAGGAAGGTAAGAGTTGCATAGGTCGGAGAGGTCGGACGGGGAGAGATGGTTCGAGGTGCGGTGAGGTCTATGTATATGGCAGCGGAGAGGAGTCGATCTCCAATGATTGTGTTTGGTGTTAGGGATTTTTGGGGGGAATTTTTGGGGGGGATTTTTGGGCAGGGCTGGGTGGGGATTTTATGGTGAGGAGGGTTCTGGAGCTGTGGGAGATAAAGTCTTTCCTGAATTGAGAGAATTTAGTAATCAAATTAGATAGGTCAAGTTCGATGTTGTGTAGGCTCTGGGAAATTAAGGTGAGGGGAGGTACCGAGGGGGTGGTCTGGGTTAGTTACGGAGGGTGGATTGATGTGTGAGGGGGAGATAGGGAAGTGAGTGTGGAATGAGGGGTGACGGGGCTGTTAGGTGTGAGGGGTTCGGTAATCAAATTGGATAGGTCAAGTTCAGTGTTATGTGGGCTCGTGTTAATTGGGGTGGAGGGGGTACTGAAGGGGCGTGGGCGGGGGGTAGGGAAAGATCTGGGTTAGTTGCAGAGGGTGGACTGATGTGAGAGGGGGGAGATAGGGTAGTGGGAGTGGAGTGAGGGGTGACAGGGCTGTTAGATGGGAGGGGTTCAGTAATCAATTTAGATAGGTCGAGTTCACTGTTGTGTAGGTTCGGGGCAATTAGGGTAAGGGGAGGTATTGAAGGGGCGGGGGAAGGGAATGATCTAGGGGTAGGGAGTGGTCTGGGTTAGTTGCGGAGGGTGGACTGAGGTGTGAGGGGGGAGATAGGGTAGTGGGTGTGGAGTGAGGGGTGTCGGTGCTGTAAGGTGTGAGGGGTTGGGCTAGGTTAGACATGAGGTTAAGAACTTCAGGAGATGTGGTCAGAGAGGATAAAAGGGCATAGAGTGAGTGTAAAGCGGATATATTGGGGTGGAGGGGTTGTGTATTTATCGGGGGTTGGGATAAAGGATTGGGAGGCGGAGTTAGGAGGGCCTGAAGGGGCAGGATAGGGGGGATGGGGAGGAGAAGAGGGTGTACGGGATGGGTAGGAGGGTGAGGAGTTGTGTTAGGGGATTGAAGGGCAAGGACGGTGGAGTACGTGAGTAGTTGTGTAGGGGGAGAGAGGTTGTGGGGTCAGGCAGAGGTGGGGTTGTGGGAGGGGAATGATAAGTAGATGGTAGGGATTGGGGGCAACCGTTTTTAGTGGAGTTTTAGGGGAGTCAAACGATGATGGGCGCTGCCGTGGATCTGAGTGGCCCCTGATGGGTGGGAGTCTCAGCAAATATATCCCCAGGTTAGCAGGGCTCCCACTTTAGTAACTCTCTGGCTGTCAGAGCTGATGCTGTTGCGGCTCTTGATACTCACCCCCGATTGTGGGCTGGTAGTGCAGACCTACACGCGCTGCTAATTACATGCAGCACTGTCTGCTCCTTATACTGCCGAATATTACTGCCAAGTGTCAAGTAGCTGGAGCGCTCCCGTCAGCCCTTCTGGATTACAGGGAGAATGTCCCTAGGGCATAATCTAGCGCAGGGCAAGTTAATCCAGGCCAGTAGCTTTGTTATATGTGCGTGGGGTGGGGTGCTGCCCCTGTCCGTGTAGTCACGGCAGGAGACTCACTCACGCTCCGTTCACAGCAGGGCCATCAGGCGGGGAGAAGTAACACTGGGGCACCTTCCTACCTCACCACAGCCCCATAGGCCGATTCGCGGGCGTCTGCTGCAGCATTCTGGTGTTCGCAGCGTCTGGGTTGCGGTCGTCCCACTGCTCAGGGCGTCTGCAAGCGTTGTCATTGCTGCAGGCAGGCCGCATTGGGTCTCGAGTTTGGTGACGCCGTCAAGACAGTGCGCGCCCCGTCCTCTGTCGCTGCGGGACCTCCGAGGGCAGCTACTGTCTATCGCTGCATGCACTGCTCACGTAGCCGCTAGAGACCTGGACTCGAGCCTCGGGTGTGCTTTAGGCCATCAGAAACGTGTCCAGCTGCCTTGACAGAAAATCATCGCCATCTGCGGGGATTGGGTCGCGTTATAGCGGTGTGAGTTCCGGAGCTTCAGGCTCGAGCGGCCATTTTGGTCCTCGACCTGGCCGACCTGGGGGCTCTCTACTTTCTCTAGCGCCCTCCGGCACGACTGCTGCTGATGACCGCACCATTCACCAGGCAGCCCGGCTGCTCGGCTCGCTGCACACTGCCCGCGGCCCCCGGCTCACTTCCCTACCATCACGGTGTCGGAGCGGTCCCTCTTCGGCACTCGCATACTCCTGTGGCGTCAGTACTCCCTTCAGGCCGCTTCCCTCCGTACTTCTCCGAGGTTCGCGGGCTCCGTAGCCCATCTCAGCTCGCAGGCGCCAACACACAGATGCCGGAGGCCCGGATGCGACCAGTGTCAGTGAAACCTAGGCTGCGTCACTGCATCCGCGGGACTCACCAGCATCGACGCGACGGGACTCGGTTTACTCCAATCCACTCACTTGGCAGACGTAGTCCCAGGGGATAATCAGCATCTTCAACGAGTATCAGGGTCAGTTGCAGGGAGACCGGTTGCAAATCAGACCACCACTTCCTTGCGATGATGTGGATATCCACTCCCTGGTCTGCAGCAATTCAGGGGGAGCCTCGTTGTTGTAGTCAGATTCTAGGCTTCCCGGTAAATTGCCAGGAAAAACGGCAGACCACAGCAAAGCGGTGACAATCCTCACTGCTGCGGTGTCGAGCAAAGGGGTGGACGTGCGGGCATAACCGGGGATTTTCACAAAAAAGTGATCCCTAGCCCCGGAGCTACTTCGCAGAGCTCCAGCCCAGCGGCCATCTTGCCATCCTACTAAATAGAAGTACTCTATTTGGATAGATAAAATCTTTCTTTGGGCATCTCAAAAGGGTAGCCACTCATTTAAGCAACTTTACATACCAAGATGGAGACAATCAACAACAGCAGTGACACTATGAATTTGGGTGCCTCAAATGTCGGCTTTTCTATAGAAGTTTTTAAGCATAGGATTAGCACAGTGCCATCCACGCCTGAGCTGTAAAATAACAAAATACTTTTACCAGTCCAGGCACAGTAATACAGCTCTGGATTGGTAAAATAACATCGGGGAGAGGATGTAGCCTTAGGGCTAGAGCGGCTGACCTCGAACTTGGGGAACCGGGGTTGAGTCTCATCAACGACGCTCAACATCTTGTGATTCTGAGCAAATCACTTAATCTCCCCGTGCCTAACAAAAATGAATGTGTCTGTCTGTAGCGAAACTGGTGCTCATGACACAAGGGAGCACCCAGTATAAGTCAAAAGAATACCCTTGCAGGCATAGAGTGATGCATAAATTATGCAAAAAAGAAGAAGAGAACTCTGGGTAGTTCCCAAGTTTAGGTGGAAGGCAGCTTCTGTATAGAGCACCCTCAACACCAGCGACACTCTAGACATTAGAGGTGAGCAAATCTAGAGTGTCGCTGGTGTTGAGGGTACTCTATGCCTGCAAGGGATCTCTTTTGACTTATACTGGGTGCTCCCTTGTGTCTGGACAAAGCTAAACCTCTCTGAAGAGCTGTAATGACAGCGAAACACGTGTCATGGGTTGCTTTTATTCATTTCAGGTTGGCTTGGATGGTATTTTGCCAGTCCAAAGCTGTAATACTGTGCCTGGAGTGGTAAATGGCTTTTGTCATTTAACAGCTCGGCATGGATAGCACTGTGCTATTCCTATGCTTATAGACTTTGCTGTAAAAATGGCAAAAGACTTTGTCCCTTTCTATCTCGGCGTGGATAGCACTGTGCTAATCCTATGCTTAAAAACTTTGATAGAAAAGCAGACATTTGAGGTGAGCAAATGTAGAGTGTCGCTGGTGCTGAGGGAGCTCTATACAGAAGCTGCCTTCCACCTAAACTTGGGAACTACCCAGAGTTCTCTTCTTCTTTTATATATATATATATATATATATATATATATATATATATATATATATATATATATATATATATATATATATATATATATATATATATATATATATATATATGCACACCAAACTCTTCTCCCAGGAAGGAAAGAAGACGACTCAGCTCCGGGGATTGGAAGGCTAAATTCAGCTTTAATTTTGCACAGGTAAGCGGGGACCATGAAACGCTGCGGCAGACGCGTTTTGCATAGTAGCTTCTTCAGTGCCGGTTTCGATGGCCGCTTCTTCTTTCTATGGGGCCAAACGTGCAGGTCTAAATACCGTAGGTCACTCCCCATCAGGTGATCTCTCGCCCCTCCTCTCACCACGGTGTTCGTGTGTCCTGTGCTACGCCAAACCAGACAGATGCATGCTGGGGCTGGGAGTCCTCAGAGGTAGCCCATACAGTGACGGGACACATCCTGACCATAAGTAAGGTCCCAACCAGTTCGGCAAAGGGTCCCAGCTCCGCCACAGGTACCTGGGATGGTAACCTTCCTGTGTCCCCTTCTCAGGCAAACAGTGTTGCCTACTCTCTCCAAAATTGGGGGCGTTGCGTTTGCAGTTCATGCAGTTTCCAAAGTTCACAGGCTCTTCCGCAAAGCACCAGACCGAGAGGGCGGTCGTATATAGCCAGCGCCTGTATGCTGGTGAAATATGCACACCAAACTCTTCTCCCAGGAAGGAAAAAAGACGACTCAGCTCCGGGGATTGGAAGGCTAAATTCAGCTTTAATTTTGCACAGGTAAGCGGGGACCATGAAACGCTGTGGCAGACGCGTTTCGCATAGTAGCTTCTTCAGTGCCGGTTTCGATGGCCGCTTCTTCTTTCTAGGGGGCCAAACGTGCAGGTCTAAATACCGTAGGTCACTCCCCATCAGGTGATCTCTCGCCCCTCCTCTCACCACGGTGTTCGTGTGTCCTGTGCTACGCCAAACCAGACAGATGCATGCTGGGGCTGGGAGTCCTCAGAGGTAGCCCATACAGTGACGGGACACATCCTGACCATAAGTAAGGTCCCAACCAGTTCGGCAAAGGGTCCCAGCTCCGCCACAGGTACCTGGGATGGTAACCTTCCTGTGTCCCCTTCTCAGGCAAACAGTGTTGCCTACTCTCTCCCAAAATTGGGGGCGTTGCGTTTGCAGTTCATGCAGTTTCCAAAGTTCACAGGCTCTTCCGCATAAGCACCAGACCGAGAGGGCGGTTGTATATAGCCAGCGCCTGTATGCTGGCGAAATATGCACACCAAACTCTTCTCCCAGGAAGGAAAAAGACGACTCAGCTCCGGGGATTGGAAGGCTAAATTCAGCTTTAATTTTGCACAGGTAAGCGGGGACCATGAAACGCTGTGGCAGACGCGTTTCGCATAGTAGCTTCTTCAGTGCCGGTTTCGATGGCCGCTTCTTCTTTCTAGGGGGCCAAACGTGCAGGTCTAAATACCGTAGGTCACTCCCCATCAGGTGATCTCTCGCCCCTCCTCTCACCACGGTGTTCGTGTGTCCTGTGCTACGCCAAACCAGACAGATGCATGCTGGGGCTGGGAGTCCTCAGAGGTAGCCCATACAGTGACGGGACACATCCTGACCATAAGTAAGGTCCCAACCAGTTCGGCAAAGGGTCCCAGCTCCGCCACAGGTACCTGGGATGGTAACCTTCCTGTGTCCCCTTCTCAGGCAAACAGTGTTGCCTACTCTCTCCCAAAATTGGGGGGCGTTGCGTTTGCAGTTCATGCAGTTTCCAAAGTTCACAGGCTCTTCCGCAAAGCACCAGACCGAGAGGGCGGTCGTATATAGCCAGCGCCTGTATGCTGGCGAAATATGCACACCAAACTCTTCTCCCAGGAAGGAAAAAGACGACTCAGCTCCCGGGATTGGAAGGCTAAATTCAGCTTTAATTTTGCACAGGTAAGCGGGGACCATGGAACGCTGTGGCAGACGCGTTTCGCATAGTAGCTTCTTCAGTGCCGGTTTCGATGGCCGCTTCTTCTTTCTAGGGGGCCAAACGTGCAGGTCTAAATACCGTGGGTCAGTCCCCATCAGGTGATCTCTCACCCCTCCTCTCACCACGGTGTTCGTGTGTCCTGTGCTACGCCAAACCAGACAGATGCATGCTGGGGCTGGGAGTCCTCAGAGGTAGCCCATACAGTGACGGGACACATCCTGACCATAAGTAAGGTCCCAACCAGTTCGGCAAAGGGTCCCAGCTCCGCCACAGGTACCTGGGATGGTAACCTTCCTGTGTCCCCTTCTCAGGCAAACAGTGTTGCCTACTCTCTCCCAAAATTGGGGGGCGTTGCGTTTGCAGTTCATGCAGTTTCCAAAGTTCACAGGCTCTTCCGCAAAGCACCAGACCGAGAGGGCGGTCGTATATAGCCAGCGCCTGTATGCTGGCGAAATATGCACATCAAACTCTTCTCCCAGGAAGGAAAAAAGACGACTCAGCTCCGGGGATTGGAAGGCTAAATTCAGCTTTAATTTTGCACAGGTAAGCGGGGACCATGAAACGCTGGAAAAAATGAAGCGCCACACCTCAGAACAGCTCAATAATTTATTGTGCACAAAAACTACTCGTTTCGGCAAAGCCTTTCTCAAGCGATGTGTTGTGCTCAATTACCTATAGAAATACTTGTTGCAGTTCATAGATAGTGACGAAATACTACATGTTTTCAACACATTAAACATTTAGATTCTAATTCATCATGGAATTCATAATGTCAGGATTGTAATCATAAATCATTCAACATTTTAAACCACAATTAACAGGCATCCCATTTGTAAGTATATCATCCTCAATAGTAGAAAATCAAAATAAATAAAGTTTTCAATTTCGAAAAATCGATCGCTAGAAATATTTTTAAATCCTGATAATGTACAAATGGGATAAAAATAGAAAGAACATATATAATAATAATTTTTAAATGCTCTAATATTGTCTGGAATTTTTAAAAAAACAGTATTTGCCAATTAATGAAATTACATAAGCATTGAAATCAGTAAAGGTATTTCTTTTCTATCTACTAACTATGATAGTATATCAATGCAAAATAGAGCTCTTTTTAATTCAATTTGAGAGAGGTTTCGATGAAGCCGAAACACATTGTTCTGAGCACAAATAAAATTGTGGATTGAACTGGTGTGCCTCTTTTCTGTTTTGCTTCAAAACCAACGTGACAGTGGGAACTACATTTGGTAATTGAAAGAAGCCATGGACATTCGCAGTCACCGGCATCACCAGGACATCTGACAGCATGACTGTGGCCATTTTGAAAAAATAGATAGATAGATAGATTTAGATATAAGTATATATACAAATATATATATAATATGTATATTTACATATATTTTGATAGATAGATATTTTTTTTTTTAAAACAATACAAGAAAATTGTTATCAGTAATTTATACCCAAAGATGTTGAGCAGCTCAGTCACTTCTCAACGCTACAGCTTACTCTGGAGTGTATTTTCGATCATGCTGCTGGTGCTCCAGTACAAGTGTCCAAACCCCAGTTAAGGGGCCGATTCCGATTCCGGCCGGAAATCTCTCCGACCGAGCCAGACCTGGAGAGAATTCCGACCGAATCAGACCCTAGCAGTCCGACCGGACGAGTACGATGCATTCGCATGCTATCGGACTCGATTCGGTCGGACTCCCATTGAAGTCAATGGGAGCCGGTCGTACGACGCGTACGCGGGCTCCCATTGACTCAATGGGTGCGAGGCAAACAAGGGCGCCCCCTACAGCGGGTACGCGTCCATGCGCATCGCGGCGTACATGCACAGGTAGGGGGGACCCATGGGTCCCCCCTGTGTGCGACTCGCGCGCCTACGCGTACAGGGGGGTCCGACGCGGACCCCAAAGTCCGGCTCCGACAGCTTTTTCGAGCCGGACGGCGCGAGTCGGTCGGACTGCTCGCGGTGCGCATCGTACTTACCCGGCCGGGAAACGTCTCCCGCAGCGCGGTGCGAGTCGTGTCCATGCGAGTCAGTCGGAGCGTGTTGAAGCCGCGTACGAGTCGGTCGGTGATTTCGCGGGTGCTTGCATCGTACTCACTCGGCCGGACCCGCGTACGATTCGGTCGGGAAACAGTGCTCCGAATCGGATCCGGTAAATCCGAATCCGATTCGGAGCACTACCAGCCGAGATCAGAATCGGCCCCTAAGTGTCCATGGAAATTACAAAACTCTCTTTATCAAATAAAGAATTTTAAATGACGTATCAAAAATTAAATTAACTACTTCTTCAAAAGAGTTCTCTTTCTACATTTTGTCAATGAAACCACCTAGAATTTGAAAGATGATCTACACGTTTATAAAAATGAGGGCGGTTCAAAGATCATTCATATTCAACTTTAAATTCTGTGTTAGGGTATGTTAAAGATGTAAGATGTGACTGATCTTAAATACACCATAGCACTGCTCAAGACATTCTGTCTAAAAAGATTAGCTGGCAGAGAGGCTTTCTTTTCAATTTTTAATTGATCGATCCTGGGCATAATTATTATTATAAAGGGGTTTCTGTCTCAGTTCATGTTCAATTTTTTTCTCTTTATTGTTTCCAGTCTGCTGCACCTACATCCATCATTGCCCTGATATTCAAATCTAACTACTGCATCCTTCATGGCGCTAGGTGAAAACAATCTACTGAATATACTTGGACTTTTCCTGTATTGAAGGTGTGGGATGGAGTTAAGGGGAAAGAGAATAGGGGAGCAGTGAAATGAAATACCAACATGGAAAACGATTTTGCTGAAGATAGAGAGTAAGTACATTTTAAGAGGTAATTTTGGAGAGTTCATATGAAGGGATTCCAAACATTTTTAAAGGATAAAAGAGCTTATTACAATGTTTGTTCAGTTGATGTCAATAGCAAGTTCAAGATTTGAAAATATTGTCATAAATAACCAATACTGATTTTCTCACATGGCATGAGTCTAATTTTACTCCCCAATTGACGTATTTGTCAGAAAATACTTGGTATATCACTCTACAAATTGTGTTGCTGGTAGAGGGTTTCTAAAGGAAAACTTGAGTGCAACGAGTTTAAGGGATTAGTCTGGAGAGAAGTGGCAGAATTGGAAAAATGAAGGCTGATTTGGCATTGTTCATGAAAGGTTAATGGGAAAAAGTGTTAATAAAACTGAAATTGAAAGTGATTTGGCATTGCCTGTGTGGGATCTAGGTGACTGCAGATCACAGGTCAGAGTCCAGTGTTAACTCACTGACTACCGTGGGAGAGGGGTCGAGTTTTGTAGACAGAACCAGTAGTTTAATTTCAATTCAAAATTGATTTAGTTCAGATGTTTATAAAAACACGGATCAAATGGTAGAATTTTTTTATTTAATTTAATGAAGCAAATGTCTTTTGGTGGTTGTGCGAAAAATGTATAAATAATTCTTGTGAGGTATTACTATAGCAGCAGAGAGTTGGAGGCCAGGAGGCAGCTAACTGAAACTCTTCGTCAACATATGCGTAGCTCACAACCAATCCTAGGTAAGATGTACTAAACACTGGTAGCAAAATACTGATTGCAATTTCCGACCAGTATTTTTGAGGGTATTGTATTTTGTGAAATGCCCTCTGTACCAATAGGTTTGTTCACAAGATACTAAATTATAGTGGGTTAAATGAGACCTACCTCATGATTATTAATGAGGTAGGTCACAAATTTCAACCCACTATGCTGCCATCACAGGGCTGGTGGCCTACTGGGTCAGCAGAGCCCCCATGTCTGTCATTGCTTTTAAATAAAGGAATCTTTTTTTTTTTTTTTAAATGGAGCTCATTTTCCTTAAAGGAAATGGGACTACATTTCATTTAGAAGAAAAGTTCTTTTATTGTTTGTTTGTGGTCTCATGGACCACTGCCTCCTCTTAATCCAACATTTTTTTTTACATTCAGACTCCTTCTATTTTGCGAATGGGTTGCCATCTCCTTCGAGGTGTTGGTACAATATCAAATGTTTTGTGACCGGATTTTGGTTGCAAAATATTAATACATAACATACTGATTTGATATTTGGAAGGGGTGCCTAATAGGCGCCCTTCCAAATGCTGAATCTGTATCCTTTCTAAATACATTTAGTGATTCAAAAACACTTTTCAGAATCGCTAAATAATTTTAGAGCATAAAAAAGGGATTTAGCATTCACAAACTCTCTGATTTACCAATTCAGAGGGTTTGCAAATGATAAAACACTTTGTACATCTGGCCCCTTGTGGGGGAGAATATATTGCTGCTTATAATGCTCCTTTGCCTGTGATATACTTGGATATGTTGAAATCATTAAACCAGATGAACTGGGATTTTTTGTTCTGCCAACTTAAACACTTCTTTTTGTCTAGACTGTAATTCCAACCTCAGTCTAAATGTGGTCATGTCAACGCAGATCTGTCAGACTGTACCATATCACTGAATAGTTCAGATGTAGGCACCAAGGAAACATCATGATGGTGTGCCCTCCTTGCCCACACATGCTAAAATCTGCCTTTGGGGGTTATTTCAGTTGATCTCCCAGCTTCAAGGTATGATGGGGGCCGGAAGGGACCTGATGTGCCACTGATACCACTACCACTTCGCAGTCACCGTTGTGCAGAATTTGTTGTGTGCTTGCCTCTCACAATTAGTAATGCTGCTTCAGAAGCAGTGATTTCACGTGAAAAAAGTGCAACTGTATGACCTCAATGCGATCATGCAGGCGAGCACCTTAATAAAGTTCTGATGCTCTAAAACAAGTACTGTTCCTGAATCCTGATACATGTCTGTTCATATAAAGTATGATACCTTCAGGGTATTTTCCATACTAAAACTCTGAAACTGCACCTGAACGGAACAGAAGAACATTTTTCTTTCTCCCATAGTCATCGAATTGGTGCCCCTTTAGGGCTTCAAAAAAGACATTTAAAGGAACTCGGTGAGGAAAAATACTGATATTCATTTAAAAATAAAGCAGATGAGGCATTTCAGCAATATTAAACCTCTCTCTTCTCCACTCTCTCACTCCCACTGGACAACAGAGGTATCATCACGTAGGCCCTAATCACAAGCAGTTTGGACTACTGCAACGCACTCTACACTGGCATTCCAATCCATCGTCTTCACAGATTCAGAGCATCCTAAACACTGCTGCCAGACATCCCCAACCTCCTGCACCAAACCCACGCTGCACTACTCCTCAGAGAGTTCCACTGGCTACCCATACAGAAGCGCTGCAAGTTCAAACTTCTCACAAATGCGTTCAAGTCACTACACAACACAGGACCTGCATATTTCAATCACTGGCTTCACTTCCACCAGCCCACCACACAACTTAACTCAGCATCACTCTCACTCGCACACGCACACGGAATCTGCAGAAGCAGAACGGAAGGTCGATCATTCTCACTACCAAGCAGCCAAATCCTGGAACGACCTCTCCCAACACATCCGGGCCTCCTCCTCTCACTTTCTGAATTCCCATGAAGCTGAAAACCTGGTTTTCAATTAGTTCTCTTTGTGGGACCATCGAGATTGCCTGTACTCCAGTCCGGTAACTAGTCGAACTATCGAAAAAAAAATATCGACCGGACAGAATATCGAGTTTTTCATATCGAATAGACAGAATATCGAATTGCAAAAATTTAGTGTTTTAAGTGTTAGTATATGTGTTAAAAGTATGTATTATTTTTGTAATGTATGTTTGAATTTTGTAAAAGTAATGAATTTTATGTTAATTCATTTTTGTGTAATTTAATTCCATAGCGGGTTGTGGGTTTATAGGGAATAGGGTGGGAAGTAATTTAATTATAATATATATTTTTAGCATTATTTAAAATTAATTAATTATATGTTAATTTTTTTTGCGTAATTTAATTCTGTAGCGGGTTGTGTGTTTATAGGGGAATAGGGTTGGAAGTAATTTAATTGAAATACATTAATTTATTATTTTATTAATTAATAATTTGATATGTAATCATTTATATTGTTAATTAAGTAAATTAATTTATTTTTAATTAATTATAAATTGATTAATAATTAATTGGTAATTATGTTAATTGTGTAATTATTTTTTATTAATTAGTAATTAATTACATATTAATTATTAACAATTAATTTGTAAATATGTTAATTAATTATATTGTTATTTGTAATGCGTTAATTAATTAATTGTTAATTAATTATGTTAGTTTATTAATATGCTACAATATTGTAGGTGATGTTTATAGGAGAAAATGGTGGGAGGTAAATTAATTTTTACAAAATAATTAATTGTTAATTAATGTTAATTATATTGCAGGACTGGGTATATTAAATTATTCCCCTACGCTATCCAACACTTTCCTTACTGTTGCACTCACTGGAGTGGGAATAGTAATTTTTACCCTCCCGCTATCCAACGCTTTCCATACTGTTGCACTCACTGGAGTGGGACAGTAGCGGTCCGTGGTAGGAGTGCCAGCCGGCCGGTGACGTGGGGTGGGGGAGGGGCAGGGTGGGGGTAGTAAACCATGGATTACGGCCGAATACCGGTAAGTAAACATTTAAATAAATAAAACGAATTTCGTTGCGCGCACTGCATCGCATTTGGTGATGGTTTACTACCCCCCACCCTGCCCCTCCCCCACCCCACGTCACCGCCCGGCCGGCTCTCCTACCACGGACCGCTACTGAAGTGGGAGTAGTAATTTTTACCCTCCCGCTATCCAACGTTTTCCCTACTGTTGCACTCACTGGAGTGGGAATGGTAATTTTTACCCTCCCGCTATCCAACGCTTTCCCTACTGTTGCACTCTCTGGAGTGGGAATAGTAAATTTTACCCTCCCGCTATCCAACGCTTTCCCTACTGTTGCACTCACTGGAGTGGGAATAGTAATTTTTAGCCACCCGCTATCCAACACTTTCTCTACTGTTCCACTCGCTGGAGTGGGAATAGTAATTTTTATTTACCCACTATCCTACATTTTCCCTACTGTACCACTTGTTGGAGTGGAAATAGAAATTTTATCTTTTACGCTATGCAATTTTTTTCAGTATTGTTATATTTAATGTAGTGTAAAATATTATTATTTTTAAAAATTTATTTTAATGTTTTGACATATTATATATATTTTATTTTTATATTTATATTATAGGTTTATTTATATATATATATGTAATTATATTTAAAAATATGTTTTTAACATTTAAATATTAAAAATATTAATTATTTTTTAATATTATTAAGTTAATATATATGTAAAAAAAAAAAAAGCATGTTTCTTTTTTTTACTTACATTTATTATTTATTAATTTTACGGTTATTTAAGTATTTTTAAGTATGTTTTAATTAATTATAGTTATTATTTCATTAATTTTACATTACTTTTTAGAGATTTTAAAAACTCGATATTTTAGCAAACTATATTATTTACAACGATATTTAGGATTCAATATTTTTGTACTTACCTGTTTGTCGATAGAAATTCGATATTCTGGTAGTCGATATTTTGTCAGAGTTATTCTGGCAGCTCGATATTTTGATCGTCGATATTCTGTCAGTGATTCCTCCAGTCCAGCCTCACCACATGCCTACTCTCATCTACTCTGTGCCTGGATACCCCCATGGGTGTCAAACAGAGCTCTACATATTCACCTTACAATTACAATTACAATACTGTCACGCTATACAATGAATCACTTTCTAATCTATTGGAAACATATGTTAATTGTGCTCATTAATGTACGGATTATCCAGTACCCTGCTTTCTTTCTTTTTCACTTTTTTTCTGTGTTTCTCTTCCTCCATCTTTCCCTGTTTTGTGTTTTTCTGTCTCTCTTGTTTTTGGTCTGATGAGGAAAAGTAAGTGCACTGTTTTAGATATTTACAAATACTAGGGTTGGGAACAGAAAACATTACCTAGGAGAACACAGTGAGCATAGACAGGTGGCCTTGTTTCACTGCTGTATTGTATTACATTACTGCTATATTGTGCATTATATTTTGTGTATCTACTTTCATTTGAGTTGCCATGTGTACTATAAATGCATTTACATATTGCTGGATTGTTTTAAAGTTATTACACTACTGCTATGACCTGAAGCTGACATAGTTCTAGCAATTTTTACATATGTGTTGTACTATAACTAGAAAAGTGCAACTCCACCTGATTTGAGATGGGCCATTGGAGCTCATTTTCTTGTACCTGAAGTCCCCTTTCTGTCACAGACTGTGAGCACAGTGTCCTCCTTAGTAGGGACACCTATCAATCTGACATTTAGAATAAATGCTGGATCATGCAACTGCGTGCACCAGAGAAAAAAGCTCTTCACATGGCTATCACATTCAATTAATATACAAACCAGGGCCAGAGAGAAGACAAAGGGAAGTTGCGTGTACGGAAGTCAGCCAAAGACATTGAAAGATTGAACAGATAGTCACCATGAAGAAACGCTAGTTCACTCCTTTAGCCTTTCGTGAACTGATGTGATAGTCTAATAGCATGTTTAAATTAATTCTGAAATGGTTTCTTGTAGTTGAGGTTAGATACAAACTATATTCTTGCCAATAAGTAATCTAGGAAACTTTCAGACGTATTTTAGACTAGAGGTCTTGTTTAGAGTTTGGTGGACAGGTTACTCTGTAACAAACATGGTGGATGTTCAGTCCGCCGTGCTTTAGAGCTATGGCAATTGTAATAGAGCAGATGGGATGTCAGTCACGTTTTATCAGAGTACTCTGCAACCAAACGCTAAATAAGGCCGTGAGTAACACTGGCATACCTGCAGTTAGCAAGTATAATAAGAAATGGTAACAAATGGTTCCCTCAATACTTGAAAGGATACTGTTTACCCTGAAATGTATCAACATTTAGAGACAACAGCTGAAGTGAAGGAGGGATTGGAGTAAAAGGGCAGGTAAGCCGGGGGCAAGATTAAGGGCCCGATTCTGATGCGGGTTGGAAAAGCTTCCCGACCGAGGGCCTGATTCTGATGCGGTTAGGAAGGCCTCCTAACGGCATTTGCTCCTTCCAAATCGGATCGGGAACGTGTCTTCCCGACCGAGGGCCCAATTCTGATGCGGTTAGGAACAAATGTTCCCATTGAAGTCAATGGGAGTTCAACCAAATCGTATCTGGAAGCATCCGGATGCATCCTACTCCGCCGGTCGGACTTTCCCGATCCGAGTGGGTCGGACACCATTTCCCAACCGATTCGGTCGGGAAGCTTTTCCAACCCGCATCAGAATCGGCCCCTAAATGTTTCAGAAGAGGACTCAATGACATCATCGGAGGCCGCGTGCACATGAACCACAGTTTTAAACAGAAGCAGATTCAGCGGTCAGAAATAAAGCATAGCAGCTCAAGACTTGCTTCTTCTGACAGGTGTCACACTCCATTTTCACGACGTCACTGGAGTGGGTTGGTTCGTCAAACACTAATGCTACCGAAGCTGCCTGCAAAGAAACAGTGCAGAATGAGTCGGCATTATCAATTGGTGGCCTGCGTCACGTGACCATGTGCTCACTTCTACAATTAAGTCACCGAAGCCTGGTTTAGATTTGTGTCGTAAATGAAAATCCTCTGATTTGTAGAAGAAAAAAATGCTACATCCGGTGAAGAATCAATTCAGCAGGATTTCCCCTGTCCTACTTTCCTGATGACAGAATGAGTTCTCCCGATGATCCACCCCCCTTGCATTACCACTTCCTCTACAAATCGGTGGATTTTCCATAATGAACCAGCACTTATCCAGGCCCTAAATGCCTACAACATAGCTTTTGCTTCTTGTCATGGGAGTAGAAGATCAACAATGCCCCTTTATCCACTTTTAACAAGATACTCTAATTTGCAACAAATACTTTAGTCGAAATAAATATGCGTGACATGTGCATCTAACCAACCAAACACCGTGGCAGAATTAAGCGAAAAGTTTATTGTTTTCAATCAACCTGGAAAACAAAATGTATTTGAAATGGCAACTGGTTCTCTAATCATGGAAGGTGTCTGAAGGCACCCATTTAATGAGATCTATTTTGCTGGAAATTAAAGTAAAACGAGTGGGGTTTTTTTTGCTTTCCCAGCAAACAGCATTCAGTAGCAAAATATTAAATGATAAACACAGATTGCTTGAAATCAGACGGGCCATTTTCAGAAAAGCATTTTAGCTCATCATGATATGTAGCACCTTATTTAAATTAGGAGGTGTTAATTCGTAGCTTGAATAATATATTAATATAATATGTAAAGTGAATGGCATTGTTAATCACAGTCGCGCCTGGAACGACTTTGCCTCTGTGCACGGAATGTTAATTTTGCAAAACATTAATTTCAAAGATTTTGCAGCAGTGCTTTTGTAATTAAATATTAATGTCACATGTTATTGCAGTAGCATGTTTATGAAAGCCGGCAACACTTCAAGTCAACTCATTTGTTTTTATATTTATTCTTGTTCATCTGCAATCCCTTCCATTTCACAAATTGAAAGTGAGGGCCATTTTGAATTGCCAATATACCCACATTTTTCATTGTAAGCGTTTTTTTAACATCCAAGTGGTTAAATATTTAATTCTGTGTTTTTAGCTGGTGTAATTTTTCAGAAAATTGCCTATATCCTTAACGCTCCAAAAGGTGCATACTATATGCTATCTTCAATTTTGGCTCAAGACAGCTGTAAATGAAAAAGAAAAGGCTGTGACAAATGTTTAAGAAATTAACATCTTCCAGAAAGTTAGAATCCTTGAAGGAGAAGAGAGGAAAAATGTGTACACGAAAACAGGAGCTTGTCATCTAGTGATATTTGGGTGTCTTGTATCATGACTACTGTAGTTATTTTGTGTTTGTCTCTTCTTCAAGCACTTTATATGCTTTACGGTTGTTAACTGAAAGTTGCATCCTTGTAAGGTTTTCATTTACATTTTTTTGTTTCACAAGAGATTATCGCGATATGACATCATGCACCTTATGATATTATCCGCGGTGACAAATGTAAATAAAGCCCCAACCTTTATCTTAGGATATGTGATCTAAGGGAAGGAAAGATTAGACAACTGAAGGGTTCATGCTAGAAAAAGGCCTTGTGTTATCGAGTGCACTAGGAAGATAACGCGCACCAACATCTTAATTAATAGTCACAACCACCTAATCGAAGTGTGTTCATAATGACTGCATCCTACTTGCGCATGGTGTAGGTAATCATATTTTCTGGTTCTGTGATGCGGCAACCTGTGTTACCAATTGCAGAGCAAAATGCCCATCGGAAGGGAATTGAAATCTCCTACTTCATTAATATTTATGAGGCAGGCGACTGCTTGTGGCTCTGCAAATGGCTGCGCATGCAAGGCAAGGGCCTGTGAGAAACAGCAGGATAGCATGTCTACACCTGTATTCACTGAAAGGGGCTATCATTTTTGAAGCATCTCCCGTCCTTCAATAAGGTACTTTTTTTTCAAAACGAAATGTTGCCATTCAGTCAATGTCATTCATGTCAAGGACAGATCTCTGGGGACACAGTCAGAGTCAACTTATCAAGGGGGAAAGATCTGGCACTCTTCTTCTGCTACCTCTCCAATATTTTTAACAAGAGCAAGAAAGAGATCAAGGAGCCAACTGGATACCCTGGTACCTTGGAGGAGATAAAACTGGAGATCAGAAAAATCGTCTTGGAGAATGCAATGGGCCAAAGCTGATAAAGAATGATCTGGCAAGAGGCTGAAGAAAAACTCTTGGCAAATTTCCAGGGCAAGCAATTACCCAGATAGAGCATTCGCGTGACCTCGCCATTGACTGCCTTTCATACTGTGGGTAATGCTAAAGCTTGAATGAGGAATCAACATCACAAGAGGAAATCATTAAGGAATAGGAAGATAGATTCAAACGAGGGCGGATAGGTGTAATTATCCACAGGTAAAACCAACCAAGGGGCAGATTTACAAGCCCCTTGCGCCACTTTTGCGTCACTTTTAACATGGGAAAAGTGATGCAAAAGTGGCGCAAGGGGCTTGTAAATCTGCCCCCTAGTACCCAAAATATATATAATGGAACAGATTTGGAGTTCCGGAGTGTTTACATGGAATTCCACGTGTGGTGCTGTGGTGTTCTGCAATACTTCTATGATTTATGGAGCTCAGCTTGCTTTTTTCTCCGAGGTTGGCCTGCCACAGCTTAGAGCAGACACCGATAGCAATCCGATCGAGTCCATACATATTACGAACTGATTTCATGAAGACATATCTCTAATGAGAAACATCCTGAACAAAGACTCCGGAACAAAGAGTTCCGGAGTCACGCAAGCCGAACAACGACTTGCCCGAACAACGACTCAGCCTTAACCACACATGTGCGTGGTTAAGGCTGAGTCGGTCTAGTGTTCGGGCAGGGCAGAGATCGGAGGAGCGTCGCGGAGGAACAGATAAGAGGGGTTCATTTTCAGGGGGTGGGGGGGTTTAGGGTTAGATTTTAGTAGTTGTGTTTAGTTTTAAGGGGGTATGGGTGTTCGCATTTATTTTAAAAGTGGGGGAATTAGTTTAAAAGGTGTTGAGATCATTTTTAGGAGGTGGGGTGATCGTGAATATTTTTAGGGAGGGGGAAATTAGTTTTATGGGGATTGAGTTTGTTTATTAAGGGGTGTGGGTGATTGTGTATGTTTTAAGGGTGTGTGGGTGATCGTGTTTATTATTAGGGTGGGGGAATTAGTTATTAGGGTTTGTGGGTGATTGTGTTTATTTTTAGAGTGGGGGAATTCGTTTTTTGAGGGCGGGGGGTTTGGGGTTAGTATACAGGGGTTGGGGGGGTTTGGGGTTAGTTTTTGCGGTTGGGGTTAGTTTTTAGGGGGTGTGGGTGATCGTGTTTGTTTTTAGCTTGTGTTGGTAATCGTGTTTATTTTTAGGGTGGGGGAATTAGTTTAGTGTGTGTGGGTGATCGTGTTTACTTTTAGGGTGGGGGTAATTAGTTTTTAAGGGGTGGAGGGATCGGGGTACTAGTTGGAAAGCATTTTTTTTAACACGCATTCCTTTACCACGAAAAATCGTGGTAAAGGAATGCGTGGTAAAAAAAATCGTGGTTTAGACGAGGTCGTGGTTGCGACCTCGTTAGGGAAGTCGTGGTTGGCAAACTCGTAGTTCGAACATAAAACCATCTCTAATAATTAGTGGAAAGGTTTACAGAGAACATTCATCTGCTCTAAGAAATGTTTAAAGAGAGGAACAGCTATGGAGAGGCACTGTTGTTGGCTTTGCCTATGTTTGTAGTAAGTCTACAAGCATTGGCCAAACCTGTACAGGCAGCGAAAAAGCATTTGCAAATTGAAACAGATTGGCTTAGCTGACGCTTGTTTCCTCTACTTTAAAACTTATTGGGAGTACATGTGCTTTTATCCATCCTCTGTGTCTCCCTTCAGCCCCCTCAATCTGTCCCATGAGCTCTGTGTTGCTCTTCCACAACCCCGCTCAAGTTGGTTGTTCTTCCCACTGCTCCCTCTGGCTCCTCCCATTTCTCCCTGCACCTGTCTCCCCACTGCTGCTCATCAACAGCACTCACTTGCTCCCTCCCGTCCTTCCCATTCCTCCTTTACTCCACCATCCCTCTCTGTCGCATTATTTGTAACTGAAATTTTCTCTCCACTTTAGGAGGGTCAGCCAGCTGCATTTTCCTTCCAGGTCATTGTTTAATGTATAAGAACTTTTACACATCTTCTATTTATTTTTATTTACTGCTCAAATATGGACATCCATCATCATAGAATGATAAATTTAAAAGCCAAAATGGGCACCTAATAGTTAGGTATGCGCGCATGCATGGTGATGCATGCGCGCGTATACATTATCAAGTTAGGGCCAGATTTTTAACATTTTTTCCAATGACTGAGAATTTTCAAAACACGTGTTTCTTTTTGCTACTGCTAATCTTCGCAACAAGCATTGATAAAGTCAAAACGCTGGCAGGCGGCATTGAAAAGCACTACCAATTGGATTTATCAATGTGTGGGAGGAATTGCACTTAATATATATTAATTTCCTGCATAACCCTTTTTGCAAGCAAAATGTCTATCAAATCGAGGCCAAAATTGTTCATGATTTGGACTGCAGGACTCTGTTTCACATAGTTTTTGGTGGACCAGATTTGCTACCAATACATCTTTTTGAGATCACTTTTAAATACATTTCTTATCCCCAAAATATTGTGCAACTTTCAGTTTTACTAAATGTCAATTTCTCAAACTTCATGAAATTTGCAAACATATCAGGATGATTTCACAATATATGTGAAAATGTTGACCACCCATATTATAGACATCTTTGCTCCTCTTGAAATATGGAAGTAAGAGTGTTTTGAATAGTCAGCAAACTATTAATATCAATTGAGTACTTATCCCTTTTCTGATTATAATAAATCCAATGTTTTATGTAGTGGTGTGGCAAATTCTTGTAATTTCAAGAAAATTTCACAAAATTGCATGGAATATAAATCTGGCATTCAAAGCTATATTTTAGTGTGAGATGCATATGCGTGCGCATTTGGATGCGGGGACGCATTTGATGCTAGAAACAAAGTTGAAAAAACACAGCTGATTTGGACAACAGCCACTCGCATTCTAGTGCACATTGTTCCCATGCTCCCAAAATGTTTACCCTAACAGTCTTATAATCATACGACGTGGCATAATGGCCTAATTTAGGGAATTTTGCATAAGAAGTGTAACACGAAATGCCGAAAATAATGTGGGATTATGGCTGCGTAATGAAAATTTTGCTCAGGCCTAATATTGTCTATGATTTTTCTAACTGCTAATTTCTGGTTCATACTTTTTTTGGTCGAAATGTTATAAAATGCCTCCAAAGTCACAGTTTACCCTGTGAAATTCTGTTAGCCAGTTATTGCGAAGGCATAATTAGGAAAATTTATGAAACATTGAAATACTAATATACCAGCACTTCTTACCTTTATACCATGCCATTCCATTAAAATTGCCCTTAAGTATGGCGATAGTGGTCAGGCTTTAAAAAATGTAATTTGAGAGGTAGGTACCAGTAAATTCAGGGCTATATTATCAAGAACCTCGCAAACATTATCGCCGCTTCAGCGGCAGGAAACTGCAGCTAAAGCGGCGATAAGGGGCTTGATAATATGCCCTAGAGAATTCCAATAGAAGCCCAGGTTCTGGTGTCAAGGACATCAAACCTGGGCTTCTATTGGAATTCTCTAGGGCATATTATCAAGCTCCTTATCGCCGCTTTAGCGGCAGTTTCCTGCCGCTAAAGCAGCGATAATGTTTGCGAGGTTCTTGATAATATGGCCCTCAATTTCTTTTCTTTGTTTCCTTCCACTTCCTTAATCGACCTAGTGATAACTTCTGGATTACCTTAAGGACTAGAGAAGATGTTTCCGAGCACTACCACCAGGTTTGTCACCTATTACAGTGGCAGCATTGGGATAGGAGTTGCAAATCCAAAAGCAAATTTATATGCCTAAAGTAGCGAGGATTTGAGCTTGTTATAAAAAAGGGCCAGTATGAGGTAATGGTGCTCACCATTAAAAGATCCTGCTTCCCAAGAACATAGCACAGGGACCAAAAATATGATAATTCTCAAGTATACATTAGATGATGGGATCCATTATAACACAGTGATTTTCTGCCACCTAGCAATTTTCTGGGATGAGTGGCCACCCAGAACTGACTGTTCTGACTGGCTGCTAAAAATTGACAATGGTGTGTAAATACTGGAAGGGAGGGAGATAAGGTTCACTACGATAGGAAGTTAGACACAGAGGTCAGGGGGATTCAGAACAACATTCTGCAAGTCCTGGGTGATGTCAGGATCCCTTTGATTGTTAAGCATCAGGAGACGATAGGGAAATATTATCTCAGACCTTACCCTCACAGTCCTATTCATATTCTAGGGACGAGGAAAAAACACGAAGCTGAAAGACAACATTTTGCATTTCCATTCTAGCTGTCTTAAGCATTCTGCCTCTAGTGCACATGAAAATATCCATGGGGTTTATGGGCACAAATGCCTCATCCCCAGGATTCCTGGGAGTTACCAACCATATGTGTGTATGTGAATGGGTTCTGGTCTACACCTGCAAATTATCCATGCCTTAGCCCAATGTTCCCATAAAAAATCAATCATTTGGAGGCCACTGAAATATGTTTCTTTGAAAAACAACCCTATGGAAACTTTGAAAAACCTTCTAACTTCTGCTGCTGCTCAGCCAATAGAATAATTCAGAATACAGAAGTTGGTATATTTGGCGATTTCATATGTTTGCATATGAAAAAACACTGCATTGTCATCCGTATGTTTGCAACTTCAATAGAACCAGCAGTTCTGTCAAAAAATAGAGACTATTAAAAAGGCTAGTTGGGCTACATCTGGGTTCCACTGAACCTTCTGAATACTGAGGTACTTGATAGCCTGCACCCGTAAGTGAATCCTACTAAGATTCCTTTGGGATGGTTACATGTAGGCCCAAATGTTCCTAATATTTGGGAAACAAATAAAGAGCATAGTTAAATATGTCAATCCATATATTTCCTAATTCTTTATACTCTGAGGAATCTATCTTCTGTTCGCAGATGATTCGGCTTCATTAATGGATAGTCAAGGGATAGTTCTTGAATCACCATGTCCCACACAGTTTCCTTGCTATCAGGCAAACAAAGTAAATAACCAACTTCAGTATTCCTTGGAGTGAACAGAATTAGAAAGAATATGGTTTGACTTAGACCTTTCATGCATAGGATTGGTCGGCACTGAATGCCTGTAGAGATCTCCATTGAGGGCCCATAGAGAGACCTCAATCATTTTGTTTATGCGGGGGTCAGGTTACATTATTCTGTTTCTGTTAGTGTTTCTAAAATGTCAAATATACTCCTTCTAAGGAAATCAAGAGAAAGTATTTGGGCCAGGTGAACAGCTGGCATTTTGCTAGATAATGGTGGCCTGTCAGAATGATCAAGTTTAATGCATTTCCTTAAAACATAGGAATGCAATTTGGCATAGTCACCTGGCCTGACTATATACAAGGGTCTCAGAATTAGTATCTAGATGATTTGTCAGCTTTAGGTTTGATCTCTAAAGGAACTCAGTGCTATGTCCTACATATTGAGAATTGGATGGACACATCTTATTTACCAGTTAAAACCAGATCCCTTATATGTCAATAACCGTGCCAGTTATCCCAACACTTAAGAAGCTCCGAAGCATTTATTTGGACATAATATCAAGTTGTTAATGTGGGAAGGCAGACATATTGGAAATAAAATATTGTGATACAAACATATGATGATGCAAAACTATTGTTGTCAAGAATTTCGATTTTTGTGGGTAAGTAATATATTTTTTAGGAACATTATGGTTTTTAATATTGTTTTCAGTATTATAGTTGTAATAAATATGTTAATGTGTTTTAGTTCATATTTTAATTGTATGTCTTACCATTGTTTGTATAATTATTATTTGTTTTAAATATTGTTTCTAATTTTAAGTGATTTAGAATTTTGTATTTAATTGTTAATACTAATTCATAGTGTTGTAGTGGGTTGTTGAGATCGTAGGGGGATAGGGTGGGAAGTTAATGAAGTAATAAATAATTATTAATTAATTACACATTATTAATTAATTATGTGATTGATAATCATGTAAATTATGCAAGATTAATTTATTTTAGTTATATTTTAGGTGCGAGTTGCTAGGTTTGTTAGAGTATAGGGTGGGAAGTTAATTAATTAGTAATTAATTAACATTTAATTATTAATTTAGAATTACATATTTAGGAGCAGCTCTGTTAGTCCTTTGTTGTTTTCATCCACTTTGTTTAAAGGGCACATGATTGGTGGATTTTGTACATGTGATCCAGGCTTCTGGGCAGCTGAAATGCGTTATGTGTAAATAAACGGATTCCTGCATCTATCTTGCCTGGTCCTGAGAGCACATATTATCAAACTTTGGAAGCAAAATTGTTATTGTTGGTACGCTCTGCCGGCGTATGCACCACCTCCCTTGCGTCCTATGGTTTTTGAAGGAGCGTTTCAAGTTGGAAGTTCATTGAGGAACAGTTTGGACCGGTTGTTTCCATCGGATTAAAACAAGCATTAGAGGTAGTACCTACCGGAGGAAGCACGCATCACAGAGCTAAGCCCGCGATGCTCAGACACATCCAGGGCGGAGGATTCACTGGGCAACGAAGATCGTGCTGAGATCCTGACTCCGGCAGTGTGAGGGGCAAAGGGGGAACTTGCGTGTCTGTTTGGCGTCCGATGCTGACATCGGAGACAGGTTATTGGCCTTGATTCTGTGTGAAACAGGCATATGCAGCACTGCCTCATTATATGCATAAGCAGATCTTACAATTTTGAAATAGCAGCAAGCTATATTCTGGACACGGCAGGAGGACCCTAACATTTGTACAGGGGGGCAAGGCACGCAAGTTACTTCAGTAGCTCAGGAATCCGCACCATTTTACTCAGTGATGGATGAGGAAGGAGGGAGGAGAGTGGTGGCTCTCACTCTCTTTGCCAGGGCACCAGGCACGGGACAGACACAACACAAGGAAGTCAATCACAGCCAACCTTTGGAAGAAAAACACAGAAAACTGGAGAAGTTAAAAAAATAGGAAATTTCAAAATGGTGGGAGGCAATCTCCTTACAAGATTATATTGATAAAGGCATAATTCAAGGGGGAATAAGAATTTATAATTTACCCTCTTATAATTCTCCCAATCCCAAAATGCTAGAAGAATTGATCAAACATAAGCACAACAGCAGGACCTCTTTTGGGAACTGCACCTAACTTGTTATCTCCAATATGTTGCTATAACCTCATGTATCTAAGTTGTGCACTCAATTAAACACATGCTGCCAAGATGCAGTCCAACTACATCACTATACAAATTCAAATATAATACAAAGGTGCACTATATGATAGTTATATAATTTCCTTAAAAATAACCAAACAGTCCAACATGATTTTCAAAAATGTGCGTGCAAATCTTCTTTTATTCTGTTAAAGTTCATATATGAAAGGTATGTACAGCAGATAGCCAACGCGTTTCGTCCAGAACACTGGACATCTTCAGGGCTGTAAAAGCAACACATATAAATGAACATAAATATATATAGATAAAATTCAAACAACTACAGGCACAACACAAAAACAAGACAATGTCTGTACATATACAGTGTAATTTCCTCTTGTGGTCCAAGACATGACAAGAGCACAACATATAAACTCACTTGTTATGAATTTAGTACCGTCAACCAAACAAAAAGAGACCTATTCAAACCTAACTCAACAAACAATAGGAGGACATTTTTAAAATACATAAAACATTCAGAAAACAGATCTATTAATGCCATATGGGACACCCTAGTGTACCCCATGTGGTGACACCTCATTTTAATAAATACATTTAGAAGTACTCCAAGGGTCACATAAGGGAGGTCGAATGAGGAGGGAAAGGGTAGAAAAGATCAAGAAAAATGCTGGCTTCACAGGTTGTGGAAAATATAATAATGCTAAAAAACCAATCAATCCAATGTTCAATTAGCTATAAGCATAATAGCTTTTAGGTAATCATTACTATGTTAATTCCCCAAAAAAGATCAGAATAACATAAGACAAGCAAAAAGCTATGATGAGTAATGGCCCGAAAAGAGGGGGGGCGGGAGGAAAAAGCAGGAGGTGATAGTCCCCCGAGTTATAACCATCGCAGTAGGATATCCACCAAGAATTACAATGATGTAAGTTTGGTGGTCCTGCTAATTTCCTCATCCAAAAGAGCAGATGGTATTTTGTCCTGGCACATCTTATTGGTTGCATCCTTAATACGGAAAGACACGGAAAATGTACGATTATCCTAGAGATAGTCGACTTAAATAATAAAAGGATAAGAATAGTCGCCAAAGATTCCAAATACTTACTAAATGAAAACAGACCAACTGGACAAGTAAAGCCGTATATATGGGCAGGAGATGAAGCAAAAGAGGAATGAATATCTGCTCCAAACGCTTCCGAGTTAGGAAGCAGAAGGGCCCATCAACCCCAATATAGGCACCTATAAATGTGGAAAGCATATGCTTAAACAAGATATAAATACCTTACTCTGTGGTGATTTCCAGTAATGTAATGGGGATTGATAATACCCATAAAGGTTAAGATCTTATCCGTATATTGCCCCTCATCAGGGGTACCCGACTGTGCTATATAAATTGAATGGCCACCAGAGGGCAATCAACCCCCCTCCTGAATGGACGGGGATAGCATGGACATGATGGAATGCCCATAATCTACATAAAGTAACATCAAATAAGAGAAAGGAAGTTTCCCGCCCTTCAAAAAAAGAAATAGTTTTTAAAACATCATAGGACTCCAGTCCTGAATAGATCATACTCACCGGAATCCGTGCAGAGTGGCAGTGAGCCCCGTCGTACTGCCGCAAGTTGTGTAATTAACTTAACGAAACCGAACTTCTGAATCGGGGTTCTATTTAAGGCGCCCGCCCAATAATGTTAATGTGACACACCTGGGTACAATGAACCAATGCTTATTCAAGAATAGAGAGAAAGCACTGGTAAATCCGGCACCATATTGGGAGTATAAATATGCCTGTATATTCAAGCCCAAAAGCAAAATAGAAAAACGTGAAAGATCCAAAATGTAAGTAGAAGGCATGTATATGGGAGAAGAATCAGCATCGTTGGCCACCATGGGAAATATGTGAGAAAATCAATACGGCCCAACCAAAGGCCCGGCTTGAAAAAGTATTTTTATATATATATAAGCGACGCGCACCATTAGTATAGAAGCGTCGGCAAATGCGCTCACCATGTTAGGTGTATAAAGATACCAGTGTGGCCAAAGTAACGGTTGATAGTGTGGCAAATACGCACTCCAATCAAAGCTAAGAATAGATTAGCACCCAAATAGGGACATAAATGCTAAAAGTACAGTGATACACATCCAACATAATATCCATAACAATATATTCCAATAAGCACTGAACTGTACCACATAATCTAGGGAGGAAACTACTAATGGAGCGCATGGGGGTACATGCAATAATTGACACTTAAATCCAAACTTAGAATGGAGGATAACTAATATCAGACATGGAACAAGGGGAATAATATCCCCAAATAGGCAATCAAACTTAAAATGAGAAAAACTAAATGAATATTACAAATAAATAGAAAAGGGCTGACTACTCAAAAATTGTCATTGTCGCCTAAGATGAAATACAAAGGGGGTGTAATTCTCTGTATCAATTACCCTACTCTAAATAGGCACAGGCATAGTCAGATATGACAATCAAACCTGAAGGTCAGATGGCAAGTACATCATAAAGGTCACATATGTAGTGATTCACCACAAACAATGTATAAAGCGGTAACCCAATATGCGTCAATAATGAGGAAATGTGTAAAGCACAGGAGAATGTGTCCCAACAGAGGGATTAAAGTATTGCAAAGGAAACAAACATCAATACCTTGAAAATCCGCCAGGAGCAAGTAACCTTGGTTGATACGTCATATCAGTACATACATAAGAGTTGGCAATTCATAACATGTGATTACACAATAGTTGTCATACGTACATGATTAGACTACAAGAAGTAGTGAAATTCATCATTAGAATTATGACCCAATTCCACAGACTGTAACCTACAAATCCAACCCGCTTCATTCCAACCCCCAAATAGGCAATCAAACTTAAAATGAGAAAAACTAAATGAATATTACAAATAAATAGAAAAGGGCTGACTACTCAAAAATTGTCATTGTCGCCTAAGATGAAATACAAAGGGGGTGTAATTCTCTGTATCAATTACCCTACTCTAAATAGGCACAGGCATAGTCAGATATGACAATCAAACCTGAAGGTCAGATGGCAAGTACATCATAAAGGTCACATATGTAGTGATTCACCACAAACAATGTATAAAGCGGTAACCCAATATGCGTCAATAATGAGGAAATGTGTAAAGCACAGGAGAATGTGTCCCAACAGAGGGATTAAAGGATTGCAAAGGAAACAAACATCAATACCTTGAAAATCCGCCAGGAGCAAGTAACCTTGGGGGATACGTCATATCAGTACATACATAAGAGTTGGCAATTCATAACATGTGATTACACAATAGTTGTCATACGTACATGATTAGACTACAAGAAGTAGTGAAATTCATCATTAGAATTATGACACAATTCCACAGACTGTAACTTACAAATCCAACCCGCTTCATTCAGGACAAGCTCTCTGTCTCCCACCTCTAGAATTGGGCCTTGTGTGATCTATGCCTATGAACTAAATGTTCATCCCATGGCCATGTTGTTCCTGCATATGAAAGGTCAAAGGCTACTTCATATCACCATTCTTTATAGGCCGAACATGTTCCTGAATACGTAGTTTTAGTGGTCTAATGGTGCTGCCCACATATATCTTATCACATGGGCAGCCCATAATATATGTGACAAATCTGGTCTTGCAGTTTATGAAATGTCTGATGTTATACGTTCTAGCCGTGTTGTAACAAAAAGACTTTGTCTTATCTCTGCCCAGAGTACATATATTACAATCTCTGCATGTGTAAAAACCTTTCACTGAGCTAGAAAGCCAAGTCAGAGGTTTTTGTGTCACAATATAACCGGGACACAGCCAGTTCCTAAGCATCATACCCTTTCAGTATGTGACCTTCGGTTTTTCCGAGATGGAATCCTTGAGTCCAGGAATATCATTAAGAAGATTCCAATGTTTTCTCATGATGCCATAAATGTCACCACTGCGTCTGTTATACTGAGTGTTAAATGTTAGTTGGTTCAATCTTGTCTGCTTGGATCTGTTTTCTTTCAGAGTGTCACTTCTGGTCACTTTTGCAATTAGTTTCTCAGCCTTTAACAATATTTTTGCTTCATACCCACATTTAAAAAAACGGTGCTTTGTATTCTCAATGTTTGTGACAAATGTGTCTTCAGAGCTGCAGTTTCATCTAATGTGCACCATTTCACCATAGGGGATGTTGTTGACAACATGCTTGGGGTGTGCGAGTGAGGCATGGAGAGTACTGTTACTGACTGTCGCCTTGCAAAACATTGTGCTCTGTATCCTATTTCTATCAACATAAAATAGGATATCCAAAAACTCAATACGTTCCTTGCTGTAGTTGATTGTAAGCTGTATGTTATATGGATTATCATTTAGGAACTCGTGATAGGCCATAAGTTGATTAACTAATCCCTTCCAGAGTATTATGATATCATCGATGTACCGTCCCCAAAATTCAACATGATCTGTCCAAGGGAAAGCGAACCATCCCCAGGCCTGCTACCGCTCATACCATCCCATAAAGAGACCGGCATAAGTGGGAGCAAACCTGGAACCCATCGCAGTACCCTGATACTGGTGGTACCAATGGTCATCATGTAAAAATAAATTCTTAGACAGAATGATATCAGTCAACTCCACCAACACTGTATTGTGTTCAAAGTGTCTGCCGTTCTCTGTCTCAAAGAAAATTCCATCGCCCTGATACCAAACTCTTTTTTGATTCATGTATACAAACTCACCACATCCATGGTTACAAAGGTGAGCATATCAGACCATATCATGTCATAAAATTTGTTCAAAATGTCCTTGCTGTCTTGAATATACACTGGCAAATTAGAAATAAATATAGCAAAAACAAAAGTCATGACCGTAAGTCATCGTCCCCAGACACAACTACCATTTAAACTTGGTAACAAGAACCTGGAGGCAGCTACAAATTACAAGTACATCAGCTTGCATATAGACAACTGACTAAACTTCCAAATACAGAATGAAAATGTAACTAAGAAAGGAAATGGTTTGATATATGCCTTCAGCACCATAGCAAAGAGCTTATATGGTCCATCGTTTAAACCATTACTAGCTGTTATTAAAGTGAAACTCTTGCCAATCTTAGGTTACACGAGTGAAATTCAGCATGGTAAAGATGCAGTAATCCTTGAAAGACTTCAAATAAAGACATATAAAACAGTATTTGGTCTACCACGGAACTCCTCTCCAGCGCAGGTCCGCCTGGAATTTCGACAATTGCAGCAACATCTTGCCAGAAGGTATGCAACAATAAAATCATGGTACAAAATCTGGTCAAACCGTCAAAATCCACTTAATATTGCTCTTTGGAAGGTGCAGGAAGATGATCCCCGATCAGCCTACACCAAGTATTTACTGTCATCAATAAAGTCAACGAAAGTGACAGACCTCTGGCAATAGTATCTACTGTATCCGACATTTCGACAAACACTGAATAAAGTGGCAAAAAGGCACTTGCTAATTGAATATAAAAACACATTTAGCACGTGTTCCCACGCATGGATGGTATGGCAATCGTATTTTGCACTACAACCAACAGCATAGTTGAGCATAACATACTCCCTATATTTAAAAAGAAAACTATAGCAATACGTTTTGGATCACTACCGACTAATGCTGATCAACCAACCTGGAAATATAATGGACAAATGTCTTGCAGTCTATGTGGTGCAGCAAAGCAGGACTTTGTTCATCCAATCTGCATATGTCCCGTTTTAAAACCAAATTTACTTTTATTGCTAAAAAGTGGGGACAGAGAACAAAGACACACCCACAACTCCACCTATATAAAGGACACAAATCACTACCATGAGACTTTGCAAATGCCATTCCACTGCCAGCACCCAAGAGAAAGCAACCACACACCCACAGCTCATCCCTCACACAAGCCACACACCATCAGCACACCAACAAATACCTACCTCACATACACCCAGCAAAACACACACTCACACACCCTCACCTGCACACCAACACACACATTACTCACCATCACCACCCATCACCATGCCCCCCAAGAAGAATCACAAGTTCCTAGATTGTGAATTGGAAGTCCTGGTAGACGAGATCCTCAGGGTAGAGCCACAGCTGTTTGGCGCACTGGTCCAACAGACCCCCATCTCCCAGAAAACCAAGATGTGGGAGAGGATCATCAACAGGGTGAACGCACAATCACCATGTCTGCGCACAAAGACCGACATCCAGAACAGGTGGTATGACGTGCGCAGGAGGGTCCGGGAGCTGCTCAAGAAAGACTACCTCATCAGCCAATACACCGGCAGTGGCCCTCCTGCCAAGCCAGTATACCTCCGGCCCTGGGAGGAGAAGGTGCGGGCCATCCTTCCGCCAGTGAGCGTATATGGACTAGAGAACATCCCAGAGCCTGGTGAGTACACAACAAATGTACACAATATTCTGACACAAAACACACACACATCACTGTCAAGGGGAGAGTCAAACCATGCACTCATAGCAATTACACAGCAACCAGAACAGAATCATCCCAAAATGTGTATGTCAGTCAGATAAACACAACACATGCCATCAAAAAAGTTACATCCAACCGTGCCATCACATGTACAAACACAACTACAACTACAGCTAGGCAGTGGCACAAATAGAACTAACAAACACATCCAGACATGTAGCCACCACAACAACACCAACACACAGTGAAGACCACTCAAAGGAAGGAATTCTGTGTATGCTGGCCAAGTCTGTGTAGCCAATAGCATCATGGGAGTCGCAGTCACACATATTGCCCCCCCACAACTGTCCCATCAACACCACCATGAACCATGCGCACATCACAGGGAGTGGAGAAGGACTCACAAGATGGCTGACACTGGCAACTGCTGTGGGGAGCACAAGGCCCTGCTGCCAACTGTGCACCAACAAACAGCAGGACACCACTGACTGACATCCTGAGAGACAACTTACACTCCCTGCAATGCAAGCACGTTCCATGGTGGGATATCTGGCTGGCTGGGTGGGAAGGGGGACTTGCAGCACTGACTATAGTCACCAGCACCTCCCCTCACACCCCCCGACACAAACTCCACAGTACCCACCTGGTAGAATGCAATGCCCTCCATCCTAACACAAGATCCCACAAGCACCACCACCCTGGGTTATGTTGTGTGAAGCACAGGGACACTCTTGGGACTCTTAGCCAAACAACTGCCAGGACAACACTCCCAGCCATCATGTCAGCACAGCCAGCCCACCCCACAGGGAAGCAGAGTCAAAAGGAAGGAAGCATGGGCATGCTGGGAAGGGGGTGGAGGCAATAGCATGATGGGAGTCGTAGTCACAGACATTGCTCAGCCTCACAACTGGCCCATCAACACCACCCTGAACCATGCTCACATCACAGGGAGTGGAGAAGGACTCACAAGATGGCTGACACTGGCTACTGCTGTGGGGAGCACAAGGCCCTGCTGCCAACTGTGCACCAACAAACAGCAGGACACCACTGACTGACATCCTGAGAGACAACTTACACTCCCTGCAATGCAAGCACGTTCCATGGTGGGATATCTGGCTGGCTGGGTGGGAAGGGGGACTTGCAGCACTGACTATAGTCACCAGCACCTCCCCTCACACCCCCCAACACAAACTCCACAGTACCCACCTGGTAGAATGCAATGCCCTCCATCCTAACACAAGATCCCACAAGCACCACCATCCTGGGTTATGTTGTGTGAAGCACAGGGACACTCTTGGGACTCTTAGCCAAACAACTGCCAGGACAACACTCCCAGCCACCCTGTCAGCACAGCCAGCCCACCCCACAGGGAAGCAGAGTCAAAAGGAAGGAAGCATGGGCATGCTGGGAAGGGGGTGGAGGCAATAGCATGATGGGAGTCGTAGTCACAGACATTGCTCAGCCTCACAACTGGCCCATCAACACCACCCTGAACCATGCTCACATCACAGGGAGTGGAGAAGGACTCACAAGATGGCTGACACTGGCTACTGCTGTGGGGAGCACAAGGCCCTGCTGCCAACTGTGCACCAACAAACAGCAGGACACCACTGATTGACATCCTGAGAGACAACTTACACTCCCTGCAATGCAAGCACGTTCCATGGTGGGATAACTGACTGGCTGGGTGGGTGGGAAGGAGGTCCGGCTGTCAACCAAACACAAGCAATGCAGACCATGTTCACACCCCAGAAAATACATAGAAATGCCCAAATAATGCAGGACAATGTGCCACACCAATATCAACCCCTGACTGTGACGACTTAGGACAATGCAATGTACAGGCCCGCACCCAGAGGCACAGTCACAACTGTCATGTGTGTCAACCATTGATGCCTGCAGAAACATGACATACATTGTTTGTGTCTCCCAAAAACAGGTGATGATGGGGACACAGCAGCAGACGCTGAGGAGTCCCAGTCCCAGGCTCAAGAGGATGCCGAGCTCACTGGCGTCGTACAGCCTCTGTCCTCCTCGGATGATGAAGAACAACCTGGCACATCCGGTGCAAGTCAACATGCAGCACCAGCAGGACCACCAGCTGCAGCATCAGCAGGACCACCAGCTGCACCCCCTGCACCCACCCCTACAACGACTGTCACCACGAATACCATCCCTGCCGACATGGACAGAATAAGGAGCAACACCAGCACAGTGACCCTGGACCAACCTGGGGCCATGGACACCACCACCACCACCAACCCCCAAGGTGGACCAGGGTTATCTGTGCGTGCCACTACACACACTGCACATGTCAGCAGGGGTGGTGGGAGGGGTGGGAGACAGAGGTCGCTGCTTGCAGACGTTGCTGGTGTGCATGACGACCCACAACTGGTACGCATAGCTGATGCGTACCAGTCCAGCACCGGAGAGCTCAGCCAGGTAGTGGGGCTCCTCAGAGACATTAAACAGCAGCAGGCTGCCCATCATGCCCGCTTGGACTCCCACATGTCCCACGTGGAGTCACACATGTCCCGTGTGGACTCACACATGTCCCGCGTGGAGTCCAAGTGGGATGCACTGCATGAGATGACGGCGGTGCACAGGGACATTTTACAATGCCTCCGCCAGATGAACAGCAACCAGTCCACACCTCCCTGTGTGCCAACAACATCTGGTGCCGAACAAACTGCAACTGCCACAGGGAGGGAGGAGGACTCTGGCGGAGAGTCCCCTGCACCGCAGCAGCCTGCACTTGAGGGCCCCCCCCCAAGAAGAGGGGTCGTCCGAGGAGGGAAAAGTGAGAGGCCGATGGCCAAGCGCAACTCCCAGGAAGCCTGAACCTGTTCTGGATGTTCGCCTTTGTGCACAGACTGTGTTGACGGCAACACTACTCCCACACATTGCATGGGGAGTACAAGTTGGACCAATATGTGAGACAACTGTGGCCCCGATACTGGGGATCCTGTCTACCCGGACTTTCAATTCACCTAGGAACTTGGGATTGCAAGATTCATGTACAGCACAACCCATCCTATGCACTATTAACACAAATGTATCACAATAAACACACTAATACACCATACTTGCCTCTGTCGTGATTCCAACGTGGGTGCTGTTATGGGGATGATGAACTGCAAAATTACACTGTGTATGCGAACTGCAACAGCAAGGACAACACAGGCATGTGAGTACAGGCAACGTGACACACATGAGGGAGACACACCACCAGGGCTACACGACACATACACACCTAGGCCATCTGACTCATTGCCTACACTGATGTTGCCAGGGAAGACGGTGCAATGCACAGACACCACACCCATTCCCAGTTGTAGTCAAGTAGCCCACAGGTGCAGTAAGCAAATGGCAGTCAAATGTGTGACCACAGACAACGCACATCACAAAGTGAAGCACAGGTTTATTACACAGTTGCAACATGCCGTAACCACTACAGATGCAAGGTAACCCCACCTGGTAGCGGGCACACAGTCAACAACTGTAGACGGAAGGAAGTCCATGGGTGTGGCGCACATCACCTGTAGGGACACAACAGCTACCAGCCTGGATGTGCAATCACGTCGTCGGTGGACACAGTTGACCAAACGAATCTGAAAGTACCCTGTGAAGGACAGAAATGACACACAGTCAAAAGCAATGGAGTACAGGACAGAACAGCAAAACTCATGCACAATACATGTTACAAGATACACACCCAGAACCAAGTTAGCATGTCAACACTGTTGGGGAGTACAGCCCACCTGTCACCACACATCGCAACACACATCCAGTCAAGTAGCCCATGGACACACTCCAACAGCACCAGAGCACCACCCACACATCATGCCAACTCACATCATTGACATGACACCTCAGGATACTCACATTCAGCTAAAGAAGTTGGTGATGAGCTGTGTGCGGACATCACCATCACCATCATCATCATCATCATCATCGTCACTGGCATCGTGGTCCAGGCCAGGATCCTCCACAGGTGGCGGATGTTGGTCATTGTCATCCTGGATGAGAGGCAACTCCTTCCGCACTGCCAGGTTGTGGAGCATGCAGCAGACGATGATAATCTTGCACACTTTCGCAGGGGCATATGGGAGGGACCCTCCGGTCTTGTCCAGGCAGCGGAAGCGGCTCTTCAGGAGACCAAAGGTCCGCTCAATCACTCTCCTGGTCCGACCATGTGCCTCATTGTAGCGCATCTGGGCAGGTGTCACAGGGTTCCTGAGGGGTGTCAGCAACCACGGCATGTTGGGGTATCCCGAGTCACCTACGGACAGACAAGTGCACATTAGCTGACTTGGAAAAGTGGGCGGAATACTACAGATCAGATCACACACAATGGCACAAAGTCAGTACACACCGACAAGCCAGGCACGCTGGTTCTGCATCTGTGCCATCATCCTGGGGATGCGACTACTCCTCATCACAAAGGCATCGTGTGCTGAACCAGGGAAATGGGCACACACGTGTGTGATGGTCATGTCTGCAAGACACACCACCAGTGCATTGACCGAGTGGTAGTGCTTGCGGTTCCTGTAGGCCTGCTCCTGGGCCTGTGGTGGTACCAAAGCCACATGTGTCCCATCAATGGAGCCAATTACATGCGGCATCCTCCCCAGGGCATAAAAGTCACTCTTCACGTCAGTGAGTCGTCGCAGTCTAGGGAAATAGATGTACCGGTTTAGGAAGAGCAACATTGCCGCCAAAACATCGCGGAGCACACGGCTGAACATGGTCTGTGACATCCCACCAGCAGTCGCCACAGTATGTTAGAAGGTACCAGTGGCAAAGAAGTGTAGGGCTGCCATCACCTTCACCTTGGGGGTCAGCGCTGTAGGATACGGCCGGCCAGGCTGCAAATGTGGGGCCAACTGCACTGCCAAATCCTCAATCAGCTGCCTGGTGAAGCGGTACCGTCGGATGCTGTCCCGTTCCACCATCGTTGCCAGGTCTGGGAATGGCCGATGGACAGCAGGAGCCCTGCAGTGCAGAGGAGAAGTAAGCAAGATTGTCAGTCACCCCACATATGCGGCATTGAACACACTCAAGATCCCAACATACATCATTATGAGGCACAACTACATGAAGTGTGCAGTACCGGAAGAACATGTATGGTACATACATGGCCAACATCTGTCAACACGGTCCTACAGGTGGCATCAATTTGTCCCAGGTTGGCCCATTGGATATCATGATGCCGTGTCACAGTTCCCATCTCCTGCTGCCGTGTCACAATCACCCCCCACAGTGACATGTGAGGACAGATGTGCCCCAGGCACCACAGCTCAACGACAGGTACATTCCCAGGGACCCTGTAATGCAACATGGACACTGGCATCACATGGAGTATCATGTGTACACCACAGCAAAACAAACATGACCCCCACAGGTAGTGGCCCCACTTGCCACGGCAGGACAGACATGGACGTCTGTGACACACACGCACAACATCAGAGTCCATGCACACACAACGTGGATGTGGAGACTGTCTCCCATTGTGCACATGAAATCAGAGACATTGTAAACACTACATGCACAAAGACTGTGGAGGTCCATCACTATTGTGCCACTGGGACACCCTGGCTCAAACATACCGTCCCACATGGGACTCACGGGGTATGTGACATGACATACACAAACACCACTGTGAAATGTGACCATGGCACATGCACAGATATGAACAGTTGCACATCACAGTGGTCACGTACACGTAACACCCAGGATCCTGTCCCCATGAACACGTGCACAGCCTGGGGGTGGCTGCCCACAGGTGACACCCACAGGACAACATGTACACCAACATACACACAATAGGAAATGCAGCCTTACATGCCTTATGATAAGGTTTGGACAGGCTGTCGTGATGTAGGTGTGCCCCTCACTCCCTGGGAGCTATCTGTGGCTGGCATATGTCCATCTGAGACAGGCATGCTGACATATGCCAGTCACATGTACAGTGATGCGTTGTACTGCAATGGACCGATCGGTGCCTCCGGCCGGCCCATTGCTTTCAATGTGTGCGGGTACGCGTTGTACCCCTGTGCGCGTTGAACTGCAATGGACCGATCGGTGCCTCCGGCCGGCCCATTGCTTTCAATGTGTGCGGGTACGCGTTGTACCCCTGTGCGCGTTGAACTGCAATGGACCGATCGGTGCCTCCGGCCGGCCCATTGCTTTCAATGTGTGGGGGTACGCGTTGTACCCCTGTGCGCGTTGAACTGCAATGGACCGATCGGTGCCTCCGGCCGGCCCATTGCTTTCAATGTGTGCGGGTACGCGTTGTACCCCTGTGCGCGTTGAACTGCAATGGACCGATCGGTGCCTCCGGCCGGCCCATTGCTTTCAATGTGTGCGGGTACGCGTTGTACCCCTGTGCGCGTTGAACTGCAATGGACCGATCGGTGCCTCCGGCCGGCCCATTGCTTTCAATGTGTGCGGGTACGCGTTGTACCCCTGTGCGCGTTGAACTGCAATGGACCGATCGGTGCGCACCCATTGACAATGGGCTTGCCTGGCAACGGACGCGTTTTCGAATTTCGAACGAGTCGGTTGCTGGAAAATCAGTTGGTCACCCACAACAATGTTGCAAAATCATGTATGTCATGAAGTTGAAGATTTGAAGGATGCTGTGGGCGTGTTTTGGTGCTGCTATTCCATGGATTGGCCACATTCAGAAGATGCAAACGACTTGGACCTATCACTTTGGACACAAGGGACAGTATCTGCCTCTCCAGCACATATATATTGCTGGCTGTTCCCCTGAGAGCCCACTTGCCTGCACTACATGCTCCAGGACGACATCTGCCACTGCACTGCTGCTGTCTCTGCCCCTCTGGACCCTGCAATGGCACGTACTGTGGAGAGAGCCCCAGCCTTCAGCCTTGAAGAGAACCAGGCCCTGCTGGACAGCCTACTTCCACAGTACAGCAAGCTGTATGGGACACCAGGGGAGCAGGTGAGTGTCCTGTGCACTGCCTTTCTGAATGTGCATTTTGTCTGACTAGCAAGGCTGAGAGTCTGCACGCCACTGGCTAGCAGGCTCACTGAGTAGTTGTCACCCCCATAGTGTGTAGTGACTTGCACTGGACAGGTATGGTGCAGTGACAGTGCTTCTGAACAGGGTTTTACTCCCCATGCAATGATACCATGTAGTGACTTCTGGAAAACTGTCCATGGGCAGCCGTGCACTGCCTGTGTACACCATGTGCCCCTGTGATTGCGACATGTATATGCAACTGTGTCATGCACGGATATGTTGCATGTGTAGTAATGGCATTATCACTTTGTCATCCTGACAGGCTTCTGCCCATCGGAAGCAGGAGATCTGGAAGGACATCGTCCGGGCTGTCCGGTCCGTGGGGGTCTACAAGCGCCGGATCCGCAACTGCCAAAAGAGGTGGCAGGACCTTCGGGGCTGGACCCGGAGGATTGCACGGGTCCAGCTGAAGCTGTCACCTCCTCACAGGAGGGGCGGAACACGGACCCTGACCCCCCACATGCTCAGGATCCTGGCGGTGGTCTTTCCAGACCTGGATGGGCAGCTGAAGGCCAGAGAGCAGCAAGGAGGGGGTGAGTCAAAGACTGCACTGTGAACTCTGTCTAACATGCTATGTGCCCTCCTTGGGCCTGGTTAAACTGCCACAGTACAGCAGTCATGTTGTCCAGGAGCCATGTCCCTCTATTGTGCACTGCCCACTCCTCATCTGATACCCAGGTGTGGCCCTTACATGCAGGGAATTCTGTCACTTAGGACTGTGTCCTTGCAGTTTGCTTGACTCAAGGTGGGAGACAGCATCTGTTTCCCTGACTCTGTGGTGGGCATCATGGGTGGGTCCATTGCTTACACAATGCCTGTATTCTGACATGTATTCAGCGTGTTACTTTGAACTGTGGTCCAATTGCTGAGCTGATCCACCACATGTGGCTGGGGTATCTGGCACACACCCATGCTGCGGGTGGGAACAATGTTTGGGCCCCAGGAGTATGTATATGACGTGTGTCACACATACTTAGCCAGCTGCCTACAGTCCAGGGCTCATCCCTCATTCATGTGGGGCTGGACAGTCATGCCTACTCCAGGCCATACAATACACTCTGTACTCCCACTCCCGTGTATCAGCTGACACATTGTGTGCAGTGATTTGACCCCTCAGGTGTCTGCCTCTGTGTCAGTGTGCTGTGGATTAGTCACCAGGACTGCTGTGGAGTTTCTTGGTAGGGGCTCAGCATGCCACTGGAGATGTGACCATAGGAGACGATACTTGTGTGTCACATAGGTGTCTGATCAGCTGCCCATGCAGACTGGGGCATGTGAATGTGAAGTTCAGGCAGCTGTTCCCCATTCACAGCAGAGTGTGAGGGGCTCAGGTTCAGAGGGTAGTGTCACAGGTCTCCCATATGTCCAATAGGTATGACCTGGACAGATGAGGGTTGAGAGGATGTGTTGTGGGGGGATGTACATGTGCACTTGTGCAGCTCCAGGACTTGCATTCCCCATGACCTACTATTGTGACACAGTGCAGAGTGTTGTTGTCTGGCTGCAAAGTCATACATCACTGAGACAGTGATGTATGACTTTGCAGTCATGCCTCCGCCATGGCATGTGTCTACTGATTGGTGAGCCTGCAGGGGAGTGACATGTGCTACATGCACACCATAGTGGCGCTGGCTATCAGGACATGGGTGCATCATGGTGTCTGTCGCTGGTATGCATCACATGCATTTCCTATTTGACTCTGGGCATCCCTTTCATCCGGAAACCTGTACTGACTCAGTGGCAAGAGCTGTGATGTGCCCACACCGTGTCCTCTGCACTGTCCAACTACTGTGTACTTGGTGCATGTGTCCACACTGGGGTGTTGCAATCCAACAGACACCAGACAGATGGGTGTAAGGCCATGTGGGATGTAAGTGCCATGCTTGGCATCAGACTGACAATTGGCTTCTCCTGTTCAGTTAGGGTACTTTTAGCAATGTACAACTAATGATGCCAGGGCTTGCTCTGTGATGTGCTGTGCTCACAGTGGTGTGTGCGTTTTGTGCAGGTGACTGATGTCTGTCTGTTTCCCCATTGTTTGCAGATACATCCACGGCCACGGAAGGGGACAGCTCCACGGACCAGGAGGAGCCAGAGAGCCAGACTGGGTCAGCAGCCGAGGAGTGGTCGGAGGGACCCAGTGGCACGGAGGGCGAGGGGAGCCACACCGAGGAGTCCTCAGCAGCATCCACCTCAGCTGAGGACCAGAGCAACTCGGAGGATGACTCCCTTGTGGAGGCGGGTGTCAGCAGCCACCACACCCCAGCTAGTGTTGCTGTCCCCGCCACCACCAGCACCACCACCGCCCTCCCATCGGCTCCCATTCCCCAGGTCCGTGGAGGCTCCCATGTCCGGGAGCGTGTCTCCTTTGGGCCAGGCACCGCACCCCCTGCCCCTGTGTCCCCTGCTGCCCTGAGTGAGGAGTCTGTGTACCTCCTTCGCCAGCTCCATGTAGGCCAGACAGCCATGCTGAGTGTCCTCCATGCGCACACCGCGCTGTTGACTCAGCTGGTGTCGTTCATGGAGGGCATCTCATCGGGCATGTCTGACCTACAGAGGGGCAATAGGTCCATGGACTCCTCCCTGACGGCAGCAGTGTCCCTCCTCAAACGGTCCCTCACCCCTCCTGCCTCTGCTCCATCCACACTCCCCAGCACCTTACCCATCCCAAGCACACACACACCGGCACAGGCACACACCAGCACACACACATCCAGCACACTGACACACACGCCAATGACAAAACGCACACGCACGCACATTCAGGGGACTGAAGCCAGACTCACAGGGGATGGGGCCCTGGAACACACACACGCATCCACATGCACTGCGCAGTCCTCAGTTCCCTCTCCCTCCAAAGCACCCTCCCTTGCCTCACCTGCAACCCCAAAGTCACAGCAGCTCTTCCTCTGTGACCTCGGCCTCTTCCCCACCGATGAAGCTGCTCCAGCATCCCGGGGGAAGAGGAAGCACACCCACACGGAGCAGAGTGCCCCTCGCCCCCGGACACCCTCCCCCAGGCGCAGACGGACTGAGGCCCCCACCCACAAGTCCCCCCGGAGTCCTAAGAGCAAGACCCCGCCACCGCCCTGCAGCTCAAGCACCAGGTCTCCTTCCTCCATCCCTCAGGCCCCCACTCCACAGGTGCCCCCACCACACCCTGCCCCAGGTTCCCCCACCCACAGATATACCATCCCCAAGAGGCTCCGGCCATCTCCCCTGCCACTTGCTCTCCCAGCACCACACCCCGCGCTGCGCTTGTCTGTGCCACTGATGTGGTGAGGGTGTCCTCCCCCTCTGTCCAACCCACCTTGCCTGTTCCCCATTCTCCTCCCCTGGAGGTAGGCACTGCAGTGGAGTCCACTACCGCCCTGTCTGACTTGGGCACTGCAGTGGCGGACCTGTCCACTCCATCTGCAGGGTCCACTGCAGTTGTGCCAGCACCCACGACATCTGAGTCATGCCCCCCAGTTGTGCCGGCACACACCATGTCAGACACCTCCACTGCAGTTGTCAGTGTCTCTCCAGCACCCACCACCCCTTCCCTGACTCCCCTGGTGAGCCCTGATCCTGTCCCTGCGGTGCCTGGCCTGCCCCCCGGTTGCCCCTCCTAGTGGATTGTCCCTGGTTTTGTGCAGGCATGCGTAGGGTGACATCTGCCAGTGTCACCCTGTTTGAACTTTGACAATGGACTGGCCATTGGCCTTTGCTCTTTTTTTCTGGACGTCGTTTTCATTCAACACATATGCTGAATAAAGCAACTTTCTTTTCTCTAGTGCTCATGCTTCAGATGTACATGTTGTTGGTGCTGCTAACCATGCCCTTGCTGCAGTGATGGTGATATCTGGTCTCATGATTATGAAGTGTTACTGTGCAGGAACCCATGTGGTCCAGGGGGAATGTGTCCTATCATGTGGTGTATCCATGTCATCCATAGCAGCATCTGAGGGTGTCATGTGTTCAGTATTTGGCAATGGGATTACCTACTTACATTAGCAATTTCATATCTGTGGCTTCCACCCCTGCACATCTGTTGTGCCTGCCATTGTTGGATTTGTCTACTTCCCTGACCGTGTTGCCATCTCCACTGGACATGCAGGTTTGGGCATCAATGGGGAAGGACTCATCCGTGTAGTCAGTGCAACATTGCTATACAAGTGTGTTGGATCTGTGCTGATGATTCCGTTGGCACATCCATGACCAGGCTGATGTGACGGGAGCCCTCATTTGGTGCTAATTGTTGATTGTGTGACCAAGTGCTCAGCTGACATGATGGGGCCCTACTGAGGCAACATATGGCACAGCTTTCCTCACACAGGAGTGGAGTCCCCTCATGGCAGTGTGTACACGTGTGACATTGCCTGCGCCCAAGGTGTGTGTTGTATGTGCATGTCTGTGTGTTCACTTCCATTTATCTGCGCATGCTGTGATCCCTAGTGTTGTACCTGTTTGTGATGCTTGCTGACTTGAGCTATGTTCCCCCAAAGTCTTCTCCCTGTGTTCTCTGTGATGTGGGTGCATGGCACATTACTGGTCATCAGGGTGTCACCCATAGGTGTGTTTGCTGTCAGGGCTGAGTTTGTGTGCAGACGCAGATGGGTCACAGTCAGGTTTCCCCTTGGCACTTGTTGTTTGCCCCTGTCATGTGATTTTCAGTTCGTGTTATCTTTAAGTTATTGTGACACGTTGTGTGTGTGACTGCTAGCACTCCTCAGGGTCCGGGCTGCGATGTTGGTTGTTGTCTATGTGTGTTCTTTGTGGGTGACCTTGGCTTCTTCATTGGTGTGTGACTGTGGCTGGGATCCCATTGGTTGGTGTGGTATCGCCGTCATGTCCATGTACAGCGTAGTGTGCAGTGTGTCAGACATTCAGGAGTCTTGTTGAGTGGCCATGTGTGATGTGTTTCTGCACCTTGGTTCCCACCCACCACCCTGGAATAGTCATGGGTGCATGTGCAATGTCACCAGTGCATGTGTACTTCACTGCTGCACATTGTTGGAGGTCGAGGGGTGTGTTCTTGAGTGTGTGCAGATGGGAGTTGTTGCCCAGCTAGACCCCTGCCTCCATGTTGGCCTTGGCTTACTGGCCATGCTGATTGATTTGTGCTTGTGTCGGTGTGATGGTAGTTTGTTGCTCAGGACACATGACTGTGGTTCACAGTGTGAACCACATTCAGCTTTGTCATCAGAGTGGGATTTTTATGCAGCCAAGGGTCACCACATGGTGGGGGCCCTGGGGGTGGTGCTGTGGTGTGTCTGTGTCTTGCTGTGTCAGTTGTTGTTCCTACGTTCCTGTGTGACATGTGTGTTTTGTGCTCCCTCTCATCTGACAATGCCTGCTTGCCCACATAGGGGATTTGGATCCATGAGTTACCTTAGTGTGGCAGTGTATGCACATCTGTATGATTGGTATTCAGCTCTCCTCATGTGTTGTGTGGTTACCTGGGGACACTGGCACCCCCCTCACCTGCTGTGTATGATGACAGTGTTGGTCTGCCTGTTTGTGTTTGTGCATCTGCACCACTGCATTGGCATATCTTGGGTGTGCCATTGGCTGTATGTTGTTTGGTGTGTTTCCCCTGCTGTCCCTGGGACTCCTAGGTCATCGGTCAGCACAGTGATCATGGTTTGTGTGTCCCATTGCTGCCATGGTATGGTATCTGTTCACCTCACATCTGCTGTCTCCACAGGATATCTGCATTTGTGTGCCCATTGGTGCAAATATGTGGTTTTGCATTCTGATGGTCACTTCTGTCATTGTGTCATTGATGAATGTTGACGGTGTCAGCCACCATGGGTGTTGTTTGTCTGCACATGGCCAAAGGAATGTCTCATTTGCACTGCAGTATTTGGCTCACCCAATTTATGTTGCAATGGGACACATACACTACTTTGCCACAGATGAGTTTTTGGTTCTGTGACCAGGAATGATCCATGCAGTTTGGCAGTTGCAGCTCTTTCTTTGTCAACACTTACCTTTTGGTCACTGTGATGATGGGGGTTTAGACCCCATTGCCACAATGGTCAAAATGTGCTTCAGCTATGGACCCCACACTTCCCTTTTGGTCACTGTGATGATGGGGGTTTAGACCCCATTGCCACAATGGTCAAAATGTGCTTCAGCTATGGACCCCACACTTACCTTTTGGTCACTGTGATGATGGGGGTTTAGACCCCATTGCCACAATGGTCAAAATGTGCTTCAGCTATGGACCCCACACTTCCCTTTTGGTCACTGTGATGATGGGGGTTTAGACCCCATTGCCACAATGGTCGAAATGTGCTTCAGCTATGGACCCCACACTTGCCTTTTGGTCACTGTGATGATGGGGGTTTAGACCCCATTGCCACAATGGTCAAAATGTGCTTCAGCTATGGACCCCACACTTGCCTTTTGGTCACTGTGATGATGGGAGTTTAGACCCCATTGCCACAATGGTCAAAATGTGCTTCAGCTATGGACCCCACACTTGCCTTTTGGTCACTGTGATGATGGGGGTTTAGACCCCATTGCCACAATGGTCAAAATGTGCTTCAGCTATGGACCCCACACTTACCTTTTGGTCACTGTGATGATGGGGGTTTAGGCCCCATTGCCACAATGGTCATGGGCTGCTTGCATTGTGGGTGCCACACACATATATGTGTGGCACATGTGCTAGGGGGTCACATTGTATGTTCAAAGTCATGTTCGGTGTTGTAGGCATTTGACACAGCCTACACACGCTTGTCATGGTGGTGGGGGGATGTCTTTATCTTGCATTCCCTAGGTTGTGGTGTGCTGGTTGTGTCATGCATTGTCCATCCTATGAGTGGGGGTGGTAGTAGTGGTAGGCATCCAGCCCCCCTGGGTGAGGGTGGTAGTCGTGGTAGGCATCCTGCCCCCCTGGGTGAGGGTGGTAGTGGTGGTAGGCATCCAGCCCCCCTGGGTGAGGGTGGTAGTAGTGTTAGGCATCCAGCCCCCCTGGCTAAGGGTGGTAGTAGTGGTAGGCATCCAGCCCCCCTGGCTAAGGGTGGTAGTAGTGGTAGGCATCCAGCCCCCCTGGGTGAGGGTGGTAGTAGTGGTAGGCATCCTGCCCCCCTGGGTGAGGGTGGTAGTGGTGGTAGGCATCCAGCCCCCTGGGTGAGGGTGGTAGTGGTGGTAGGCATCCAGCCCCCCTGGGTGAGGGTGCTAGTAGTGGTAGGCATCCAGCCCCCTGGCTAAGGGTGGTAGTAGTGGTAGGCATCCAGCCCCCCTGGCTAAGGGTGGTAGTAGTGGTAGGCATCCAGCCCCCCTGGCTAAGGGTGGTAGTAGTGGTAGGCATCCTGCCCCCCTGGGTGAGGGTGGTAGTGGTGGTAGGCATCCATCCCCCCCTGGGTGAGGGTGGTAGTCGTGGTAGGCATCCTGCCCCCCCTGGGTGAGGGTGGTAGTGGTGGTAGGCATCCAGCCCCCCTGGGTGAGGGTGGTAGTAGTGTTAGGCATCCAGCCCCCCTGGCTAAGGGTGGTAGTAGTGGTAGGCATCCAGCCCCCCTAGCTAAGGGTGGTAGTAGTGGTAGGCATCCAGCCCCCCGGGTGAGGGTGGTAGTAGTGGTAGGCATCCTGCCCCCCTGGGTGAGGGTGGTAGTGGTGGTAGGCATCCAGCCCCCCTGGGTGAGGGTGGTAGTAGTGGTAGGCATCCAGCCCCACCTGGCTAAGGGTGGTAGTAGTGGTAGGCATCCAGCCCCCCTGGGTGAGGGTGGTAGTAGTGGTAGGCATCCAGCCCCCCTGGGTGAGGGTGGTAGTAGTGGTAGGCATCCTGCCCCCCTGGGTGAGGGTGGTAGTGGTGGTAGGCATCCAGCCCCCCTGGGTGAGGGTGCTAGTAGTGGTAGGCATCCAGCCCCCCTGGCTAAGGGTGGTAGTAGTGGTAGGCATCCAGCCCCCCTGGCTAAGGGTGGTAGTAGTGGTAGGCATCCAGCCCCCCTGGCTAAGGGTGGTAGTAGTGGTAGGCATCCTGCCCCCCTGGGTGAGGGTGGTAGTGGTGGTAGGCATCCAGCCCCCTGGGTGAGGGTGGTAGTCGTGGTAGGCATCCTGCCCCCCTGGGTGAGGGTGGTAGTGGTGGTAGGCATCCAGCCCCCCTGGGTGAGGGTGGTAGTAGTGTTAGGCATCCAGCCCCCCTGGCTAAGGGTGGTAGTAGTGGTAGGCATCCAGCCCCCCTGGCTAAGGGTGGTAGTAGTGGTAGGCATCCAGCCCCCCTGGGTGAGGGTGGTAGTAGTGGTAGGCATCCTGCCCCCCTGGGTGAGGGTGGTAGTGGTGGTAGGCATCCAGCCCCCTGGGTGAGGGTGGTAGTGGTGGTAGGCATCCAGCCCCCCTGGGTGAGGGTGCTAGTAGTGTTAGGCATCCAGCCCCCCTGGCTAAGGGTGGTAGTAGTGGTAGGCATCCAGCCCCCCTGGCTAAGGGTGGTAGTAGTGGTAGGCATCCAGCCCCCCTGGCTAAGGGTGGTAGTAGTGGTAGGCATCCTACCCCCCCTGGGTGAGGGTGGTAGTGGTGGTAGGCATCCAGCCCCCCCTGGGTGAGGGTGGTAGTGGTGGTAGGCATCCAGCCCCCCTGGGTGAGGGTGCTAGTAGTGGTAGGCATCCAGCCCCCCTGGCTAAGGGTGGTAGTAGTGGTAGGCATCCAGCCCCCCTGGCTAAGGGTGGTAGTAGTGGTAGGCATCCAGCCCCCCTGGCTAAGGGTGGTAGTAGTGGTAGGCATCCTGCCCCCCTGGGTGAGGGTGGTAGTGGTGGTAGGCATCCAGCCCCCCTGGGTGAGGGTGCTAGTAGTGGTAGGCATCCAGCCCCCTGGATAAGGGTGGTAGTAGTGGTAGGCATCCAGCCCCCTGGCTAAGGGTGGTAGTAGTGGTAGGCATCCAGCCCCCCTGGCTAAGGGTGGTAGTAGTGGTAGGCATCCAGCCCCCTGGGTAGGGGTGGTGGTGCGCATTCAGGCCCCTGTGTGCATATGTGGCATTGGTGATGGGCATCCCGCCCCTATGGTGCTGCTGTTGCTGGTGTAAGTATATTCAGCATCCCCGTGTGTGTGTGTGATGTGTCGTGTACGTGTTGTATGTGTTTTGTGGTTGGTGTCTGGCTTACCTTCTGCGCCGTACGCGTCCGTGCCTGTTCCGGTAGTAAATGTAGAATATTGGTATGATCGGGACTAAGGGATTCATGGTTGGTTCGTGTCGTTCGTCCTTCTCGTTGCTTGGCGTCGTCCTCGTTGCTTCGCCTCGTCCTCGTCACTTCGCGTCGTCCTCGTCGGTGCCGTGTTCGTCTCGGAGCCGTGGATCGTGTTGTGGCGCGAATCGGAGCTTATGTGCGCCTCTCCCGGATGCTTTGACGTGCCGTGCGTAGCGACGGGTTCGGAGCGTACGGAAAGCGCATCGTACTTGTCCGGCCGGACGGGGCTGCATTTTTCCTTCCGTGCGACTCGATTCGGCGTTTCCGGATTCGCCTCGGTCGGAGAACAGGACCTGGTTTGGGTGAGTACGGCTCGGCCGGATTTTTTGCTGTTGTGCGCATCGTACTTGCTCGTTCGGTGTACTGTACGGATCGGTCGGGAAACAGGCTTTCGCATGGCTTTTTTCCCGACCGAATGGTATTGGGTGCGCCTCCGACCGAGATCGGAATCGGCCCCTAAGAGTCCAGGGTGTTTGAACCAGGACGAAGAATTGGGGATCCATCTGTAGGAAGCGTAGATACTTTATTTCCCCCATCTTGTTGTGTGTCATACCCCTCCCCTCCCTTATATCAGTGACTAGCATCTCCTCATCCTAGGATGCCACTGTTTCTAAGACATGCATAATAATATGTTTTGTGAAGATGTGATTTTAACTGTTATTGTGTGCTATTGTTTATTTCTAATTTTTTCTTCTGTTCCTGATTACAAGAGGAAAGGAAGAAACCCACCTTATAATGGTGTGTCACCTGCACGGGTTCACAACTTTTCACAACTGGGATTTGTGCTTCAGGTAAGAAAGTTTTCATTTTGTACTGTTATCTCAATATCTGGAATCAGAGCTCTTAGTTTCTGACATTAGGTTGGCATGTTTGGAGGTTTCCTTGGTTTAATGAGGTTCTGGAATATCCTCAATAACGTTGAGGACTTTAGCGAGTACCACCTGTGGACCAGGTAGACCCGAGAGCCAATGTGAGGGCACTTGCCATATATCCTCTTCCCACAGTTCTGTTTCACAAGAGGATTTTCCTCTGATTTATAGTGGAGCCCACACCTCTGCCGAGCATTTACAGGCACTTGCCAGTCAGTCTTGTTGTATGGATTGTATACTGGGGCACTTTACCTAAATACAAGTCATTTTTGTTTTTGACAACAGTTCACCCTGGTGGTTTTCTGTGGTACAGGCAGGCAGTGTTGCTGCAGAGTTTTATTGTTCAAGGCCTCAGAGCGTTTATCTTAGATGTGCAATAGAGTGAATTTTCTCTTTGGATTTGTTTTTACGTAACCTGTGAGCTTCTTTTTCTTTTTTGTGCATGCTGTCTATTGTGATTATGTCATGAATTGCATTTTACATCAGTGCGTGCTATGCACAGAAATATGACGGCAATATGTATGGTCAAATCATTTTATTTGTGTGATGATTGTAGTTAACTTTTGCCAATTACATTTTTCATTAGGCCGAAATGTATTACTCATGATATATGAACACAGCACAAAATGGCCGCAATAGGAGCAGCTCTGTTAGTCCTTTGTTGTTTTCATCCACTTTGTTTAAAGGGCAAATGGTTGGTGGATTTTGCACATTTTATCAAGGCTGCTGGGCAGCCGAAACGCGTTATGTGTAAATAAACTGATTCCTGCATCTATCTTGCCTGGTACTGAGAGTGCATGTTATCAAACGTTGGAAGCAAAAATATTTAATTGACTATCATGTAAACTGTGTAATACTTACATAATATAGTTATTTTTTAGGTGGTTTGCAGTTTGTACTGGATTAGGGAGGGGAGTTAAATAAGTAATAATTAACTAATAATTAATTATTAATTAAATTAATTATTTAGTTGATTGTTAAATATGTAAATTGTGCAATACTCATATATTTTAGTTATATTTAGGTGTGGGCTGCTAGGGTTGTGGGGGTATAGGGTGGGAAGTTAATTAAATGATAAACAATTATTTTAATAATACATTTTATTTTTTAAATAGTAAATAGTTATTACAATTATTTGTAAAATAGGAAATAATTAATATTTAAATAGTAATTAAAGATTTGTAATTGTTAATTACTATTATTTTTTTTCCAAATATTTTTTATTGGGTTTTCCAGAAGGAAAACAATAGTGAAAATGAAAGTTAACATGAAATGAAGTTACAGATGAAATTACAAATGAAATCACAAATGGAGATTACAAATGAAATGACAAATGAAATTACGGATAAAATAAAAATAAAAGATGATCCTAGCTACAGATACGCTTATGTTAACTAACCGTGTAAACTGCATGATAGACATACATTTTGTCTGATATAAGTGTTTGTATAAAAAGCAACATCTAGGGTAGAATATCAAAACATCCTGTACAGTATTATAGAATTCATAAGAACATGTCCTGTATACAATCTTTATGTCTACCTAGATTACAAAGTCATCATATTTCACTCATATCCCAACATTGTTACATCTTTGGTATGTTATTAAAGACCTTATGAGGATAACGGAAAGCCTATCCATTTTGTTCTGATCCCTGAGTGATGGAACAAATGAGAGGGTGCAAGATCGTAGAGTAGACCTAAAGGAAGAAATGTCATATCTCAAGGAGTTTTATACTGATTACCAACAAGAAGGTCAATAAAATGTGTGTACCCCCTGTGATTTTATTTTTTGTGTTGTACGACCATACAGGCTATTCCCAATTCGAGAGAGGAGTTTGTTTGGCTCATGGTGGTTTATACTTAAAGGAAAAGGCATCAAGGGATTTCCATAGTTTTCTATGTGAAGGACGCCAGGGCGAGGAGTGGAGAGAGATATTATCCGCCCCTCTGAGAAAGGTCAACCACTCTTGCCACTTCCTGAAGGAGGCTTCTTTCGAATTCTTCTAGTTATTAAGGATTATTTTGCAGGCAGTTGTGAGCATTAGGTCTAGCAGGAAACGGTCATTCTCATCTTTCAGCTTTGGGTCTAAGAATCCCAGTAGGATATAGGAGAATTCCCTGGGAGGGTCGATATTGAATGTGTTATTTATACACTTGTATATTTTATCCCAGTAGGTTTGCAAAGTAGGGCAATGGAAGAGCATGTGGGCTAAATCACCTACCTGTGTTTTGCAGTTCCAGCGTGTTGGACTCTGACTGAGGTTGAGCTTAAAGATTCTTGCGGGTGTCCAATATGTTCTATTTATTAGCATGAATTTCGTTTAGGATAGTACAGGAGAAATTTTATTTGAGAAAGGTGTTTTATGTATCTTATACCAATCAAAGGAAATATTTCTGGTGTTAGGTTCAGACTCCCATTTTGCCTCGTTACGCAAGTGAGATTTATAAGGGTTTGGAAGTAGTAGTTTGTAGATTTTAGACACAGTGGGGCCGATTCTGATGCGGGTTGGAAAAGCTTCCCGACCGAATCGGTTGGGAAATGGTGTCCGACCCACTCGGATCGGGAAAGTCCGACCGGCGGAGTAGGATGCATCCGGATGCTTCCAGATACGATTTGGTTGAACTCCCATTGACTTCAATGGGAACATTTGTTCCTAACCGCATCAGAATTGGGCCCTCGGTCGGGAAGACACGTTCCCGATCCGATTTGGAAGGAGCAAATGCCGTTAGGAGGCCTTCCTAACCGCATCAGAATCAGGCCCTCCTTCGGGAAGCTTTTCCAACCCGCATCAGAATCGGGCCCAGTATGTCCAGATTTTAGGAGTTGGATAATCAGTGTAAGGATCGACGGGTTGATGGGTAGTATTGAGTGTGACGTGAGTTGTGCTTTAAGTTTCAAGAATTTATAAAATCCAAGATTTCTAGGCCACAACGTGTTTGGAGGTCAGAGAAGGGAGAGGGTAGTTTCCCTACATAGAGGTCTTTGACTAGGTTTATGCCATTATTTGACCAATTTTGCCAGAATATCATTTCCCGGTCTATCTTTAGGCATGGGTTGTGCCATAGGGAAGCTAAGTTGGATTTGTTTTTTTTCTCGTCCGAATTCTAATCTAGGCGCAGTAGGGCTCTTCTCTTATTTTGAATGATATATTTAGAATGAGGAATGTTAGAGATGTTCATTGTTAGTAGAGCAGGCAGGGGGATGTCATTGATGAGTGTTCTCTCTATGTCCACCCACACTGGGATATACTCTGAGTCGTTTACCAGCCATCTAAATCCCTGCTTGCAGAGGTAAGCTGTTTGATAATTCCTGAAATTTGGAAGGCTCAGTCCCCCTTTTTCTTTGGATAGTTGGAGTTTTTAAAGGGAAATTCTGGGTTTCTTCCCTTACCATAGGAAAGAGTTGAAGGTGTTATATATCTTGATTAAGAACGCATTAGAAAGGGTCTTGGGCAGCCTGCTAGACAGGTAATTGACTAGTGGAGTGATCATCATTTTTAATGTTTCAACCCTTCCCCACCAGGATAAACATTTTGGTGACCAGCCGTCTAACAGAGTGGTGATTTTTTTGAGAAGGGCATTTTCTTTGGTCTGGAGGGTGGTAACCAGGTCTCTGGTGAAGTCCAAGCCTAGGTATTTGATGCAGTTTGGCTGCCAAGTGAGACCCGAACTGCCAATTATTTCTTTATTGCCGATATTGTTGAGCAGCTTAACCTCGGTCTTGTCTGTTGAGCTTATACCCAGATACAGCGGAGAAATCCTCTATTGAGGACATTAGGGCAGGTATAGCGGAATCCGCCTTTTCCGAGATGACTAGTACATCATCTGCGTATGCAGTAATCTTGACCGTATAGTTATTGAACTGAATGCCTGAGATCTCTTTATTATTCCGCAGCTGATATAAGAACGGTTCTATCGCTAGTAGAAACAGGGAGGGTGAGAGTGGGCAGCCCTGTCTGGTTCCTTGTTCTAGGTTAAAGGATGTAGAGATACTACCACCAGCTCTGACTTTGGCGGATGGATTGTAATACAAGGCCATTATCATGCGAATAAACTTGTCACCCAGGTTGAATTTCTCAAGTGTTGCTCCTAGGTAGGACCAGTCTATTTTGTCGAATTTCCACTGTGAGGGAGTCTGTGAGGGAGTCTGTTAGCTTGGCCTTCTCTAGAGCATGACATAAAATTTGTGTATTGTCACTGGAAAGTCTATTTTGGAAAACCCACTTGTGAGGGGTGAATGAGTGTGGAGATATACCTTTGAAGACGCTTAGCAAGGATCGTGGTGTAAATTTTGCAGTATAGGTATATCAGAGATATAGGCCTATAGTTTTTAGGCTGAGAGGGATCCTTCCCCTCTTTGGGTATCACTGCTATGATAGCCTCTGCAGGGGTACCACTTATTTGGCCCGATTCAGCAAATTGATTAAACAGGTTTAGGAGAGGAGGAATTAGAGGGGTTGCGAATGTTTTATAAAATTTGGCATTGTATTTAATTGAATATTTATTATGTCATTTTTTAATAAATAAACACACACACACACACCCACACCTATATTCAAAAGGTCCAAAATAATCTTTATTCAGTCAAAAAAGACCATAAAATCACATGTTAAAAACAATTACAAATAGATCACAAATATTGGAGTCACAAAAGTCAATTATGAAAATGTATATAGTTATTGCCCTTCCATGTCATCATAGTTGGGTCATGCGGCATAATTTTACATTTTACACACATATATATATATATACAGATATATATACATACATATATATATGAGAGTACAAACCCAGTCGGCGGTACATTTAATGCTCCAGTGTGGTTCGTTATTGCGTGTGACATCATGTGCACTCGTATTGTACTAGTGGTAAACTAATAGTGTTAATATGAGGCGCCACGCTATGTTCAGAAAGCTTGTCTCTATAGAGCATGTAATTAAAGAATTAGCGCGCCTATCTAGTTTGCTGCTAAGGAATGTCCGGCGTGAGATTGCAACATTAGCAGTACTCAACAGCATTAAATGTACCGCCCGACTGGGTTTGTACTCTCATTTGGGCATGTCAAACTGTATTATACACACTACTTTGCACATTTGCAGATGGCGACTGGAGAGATCATTGCACGTTACAAGATGGCAACTATGTATACTGTATTGCCTACTCATGTATAGTCCTTTGTCGATGTTCACTGCCCACAGGGAAAAGTATGTAAGACATGGTATCTTGTCACTCCGTTGTGTGATCAAGACCCTATGGGGTTGAAACGCGTCACGGAGGGTTTATGGTGTGAATAAACCCCCTTTACTTCAACTTGGATTGTTGGCTGGTTTTTGTGTTAGCCTGAGAGCGCGATCGGAACTCCGTTCTTGGACATATTGATTTACCGGTGTACTCCGCCGGCATCGCGCCACCCTCAATGGGCTATTTTTTCCAGAAGGAGTGTCTTGGCTTAATATATATATATATATATATATATATATATATATATATATATATATATATATATATAATTTCCTGCATGGTCCCATTGTTTGACCATTTGGGCGCATCTGCGGTGGTGCGTTTCGAGTACAGCTGGACCAAGCCGTTACCATTTGCCAAACACTTTCCCCAAAGGAAATCCTCTCCGCACTCACAGTTCCATTATTCTCATAAGGTAATAATCATGCCAATGCCTCCAAAGCGGTTCCACGGTGCTTTTATTTGATCATATTCGATTTTTTTAAAATCAGAAAAGTGCTTTCATGAAATCACGGCACATGATGTAGTCCAGGCTAGGGCCTGCCATGACGCGTTTCTACCGTCAGAGCGTGGTCTTGATCACATGACACGCTGCCAAAAATGCCTCATTTAAATAGTGCAAAACAACAACCAACCATAGTGCAAAACGCAAATTGAAATTCATGAACATAAAGAACAGACTATGGGACTGTTAAACATGAAAAGAAACACTAAATTCATGAAAAAGGATGACTAGTTAAATCAAGATTGCAATATTAAGCACCAAGATGTATCAAATATGTCCTAAGAATTATATTACATTTGTAAATCAGAGAGTAGAATAATTCAGAAATAAATAACAGCATGATAGCGAATCTCAATGGTGAATACCACAATACATTGATATGATCTTAAAGTGCAAGTGCTGGATTCTCAAAGTGCAAGTGCATAGAGAGTCCACTTATATTTGGTACAATAAAACCAATCTATAAGAAACACACGCTGTAATTAAAATGCATAAACACTCTGATAGAAACATAATCACAGTAATTCTAGTTAAAAGGACATTCTTATAAACAACATTCAGTAGCAAACAGCATTACTCAAAGCAAATAACACCAATAGAGCAATAGGGTCAACTAGCACAGTCCAGGATACAGTTTCCACTGAGGTTGAGAGAGAGGATAATCCACATAAAAGGGATGAAGTGGTTAGATTAATAACCACATATAGCCGCCACAAAAAACAAGTCAGGAGTATCATTTACAAGAATTGGCCAATATTAAGAACTGACATGACTCTTTCTCCAATTCTGCAAGAAGTACCGGCAATCACCTTCAGGAGGGCACCCTCCATGAGGGATGCATTGGTTAAAACCAGCCCTGAGGTACTTACTCCTAGGCATTGGCTCTCAAATAGGACAGGGTTTTTCAAGTGTAGCTCATGCAGAGCACGTAAGTTCGGGGTCAACAAACAGGAATACACCGATGCATTTGGAGACATCCTTCTAAAATCAGTGGAATGTTCACTTGCAAAACCGATTTTGCGGTGTACGTACTAGAATGTTCCTGCCATCTACAGTACGTAGGCAGCACTAAGCTGCAGGTGTTTAATCACATTTTGCAACACCTACGTGCGATAGTTAATTCTGACCCCAGTTACCCAGTTGCTCGGCATTTTAAGCTTGTTCATAAAAATAATTTAAGTGATTTTAGCTACTTTGTAATAGATGCAGTACCAAGGTCAATAAGGGGCGGCAATAGGGAAAAGAAATTACGGCAGCTGGAGACACAATATATTTTACACCTTGATACTACGATGCCAAATGGCCTTAATATGGGAGAGGATCTACATAATTTCTTGTAATTATGTTTATATGAGTTTGCATCTGTTTCCCTCCGTATAAATACTGCATTTGTTTCTTTCCGTACATAATCTGTAGATATTTGCAACTCCCAGCTTTTTTATTCGATGGATTTTAGCCAGGTTTTAGCCCTATTTTTACCTTGTTTTACCTGATTTTATCGGTTTTACTTGGTGTTGGTGGGGTTTTTATTTGGTGATTTTAATCGAATTGAGAAAGCTGTGAAGGACTACCCTAATTATTTAATTCTGGTAGTACTGTGAAAATATTGACATTTGGCCATATACAGGTCTAATGTATGCTTATTTGCACTGCTTATTTTGCACACTGGATTGACATTGTCTCTGCTCCCCATTAGATGTGTATTCAAAAATTGATTTGGCATTGTCTCTGATGTTCGGTTTTGTGCATCTGTGTACATAATATATTACACTGGCACTTTATAATGATGGAAAGATGTTTACAGGCATAGCACGGCCAACCATTTACATTCATTTATTTATTAGTAGTCGTACCAACTATGATTAAATAGTTGGTTTACTTTTACTTTTATCACGAGCACCTTATAAGCACTTGCACTGTTTTTGAATAATATTTGCACAATTATTTCGTCATGCACTCGACTTGCTCAACATTGAAAATCTGCTAGTAGGTGAATTACAGGTTTTTCCCTATGTACCATGCTTTAACAGCGGCAAAGGATACTATCGCATCTGGGCACTTGCCCTGTATATAACATGTATTATCGTGTGCTTATATTTTGTATGTCGATAGCTGCTAACTATTTATATCTATTTATGCTAAACATTTATATCTATTTATGATTATATATTTTTATCATGCAATTCAATTTCATGATATGTTTTGATGAGATGGCTCAGTAGTAGTATGTTGTTGAGCTCTATTATACGAGTGGGAGGGATTGTTCTCTCGAGGTGTCGCTATATAATGATGTCACAGGTCCTGGCACGTCATGTGATCAAGACCGGGGAGACTCGGTCGAAACGCGTCATGCTGTGGAAATTGCAATAAAGCACTGAAAAACTTGAAATACGTTGTGGTCCGTACCTGATTTTCCGTGTAGAGGAATTCGATTCAGGATTGTGGTTGTTTTATATATATATATATATATATATATATATATATATATATATTCACTGAAAAAACCATAGGTTTTAGGGACAGTTATAGTTAGTTGGACATTTCACTCGTACAAAATCCGTGAAATTCCCCCGTTATAGTTAGTTCAGCTAACTATAACTCACGCCCCGCAATGCACTGCTGATGACGTCACATATTACATCACTCATGACATGGTCAGTGACATCACTGATGACATCACTGATGACATCTCAAATGACATCACTGTTGACATCATGCAGTGACTGTGTGTTTCTGTAAAGTTTAAATATTTTTAATATATATAGGAAAAGACGTATTGAAGAATGAGTGGGTGTATAAGTGTCTGTATGGATGATTTAGTAGGTGCGTGACTGACTCTATAAGTGAGTGATTTAACGTATCTTACTGAATGCATGGGTTAGTGACTAAACTGGGTGAATATCTGTATCCGTCTGTCTGTTGCTGTGTAAGTGGCTGCATGTGTTTGTGAATAGCTACATGAGTGTGTATATGAGTTATTGAATGGTTGTCTGAGTATCTGTATGGGTGCCTGAGTGTTTGTGTGGGAGGGGTGTGTGCGACTCTGTGCATAGATGTGTGAGTGGGTGATTCACTGGGTGGATGGTTTCAAGAGTGCATCTGTGATAGACTGTATGGGTGGGTAAGTGTGTGTAAGAGTGTGTTAGTGAGTGAATGTATGTCCCAGTGGTACATGTGTGAGTAACTACATATGTGAAAGGCAGTATATATGTGTGTTGGAGTATATAATTAGCTATTAGCGAGAGTGAGTGATTGTGATAGTGGCTGTATGGATGAGTGTGTGCTTGTATCAGTGATTGTATAAGAGCGTAACAATGTGCTAGTATTTGTATGATTAAGTGAGCTGGTGTGTGTATAACTGTATAGGTGAGTAAATGGCAGTGTGTTTAATTATTTGCATGACTGACTAGGTGTGTGAGTACCTCTATGGATGAGTGGCGGTGTTTGAGTGTCTATATAGGAGTAAGAGTGCATATGATAGTCCTGTACTGAGTGACCATAAGTATGAGTGACTGTACGGGTGAGTGAGTGGATGTGTGTGTGTAGACCTAAGAATCAGTGAGTGGGTATGTAGTTATTGGTGTTGGAGTGTCTATGGTTTTGCGAATGGCAGTCTGTAATTTAGAGTGGGTGTATCAAAGGTTATATTAGGGTGTGAGGAGGTGCATCAGATTATCACGTGGATGATGTCATCAGTGATGTCATCAGTGATGTCATTTGAGATGTCATGAGTGATGTCATCAGTGATGTCACTGACCATGTCATGAGTGATGTAATATGTGACGTCATCAGCAGTGCATTGCGGGGGCGCGAGTTATAGTTAGCTGAACTAACTATAACGGGGGAATTTCACAGGTTTTGTACGAGTGAAATGTCCAACTAACTATAACTGTCCCTAAAACCTATGGTTTTTTCTGTGAATTTCAAAGGTTTTTTAAATGCTAATTTCTAACTATAACGTGTCTCAAACCTATGGTTTTTTCTGTGAATTTCAAAGGTTTTTTAAATGCTAATTTCTAACTATAACGTGCCTGAAACCTATGGTTTTTTCAGTGAATTTCAAAGGTTTTTTAAATGCTAATTTCTAACTATAACGCCCCTAAAACCTATGCTTTTTTCAGTGAATTTCAAAGGTTTTGTAAATGACAATTTTTAAATGTATTAATTGTTATATTTATTTTTTTGATACTGATTTACTACATTTTTTAAAACTATTTATTTTTAGATATTTTATTTATTAAATTACATTGTAATTACATTATACATTACATTACAAAATATACTTTCTCTGAATGAATTACTTTAGTTTAAATAGTTTGCAAATAGGCAATAGAGTTTTAAGTACAGTAGTTACAGTTGTTGCAATGGGCAACACAATTTCAAACACAATGCAACATTGAGCTGAATGTGAATTTCTAGTTAAATGCAATTAGTTACTTTATGGATTACTTTTTCTAACCACAGGACTGGATCCTAGATTCAGTCCTGGGACATCTGTAAACAGTTGAGTAAAAGCGTTTTGGTTACAGTAGTGATTTTTAAGGAATATTATTATATTTTAAAAGTTGACACTTAGAAACTTTTTCACATAGAATCACCAATGTTATCCTATGGGAGGAAATTCACTTAGCAGGTAAGTAGTGTTATCGTTACTTTTTCTTACTCAGTGTTGGATCCTGGATCCAGCACTGGTGCATCTCCTGTAAACAGTTGAAAGAATGCGTTTAAGTCATACAGGCGATTTTTAAGGAATATTTGTAATTTGTGAAAATCGACACTTTGAAACTTTTCTGCTGAAAACCAGACAATGGATTCCTATGGAAGGAAATATAAGTTACTGGTAAGTACGATTAAAATTACTTTTCAGGGTCAGTGCTGGGCTAAAAGATGCAGCACTGGGTTCTCTCCTGATAACAGGTGAGTAAATCGGAATTCGTAGTTCGGTTGATTTTAGAGGAATATTATAAAGTTCCAAAACTCCACACTTAGAAGAATTTCCAAGTGAAACCAGTCAATGTTAGCCTATGGAAGGAAATTCAAGTTGCTGGTAAGTACGGTTAAAATTACTTTTCAGGATCAGTACTGGGCTGAAAGATGCAGCACTGAGGTCTCTCCTGATAACAGGTGAGTAAATCGGAATCCGTATTTCGGCTGATTTTAGAGGAATATTATAAAGTTCCAAAACTGCACACTTAGTAGAATTTCCAAGTGAAACCAGTCAATGTTAGCCTATGGAAGGAAATTCAAGTTACTGGTAAGTACGGTTAGAATTACTTTTCAGGACCAGTACTGGGCTGAAAGATGCAGCACTGAGGTCTCTCCTGATAACAGGTGAGTAAATCGGAATTCGTATTTCGGCTGATTTTAGAGGAATATTATAAAGTTTCAAAAATCGACACTTAGAAGAATTTCCAAGTGAAACCAGTCAATGATATCCTATGGAAGGAAATTCAAGTTACTGGTAAGTACGGTTAAAATTACTTTTCAGGATCAGTACTGGGCTGAAAGATGCAGCACTGAGGTCTCTCCTGATAACAGGTGAGTAAATCGGAATTCGTAGTTCGGCTGATTTTAGAGGACTATTTGCACAATGGTGAAGGGAGGGGGCGGGGCCTGAGGTGACATCTGTGCAAACGCGCCCGTGGCGCGTTTTAAGTTGGGGGATTAAGTCCCCTTGAATCATGAGGGTCCCTGGGGCCAACTAGCCCACCAGGAACCTCCAGTATGCGCCAGGGGCTGCGTTGCAGAGACGTGTACAGAGGCCACACCCCTTTTACACCTCTCTGCAATGCAGCTCTGTGGCGCTTTCTGGACGTACCTGTTGGGCTAGTTGGCCCCCAGGGACCCTCAGCATTGAAGGGGATTTAATTCCCCATCTTAAAACACGCCACGGGGCCTGTTTGCACACATGTCACCTGAAGCCCCGCCCCCTCCCTTCACCACTGCGCAAACGCGCCCCGTGGCGCGTTTTAAGTTGGGGGATTAAGTCCCCTTGAATCCTGAGGGTCCCTGGAGTCCAACTAGCCCACCATGTACTTCCAAAAAGCGCCATAGAGCTGCGTTGCAGAGAGGTGTAAAAAGGGACGTGGCCTCTGTACACCTCTCTGCAACGCAGCCCCTGGCGCATACTGGAGGTTCCTGGTGGGCTAGTTTGCCCCAGGGACCCCCAGTATTCAAGGGGAATTACTTCCCTTCTCAAAACGCGCCAGGGGGCGCGTTTGCAGACTGCTGCAGGGAGGGGGCGGGGCCTACGGCACGATGCCGGTCTTTTTTTTTTTTTTTTTTGATTGGGAGGGGGCTGCGTGGCCCCCTTCCCTTGGCCACTCTTGGCCCCGGGGACCCCATCCCCCGGGGCCTGAGCATTTTATTTATTTTTTTAAATAAAAAAAAAACGGGAAGGGGGCCGCGTGGCCCCCCTTCCCTGGGCCTGTATTGGCCCCGGGACCCCATCCCCCGGGGCATGCCCTCAATTTTTATTTTTTTTAATTTGGAGGGGGGCTGCGTGGCCCCCCTCCTCAGGCCATTTAAGGTCCTGGGGACCCCATCCCCCAGGGCCGGCCTTACCTTTTTTTTTTTTAATAATTTGGGGAGGGGGGCTGCGTGGCCCCCCTCCCTGGCCACTTATGGCCCCGGGGACCCCATCCCCCATGCCTGGCCTCTGGTTGGGGACTGTGGGGGGGTCCTCAATCCCCCCACAGTCCCGCCGGCTCCCCGTGTCCTATGGGAGCCGGCATTGCTTTTCCACATGGGGAGCAGCTAACATGCTGCTCCCCATGTGGAAAAGCAATTGGGTTTGCATTTTGAAAGAGAGAGCAGGTTTCCTGCTCTCTCTTTCAAAATGCAAACTAAGTTTGCTATGACAGGACGGGAGCCGTGAGGCTCCCGTCCTGTCATAGCAAACTACAGTGTCCCGGGGGTAGGCACCCCGGGACACTGCAGGAGCCGGCCCTGGGGGGTGGCGGTCCCCAGGGCCATCAAGGGCTCCAGGAGGGGGGCCGCGCGGCCCCCCTCCCATCCAGTGCACAGCCCCGGGGAGGTGGTGGTCCCCGGGGCTTTGGGGGTCCGTAACGGACCCCCATATTCAAATCTTTAGTGCCCCGGGGAGGTGGCGGACCCCGGGGCATGTGGGGGGGCTGGAGCCCCCCCACACAGGTCAAAAAATTTAAAAAAAGAAGCCCCGGGGAGGTGGCGGTCCTTGGGGCAGCCGGAGGGCAAAGAGCCCTCCTGCACCATTATTTTTTTTAAGCCCCGGGGGGTGATGGTCCCCAGGGCTTGGGGGGGCCTTAGAGGCCCCCCCACATATTAAAAAGAAACCCTGCATGCCCCCGGGACTTGGCCCACCCGGGGCCAATTAACAACAAAGCGCGGGAGACCGCGCTTCGTTTTTTTCTCGGCGGGATCCGCGCACCCTGAGCGCATCCCGATGATTTTTTTTTTTTAAATGCTTTTTTGCCCAGGGGGTCCTTGAGGGACCCCTGAGCAGACCTAGGGGTCAGGGTGTTTCTACCCTGCCCCCTTTGTGCGTTTTGCGCACTTGTTTCTTCTGGTTTTTTTCTAATCGGCAGGATCAGCGCACCGTGAGCGCATCCTGCCGATTTAAAAAAAAAATGCTTTTCTGCCCAGGGGTCCTTGTGGGACCCCTGAGCTGACATAGGGGTCAGGGTGTTTCTACCCTGCCCCCTTTGTGCGCTTTGCGCACTTGTTTCTGTCCCTCGGTTCTACCGAGGATAAAATGGCTGCCAACACTTCCTGATTTGGAGTGTTGACAGCCACTTGAAAGCCAATTAGCATGCAGCTCGTGATCGGGAGGGTGCGCGAATCCGACGCGGCCATAGATATATATGTGATTTTCCTTTTGATTTTCTCTGGAACTACTGAACGGATTTACACCATTTAACAAAAAGGGTTCTTTCTGAACCAAGAACTACCTCTTTGCCAAATTTGGTGTAATTCCGTTCAGCAGTTCGGGCTGTAGCCGTGTCTAAAGTTTCCTTTGGGAAAATGAATGGGGAAAACACGTTTTGGGACCCCCCTTTTTTCTCGGCCCCCGCTTGACGAATCACCCCGAAACTTTCAGGGTAGGAGCGGACCGGAGCGGGCCATAAAGTTTGAAAATATCGCGAAGATTCTTCAACCGGCAAGAGAGTTATTTCAAATAGAATGTCGCGGATTTCCTATGGAAAATAGGTCCTAACTATAACTATCTACTGGCGACCGCCAGTAGATAATATATATATATATATATATATATATATATATATATATATATATACATACATATATATATATATATATGTATATATATATATATATATATATATATAACTTGCCAGAGATTCCCATAAAGCGATCACTCAGAGGTATATTCAGTTTACAAAGTTGGTATTTATTCCAGATAGGTAACGCGTTTCGCTTGACCAGCAAGCTTGATCACACAGTGTGTCTGGGAAACTGACAAGCAATACATAGAGGTAATAGAAACTGAAGAGGGTGCACACGTATGAAATTTCAGTGAAAATTCGGCATCCATTTTGGAACATGTAAAATACTATGTGATATACAATAATAAATTAAAGTAAACCTTCTACTATATGCACATAATATTGGCCTTAGAATAATTCATTTCTTATATTTCATCATGTGAAAGGACCCCTTATTTTTCAAGTTTCCAATAATCATACAGAAAACATTTGGATTCACAAGTCATATCCTTCTATTGTATATCCCATGAACCATGCCTTTTGTCACTTTACATGTGTGTACAACTAGGGGAAATAGGTAGCGGTCCAAGTGCCCAAAGTTTCAGCAGTAGTTTATTTACTGCAAAGTACCATGTATTGAGCTTTGTTGCATTGTGGACTCATTGACTTTCGAAGGCAAAAAACGAATAAAAAGAACACCTCTACTAACTTTTCGAAAGAACAGTGGAAAACCATAAAATCCCTATCAGAAGACGAAAATATTATTATTTGCCCCGCAGACAAAGGGGGAAATATTGTGCTCTGGGACAGATCTATGTACATTAATGAAGCACTAAGACAATTGAAAGACACCAATTACTATGTAACTACCAACATACAAGAATATAACGCCAGTATAACCACTATATGGAATATGCTTACCGAGTACAAAGACATGGGCATTTTACTTTGGGAAGAGTATTGCTACCTTAAATGCGATTATCCAAGAACCCCGATTTTTTATCTTCTTCCCAAGGTACACAAAGACCCTGAGACTCCACCTGGAAGACCTATAGTATCCTCTATAGGCTGTGTCTCTGAGCATATTTCGAAATACATAGACCATTTTCTCCGAGAATATGTGGAAACCTTGCCCTCATACATAAGAGACACCAAAGATTTTCTGGGTAAAATTAAAACCACGAAGTGGGAGGAAGACTACCTAATGATAACCATGGATGTGAACTCACTGTATTCAATCATTGATCATTCTTTAGGAATACAATGCAGTCAACAATTTCTTGAAAACAGAAATATTTGTTATTTGGAACATACGAAAATGTTGCTTAATCTCATGAAATTCTGTTTACTGAATAATATGTTTGTATTTGATGGCACCATGTATAAGCAAGTGCTCGGGACTGCGATGGGCACTTGCTTTGCCCCCAGTTTTGCTAACCTGTTCCTGGGGGTGTGGGAAAAGGAAATCCTGAAGGAAATAGGATCTAATCCTGAGGGAAATAAGGTGATCAGTTGGTACAGATACATCGATGATGTATTTGTTGTGTGGAAAGGAAGTGAAGAAAGTGCTATAAAAACCATCATTGAACTTAACAACAACACATTTAACATCAATCTCACATACCACATGAGCAAGAAACAAATAGAGTTCTTGGATGTCACAGTAGAAATAGAAAAAAACTGCATCAACACCAGATTGAATAGAAAAGAGACAGCAGGAAACAGCCTTCTTCATGCCCATAGCAGCCACCCAGAAACCCTCAAATGGAGCATACCATTTGGTGAGCTGCTCAGGGCAAGAAGAAATTGCAGTACTGAAGAAATATTCTTGGCGGAACAAGAAATCATGATAGCTAGGTTCAAGGAAAGAGGATACCCCAATTGGGTACTGACCAGAGCAAAAGAAAGAATAAAAAAAATCCCCAGAGAAGAAACCTTGAATGAGAATCCCATTCCTGAACCAGACAATCTAACCAGAATCATATTGACATATAACAAAGAATCAAAAAAGATATCTAAAATTCTCAATCAAAACTGGAATATCCTTGCTAGTGACCCTACAATAGGCAATACACTACAGAGAAGACCTCTCATAACATACAGGAAAGGCAGGAACCTTAGAGACTATCTGGTTAAAGGAGATATCACTAACATAATTCCCAAGTCCAATATCGGACTAGAGGGATTTTATCCCTGTGGACACTGCAAAGCCTGTAGAAATAGCACCATGAGAAAAACATACACCACACCAACAGGGGAGATGATGATTAAACAATTCATCACCTGTGGCACATGTTTTACGATCTATATCCTGGAGTGCCCGTGCAAAAAAAAAAAAAAAGATATGTAGGAAGTACCACTCTGGCCACGAAAAAAAGAATATTGGAACATATGAGGGCCATTAGCAATAAAGACCCACATTATCCAGTAGCCAGGCATTTTTCTGAATACCATCTCTCCAATAACTCACTTAGTTTTAACCTTCTTTGCAATTGAACAAATAACTCAATCCTATAGAGGAGGAAATAGAACCCTCCAGTTACGTAAGAGAGAATCCTGGCACATAATTAATCTTCAAACAAAGAGCCCGGAGGGGCTCAATCAGGATGAGGAATTGAGTTATCATTTACAAGAATAGAATATTTTTCTAGAGCAGAATCAAAATTAGAGAATATTAGTGAGTTCTTGTAGTATAGCTATATGTGTGCATAACTATAGGAATATTGAAGTATGAGTTGTCTTAATCCTCACTCTGTAAATTCTTACATTTATGTTTTTTCTTTTTAGGAGAAAAGGAAGGGGTCGACGTTGAGGATTTACTTCATCCACCCCCCCCTACCCTTTTCTTCAGCCTACACCATCTATACAGATAAGAGATTTATCTAATGGTTAAATGTTTTTACTGAAAACATAGATTATTCACGTTGCTATTTTAGAATTTATACACTACACGGGGATTTTTCAGGCTTAGAGGCCTATGGGTGTTTGTAATAAAAGGTTATGACTAGCAATACTAGAAGGGGACATGATTCTTTAGAGTATAGATGTGGGACTTTGGATATACTCACTCATTTTATAGGGACCGGACAATTTAGGACTTAGCTTTTCTTAGTCATTTGGTACTATACCGAATATATATCTCGCACCAATACTCCTGAGGGAGGGATGTCTAGATGGGCAGTATTATATAACTGGCAATAACTGTATCCATAGCAAAAAACTCTGCCATTAGAATAGAGTGAGTCTGTCCACAATGCAACAAAGCTCAATACATGGTACTTTGCAGTAAATAAACTACTGCTGAAACTTTGGGCACTTGGACCGCTACCTATTTCCCCTAGTTGAACACACATGTAAAGTGACAAAAGGCATGGTTCATGGGATATACAATAGAAGGATATGACTTGTGAATCCAAATGTTTTCTGTATGATTATTGGAAACTTGAAAAATAAGGGGTCCTTTCACATGATGAAATATAAGAAATGAATTATTCTAAGGCCAATATTATGTGCATATAGTAGAAGGTTTACTTTAATTTATTATTGTATATCACATAGTATTTTACATGTTCCAAAATGGATGCCGAATTTTCACTGAAATTTCATACGTGTGCACCCTCTTCAGTTTCTATTACCTCTATGTATTGCTTGTCAGTTTCCCAGACACACTGTGTGATCAAGCTTGCTGGTCAAGCGAAACGCGTTACCTATCTGGAATAAATACCAACTTTGTAAACTGAATATACCTCTGAGTGATCGCTTTATGGGAATCTCTGGAAAGTTAAATGATGTCCGGCGTGCTCCGCCGGAAATAAGCGATCCTCTGTATAGGGCGAGGGGAGACAGCAGGAGCAGAAACGGAAAATATATATATATATATGTATATATATATATATATATATATCAGATCCAGTACTCAGTCCTACTGAGAAATGAGCCCGACACAGCAGAGGTACAATGCAAAGTTGGTTTAATGCATTTTGAAGCTTAAAACAATGAGCTGTGAAACGCTTTAGGCTGACGCGTTTCAGCGATTAGCTTTCTTCATTGCCAATTCCAACAGTGGGGGACATCACACCTGAGGGATAGTTAAATGGAATAGTCATTACTCTCATTGGAGCATAGTTGTAGCCTCACCTCAAAATTAAAGGTACAGTGTCCCAACCATAGGCTTCACCATTTGCTTCTCACTAGACCACGCTGCATTGAAAATTCTCAGCCCGCTGCGAAAGCCCATTCAGTAATAAGGCTTCCATGCACACAGTGGTGCCCCAAACATTATTGGCCCGCTGGCTTCACGACCTCCCATGCAGCTGGCACACAGGTGTTGCTGTTCATCATGCTTTTAAGCAAAGTCCCTTTCAGCATTAAAATAATGCTCCTCTTTCCCCATATGCGGTGATCGTACTGCCAGAGTGCTTTCTCCTCCGGGGGGGGGGGCAACGCGCATCAGTTTTCACAGAACAGTCCATATTTCTGCCGGCAATCGCGTCGCTCCAGAACAAGAGGGCGTATACATATTTATATATACATATACATATATATATCTGTCAAAGGTTACAGGGACCTTATAACTAGGCTCAGATTTCACTCGTACAAATAAGTGAAATTGGGCAATTATAGTTAGCTGAGCTAACTATAACTTACGCTCACGCAATGCACTGCTTATGACCTCACATATTGCATCACTGATGACATGGTCAGTGACATCACTGATGACAACCTTTGTTGTTTTTCAGTACATTTTAAAGTTTTTTTAAATTCTATTTCTTAACTTTAATGTCCCTGTAACCTTTTTTTTTTAAGTGAATTTCTAAGGTTTTGCTCATTCTTTTTCCTAACCATAACATCTCAGTAACCTTTGGTTTTTTTTAAGTAAATTGCTATGGTTTTTTAACTAGTGGTTGAGTTTGACGAGTGGTGGAGAAAAGAGGTGGATCTCGATACAGCTCTCAGGAATCCAGCTGTGTCGGACTTACTGGAGGTAACAGGAGGACTTCTGGGTCCCCAAAAACTCTCAGCATTCAAAAGACTTTGTCCCCCAACCATTAGATCACCAGGAGGTGTGTTTACAGAGTGGTGGAGAAAGGGGCAGTGGCCTCCGAGCATGTCTCAGCAATTATGCTGTGTGGGACTTACTGTAGGTAGCAGGAGGGCTTGTTGGCCCCCATGGACAATCTAGAGCCAAGGAGACTCCATCCCCCAACCAGCAGTGCGCCAGGAAGCACGTTTGCACAGTGGTGAAGAAAGGGGGCATGGCCTCTGAAGTCCTCTGTGGGACTTACTGGAGGTAACAGGAGGGCTTATAGGCCTCCAAGGACACTCTGTCGTGTAGTTCCTATAGTACCCATGCAGGACCTGTGCGTTTGGATAACATAAACTGTGGGCTTGGTGTTAGACTGACTCTGTGCACCCCCACCGTATATGTTAGCCTGTTTTGTATTAGCTAGCTCACAGTGCCACTAGAATCTCCTCTTATCGGGGAGAGATTAGTTTCTGGCAACCTTAGATCATGACAACACAAATTCCTCAGAATCGTGGAAACAATGTACTACTTTTCGCTCAGTCATTCGTGCTTACTTATTCGGTTTGTCTCAGAGAGTTACACAGAATAAACAGTCTGGGCGTTTCAATAAGTATTTATTGAACAGTTGTTATTCTAGTGTAAAATATATGTGCTACAGTAACAAGCAAACAATAGCAGAGATATATTATCAGCAGTACGATAAAAGCAAAGGGATAGAACAGTTCTACCATATTGCAATAGTCATGAATACATACATGAATATAAAAAGCATTATGAAAGTGCGCGTACTCCTACGATGCCTAACTAGATGTACGTGAGTGTACCTAGCATATGTGTAGGTCTAAAAGCCTAAGAGCCAAGAATCCTTCTAGGATTTAGTCGAACCCCCATACCTGAATAGAGAGAGTGTTGGACCCCGTCCTGGTCTCGAGTTGGACACCCCGCAAGGGCTGTGTTAGACCGCTGTCAGCTGGAGCGACTGCATGCAGGAGCCTCAGCGTCTCTGGTCAGTGTGTCAGCATGGAAGTCTCAGGTTATCTCTGTCTTACTGGGGTAAGATGTGGTGTATTTATAACCTGAAGACTCTAGTTGCTTCGTATGGTTTGTATTGGCCCTTGTTAGACTTGAGGAAGACGTCAGGGGTGAACTTTGTACATACATATTATGCAGGTAGTGTATTCCTAGAGAGCCATGCATAATTGATGAGTACAGTGTGGGCCTGTGTTTGGGAAAAACCCTGCTGTATTCAAAACCACAGACTAGATAACGTTCAGCCCTCAGAGCTCGTTGTGTACTAGCGAGGACCAATGAAGGTGAAAGATCATGCCTATATAAGGAATCATGACTATAATAGGACATGTACAGTTATGACCGTAATAGGGCATATGCAGCTATGGCCATAATAGGGCAAGTACGAATATGACCGTATTAGGGCAAATACGAATACGTCCATTTTAGGGCATGTATGAACGGGTCTACATTAGGGCCTCTATACGGGACATAACAACTCTGGAGCCAAGGGGATTTTATCCCACAACCAGAAGTACACCAGGAGGTGCGTGTGTATAGTGGTGGTGAAGGGGGCATTGACTCTGGTGAATTGCAGGAGGTTTTTTCCTTTTTAAAATTCTTTTTTAAGGGGGGGGCTGTGTGGTCTAACTTCCCTGGGCCATTTTTGGCACCAGGGAACCCATCCCGGGCCCAGTCATTTTTTCAATGGGGGAGGGTGCCATGCGTCCTTGCTCCCAGGCCAATTTTGACACCAGGGACCCCAGGGACTCTCGTGTGGGTGCCGTGTTCCCACCCAGGGCACCCACTTGGCAATGTTAGGGGCCATGGGGTAGCCTCAAGGCCCCCACGGTCCCAGCCAGTTCCCCGCCTCCTGCGGGAGCAAGCATTGCTTTTACAGAGAGGGAGCTGCTAACATGCAGGAGAACCCCTTGCATTAATATTTCATTTAGTCCTGGAGAGGTGGCAGTCCCCTGGGCTGTGGGAGGCTGCACGCCCCCCCTGCATTCAATCATCATTTGCCCTAGGGAGGTGGTGGTCCACAGGGCACGGGGGTTGTCTAGGGCAACTCCCATATGAATTTGCCCCAGGGAGGTGGGGGTTACTGGGGCTTTAAGGCTCCAAGTAGTGGGCCCCCGTGTGCCCACTCCTATATATTTTACATATGCCACCAGGCAGAAGTCAAGGATCCAGTGGAACTCCCGCCAAAATTCTATTTTTAAAAATGCTTTTTTGGCCATGCAGGGTCTCTATGGGATCCCACCAAGAGGCCTAGGGAGTCAGGGTGTTTCTACCCTGCCCCCTTTTCTTTTTATATGTTTTCTATGTGATTCAGTTCAATCGAGTCATAAGATGGCTGCCAACACTTCCTGGTTTGAAGTGTTGGCAGCCAATCAGATCTCAGCACGAGATCTCGGGAGGGGTCAAGGATCCGCAGCGTCCCCAGTTGTATATCTGAAAAATGTTTAAATAACTCCGTAATTGCTGAACGGATTTACATCAATTCACAAAAAGTTTGCTTTCTGGACTAGCAGCTACCTTTCTGTCAAATTTGATGTACTTCCGTTCAGCAGTTCGGGCTGTAGGATTGTCTAAAGTTTCCTACAGAAATTAACATGGGGAAAACGCGTTTTTATACCCGCCCTTTTTCTCTTCTTGACGGATCACCCCAGATTTTTCAAGATAGCAGCTGAAGTCAGTGTCAAACTAATTTTGAAAATTTCGCAAAGATTTGTCAAACGATGCAAAAGGTATTGGCAAAACAAAACACACTCTTACTATGGAAACTACATCCTAACTATAACTACCTACTGGCGACCGCCATTAGGTAGTTATATATATATATACATATATATATTCACTGAAAAAACCGTAGGTTTCAGACATGTTATAGTTAGGAATTAGCATTTAAAAAACCTTTGAAATTCACTGAAAAAACCATAGGTTTCAGACACGTGATAGTTAGAAATTAGCATTTAAAAAACCTTTGAAATTCACTGAAAAACCATAGGTTTCAGGCACGTTATAGTTAGAAATTAGCATTTAAAAAACCTTAGAAATTCACTGAAAAAACAATAAGGTTTTAGGGACAGTTATAGTTAGTTGGACATTGCACTCGTACAAAACCCGTGAAATTCCCCGTTATAGTTAGTCCAGCTAACTATAACTCGCGCCCCGCAATGCACTGCTGATGACGTCACATATTACATCACTCATGACATGGTCAGTGACATCACTGATGACATCACTGATGACATCTCAAATGACATCACTGATGACATCACTGATGACATCATCCAGTGACTGTGTGTTTCTGTAAAGTTTAAATATGTTTAATATATATAGGGAAAGGCGTATTGAAGAATGAGTGGGTGTAGAAGCGCCTGAATGGATGATTTAGTAGGTGCGTGACTGAGTCTATAAGTGAGTGATTAAACGTATCTTACTGGATGCATGGGTGAGTGACTAAACTGTGTGAATGTCTGTATCCGTCTGTCTGTTGTTGTGTAAGCAACTGCATGGGTTTCTGACTAGCTAAATGAGTGTCTATATGGGTAATGGATTGGTTCTCTGAGTATCTGTATGGGTGCCTCAGTGTTTGTGTGGGTGGGGTGTGTGTGACTCTGTGCATAGATGTGTGAGTGGGTGATTCACTGGGTGCATGGTTTCAAGAGTGCGTCTGTGATGGACTGTATGGGTGGGTGAGTGTGTGTATGGGTGTGTTAGTGATTGAATGTATATCTCAGTGGTACATGTGTGAGTAACTACATATGTGAAAGGCAGTATATATGTGTGTTGGAGTATATAAATGGCTATAAGTGAGAGTGTGTGATTGTGAGAGTGGCTATATGGATGAGTGTGTACTTGCATCAGTGATTGCATAGGAGCGTAAGAATGTGCTAGTATTTTTATGAGTAAGTGAGCTGGTGTGTATAACTGTATAGGTGAGTAAATTGGAGTGTGATTAATTATTTGCATGACTGACTAGGTGTGTGAGTACCTCTATGGATGAGTTGCGTTGTGTGAGTGTTTATATAGGTGTATGAGTGCATATGATAGTCCTGTACTGAGTGACTGTAAGTATGAGTGACTGTACGGGTGAGTGAGTAGATGTGTGTGTGTAGACCTAAGAATCAGTGAGTGGGTATGTACTTATTGGTATTGGAGTGTGTATGGTTTTGAGAATGGCAGTCTGTAATGTAGAGTGGGTGTATCAAAACTTATATTAGGGTGTGAGAAGATGCATTAAATTCTCACATGGATGATGTCATCAGTGATGTCATCAGTGATGTCATTTGAGATGTCATCAGTGATGTCATCAGTGATGTCACTGACCATGTCATGAGTGATGTAATATGTGACGTCATCAGCAGTGCATTGCGGGCGCGAGTTATAGTTACCTGAACTAACTATAACGGGGAATTTCACGGGTTTTGTACGAGTGCAATGTCCAACTAACTATAACTGTCCCTAAAACCTTATGGTTTTTTCAGTGAATTTCTAAGGTTTTTAAATGCTAATTTCTAACTATAACGTGCCTGAAACCTATGGTTTTTCAGTGAATTTCAAAGGTTTTTTAAATGCTAATTTCTAACTATAACGTGTCTGAAACCTATGGTTTTTTCAGTGAATTTCAAAGGTTTTTAAATGCTAATTCCTAACTATAACATGTCCGAAACCTACGGTTTTTCAGTGAATTTCAAAGGTTTTGTAAATGACAATTTTTAAATGTATTAATTGTTATATTTATTTTTTTCATACTGATTTACTACATTTTTAGAAACAATTTTTTTTTACATATTTTATTTTTTAAATTACATTGTAATTACATTATACATTACAAAAATACTTTCTCAGAATGAATTACTTTAGTTTAAATACTTTGCACATAGGCAATAGACTTTTAAGTACAGTAGTTACAGTTGTTGCAATGGGCAACACATTTTCAAACACAATGCAACATTCAGCTCAATGTGAATTTCTAGTTAAATGCAATTAGTTACTTTATGGATTACTTTTCTAACCACAGGACTGGATCCTAGATTCAGTCCTGGGACATCTCCTGTAAACAGTTGAGTAAAAGCGTTTTGGTTACAGTAGTGATTTTTAAGGAATATTATTGTATTTTAAAAGTTGACACTTTTTCACATAGAATCACCAATGTTATCCTATGGGAGGAAATTCACTTAGCAGGTAAGTAGTGTTATCGTTACTTTTTCTTACTCAGTGGTGGATCCTGGATCCAGCACTGGTGCATCTCCTGTAAACAGTTGAAAGAATGCGTTTAAGTCATACAGGCGATTTTTAAGGAATATTTGTAGTTTGTGAAAATCGACACTTTGAAACTTTTCTGCTGAAAACCAGACAATGGATTCCTATGGAAGAAAATATAAGTTACTGGTAAGTACGGTTAAAATTACTTTTTAGGGTCAGTGCTGGGCTAAAAGATGCAGCACTGGGTTCTCTCCTGATAACAGGTGAGTAAATCGGAATTCGTATTTCGGCTGATTTTAGAGGAATATTTTAAAGTTCCAAAACTCCACACTTAGAAGAATTTCCAAGTGAAACCAGTCAATGTTAGCCTATGAAGGAAATTCAAGTTACCGGTAAGTACGGTTAAAATTACTTTTCAGGACCAGTACTGGGCTGAAAGATGCAGCATTGAGGTCTCTCCTGATAACAGGTGAGTAAATCGGAATTCGTATTTCGGCTGATTTTAGAGGAATATTTTAAAGTTCCAAAACTCCACACTTAGAAGAATTTCCAAGTGAAACCAGTCAATGTTAGCCTATGAAGGAAATTCAAGTTACTGGTAAGTACGGTTAAAATTACTTTTCAGGACCAGTACTGGGCTGAAAGATACAGCACTGAGGTCTCTCCTGATAACAGGTGAGTAAATCGGAATTCGTATTTCGGCTGATTTTAGAGGAATATTTGTATGTTTCAAAAATCAACACTTAGAAACTTTTTCAGCAAAAGCAGGCAATGATATCCTATGGAAGGAAATTCAAGTTACTGGTAAGTACGGTTAAAATTACTTTTCAGGATTAGTACTGGGCTGAAAGATGCAGCACTGAGGTCTCTCCTGATAACAGGTGAGTAAATCAGAATTCGTAGTTCGGCAGATTTTAGAGGAATATTTGCACAATGGTGAAGGGAGGGGCGGGGCCTGAGGTGACATCTGTGCAAACGCGCCTGTGGCGCGTTTTAAGTTGGGGGATTAAGTCCCCTTGAATCATGAGGGTCCCTAGGGGCCAACTAGCCCACCAGGAACCTCCAGTATGCGCTAGAGGGCTGCGTTGCAGAGACGTGTAGAGAGGCCACACCCCTTTTACACCTCTCTGCAACGCAGCTCTGTGGCGCTTTCTGGATGTACCTGTTGGGCTAGTTGGCCCCAGGGACCCTCAGGATTGAAGGGGATTTAATTCCCATCTTAAAACGCACCATGGGGCCTGTTTGCACACATGTCACCTCAGGCCCCGCCCTCCCTTCACCACTGTGCAAACGCACCCCGTGGCGCGTTTTAAGTCGGGGATTAACTCCCTTGAATCCTGAGGGTCCCTGGGGTGCAACTAGCCCACCAGCTACCTCCATTAAGCGCCACAGAGCTGCGTTGCAGAGAGGTGTAAAAGGGGCGTGGCCTCTGTACACCTCTCTGCAAGGCAGCCCTGGCGCATACTGGAGGTTCCTGGTGGGCTAGTTGGCCCCAGGGACCCCCAGTATTCAAGGGGAATTACTTCCCTTCTTAAAACGCGCCAGGGAGTGCGTTTGCAGAGTACTGCAGGGAGGGCGGGGCCTCGGCACAATGCCGTTTTTTTTTTTTTTTTTTTAATGGGAGGGGGCTGCGTGGCCCCCTTCCCTGGGCCTCTATTGGCCCCGGGGACCCCATCCCCGGGGCATGCCCTCTTTTTTAAATAAAAAATATGGGGGGGCTGCGTGGCCCCCTCCTCAGGCCATTTAAGGCCCCGGGGACCCCATCCCCCGGGGCCGGCCTTGCCCTTATTTTTTTATTTTTTTTATATTTTTATTCGGGGAGGGGGGCTGCGTGGGCCCCCTCCTGGGCCACTTATGGCCCCGGGGACCCCATCCCCCGGGGCCTGGCCTCTGGTAGGGGACTGTGGGGGGGTCCCCAAACCCCCCACAGTCCCGCCGGCTCCCGTGTCCTACGGGAGCCGGCATTCCTTTCCACATGGGGAGCAGCTAACATGCTGCTCCCCGTGTGGAAAAGCAATTGGTTTGCATTTTGAAAGAGAGAGCAGGTTTCCTGCTCTCTCTTTCAAAATGCAAACTACAGTGTCCCGGGGGTAGGCACCCCGGGACACTGCAGGAGCCATCAAGGGCTGAACTAACTATAACGGGGGAATTTCACGGGTTTTGTACGAGTGAAATGTCCAACTAACTATAACTGTCCCTAAAACCTATGGTTTTTTCAGTGAATATATATATATATATATATATATATATATATATATGTTTCCACCTTAGTCCATTTTCCTGCAGTTTTGGCGCTCAATTTGCGGTGTGATCCCCAGCGGCGGGACCAAGCCGCTTCTACTTTGTCACAAATCCGGTAACACCAGAAAAACGGGCCGCACTCACCAAAGGCATGCTGTTATGAATTTTATTTTCTTCTTTTCATAGTTGTTAAAATTTCGGCATTTCAAGACAAACAAAACCTACGCGTTTCGGCACTTCCTGTGCCTTGATCACGGCTTACATTCTGTGTTAATTCCATTGCTTTTAAAGATTTGAAAAAAAGGCTATTACATCACTTCCTGCTGCTCTAATCAAAAACCCATTGAATTTTGGGAAATGTAGTTTCTTTCACTTTAGCAATTACAAAATGCGAACTGGATTCTATTATACATTTCATAAAAATATATTCACGTTGATACATATTTTCTCAATAAATATATCACTGTATTAGCGTCTCCGAAAGTCCCCCAAACTTTATAAGTTCATTCTCTTAAAATAATTTCAATTTCTTTTTTATTAAGTTCTTTATTCACTACAAGGTTCACGTTGGGGCCCATATTTTTGAAGACTCATTATTCTTATTTTTTACAAATGTATATATAATTCTTCAGATTGATTCAATCCAAAAGGTGTCATTGATCGGAAATTTAGAATATGACGTGACTCCTTTTGACGGAGGATTTTCTCCCTGTTTCCTCCACGTTTACTTGCTGAGACTGTCTCAATTGCATAAAACTTTAAAGATTTCCAATCCCCATTATGGGTTGTTTCCATATGCTTGGCCACTGCATTGTTTTTGTCTTTGTTCGTAGTGGCACGCGTATGCTCCAATATTCTTTTTTCAATTCACATGTGGTGCTCCCTATATATTTAAGTTTACAAGGACATTCAATTATGTACACTACATATTTGCTTTTGCAAGTAATAAGATCTCGTATTTTCCACACTTTTTTATTTGCCATTTGGATTTCTACTGTTGGTTTAGCAATCTGACACACTTTACAACTGTAGCATTTTACGAAGCCTTTTGTTTGTAGCCATGAGCAATTTTGGTCCTGTTCTTTTAAATGGCTGTGTATTAGCTGATCTTTTAGATTTTTAGCTCTCCGATATGTTACAGTTGGATGGTTTCCTATCAGTTTTCCAATTGTGCCGTCCAATTTTAATATTTTCAAATTCTTTTTCAATATTGAATTGACAGCTTTTGACTCTTGTGTGTAATCAGTAATAAATCTTATTTGTGCTGGGTCTGTTTTCTCATTTTTTGATCTTAATGTCAAACATTCTTCCCTTGTTTTTTCATTGGCCCGTTTCCAACAATTGCTCACAGTTCCTGCCTTATACTTTCTGGTTATGAATCTCTCTTTTGTTGTAGTACTATGCTTTAACCATTCTGTTTCTTCACTACATATCCTACGAATTCGGAGAAATTCCCCATATGGGATACTTTCTATGAGAGAGGGTTGATGAAAGCTGTCTGCTTGTAAAATGGCATTGGTCGCTGTATTTTTACGGTGAAGTGTAGTGTGGATCTTGTTGTCTTTGATATAGATTTCTGTATCCAGAAATACTACTTTTTCTTACTTATTTCAAAAGTAAATTTCAGACTGTTGATACTTTCATTTAAGATCTTAAAGTAGTCCTGGAATTCCATTTCTGTTCCGTTCCATACAATTAATAAATCATCTATGAAACGTATCCACTGTATGATTTTTTCACATATCTTTTGTTTTGAAAGCTCCATGCCATCTCCTTCTCCCACCATCCCATCACTAGGCAAGCCTAACTTGGGCTGCAGGCAAAACCCATAGCAGTTCCATTGTTTTGTCTATATATTTCATCTCCGAAAAAAAAAACATTCCTTGTTAAACAGAACTCTATCATCTCTGTGAGCATCATGTTGTGATCCTTCAGATGTATACTTCTTTCCTGTAGAAAATAATTGCAGGCCCTTATGCCTAGATCATTCCCAATAGTAGTGTACAATGAAATTACGTCCATTGTAATCAAATGGTAGGATTCCTTCCATGTTATGTTTTGTATTATTCTTAAAACATGGCTTGTATCTTTTATATAGGAGCTTAAACCTTCCACAAATGGTTTTAAAAAATGGTCAATATAATTTGCCATCGGTTCTAATAATGAGCCATTTGCCGATACTATCGGTCGTCCAGGTGGGTTTTGGAATCCTTGTGTAGTTTCGGAAGGAAATATATAGTAGCCATCACCGGGTGGTCTACCGTCAAATATTTTCGCTCCTCCTCATCAATTAATTTGCGAGCTGACCAATTCAGTAATTTCTGATCTATTTCTCTTTTTATGGATATTGTTGGATTTAATTGTAACCTTTCATAATATGTTGTGTCAGTTAACTGTCGATGGGCTTCTGCGATATAGGCATTTCGTCCCCAAATCACAACATTTCCGCCTTTGTCTGCAATTTTTATCACGATCTGTTTATCCATTGACAAATTATGTAAGGCTTCTCTTTCTCCTTTTTTTAGATTTTCCTTATATCCAGTTTTTTTCAATTTATATAGATCATGAATTACAGCCTCTTGAAACAAATCCACCTTATTACCCGGTGGTAGTTGTGAGTAGAATCTCGAATTTGAACGTTTCTCACTTAGACCTGCTCCCACTTGTGTGCAGGCTGTTTGGAGAGTAATTTCTTCTCCTTCTAAGGCATTTAAATTTAATAATGTTAAAAAATCCGTTGCATCTTTTGCTTTCAAAATTGATTCTGGATGTTCTGTTATTGATTGTTCTTTCTTTTGATTCTCCATGAAGAATTTCGTTAATTTTATCTTTCTAATATAGAGGTATAAATCTATTCTTGTTTGTGCAATGTCCATTTTCTTCACAGGACAAAAATGTATTCCTCTTTTTAGTAGAGAGATTTCTGTTTCCGACATTTTACGTTCTGATAAGTTCACTACTTGAAGTTCATTTATTGACGCTCTTTCCTCTGTGTCATACTCCTGGTTGTCGCTCTTGTCTTCTCCATTGAGCTGCTTGCCCCGCTTTCCTCTTCGTTGCGATTTTTTCTTCTTTGCCATGGGCGACCTCTGCCCCTTCCTCTTTGTTGATATTGCGCTCCATGGTTCTGCTCCCACTGTCTTTGTCTGAGAACCAGGCGCATGTCCCCTAAAAAACTTTGATTTTCACCTTCTACTTGATTTTCCGGTTCTCCTCCACTGTTCAGATCTGTAGATGCTAATGAGGAGTAGCTACTGGAGTTAGTTTCCAAGCTGGTTAGGGGCATTTGTTTTCTGAAGGGGTCAAATTTTCGGGCAAAGGTAAAGACTCGTCCTTCTGTGTAGTCAACTGTATCTCGTATAAACTTTGTATGTTTTCGTTGTCGGACAATTTCCTCATGGTTTTCTATATGTTCCTCTATTTCCTCTTTGTACTTAGTCATTTCTGCATTTAATTTCAAAGACATTAGTTCCTTTTCCATCTCATGTAGTTCTTCCTTAACTTTATTAAGGGCTATTTCAATGTGTTTGACCAGAATCTCAATTAATCCTAGCGATGATTTTAATACGTGTTCTCCCCATTCTTGTAGTAGTTCATTGGTGGCATCTTGATGATTTGGCATCAGCATAATTCGCAATCCCCTGGGAACACGTTGTACCTCTAGGTATTTTTTGAGGGTAAGTAGTTCCCAGGATTTATTTATTTCTTTTTACTGAGTTTTTCCCATATTCGTAATTTACTTTTTGTATCCGATTTTCCAGTTGCATTTTGTGTGTCCACTTCTTTTTGAACATTGCCTTTTTCAAACATGGACGACACAAATTCCTGTCTTTGCTTCCCTTTTCTCCATTTTGTCTTTTATTTCTTTATCGCCGTTTATTTTGCCGTTTTTCAAAAATAATTATTCCCAAAAATTGCCTTTGTCCAAGAGTATATCTTCGCGCACACTTGCCACTGTTTTCTTTGCCTTGTTTTTATCTTTAAAAACACATTTGCATTTTTTATGGCTCTTTGCACGTTTACTCCCAACAAAATAGCAGACTGTGTGGTACTTTTCCAAGCATTACTGCTTATACGATACTTCAGAATAGATTAGAAACAACAGACTCTTACCCCAACACTTGAGCTCCGAGTACTGTTCCAATTTCTCTTTCTGCAATTTAAACATCCACACGTTTGCGGTCGCCGCTGCTGGTTTGCTTTGTGTTTCCACCTTAGTCCATTTTCCTGCAGTTTTGGCGCTCAATTTGCAGTGCGATCCCCAGCGGCGGGACCAAGCCGCTTCTACTTTGCCACAAATCCGGTAACACCAGAAAAACGGGCCGCACTCACCAAAGGCATGCTGTTATGAATTTTATTTTCTTCTTTTCATAGTTGTTAAAATTTCGGCATTTCAAGACAAACAAAACCTACGCGTTTCGGCACTTCCTGTGCCTTGATCACGGCTTACATTCTGTGTTAATTCCATTGCTTTTAAAGATTTGAAAAAAAGGCTATTACATCACTTCCTGCTGCTCTAATCAAAAACCCATTGAATTTTGGGAAATGTAGTTTCTTTCACTTTAGCAATTACAAAATGCGAACTGGATTCTATTATACATTTCATAAAAATATATTCACGTTGATACATATTTTCTCAATAAATATATCACTGTATTAGCGTCTCCGAAAGTCCCCCAAACTTTATAAGTTCATTCTCTTAAAATAATTTCAATTTCTTTTTTATTAAGTTCTTTATTCACTACAAGGTTCACGTTGGGGCCCATATTTTTGAAGACTCATTATTCTTATTTTTTACAAATGTATATATAATTCTTCAGATTGATTCAATCCAAAAGGTGTCATTGATCGGAAATTTAGAATATGACGTGACTCCTTTTGACGGAGGATTTTCTCCCTGTTTCCTCCACGTTTACTTGCTGAGACTGTCTCAATTGCATAAAACTTTAAAGATTTCCAATCCCCATTATGGGTTGTTTCCATATGCTTGGCCACTGCATTGTTTTTGTCTTTGTTCGTAGTGGCACGCGTATGCTCCAATATTCTTTTTTCAATTCACATGTGGTGCTCCCTATATATTTAAGTTTACAAGGACATTCAATTATGTACACTACATATTTGCTTTTGCAAGTAATAAGATCTCGTATTTTCCACACTTTTTTATTTGCCATTTGGATTTCTACTGTTGGTTTAGCAATCTGACACACTTTACAACTGTAGCATTTTACGAAGCCTTTTGTTTGTAGCCATGAGTAATTTTGGTCCTGTTCTTTTAAATGGCTGTGTATTAGCTGATCTTTTAGATTTTTAGCTCTCCGATATGTTACAGTTGGATGGTTTCCTATCAGTTTTCCAATTGTGCCGTCCAATTTTAATATTTTCCAATTCTTTTTCAATATTGAATTGACAGCTTTTGACTCTTGTGTGTAATCAGTAATAAATCTTATTTGTGCTGGGTCTGTTTTCTCATTTTTTGATCTTAATGTCAAACATTCTTCCCTTGTTTTTTCATTGGCCCGTTTCCAACAATTGCTCACAGTTCCTGCATTATACTTTCTGGTTATGAATCTCTCTTTTGTTGTAGTACTATGCTTTAACCATTCTGTTTCTTCACTACATATCCTACGAATTCGGAGAAATTCCCCATATGGGATACTTTCTATGAGAGAGGGTTGATGAAAGCTGTCTGCTTGTAAAATGGCATTGGTCGCTGTATTTTTACGGTGAAGTGTAGTGTGGATCTTGTTGTCTTTGATATAGATTTCTGTATCCAGAAATACTACTTTTTCTTACTTATTTCAAAAGTAAATTTCAGACTGTTGATACTTTCATTTAAGATCTTAAAGTAGTCCTGGAATTCCATTTCTGTTCCGTTCCATACAATTAATAAATCATCTATGAAACGTATCCACTGTATGATTTTTTTCACATATCTTTTGTTTTGAAAGCTCCATGCCATCTCCTTCTCCCACCATCCCATCACTAGGCAAGCGTAACTTGGGCTGCAGGCAAAACCCATAGCAGTTCCATTGTTTTGTCTATATATTTCATCTCCGAAAAAAAAACATTCCTTGTTAAACAGAACTCTATCATCTCTGTGAGCATCATGTTGTGATCCTTCAGATGTATACTTCTTTCCTGTAGAAAATAATTGCAGGCCCTTATGCCTAGATCATTCCCAATAGTAGTGTACAATGAAATTACGTCCATTGTAATCAAATGGTAGGATTCCTTCCATGTTATGTTTTGTATTATTCTTAAAACATGGCTTGTATCTTTTATATAGGAGCTTAAACCTTCCACAAATGGTTTTAAAAAATGGTCAATATAATTTGCCATCGGTTCTAATAATGAGCCATTTGCCGATACTATCGGTCGTCCAGGTGGGTTTTGGAATCCTTGTGTAGTTTCGGAAGGAAATATATAGTAGCCATCACCGGGTGGTCTACCGTCAAATATTTTCGCTCCTCCTCATCAATTAATTTGCGAGCTGACCAATTCAGTAATGTCTGATCTATTTCTCTTTTTATGGATATTGTTGGATTTAATTGTAACCTTTCATAATATGTTGTGTCAGTTAACTGTCGATGGGCTTCTGCGATATAGGCATTTCGTCCCCAAATCACAACATTTCCGCCTTTGTCTGCAATTTTTATCACGATCTCTTTATCCATTGACAAATTATGTAAGGCTTCTCTTTCTCCTTTTTTTAGATTTTCCTTATATCCAGTTTATTTCAATTTATATAGATCATGAATTACAGCCTCTTGAAACAAATCCACCTTATTACCCGGTGGTAGTTGTGGGTAGAATCTCGAATTTGAACGTTTCTCACTTAGACCTGCTCCCACTTGTGTGCAGGCTGTTTGGAGAGTAATTTCTTCTCCTTCTAAGGCATTTAAATTTAATAACGTTAAAAAATCCGTTGCATCTTTTGCTTTCAAAATTGATTCTGGATGTTCTGTTATTGATTGTTCTTTCTTTTGATTCTCCATGAAGAATTTCGTTAATTTTATCTTTCTAATATAGAGGTATAAATCTATTCTTGTTTGTGCAATGTCCATTTTCTTCACAGGACAAAAATGTATTCCTCTTTTTAGTAGAGAGATTTCTGTTTCCGACATTTTACGTTCTGATAAGTTCACTACTTGAAGTTCATTTATTGACGCTCTTTCCTCTGTGTCATACTCCTGGTTGTCGCTCTTGTCTTCTCCATTGAGCTGCTTGCCCCGCTTTCCTCTTCGTTGCGATTTTTCTTCTTTGCCATGGGCGACCTCTGCCCCTTCCTCTTTGTTGATATTGCGCTCCATGGTTCTGCTCCCACTGTCTTTGTCTGAGAACCAGGCGCATGTCCCCTAAAAAACTTTGATTTTCACCTTCTACTTGATTTTCCGGTTCTCCTCCACTGTTCAGATCTGTAGATGCTAATGAGGAGTAGCTACTGGAGGTAGTTTCCAAGCTGGTTAGGGGCATTTGTTTTCTGAAGGGGTCAAATTTTCGGGCAAAGGTAAAGACTCGTCCTTCTGTGTAGTCAACTGTATCTCGTATAAACTTCGTATGTTTTCGTTGTCGGACAATTTCCTCATGGTTTTCTATATGTTCCTCTATTTCCTCTTTGTACTTAGTCATTTCTGCATTTAATTTCAAAGACATTAGTTCCTTTTCCATCTCATGTAGTTCTTCCTTAACTTTATTAAGGGCTATTTCAATGTGTTTGACCAGAATCTCAATTAATCCTAGCGATGATTTTAATACGTGTTCTCCCCATTCTTGTAGTAGTTCATTGGTGGCATCTTGATGATTTGGCATCAGCATAATTCGCAATCCCCTGGGAACACGTTGTACCTCTAGGTATTTTTTGAGGGTAAGTAGTTCCCAGGATTTATTTATTTCTTTTTTACTGAGTTTTTCCCATATTCGTAATTTACTTTTTGTATCCGATTTTCCAGTTGCATTTTGTGTGTCCACTTCTTTTTGAACATTGCCTTTTTCAAACATGGACGACACAAATTCCTGTCTTTTGCTTCCCTTTTCTCCATTTTGTCTTTTATTTCTTTATCGCCGTTTATTTTGCCGTTTTTCAAAAATAATTATTCCCAAAAATTGCCTTTGTCCAAGAGTATATCTTCGCGCACACTTGCCACTGTTTTCTTTGCCTTGTTTTTATCTTTAAAAACACATTTGCATTTTTATGGCTCTTTGCACGTTTACTCCCAACAAAATAGCAGACTGTGTGGTACTTTTCCAAGCATTACTGCTTATACGATACTTCAGAATAGATTAGAAACAACAGACTCTTACCCCAACACTTGAGCTCCGAGTACTGTTCCAATTTCTCTTTCTGCAATTTAAACATCCACACGTTTGCGGTCGCCGCTGCTGGTTTGCTTTGTGTTTCCACCTTAGTCCATTTTCCTGCAGTTTTGGCGCTCAATTTGCGGTGCGATCCCCAGCGGCGGGACCAAGCCGCTTCTACTTTGCCACAAATCCGGTAACACCAGAAAAACGGGCCGCACTCACCAAAGGCATGCTGTTATGAATTTTATTTTCTTCTTTTCATAGTTGTTAAAATTTCGGCATTTCAAGACAAACAAAACCTACGCGTTTCGGCACTTCCTGTGCCTTGATCACGGCTTACATTCTGTGTTAATTCCATTGCTTTTAAAGATTTGAAAAAAAGGCTATTACATCACTTCCTGCTGCTCTAATCAAAAACCCATTGAATTTTGGGAAATGTAGTTTCTTTCACTTTAGCAATTACAAAATGCGAACTGGATTCTATTATACATTTCATAAAAATATATTCACGTTGATACATATTTTCTCAATAAATATATCACTGTATTAGCGTCTCCGAAAGTCCCCCAAACTTTATAAGTTCATTCTCTTAAAATAATTTCAATTTCTTTTTTATTAAGTTCTTTATTCACTACAAGGTTCACGTTGGGGCCCATATTTTTGAAGACTCATTATTCTTATTTTTTACAAATGTATATATAATTCTTCAGATTGATTCAATCCAAAAGGTGTCATTGATCGGAAATTTAGAATATGACGTGACTCCTTTTGACGGAGGATTTTCTCCCTGTTTCCTCCACGTTTACTTGCTGAGACTGTCTCAATTGCATAAAACTTTAAAGATTTCCAATCCCCATTATGGGTTGTTTCCATATGCTTGGCCACTGCATTGTTTTTGTCTTTGTTCGTAGTGGCACGCGTATGCTCCAATATTCTTTTTTCAATTCACATGTGGTGCTCCCTATATATTTAAGTTTACAAGGACATTCAATTATGTACACTACATATTTGCTTTTGCAAGTAATAAGATCTCGTATTTTCCACACTTTTTTATTTGCCATTTGGATTTCTACTGTTGGTTTAGCAATCTGACACACTTTACAACTGTAGCATTTTACGAAGCCTTTTGTTTGTAGCCATGAGCAATTTTGGTCCTGTTCTTTTAAATGGCTGTGTATTAGCTGATCTTTTAGATTTTTAGCTCTCCGATATGTTACAGTTGGATGGTTTCCTATCAGTTTTCCAATTGTGCCGTCCAATTTTAATATTTTCCAATTCTTTTTCAATATTGAATTGACAGCTTTTGACTCTTGTGTGTAATCAGTAATAAATCTTATTTGTGCTGGGTCTGTTTTCTCATTTTTTGATCTTAATGTCAAACATTCTTCCCTTGTTTTTTCATTGGCCCGTTTCCAACAATTGCTCACAGTTCCTGCCTTATACTTTCTGGTTATGAATCTCTCTTTTGTTGTAGTACTATGCTTTAACCATTCTGTTTCTTCACTACATATCCTACGAATTCGGAGAAATTCCCCATATGGGATACTTTCTATGAGAGAGGGTTGATGAAAGCTGTCTGCTTGTAAAATGGCATTGGTCGCTGTATTTTTACGGTGAAGTGTAGTGTGGATCTTGTTGTCTTTGATATAGATTTCTGTATCCAGAAATACTACTTTTTTCTTACTTATTTCAAAAGTAAATTTCAGACTGTTGATACTTTCATTTAAGATCTTAAAGTAGTCCTGGAATTCCATTTCTGTTCCGTTCCATACAATTAATAAATCATCTATGAAACGTATCCACTGTATGATTTTTTTCACATATCTTTTGTTTTGAAAGCTCCATGCCATCTCCTTCTCCCACCATCCCATCACTAGGCAAGCGTAACTTGGGCTGCAGGCAAAACCCATAGCAGTTCCATTGTTTTGTCTATATATTTCATCTCCGAAAAAAAAAACATTCCTTGTTAAACAGAACTCTATCATCTCTGTGAGCATCATGTTGTGATCCTTCAGATGTATACTTCTTTCCTGTAGAAAATAATTGCAGGCCCTTATGCCTAGATCATTCCCAATAGTAGTGTACAATGAAATTACGTCCATTGTAATCAAATGGTAGGATTCCTTCCATGTTATGTTTTGTATTATTCTTAAAACATGGCTTGTATCTTTTATATAGGAGCTTAAACCTTCCACAAATGGTTTTAAAAAATGGTCAATATAATTTGCCATCGGTTCTAATAATGAGCCATTTGCCGATACTATCGGTCGTCCAGGTGGGTTTTTGGAATCCTTGTGTAGTTTCGGAAGGAAATATATAGTAGCCATCACCGGGTGGTCTACCGTCAAATATTTTCGCTCCTCCTCATCAATTAATTTGCGAGCTGACCAATTCAGTAATTTCTGATCTATTTCTCTTTTTATGGATATTGTTGGATTTAATTGTAACCTTTCATAATATGTTGTGTCAGTTAACTGTCGATGGGCTTCTGCGATATAGGCATTTCGTCCCCAAATCACAACATTTCCGCCTTTGTCTGCAATTTTTATCACGATCTGTTTATCCATTGACAAATTATGTAAGGCTTCTCTTTCTCCTTTTTTTAGATTTTCCTTATATCCAGTTTTTTTCAATTTATATAGATCATGAATTACAGCCTCTTGAAACAAATCCACCTTATTACCCGGTGGTAGTTGTGGGTAGAATCTCGAATTTGAACGTTTCTCACTTAGACCTGCTCCCACTTGTGTGCAGGCTGTTTGGAGAGTAATTTCTTCTCCTTCTAAGGCATTTAAATTTAATAACGTTAAAAAATCCGTTGCATCTTTTGCTTTCAAAATTGATTCTGGATGTTCTGTTATTGATTGTTCTTTCTTTTGATTCTCCATGAAGAATTTCGTTAATTTTATCTTTCTAATATAGAGGTATAAATCTATTCTTGTTTGTGCAATGTCCATTTTCTTCACAGGACAAAAATGTATTCCTCTTTTTAGTAGAGAGATTTCTGTTTCCGACATTTTACGTTCTGATAAGTTCACTACTTGAAGTTCATTTATTGACGCTCTTTCCTCTGTGTCATACTCCTGGTTGTCGCTCTTGTCTTCTCCATTGAGCTGCTTGCCCCGCTTTCCTCTTCGTTGCGATTTTTTCTTCTTTGCCATGGGCGACCTCTGCCCCTTCCTCTTTGTTGATATTGCGCTCCATGGTTCTGCTCCCACTGTCTTTGTCTGAGAACCAGGCGCATGTCCCCTAAAAAACTTTGATTTTCACCTTCTACTTGATTTTCCGGTTCTCCTCCACTGTTCAGATCTGTAGATGCTAATGAGGAGTAGCTACTGGAGGTAGTTTCCAAGCTGGTTAGGGGCATTTGTTTTCTGAAGGGGTCAAATTTTCGGGCAAAGGTAAAGACTCGTCCTTCTGTGTAGTCAACTGTATCTCGTATAAACTTCGTATGTTTTCGTTGTCGGACAATTTCCTCATGGTTTTCTATATGTTCCTCTATTTCCTCTTTGTACTTAGTCATTTCTGCATTTAATTTCAAAGACATTAGTTCCTTTTCCATCTCATGTAGTTCTTCCTTAACTTTATTAAGGGCTATTTCAATGTGTTTGACCAGAATCTCAATTAATCCTAGCGATGATTTTAATACGTGTTCTCCCCATTCTTGTAGTAGTTCATTGGTGGCATCTTGATGATTTGGCATCAGCATAATTCGCAATCCCCTGGGAACACGTTGTACCTCTAGGTATTTTTTGAGGGTAAGTAGTTCCCAGGATTTATTTATTTCTTTTTTACTGAGTTTTTCCCATATTCGTAATTTACTTTTTGTATCCGATTTTCCAGTTGCATTTTGTGTGTCCACTTCTTTTTGAACATTGCCTTTTTCAAACATGGACGACACAAATTCCTGTCTTTTGCTTCCCTTTTCTCCATTTTGTCTTTTATTTCTTTATCGCCGTTTATTTTGCCGTTTTTCAAAAATAATTATTCCCAAAAATTGCCTTTGTCCAAGAGTATATCTTCGCGCACACTTGCCACTGTTTTCTTTGCCTTGTTTTTATCTTTAAAAACACATTTGCATTTTTATGGCTCTTTGCACGTTTACTCCCAACAAAATAGCAGACTGTGTGGTACTTTTCCAAGCATTACTGCTTATACGATACTTCAGAATAGATTAGAAACAACAGACTCTTACCCCAACACTTGAGCTCCGAGTACTGTTCCAATTTCTCTTTCTGCAATTTAAACATCCACACGTTTGCGGTCGCCGCTGCTGGTTTGCTTTGTGTTTCCACCTTAGTCCATTTTCCTGCAGTTTTGGCGCTCAATTTGCGGTGCGATCCCCAGCGGCGGGACCAAGCCGCTTCTACTTTGCCACAAATCCGGTAACACCAGAAAAACGGGCCGCACTCACCAAAGGCATGCTGTTATGAATTTTATTTTCTTCTTTTCATAGTTGTTAAAATTTCGGCATTTCAAGACAAACAAAACCTACGCGTTTCGGCACTTCCTGTGCCTTGATCACGGCTTACATTCTGTGTTAATTCCATTGCTTTTAAAGATTTGAAAAAAAGGCTATTACATCACTTCCTGCTGCTCTAATCAAAAACCCATTGAATTTTGGGAAATGTAGTTTCTTTCACTTTAGCAATTACAAAATGCGAACTGGATTCTATTATACATTTCATAAAAATATATTCACGTTGATACATATTTTCTCAATAAATATATCACTGTATTAGCGTCTCCGAAAGTCCCCCAAACTTTATAAGTTCATTCTCTTAAAATAATTTCAATTTCTTTTTTATTAAGTTCTTTATTCACTACAAGGTTCACGTTGGGGCCCATATTTTTGAAGACTCATTATTCTTATTTTTTACAAATGTATATATAATTCTTCAGATTGATTCAATCCAAAAGGTGTCATTGATCGGAAATTTAGAATATGACGTGACTCCTTTTGACGGAGGATTTTCTCCCTGTTTCCTCCACGTTTACTTGCTGAGACTGTCTCAATTGCATAAAACTTTAAAGATTTCCAATCCCCATTATGGGTTGTTTCCATATGCTTGGCCACTGCATTGTTTTTGTCTTTGTTCGTAGTGGCACGCGTATGCTCCAATATTCTTTTTTCAATTCACATGTGGTGCTCCCTATATATTTAAGTTTACAAGGACATTCAATTATGTACACTACATATTTGCTTTTGCAAGTAATAAGATCTCGTATTTTCCACACTTTTTTATTTGCCATTTGGATTTCTACTGTTGGTTTAGCAATCTGACACACTTTACAACTGTAGCATTTTACGAAGCCTTTTGTTTGTAGCCATGAGCAATTTTGGTCCTGTTCTTTTAAATGGCTGTGTATTAGCTGATCTTTTAGATTTTTAGCTCTCCGATATGTTACAGTTGGATGGTTTCCTATCAGTTTTCCAATTGTGCCGTCCAATTTTAATATTTTCCAATTCTTTTTCAATATTGAATTGACAGCTTTTGACTCTTGTGTGTAATCAGTAATAAATCTTATTTGTGCTGGGTCTGTTTTCTCATTTTTTGATCTTAATGTCAAACATTCTTCCCTTGTTTTTTCATTGGCCCGTTTCCAACAATTGCTCACAGTTCCTGCATTATACTTTCTGGTTATGAATCTCTCTTTTGTTGTAGTACTATGCTTTAACCATTCTGTTTCTTCACTACATATCCTACGAATTCGGAGAAATTCCCCATATGGGATACTTTCTATGAGAGAGGGTTGATGAAAGCTGTCTGCTTGTAAAATGGCATTGGTCGCTGTATTTTTACGGTGAAGTGTAGTGTGGATCTTGTTGTCTTTGATATAGATTTCTGTATCCAGAAATACTACTTTTTCTTACTTATTTCAAAAGTAAATTTCAGACTGTTGATACTTTCATTTAAGATCTTAAAGTAGTCCTGGAATTCCATTTCTGTTCCGTTCCATACAATTAATAAATCATCTATGAAACGTATCCACTGTATGATTTTTTTCACATATCTTTTGTTTTGAAAGCTCCATGCCATCTCCTTCTCCCACCATCCCATCACTAGGCAAGCGTAACTTGGGCTGCAGGCAAAACCCATAGCAGTTCCATTGTTTTGTCTATATATTTCATCTCCGAAAAAAAAAACATTCCTTGTTAAACAGAACTCTATCATCTCTGTGAGCATCATGTTGTGATCCTTCAGATGTATACTTCTTTCCTGTAGAAAATAATTGCAGGCCCTTATGCCTAGATCATTCCCAATAGTAGTGTACAATGAAATTACGTCCATTGTAATCAAATGGTAGGATTCCTTCCATGTTATGTTTTGTATTATTCTTAAAACATGGCTTGTATCTTTTATATAGGAGCTTAAACCTTCCACAAATGGTTTTAAAAAATGGTCAATATAATTTGCCATCGGTTCTAATAATGAGCCATTTGCCGATACTATCGGTCGTCCAGGTGGGTTTTTGGAATCCTTGTGTAGTTTCGGAAGGAAATATATAGTAGCCATCACCGGGTGGTCTACCGTCAAATATTTTCGCTCCTCCTCATCAATTAATTTGCGAGCTGACCAATTCAGTAATTTCTGATCTATTTCTCTTTTTATGGATATTGTTGGATTTAATTGTAACCTTTCATAATATGTTGTGTCAGTTAACTGTCGATGGGCTTCTGCGATATAGGCATTTCGTCCCCAAATCACAACATTTCCGCCTTTGTCTGCAATTTTTATCACGATCTCTTTATCCATTGACAAATTATGTAAGGCTTCTCTTTCTCCTTTTTTTAGATTTTCCTTATATCCAGTTTTTTTCAATTTATATAGATCATGAATTACAGCCTCTTGAAACAAATCCACCTTATTACCCGGTGGTAGTTGTGGGTAGAATCTCGAATTTGAACGTTTCTCACTTAGACCTGCTCCCACTTGTGTGCAGGCTGTTTGGAGAGTAATTTCTTCTCCTTCTAAGGCATTTAAATTTAATAACGTTAAAAAATCCGTTGCATCTTTTGCTTTCAAAATTGATTCTGGATGTTCTGTTATTGATTGTTCTTTCTTTTGATTCTCCATGAAGAATTTCGTTAATTTTATCTTTCTAATATAGAGGTATAAATCTATTCTTGTTTGTGCAATGTCCATTTTCTTCACAGGACAAAAATGTATTCCTCTTTTTAGTAGAGAGATTTCTGTTTCCGACATTTTACGTTCTGATAAGTTCACTACTTGAAGTTCATTTATTGACGCTCTTTCCTCTGTGTCATACTCCTGGTTGTCGCTCTTGTCTTCTCCATTGAGCTGCTTGCCCCGCTTTCCTCTTCGTTGCGATTTTTTCTTCTTTGCCATGGGCGACCTCTGCCCCTTCCTCTTTGTTGATATTGCGCTCCATGGTTCTGCTCCCACTGTCTTTGTCTGAGAACCAGGCGCATGTCCCCTAAAAAACTTTGATTTTCACCTTCTACTTGATTTTCCGGTTCTCCTCCACTGTTCAGATCTGTAGATGCTAATGAGGAGTAGCTACTGGAGGTAGTTTCCAAGCTGGTTAGGGGCATTTGTTTTCTGAAGGGGTCAAATTTTCGGGCAAAGGTAAAGACTCGTCCTTCTGTGTAGTCAACTGTATCTCGTATAAACTTTGCATGTTTTCGTTGTCGGACAATTTCCTCATGGTTTTCTATATGTTCCTCTATTTCCTCTTTGTACTTAGTCATTTCTGCATTTAATTTCAAAGACATTAGTTCCTTTTCCATCTCATGTAGTTCTTCCTTAACTTTATTAAGGGCTATTTCAATGTGTTTGACCAGAATCTCAATTAATCCTAGCGATGATTTTAATACGTGTTCTCCCCATTCTTGTAGTAGTTCATTGGTGGCATCTTGATGATTTGGCATCAGCATAATTCGCAATCCCCTGGGAACACGTTGTACCTCTAGGTATTTTTTGAGGGTAAGTAGTTCCCAGGATTTATTTATTTCTTTTTTACTGAGTTTTTCCCATATTCGTAATTTACTTTTTGTATCCGATTTTCCAGTTGCATTTTGTGTGTCCACTTCTTTTTGAACATTGCCTTTTTCAAACATGGACGACACAAATTCCTGTCTTTTGCTTCCCTTTTCTCCATTTTGTCTTTTATTTCTTTATCGCCGTTTATTTTGCCGTTTTTCAAAAATAATTATTCCCAAAAATTGCCTTTGTCCAAGAGTATATCTTCGCGCACACTTGCCACTGTTTTCTTTGCCTTGTTTTTATCTTTAAAAACACATTTGCATTTTTATGGCTCTTTGCACGTTTACTCCCAACAAAATAGCAGACTGTGTGGTACTTTTCCAAGCATTACTGCTTATACGATACTTCAGAATAGATTAGAAACAACAGACTCTTACCCCAACACTTGAGCTCCGAGTACTGTTCCAATTTCTCTTTCTGCAATTTAAACATCCACACGTTTGCGGTCGCCGCTGCTGGTTTGCTTTGTGTTTCCACCTTAGTCCATTTTCCTGCAGTTTTGGTGCTCAATTTGCGGTGCGATCCCCAGCGGCGGGACCAAGCCGCTTCTACTTTGCCACAAATCCGGTAACACCAGAAAAACGGGCCGCACTCACCAAAGGCATGCTGTTATGAATTTTATTTTCTTCTTTTCATAGTTGTTAAAATTTCGGCATTTCAAGACAAACAAAACCTACGCGTTTCGGCACTTCCTGAGCCTTGATCACGGCTTACATTCTGTGTTAATTCCATTGCTTTTAAAGATTTGAAAAAAAGGCTATTACATCACTTCCTGCTGCTCTAATCAAAAACCCATTGAATTTTGGGAAATGTAGTTTCTTTCACTTTAGCAATTACAAAATGCGAACTGGATTCTATTATACATTTCATAAAAATATATTCACGTTGATACATATTTTCTCAATAAATATATCACTGTATTAGCGTCTCCGAAAGTCCCCCAAACTTTATAAGTTCATTCTCTTAAAATAATTTCAATTTCTTTTTTATTAAGTTCTTTATTCACTACAAGGTTCACGTTGGGGCCCATATTTTTGAAGACTCATTATTCTTATTTTTTACAAATGTATATATAATTCTTCAGATTGATTCAATCCAAAAGGTGTCATTGATCGGAAATTTAGAATATGACGTGACTCCTTTTGACGGAGGATTTTCTCCCTGTTTCCTCCACGTTTACTTGCTGAGACTGTCTCAATTGCATAAAACTTTAAAGATTTCCAATCCCCATTATGGGTTGTTTCCATATGCTTGGCCACTGCATTGTTTTTGTCTTTGTTCGTAGTGGCACGCGTATGCTCCAATATTCTTTTTTCAATTCACATGTGGTGCTCCCTATATATTTAAGTTTACAAGGACATTCAATTATGTACACTACATATTTGCTTTTGCAAGTAATAAGATCTCGTATTTTCCACACTTTTTTATTTGCCATTTGGATTTCTACTGTTGGTTTAGCAATCTGACACACTTTACAACTGTAGCATTTTACGAAGCCTTTTGTTTGTAGCCATGAGCAATTTTGGTCCTGTTCTTTTAAATGGCTGTGTATTAGCTGATCTTTTAGATTTTTAGCTCTCCGATATGTTACAGTTGGATGGTTTCCTATCAGTTTTCCAATTGTGCCGTCCAATTTTAATATTTTCCAATTCTTTTTCAATATTGAATTGACAGCTTTTGACTCTTGTGTGTAATCAGTAATAAATCTTATTTGTGCTGGGTCTGTTTTCTCATTTTTTGATCTTAATGTCAAACATTCTTCCCTTGTTTTTTCATTGGCCCGTTTCCAACAATTGCTCACAGTTCCTGCCTTATACTTTCTGGTTATGAATCTCTCTTTTGTTGTAGTACTATGCTTTAACCATTCTGTTTCTTCACTACATATCCTACGAATTCGGAGAAATTCCCCATATGGGATACTTTCTATGAGAGAGGGTTGATGAAAGCTGTCTGCTTGTAAAATGGCATTGGTCGCTGTATTTTTACGGTGAAGTGTAGTGTGGATCTTGTTGTCTTTGATATAGATTTCTGTATCCAGAAATACTACTTTTTTCTTACTTATTTCAAAAGTAAATTTCAGACTGTTGATACTTTCATTTAAGATCTTAAAGTAGTCCTGGAATTCCATTTCTGTTCCGTTCCATACAATTAATAAATCATCTATGAAACGTATCCACTGTATGATTTTTTTCACATATCTTTTGTTTTGAAAGCTCCATGCCATCTCCTTCTCCCACCATCCCATCACTAGGCAAGCGTAACTTGGGCTGCAGGCAAAACCCATAGCAGTTCCATTGTTTTGTCTATATATTTCTTCTCCGAAAAAAAAAACATTCCTTGTTAAACAGAACTCTATCATCTCTGTGAGCATCATGTTGTGATCCTTCAGATGTATACTTCTTTCCTGTAGAAAATAATTGCAGGCCCTTATGCCTAGATCATTCCCAATAGTAGTGTACAATGAAATTACGTCCATTGTAATCAAATGGTAGGATTCCTTCCATGTTATGTTTTGTATTATTCTTAAAACATGGCTTGTATCTTTTATATAGGAGCTTATACCTTCCACAAATGGTTTTAAAAAATGGTCAATATAATTTGCCATCGGTTCTAATAATGAGCCATTTGCCGATACTATCGGTCGTCCAGGTGGGTTTTTGGAATCCTTGTGTAGTTTCGGAAGGAAATATATAGTAGCCATCACCGGGTGGTCTACCGTCAAATATTTTCGCTCCTCCTCATCAATTAATTTGCGAGCTGACCAATTCAGTAATTTCTGATCTATTTCTCTTTTTATGGATATTGTTGGATTTAATTGTAACCTTTCATAATATGTTGTGTCAGTTAACTGTCGATGGGCTTCTGCGATATAGGCATTTCGTCCCCAAATCACAACATTTCCGCCTTTGTCTGCAATTTTTATCACGATCTGTTTATCCATTGACAAATTATGTAAGGCTTCTCTTTCTCCTTTTTTTAGATTTTCCTTATATCCAGTTTTTTTCAATTTATATAGATCATGAATTACAGCCTCTTGAAACAAATCCACCTTATTACCCGGTGGTAGTTGTGGGTAGAATCTCGAATTTGAACGTTTCTCACTTAGACCTGCTCCCACTTGTGTGCAGGCTGTTTGGAGAGTAATTTCTTCTCCTTCTAAGGCATTTAAATTTAATAACGTTAAAAAATCCGTTGCATCTTTTGCTTTCAAAATTGATTCTGGATGTTCTGTTATTGATTGTTCTTTCTTTTGATTCTCCATGAAGAATTTCGTTAATTTTATCTTTCTAATATAGAGGTATAAATCTATTCTTGTTTGTGCAATGTCCATTTTCTTCACAGGACAAAAATGTATTCCTCTTTTTAGTAGAGAGATTTCTGTTTCCGACATTTTACGTTCTGATAAGTTCACTACTTGAAGTTCATTTATTGACGCTCTTTCCTCTGTGTCATACTCCTGGTTGTCGCTCTTGTCTTCTCCATTGAGCTGCTTGCCCCGCTTTCCTCTTCGTTGCGATTTTTTCTTCTTTGCCATGGGCGACCTCTGCCCCTTCCTCTTTGTTGATATTGCGCTCCATGGTTCTGCTCCCACTGTCTTTGTCTGAGAACCAGGCGCATGTCCCCTAAAAAACTTTGATTTTCACCTTCTACTTGATTTTCCGGTTCTCCTCCACTGTTCAGATCTGTAGATGCTAATGAGGAGTAGCTACTGGAGGTACTTTCCAAGCTGGTTAGGGGCATTTGTTTTCTGAAGGGGTCAAATTTTCGGGCAAAGGTAAAGACTCGTCCTTCTGTGTAGTCAACTGTATCTCGTATAAACTTCGTATGTTTTCGTTGTCGGACAATTTCCTCATGGTTTTCTATATGTTCCTCTATTTCCTCTTTGTACTTAGTCATTTCTGCATTTAATTTCAAAGACATTAGTTCCTTTTCCATCTCATGTAGTTCTTCCTTAACTTTATTAAGGGCTATTTCAATGTGTTTGACCAGAATCTCAATTAATCCTAGCGATGATTTTAATACGTGTTCTCCCCATTCTTGTAGTAGTTCATTGGTGGCATCTTGATGATTTGGCATCAGCATAATTCGCAATCCCCTGGGAACACGTTGTACCTCTAGGTATTTTTTGAGGGTAAGTAGTTCCCAGGATTTATTTATTTCTTTTTTACTGAGTTTTTCCCATATTCGTAATTTACTTTTTGTATCCGATTTTCCAGTTGCATTTTGTGTGTCCACTTCTTTTTGAACATTGCCTTTTTCAAACATGGACGACACAAATTCCTGTCTTTTGCTTCCCTTTTCTCCATTTTGTCTTTTATTTCTTTATCAAACGTTTATTTTGCCGTTTTTCAAAAATAATTATTCCCAAAAATTGCCTTTGTCCAAGAGTATATCTTCGCGCACACTTGCCACTGTTTTCTTTGCCTTGTTTTTATCTTTAAAAACACATTTGCATTTTTATGGCTCTTTGCACGTTTACTCCCAACAAAATAGCAGACTGTGTGGTACTTTTCCAAGCATTACTGCTTATACGATACTTCAGAATAGATTAGAAACAACAGACTCTTACCCCAACACTTGAGCTCCGAGTACTGTTCCAATTTCTCTTTCTGCAATTTAAACATCCACACGTTTGCGGTCGCCGCTGCTGGTTTGCTTTGTGTTTCCACCTTAGTCCATTTTCCTGCAGTTTTGGCGCTCAATTTGCGGTGCGATCCCCAGCGGCGGGACCAAGCCGCTTCTACTTTGCCACAAATCCGGTAACACCATAAAAACGGGCCGCACTCACCAAAGGCATGCTGTTATGAATTTTATTTTCTTCTTTTCATAGTTGTTAAAATTTTGGCATTTCAAGACAAACAAAACCTACGCGTTTCGGCACTTCCTGTGCCTTGATCACGACTTACATTCTGTGTTAATTCCATTGCTTTTAAAGATTTGAAAAAAAGGCTATTACATCACTTCCTGCTGCTCTAATCAAAAACCCATTGAATTTTGGGAAATGTAGTTTCTTTCACTTTAGCAATTACAAAATGCGAACTGGATTCTATTATACATTTCATAAAAATATATTCACGTTGATACATATTTTCTCAATAAATATATCACTGTATTAGCGTCTCCGAAAGTCCCCCAAACTTTATAAGTTCATTCTCAGTCTCTTAAAATAATTTCAATTTCTTTTTTATTAAGTTCTTTATTCACTACAAGGTTCACGTTGGGGCCCATATTTTTGAAGACTCATTATTCTTATTTTTTACAAATGTATATATAATTCTTCAGATTGATTCAATCCAAAAGGTGTCATTGATCGGAAATTTAGAATATGACGTGACTCCTTTTGACGGAGGATTTTCTCCCTGTTTCCTCCACGTTTACTTGCTGAGACTGTCTCAATTGCATAAAACTTTAAAGATTTCCAATCCCCATTATGGGTTGTTTCCATATGCTTGGCCACTGCATTGTTTTTGTCTTTGTTCGTAGTGGCACGCGTATGCTCCAATATTCTTTTTTCAATTCACATGTGGTGCTCCCTATATATTTAAGTTTACAAGGACATTCAATTATGTACACTACATATTTGCTTTTGCAAGTAATAAGATCTCGTATTTTCCACACTTTTTTATTTGCCATTTGGATTTCTACTGTTGGTTTAGCAATCTGACACACTTTACAACTGTAGCATTTTACGAAGCCTTTTGTTTGTAGCCATGAGCAATTTTGGTCCTGTTCTTTTAAATGGCTGTGTATTAGCTGATATTTTAGATTTTTAGCTCTCCGATATGTTACAGTTGGATGGTTTCCTATCAGTTTTCCAATTGTGCCTCCAATTTTAATATTTTCCAATTCTTTTTCAATATTGAATTGACAGCTTTTGACTCTTGTGTGTAATCAGTAATAAATCTTATTTGTGCTGGGTCTGTTTTCTCATTTTTTGATCTTAATGTCAAACATTCTTCCCTTGTTTTTTCATTGGCCCGTTTCCAACAATTGCTCACAGTTCCTGCATTATACTTTCTGGTTATGAATCTCTCTTTTGTTGTAGTACTATGTTTTAACCATTCTGTTTCTTCACTACATATCCTACGAATTCGGAGAAATTCCCGATATGGGATACTTTCTATGAGAGAGGGTTGATGAAAGCTGTCTGCTTGTAAAATGGCATTGGTCGCTGTATTTTTACGGTGAAGTGTAGTGTGGATCTTGTTGTCTTTGATATAGATTTCTGTATCCAGAAATCCTACTTTTTTCTTACTTATTTCAAAAGTAAATTTCAGACTGTTGATACTTTCATTTAAGATCTTAAAGTAGTCCTGGAATTCCATTTCTGTTCCGTTCCATACAATTAATAAATCATCTATGAAACGTATCCACTGTATGATTTTTTTCACATATCTTTTGTTTTGAAAGCTCCATGCCATCTCCTTCTCCCACCATCCCATCACTAGGCAAGCGTAACTTGGGCTGCAGGCAAAACCCATAGCAGTTCCATTGTTTTGTCTATATATTTCATCTCCGAAAAAAAAAAAATTCCTTGTTAAACAGAACTCTATCATCTCTGTGAGCATTTCACTCTTTCAAAACCATTACCATTACCAACATCTACTTTGGATGGTAACAACGTCATTCATGAAGATTCAGATACTAATTCTCTGACCAGTGGTGATTCGGATGAAGGCAGAGGAATGACCCCTGGATTACAATCAGGAGTGGAGATTAAATATACTCCAGACGAGGAGTTGAATTTTTTAACTATGGACAGGCGCTCAACATTACGCCCACGGAACGCTCAAAACATGACAGCAGTAGCCAACACCGGAGGGAGAGGCGCCGGCAGCGGATTAAACACATCAGACAGGGGAAGAGGAGCAAGGAGGTGGAGACGATAAACCCACAGGACGATAATACCATCATCAACCTTACTGACACTCCACTCACTAAAGCGGAACTTCAACTGTTAACTTTAGGTCTGACATTTTGCCCAGAATCGAACTTTTCCTATAAACAATCACGGATCGACATCTATAAATTCATCCGGAAAATAAAACTTAGAAAGTTCTTCCAACTCAACAAACCATCTACATTGCCCATTAATCAAGGCATTATTACAGGCAACTTGCAAGCCAGTGACCTATCCACCATACAGTTGTTACAATCATTAGCAAATGAGGATTCTCAGAGTGAGGTCTCATGTACTGACAGTACGTCCATTGAGGGGATAAATACAGGAGTGGCGGCCGCCAGTCCATTTCGTCCTCCTTCATCCTTTTATCCACTAAGGCCCAAAGACTCTGTTGATGTTTTTAGTGAGATGGTAATTGAAGATTTAAAACAACTTAATTTCTCTGTCAATTCTCAACGTCAGCATCGTAGTTATCGCTTGAAAAGTTATTGGGCCCTTATGAAAAAACTATGTGAGAAACATGAGGTCGTTGTCAGCAGCGCTGACAAAGGTGGCAACATTGTGTTATGGCCGAAGATTGACTATCTATTAGAAGCCCAACGCCACCTCTCTGACTCCAGCTGTTATTCTATTGTCAACAGTCAACACTTGAATCAGGTGAAAGACAATGTCTTTAAACATCTTCAGCAATGGAAGAGACAGGGCCTACTATCCAAAAATGAATTTCTCTTCTTAAAGAATGACTTTCCTGCGACTCCCATTTTGTACTTTATTCCTAAGGTGCATAAGGGGATATTCCCTGTTCCCGGTAGACCCATTATATCAGCTAGGAACAGTGTGTTAGAAGCGGTGTCTAAGTATGTTGACTTTTTTTTACAGCCACATATGATCAGTTTGCCCTCCTTTATCAAAGATACAGGAGACTTCTTGAAAAAAATCATTGAAGTTGAGTGGCAGCCTGATCATTTGTTAATAGCCATGGATATAGCTTCGCTATATACTAGTATCCATCACACTCACGGTCTGGAAGCAGTCAAATACTTTCTTAATGACCGCCCCATTTGTTTGCATGACCATAACTGTATGCTGCTTAAAATGATTGATCTTTACCTTAATAACAATCCGTTCCTGTTCAACAAAATTTTGTACAAACAGTTGAGAGGGGTTGCAATGGGGGCGTGCTTTTCTCCCACCTATGCCTGTCTGCTGGTGGGATGGTGGGAGGAGCACGTCCTCAAAGTGACCCACAAGGACACTTGGGACACCCATATTAAATATTATTGCAGATACATCGATGATGTATTCATTGTATGGGAGGGCACCAAACAGGCATCTTTACAATTTGTAACATCTATCAATGACAACCAATTGAATCTTCATTTTACCACCACTATAAGTGAACAGAGGGTAGAGTTTTTAGATGTGGAATTATATATCTGTGATAATCACATTCAAACTAAATTGCACAGAAAAAGTACTGTGGGTAACTCTACGCTACACGCTACCAGCTCTCATCCCCCACACCTTATCCGCAGTATACCATATGGCGAATTTCTTCGCCTACGCCATATCTGCAGTCTTGAGTCCGATTTAAGACAGTGTCAAACTGAGGCTCTTGACCGTTTCCTGACTCGCGGGTACAAATTTCCAGATTTACAATCAGCCTTGGACAAGGCCAATTCCCTACCACGTGAGCTCTACTTCAAAACAAAAAAAGAACGCAATGCTGAATTGATAGTTCAGTCTTCATCTGTTGAAGAGAACAGTGACACACAACCCATTAGACTAATTACCACATATAGTAAGCAGGAAAAACGAATTCGAAAAATTGTTTATACACATTGGCCCATTGTGCTTATGGACTTAACATTAAAACTACTGTTGCCAACTCTCCCTGCAATCACTTTCAGGAGAGCGGGTACAAATTGCCAGATTTACAATCAGCCTTGGACAAGGTCAATTCCCTACCACGTGAGCTCTACTTCAAAACAAAAAAAGAACGCAATGCTGAATTGATAGTTCAGTCTTCATCTGTTGAAGAGAACAGTGACACACAACCCATTAGATTAATTACCACATATAGTAAGCAGGAAAAACGAATTCGAAAAATTGTTTATACACATTGGCCCATTGTGCTTACGGACTTAACATTAAAACTACTGTTGCCAACTCTCCCTGCAATCACTTTCAGGAGAGCACCCTCTATGAGGGATGCCTTGGTTAAATCCAGCCCTGAACTGTCATCTAAATCTACCTGGCTTTCTAAATCTGGCTTTTTAAAATGTTCTTTTTAGGGTCAATATGTCTGAGTACTTAACGGCTTTCAGTGACATTCCAGTACAGATAAAAGAACACTATACATGTCGTACTGAATATGCTGTGTATATGCTTGAATGCACATGTCATCTTAAGTACATCGGCAGCACTAAGCTCCCGGTGTTCAATAGGATATTGCAGCACTTGCGAGCTATAATCAACTCAGACCCCAACTATCCAGTTGCCCGGCATTTTAAAGCTATCCATCAGAACAAAGTCAGTGACCTAAAATATTCTGTGATTGGGGCTCTTCCCCCGTCTATGCGAGGGGGTAACAGAGAAAGGAAACTGCGACAGTTAGAGTCCTCTTTCATTATGACCCTTGATACGAAGATGCCCAACGGGTTAAATACCAGTGAGGACTTGCACAACTACTTATAACAGTGTCAGTTGTAGGGCCTCCTGATGCATATTTGGCTATTTGATCTGCTTATGGGCCGCAGACTCACTGTCTCTTCCTTTCTTCCTTTTTTCTATAATGTTTACATTTTTTCTATATAATGTTTACATTTTCCCTGTTTTTTTACTACTGTATTCATGAATTCGTATTGCATTCCTTATATATATTTGACTGATACTATTTGTACTGTATTTTCTTGGCACCGACACTTTATTCATTAAGCATTAGCACTTTGATTATAACCTTCGGGTTGTGTTTCTCTAGTACTGTTTGCGCCTTTTGCACAGCCTCACTACTTAAAATATACCAGTGTATATAGGGGGATTCTTATCTGTTTTTATCACTTTTCTTGCACTTTTGCACATGTCTTGAGTATGGAGCTTTTAGCAATTGGTTGACACTTGTTTTTACTTCATATTCACAATATTTGATGCTACCTAGATTTGTTCCATCTAGCCCTCATGGTGTATTTTAAATGTGTTGTTTTGAATATTGGAGAGATAATACCACTTGGTATTCAAACGTGTCAGTAGATCTATATTTTCTGCACTTTATCAATTATTGGCACTTGCCATGACTTCTAGCATATGTGTGCTCTGACTTCGTTTTTACTCCATGTGCAATCTAGTTTTCATTATTTATGCTACTTTACACATGGAGCAATTGCTGTCTCTTAACCTCCATGCAATATCTACACCTATTTAATTTTTACCCAGGGCTTATGTAACTTTTGTATCATTTCTATTTATGTATTGAAGTATTTATCTCATGAGCTATGCTATATTGCCAGTATGGCTGTTTCCATCTATTTGCTCCGTACAATAGTGTGTTTTCTATTTTTATTTGCACTGACCTTTGACCAGTCCTTTGCTGTGATTGGCTGCATATTTACATGCAGGGAACCAGATGAAAACTTTATTTTCTACAAGCCGGAGCTGTTTGACATCTACAGCTTGCAGAAAGCAGATTTATGTTTGCTTTCGCTTGGTGGGAGCTGTCAGCTCCCACCATGCAAAAGCAAACTGCCACCTCCTGATGGTGGGCACCTCTGGAGGTAGAAGGAGCTGACCCTGGGAGGTGGTGGTCCCTAGGGTGAGGTGTCCGCAATGGATGCCCTACATGAATTTATTTCAGCCATGGGGAGACGGCAGCACCTGGGGCTGTAGGGGGCACATGCCCCCTCTGTTTTCAATACATTGCACCCAGGGAGATGGTGGTACCCGGGGCTGGGTGCAGGGTAAGCATGCCCATCGGCATGCATTTTTTTAACTGCCCCAGGGAGGTGGCAGTCTGCAGGTTTGCGGGGGCCAACTGTGCTCCCAAGAGGTGGCGGTCCCTGGGGTGTGGGCAGGCCCAGCAGGCCCACACACATACATATTGCTAAGTGCCCAAGGGAGGTGGTGTTCCCCGGGCTCGGGGCATGCCAAGTGGGCACCTCCCGCATACTTAAAAAAGCAATGCCCCAGGTAGGTGGCAGTGCCCAGGGCTTTCATAAGCCCTAGGAGGGGGCCCCAGTGCAACCCCTCCTATTTTTATATTTTCCCCAGGACCTGGTGCACTTGGGAGTCATTTAAAAGCAAGTGTGGGAGCCCAAGCGTGTTTTTTCTTTCCCGCAAGTTAATGAATATTGCCATTTCACAGCAATTTTTTTAAAAAAAGAAGCTTTTTCAGCCTGATGAGGTCCCAACGGGACCCCAGGACCAAGGCTTGGCGGTCAGGTTATTCTTACCCTGCCCCCTTTTCTTTTTTTTCTTCATTTTTGGGGGGAACTCAGCTGAATATGAGTCCCAAGATAGCTCCCTACATTTCCTTGTTGAAGTGTTGGCAGCCAATCAGAGATCTGCATTTCCCTGCACAAATTTGTTATTTTTTGCGAAGTTGTTGTGGCCACAGATATCACTTACATTTCTCCACAACTACTGAACAGATTTACTCCAAATAACAAAAAGCACAATCTGCATAACCAAATCTACCTTTCTGCCAAATTTGCTGTAATTCCATCCAGCAGTTCAGGCTGTAGACATGTTTCAAGTCCTGTGGGAATTAACACGGGAAAACACACATTTTTCTTCTAAGTGTGGCGTTTTGGAACTTTATAATATTCCTCTAAAATCAACCGAACTACGAATTCCGATTTACTCACCTGTTATCAGGAGAGAACCCAGTGCTGCATCTTTTAGCCCAGCACTGACCCTGAAAAGTAATTCTAACCGTACTTACCAGTAACTTATATTTCCTTCCATAGGAATCCATTGTCTGGTTTTCAGCAGAAAAGTTTCAAAGTGTCAATTTTCACAAATTACAAATATTCCTTAAAAATCGCCTGTATGACTTAAACGCATTCTTTCAACTGTTTACAGGACACGTCTCTGCAACGCAGCCCCCTGGCGCATACTGGAGGTTCCTGGTGGGCTAGTTTGCCCCCAGGAACCCCCAGTATTCAAGGGGAATTACTTCCCCTTCTCAAAACGCGCCAGGGGGCGCGTTTGCAGAGTGCTGCAGGGAGGGGGCGGGGCCTCCGGCACGATGCCGGTCTTTTTTTTCTTTTTTTTTTTGATTGGGAGGGGGGCTGCGTGGCCCCCCTTCCCTCAGCCACTTTTTGCCCCGGGAACCCCATCCCCCGGGGCCTGAGGATTTTTTTTTTTTAAATAAAATTTTAAAAAACGGGAAGGGGGCCGCGTGGCCCCCCTTCCCTGGGCCTGTATTGGCCCCGGGGACCCCATCCCCGGGGCAAGCCCTCTTTTTTAATTAAAAATGTGGAGGGGTGCTGCGTGGCCCCCTCCTCAGGCCATTTAAGGCCCCGGGGACCCCATCCCCCGGGGCCGGCCTTTAAATATATATATTTTTTTAGGGGAGGGGGCTGCGTGGCCCCCTCCCTGGCCACTTATGGCCCCGGGGACCCCATCCCCCGAGGCCTGGCCTCTCGTTGGGGACTGTGGGGGTCCCCAAACCCCCACAGTCCCGCCGGCTCCCCGTGTCCTACGGGAGCCGGCATTGCTTTCCACATGGGGAGCAGCTAAGATGCTGCTCCCCATATGGAAAAGCAATTTGCTTTGGATATTGGAGCGAGAGCAGGTTTCCTGCTCTCGCTCCAATATCCAAAGCTAGTTTGCAATGACAGGGCGGGAGCCGCGAGGCTCCGTCCTGTCATTACAAACAGCAGTGTCCCGGGGGTAGGCACCCGGGACACTGCAGGATCTGGCCCTGGGGGTGGCGGTCCCCAGGGCCACCACAGGCTCCAAGAGGGGGCCGCGCGGCCCCCTCCCCACATTTAGAAAGCCCCGGGGAGGTGGTGGTCCCCGGGGCTTCGGAGTCCATAACGGACCCCCATTTTAAATTTCTTAGTGCCCCGGGGAGGTGGCGGTCCCTGGGCGTGTGGGGGCTGGAGCCCCCCACACAGGTTAAAGATTTTAAAAAGAAGCCCCGGGGAGGTGGCGGTCCCCGGGGCAGCGGGAGGGCAAAGAGCCCTCCCGCACCATTATTTTTTAAGCCCCGGGGGTGACGGTCCCCGGGGCTTTGGAGGCCTTAGAGGCCCCCACATATTAAAAGAAACCCATGCATGCCCCCGGGACTTGGCCCACCCGGGGGCCATTAACTAACGAAGCGCGGGAGTCCGCGCTTCGTTTTTCTCGGCGGGATCCGCGCACCCTGAGCGCATCCCGCCGATTCTTTTAAAAAAATGCTTTTTTCTTCCCAGGGGTCCTTGTGGGACCCCATGAGCAGACCTAGGGGTCAGGGTGTTTCTACCCTGCCCCCTTTGTGCGTTTTACGCACTTGTTTCTTCTGGGTTTTTTCTAATCGGCAGGATCCGCGCACCCTGAGCGCATCCTGCCGATTTTTTAAAAGAAAATGCTTTTTCTGCCCAGGGGGTCCTTGTGGGACCCCCTGAGCAGACCTAGGGGTCAGGGTGTTTCTACCCTGCCCCCTTTTGCGCTTTGCGCACTTGTTTCTGTCCCTCGGTTCTACCGAGGGACAAAATGGCTGCCAACACTTCCTGATTTGGAGTGTTGACAGCCACTTGACAGCCAATTAGCATGCAGCTCGTGGTCGGGAGGGTACGCGGACCCTACTCGGCCATAGATATATATGTGACTTAACTTTTGATTTTCTCAGGAACTACTGAACGGATTTACACCATTTAACAAAAGGGTTCTTTCTGAACCAAGAACTACCTCTTTGCCAAATTTGGTGTAATTCCGTTCAGCAGTTTGGGCTGTAGCCGTGTCTAAAGTTTCCTAAGGGAAAATGAATGGGGAAAACACGTTTTGGGACCCCCTTTTTTCTCGGCCCCCGCTTGACGAATCACCCTGAGACTTTCAGGGTAGGAGCGGACCGGAGCGGGCCATAAAGTTTGAAAATTTCGCGAAGATTCGTCAACCGACGCAAGAGTTATTTCAAATAGAATGTCGCGGATTTCCTATGGAAAATAGGTCCTAACTATAACTATCTACTGGCGACCGCCAGTAGATATATATATATATATATATATATATATATATATATATATATATATATATATATATAAAACAACCCACTCAGGGGCCGATTGCAGCCACGCTTTGTTTAAAATTTCGGTGGTGCGCGGATCCAGTTTGACTCCCGCTGATTTTTTCTTCCAATGCTTTTTGGCCCTGCAAACTAGCGAGCCACCACTGGTGTGATGGCCTAATTCTCCTGCTTTAAACCCAGTAGCGGCCCATGGTGGGAGTGCTGCCGGGCGCTGACGTGGGGTGGGGGGTAGTAAACTACAGATTACGGCCGATTAGAGGTAAGTAAACATATAAATAAATAAAACGAATTTCGTTGCGCGCGCTGCGTCGCATTTGGCGATGCAGCGCTCGCAACGAAATGCGTTTTATTTATTTATATGTTTACTTACCTCTAATCGGCCGTGATCCGTAGTTTACTACCCCCCACCCTGCCCCTCCCCCGCCCCACGTCAGCGCCCTGCAGCACTCCCACCACGGGCCGCTACTGTTTAAACCATTGTACATAAGCATTAGTGGCTGAAGAAATTTGACCTGATGCATCTGAATCGGCTTTGCTGGTGTTCAAACCTGTGACCTGCAGAATGTAAACATATTTCAGCAGCAAAATTATTTCACTATGATCTCCAAATATAGGATGACTCAAAAATGTAGGGGCAGTGCCATCTAGAAATAGTCCACCGGCCACAATGTCAGCTTCCAGTGAAGTTCCCTGGTCTGCCGACCTGAATCAGAGAAGACCTCTGTCAGGATTTGCGAGTGTTATCAGGCGAGTTCTGATCATAGTCCACCTCACTCCCCAGTGTGTGTCCCTGTCCCTACTAACTAGTCTGCCCAGACAGTGGAGGAATAGGAGAGCGAGAGGCAAGAGGCACGCCCAAGAGTCATGGTCCATCAAACGCTTCGACTCCGGTGTCGCTGCACAGGATCGACGAATAATAGCTAAGCCCTTGGGTTTTGCACAAATAATTTACGTGTGCCACGTAAGAAGCGAAGCCTTTCACACTGATGATAATCTTTCAGAAATATATCAGCGGAAAGCCAAATAGACTGCTATCATCATACTGCCCAGAGAAAGTTCTGGAACCCTTAAAAATCTGTCTTTTGAAGGGTTCATAATGAAGAGAAAATTCCACTATATTCAATACTCTCGGTATTTGTTGTTTTTGTTTGTTTACCAATATTACCCACGCAATTATGTTTAGCCATATTTTATTATGCTTTGATTTTGTTGTGCTCAAAATTCCAATGTTTCCAGTAAATACGCATTGCAACCTTTGAATTTCTAACATACGTAGTGGTACTCGAGAAAACTGCTCATTCTGTTTTGTTTGGGACACATTTAATATTTGACATTAACTCTGCACCTGATGTTGCATGTTAACATCTAATGCCGGCTGACAGTTAGGAAATTAAGGGATGAAGAAGAAATACAAACCACATTTTGCAAGCATGATGGGCTTCCAACAATGCCATTTAAATATTATTTGTCACTATTTAGAATGAACCTTTCACCTTTAAGCTGTGCCATTATGCTCATTTGTCCTGTCACTGTTGACAGGCCATATGACTCACGCGCAGAAATGGTCATTAGGTTCGCCGTCTTCCTCCGATTTTTTTATAAAAGAAAGCATTTTGATGTCTCTAAAAGCCTGTAATTATTTTCATCCGAAGAGATAGTGTTGCTTGGAAGGTAATTTAATAACCTTTTGCATGTACCTGGGGAATGCCTCTCGAGGGAACCAAGGTGCAGACATGCCATTCAGTAGTCAAAACATGACCTTTCGTGGTTGCTGGGAGAGAAGTTGGGGATGGAATGTTCTACACAGCGAGATGCTAATTCCGTTTCCTAATGTATGCACAATTTCCTTCCCGAGCAAAGAGCTTTGTAAGATGAATTAATAGAGGTTCTGCAAGAGGAAACAAACACGTGTGGCATGTGAGCCTGTAGGTCATTTAAAAAAACAAATCAGTATCCAGTGCTAGTCGCATCCGTAAATGCACCAATGAAGGCGACAGCTGCATCAGATGAAACGTCTATTCTGTTTTTACTATTACCCAAAATCCAGACCATTGACTCCCAAGATGCAAATGCACTCATTTAGGTGTGCGCCTCTTCACTGGTTCTGCACAGAGAAGTCTTGAATGCAGTACATCAGCTCTATACGAACAAGAAATCAACATACACGTTACTGATACTATGGGTGATTTATTTTGTTGAATTACTGTACTTATCGTTGGCATAGTGTGAAGGAGAGCACTAGCATTTCGTATTATACATTTTCTGAACCCATAGGCTATGCAAAGTCAAGCAAAGACAATCTCTGTGACATCAGGGTGCAATATTGCACATTTCGACACACTGGTATCAAATCCCACTCCATTTGAAATTGCTGGAATTTCAAGCCTTGCCATGACATGCCATCCATCAATTTATTAGCACAGTGGTGCATTAAGGCGTTGAAAAGGCTGTATCAATTTGTGCAGTTTTTTTCTTCTTTAAAATGTCTTTAATCCTCAGATTGGCTCCCTCAACCGGTCAGCATTAAAGATTTATGTTCCGCTTTGACATACCTGAATATGGATTACCTAAATGGACTGTAAATAATTTATAGCTAGAAACATGTTACCATGAGTGACCAATGCATAGCTTTCTTGCGTTGTACAAAGCAAGTATACACAAAGCCGCGAATATCTTTTTGTGGTGCTTGTCATACTTAAGGTACAAAATGCACATATTTAGAACACTGGCTAATCATGTACCTTTTTAAAAGTGTATTCATGTTCACTATATTTTCTGAGGTGTGCAATAGAGGGATTATAAAAACTAATAAATTTAACATGTAGACATGAATTTCACATGCAATGATGTACGTGTTACAGTCTGATTGATAAGGGTATAGAGCAGGGTATGTAATACGTCGAATTAGGGACCAGATTTGAAGCATTCAGGGGCATATTTACAAGAAAGTGACGCATCTGTAGAGATGCGTCACTTTCCCTGCACCACACTGAGAAACCCTTGCGCCACCATGGATGCGCCGTATTTACAATACGGCGCACCATGGCGCACGGATTGACAGATGCGTCAGAAATTCTGACGCATCTGTTGGGGCAAAAGTCACGCATTGCTGGAGTCGTGTCGCAAGCACGACGCAACTCCAGCAATGCTTTTTGAGGCCTATTCCCACTACACTGCGTCACTCCTTACGCCTGCTTCAAGCAGGCGTAAGGTTTTGACGCAGTGGCGTCCTAGAAGTGACGCAGTGAAATCTTGTAGATTTCACTGAGTCACTTTTATGAGGCCTTCCTGCGTGGGAACGCCCACCCTGCATACATTATACCTGACGCAGGTATAATGTGACGCAGGGCTTTACAACGTGACGCATCTCCCTAGATGGTGTTCTTCAAACAGGTAACTCTCTAATGCCACCTACTATTCCAATACAGTGGCCCGAGAAATATACTGCTGTGTCTGCAGCTTCTCTGTAGCTATTCAGTGTATTCCGTAAAATACACTATTGGCCATATTGTCAAGAACGGGCGAAAAATTTATCGCCGCTTTAGCAGCAGGAAACTGCCGCTAAAGCAGCGATAAGGGGCTTGATAATATGCCCTATAGAATTCGAATAGAAGCCCAGGTTCTGGTGTGAAGGACATCAAACCTGGGCTTCTATTGGAATTCTATAGGGCATATTATCAAGCAGTTTCCTGCCGCTAAAGCGGCGATATGTTATCGCCCGTTTTTGATAATATGGCCCCATGATTTTTTCTTCGTCCCTTATGATACAGTTGCCTGCATTACAGCTTCCTGTTGTTCTCTTATATCTGTCTCTATTTATTTCTCGACTTGTACTAGATTGTCGTGCACATATTTTATTTCATGTTGTAAATGACTTTAACACTTTTTTCTTAACCTGTAAAAATACTCAGTGATGAAAATGTAAACGAAGCAAATAACCAACTGATGCACAGTACTTTAAAACCCCATGCTTGTGCACTAAAAAAGATCCTTATGCCCCAAGGGGCTCTTCTAAGTGGTCAGAGTCCTCATTGAGGGGCGGATTTACAAGCCTCTTGCGTGACTTTTGCGCTGTAGTTGCGTCACTTTTTTGATACAACAGTGTTTGTGCCAGAAGGCGTCTTCAGAACTCCTGTTTAAGCCCTCGTTCTCTCACATTTTGATGGTGGTAATACCCTACACCAAGGCCTCCCAGGCTCTACGCTGGCACCACTTCGGGGCATCCTATATGCAGCAGCACTTCTCATCCAGGGCCTGAGGAAATATGATCACCACATCCTAATGGAACCCCATTAGGCTCCCTTGCCACCCGCATCATTTTCAAAACCAGCTGCATCATTTACAAAGCCATCATGAACAGTACCCCAATTTATCTTGCAGACAAGCCAACCATCCCTAGTGGTTCTCAGCACACCCAGATCAAGGAGACCATCAAACCGCAGACTCCAAAGTGTCAAAAAATAAAAAAACAAGACAGCAGACCTTTTCAGTGTATGCACCCGGGATTTGCAGCAGCCGCCCCATTTCCATCAGGACTGCTCCAATGCTGCTTCAATTTAGGAAAGAGTTGAAGACTTACCTGTTTGAAGAACACCAGAACCCACAAGAACTCAGCTTCCTCCCCTATCGCTTGTAGATGTTATGCTTGACTTTGACCATGTACAGCGCTCTGCTGCCTTTTGACTAGGTTCACGCTATAGAAATACCATATACCAACATACATACATATATACAGACAAGCATACATACCAATGATGCATCTATATTTGTCTTTTTATGCACAAAATGACCATACAGAGGGCTAGGCTCTGTTCTGGTCATAAGGTACCAATTTCCCTGTATTGTCATTCAGACTCCTCTCTCACATATCTTGAGTATCTGGCTATTTTGTGTTTAGATACTGCAAGGAAAGCATCCCATAGAACCGCATACCTTTTCTCTCATCATCCACTCCATTTTCTTGGAATATAACTAAGGCTCTTTTGTGAGAAATGTATTTCTGTTCAGTGGTCTAATGGTTAAGGCATTAGGGCAAACACTCATGTTTCTGTGTTTTTCTTATTTTATTTTTGTTTGTTGGTAGACGTGCTGGAAATGCCTGCTGGCAGGTCAGGGTAGGCCGTTGCAGGGACTTACAGAAGTGATTTTTGTGAAGGCACTGTTCATTCATTTTAAACTAGTGTATGTATTTGTTTGTCTGTGTATACGCACATTGGTTTTTCACTTGAATGTCCTGCATCTTTCCTTACGTTGCTCCTGTAGTTCTAGTTGTGGTAGAAACCTTTGAGGCCAGCTTATATTTTTCCCCACAATTTCTAACTTTTTACCCTTTTCTTTCTAGGCTTTATATGTGGAGGTCCATTTATATGACACAGACGTAATTCACTATTTTAAGGCATTCATTGAAATGTTTCTGCTAGACTCGTGATATGTTGGGGCCTTGCGTGACATTCCTGGTTTTACTTAAAAAAGAATTGTTGTGATGGTGTGTTTAGGGCCTTGCGTAGGCCACAAATATATTTTCCAGTTTTCATAATTTTCCATGTATCTTTGCTGCTATCCTATGTTTGCTCAGGACTTTGGGGTGGTTTAAGATGTTCTTCCAAATGTGGTGGATTTCCAGTGCAATCCTTGTCTTACATACGTGTGGAGTGGGGGACAGGGAGCCAAGTTAAAATAATGTTCCTTTGTCCTCTTTAATTTCTGCTTGTTCTAGGCGTCCTTGTTGTCATATAGAATGCATTCCTGCATGTGTGCGTGTGTGTGTGCTCATTCATTCATTTACTAGAATTGTTACAGCATATCCAATGATTTGGATGGGGGCTTTGGTGAGTTATGGACATTTTCCAAAATGTTACAATTTTTTTTTCATAATGTCTTTCTTGTGTCTCATGTGTTTGAACCCTTATGTATGGAGTGTATTCAACAGATAATTTTCCAATTTTTTTATTGTGTTTTCTCACAATATCTTGCTGAGATTCTGGATTTTTTAGGTATATGTGTAGGTCACATATATTATTTCTGATTTTAGTGCATCTTTTCAAAAATTCTTGCTGGGGTCCCATTGTGCTTAGGGTCTTGTCTAGGCCACAGATACTTTTCTGAGTTTGTATAGCTTTTTCCATTCTTCTTGCTGATGCTGTTGGTGCTCTAAGTACCCATGGACAGGTTTTGGATTTAGTTCCAAATTTGAGGTACTTTCATTTTCATAAGTCATGTCTGCTTTGTGGCTGCCTATGTGTGCTTAGATTCAGAAAGTGTCTCCATTTGTTTGGGATCGCAGCTTTAGACGAGTGAATTTGGCACTTTCCTATAATTCGAAAATATCATACAATCCTTCCTTTGTCTTAGACATTTTGTTGTGTGAAGTGGGTAAGAGTGCCAGTCCAACTTATTAGCCACGCAACATGAACAGTTTTAGTATTAAAAGAATCATATGTGAATACATTTGTAATGCCAAGTGTAGCTACACTAACTACCCATGGTACTTCTTCATATGTGTATTACATCACTACAATGTGAAAGTTTGGTCTGTCCTCTCATTTCTCCTTACCTGCAAGCTGAATAAGACAGAATATCACTTCTGCCATTGTGTATTTCATGACTAGGAATGCTATGTGACTTAAAGAGTGTCAGGCATCCCAAAAATCTAATCTGTAGCTGACAAGTAAGTGGCCAGTGAGACTGACTCAACCAAAGAAACCAGTAGCAGAGTGACACTGGTTGGGGTCAAAGGACAAATAAATAATCTCATTTAATGGCCCAATCAACTTCAAAAGTTACCTTAAAAGGATGCCTATGCAATTGCTTCTGCCAGTTTCTGATTTACTAGTGTCTGTTCATTACTATCCTTTATTTCATTCATATTGCAAAGGACAATGCCCAACTGGCCATCTAAAGAAATGGGGGGGCATGTGTATGAGAGTCTTGCATCTCATTTGCACCACACATCATGGTACATGCGTGACACAAACCTCTAAGTCAGATTTATGAAGCCACGCGAAGTCACTTTGCATGCCTCTGAGTGGCTTCATAGATCTGGAGCAAGACAACGCATCACAAATCACTGCATTGCGTTACTGTGCCCTGGGAAGATGTTCCATTGGCGTTGTGTGGGTGTTCCTATGTAACTCCCATGGATTTTGAGGCATTCCCAGATTTACAGTAAGTTGTAAACCTGGGAATGTGCCAAAACTTTACGCCTTCCCAAGGGAGGCATAATGAGGAGAAATATCTCTATTTCTCCTCATTTCTTCATCTTTCTATGTGTGCTGCATTCTGCAGCACACATAGAAAGAGAAATATGCCTCCCAGGATTATTACTGTGCAGGAAGGTGTCCCAAAACAATCCTGCATGAAACACATGCACCTTTGCACCAGGGTGCAAGAGTGCCTGCATTGGCACTAGGCAGAAAAAAGGATGCCAGCACAAGGGAAAGGACAGGAATGCCCCATATTGCCTTAAATACAGTGCATTCATGCCCTTTCCCTCTCACGTAGTGCAGCAAAGTGACTTGCTGCGCTGGACTGCATGACTTCTTCATAAATGAGCCCATAGATGTGGCACTCCAACCATACAAAGCAATCTTTGAAGATGGAGCAAGAACTGCTTGTATGACTACTGTTGAAAACCATTGAGATACTGGGAGCGTCATCTAAGTCTGAAATTGGTTGCCCAAGAGTGACACTAGCCTCCAATAAACGATTTTTCTTCAACCACTGTGTTCGAAGACAAGTAGCCCAGCTGCAGCTGGCCTTCTAAAAAAGAAGAGGATTTGTGGGACCCCAATCTCCATGGCCAAAGTCACCCCGCATCACCGATGGATGGAGGAATCACCACATAGGATCCCCCGTTGATTGCACAGCAACTGGAGCATCTGTGAGCATCTTTTCATCCTGTATACCCAGCACCATGACCACTCCATTAGAGTCTATGACAGCCATGCTGTAAAGTTTAGAACTAGACTGAAAAATGCTCTGGTGGCCAGGGCACTGTCCAAGTCTACTGCACTGGCCCCCCAGGTCTTCATACAGTCACATGTGGTCGTCCAAGTCCTGCCAGAGTAGCCAAACTAACTTTTACAAACTTTTGCAAAGTTTCCAAACTTTTTGTTGACCAATGCTTGTTTGAAGTTGATATTAAAAGAGACAAAACCTTTAGACATCTGTATCTCCTTAACCCTCCAATGGATTTTGATCATAAAGGGCTCTAAAAATCCATAAAAATATAATCTATTCTTATAAATTGGTGTTGTGTTTCTTTCGTGTTGAGTGGCTTTCTTATTTCATTGTTTGGTACTATTTAATGCTTTACACGAAGTTCCTTTGTTCAAACCTTGCTGCTTGAAAGTTATAGCTCCCATTGATGAGCTTAAGTTTGTTCAAATAAGCCTGACTGAACCCAAGACAGTTTCAGCGAGTGTATAACATGAGAAGGTCCCACATCCATACCATATAATGCACTCAAATCCTTGCTGCGGTTTTGCTGGATCTTCATTTTTGAAATGGCACTGCTCCGACCTCTGATGTCAGATAGGAGAATGGATCATTTTGGAAACAATAGGAATTTTTGAAAACCTACCAACTTAAATTAAGTTTATCTTACTTATTATATTAAATCAATGCAATACATGTTACTATGTTCTGTTTGTGCTTAGGTAGTACTCTACTTTTTTCTTGGTATGTGCAGCTCATTTAAGAGCCTGCTCAATAAGCTTCTGTTTGTCTGTTGGATCATAAACTAATTAATAGAAAGAAAATGAAAACATTTCAGGCCTCATCACAAGTTTGGCGGTGCAGGAGTGGGACCGCCTTGCTCCTGCACCGCCAAACCTGTGGTTGAACCACCTGCCAGATTAGGAGTTTTCGCCTGTCTGGCGGGCGGGTCTTTGGCGTTCCCATGGCAGTGCCTATGGAATAGGCACCGCCATGGGAATATCAAAATCAGTACCTGCACAGCAGGGACTGCTGCAGTCCATGTCATGCAGGTACTGGGCTGCATGCACACGGGAGCACAAATATGTGCCCCCCTGCATGCACTCCATGGCGCAAGGCAAGGCCCCTTTGTTTTCTCACCACCACACTTTTTATGGCAGTCACACTGAAAAGTGTGGTGGTGAGGAATCTCGTAATATGCTTGGCAAGGCCGCAGCAGTGCTACCAAGCAAATTGCGGCCTCAAGACCGCTGCGCCACCTCCAGAGATTTGTGATCCCTGGCGGTTGCAGTGGTCCCAGGACGGGCCGACTGCCCTGTTTATAATAGGGTGGTCCGAAGACCGCCACTGTGAGTCTGGCAGTCCACGGACCACCAGACTCGTAATGAGGCCCTAAAGTATAATGCACAAGAGTCCTGAACAAGTATCTTATTTTATGCCAGGTGTACTATGTAAGTTTAGCTCATGTGGATAACTTTCATCCATATCTCAATCTTCTACCTTCCCTTCCAATTAATTTTATCTCAACAATATTCCCTGAAATTACAACCTTTTTGTGCTGTACTCTATTTCCATCATTAGCAAACTTCACAGTAGCAGGGCAGATGGGCTGCCTGCAAGGAGTGATACTGGTCAAGGAGGAAACACAGCATGATCAATTAATGATTGTACAACTGCCACAACCTCTGGTGACTGATTCCTTAAACTAAGATCATCAAATGATTTATTTCATGTACACATTTATTTGTTATGTTGATGGTGGATTGGTCAGTCTACAAAGTACTCTGACTTGCAAGCTAGCTGAATACTTTTTAAAACCAGCTAGCTAGGAAATTATTCTTACTCCTGCCGGTACCTGCATTGAGTCTTGCAGCACAGAGTGTGGGTGGTTGTGCTTTGAAATCTTGCAAGCCCTTCTTTGATCCCTCTATGTTCATTTGAAGATGAAGTACACCCCCCAACGGAATCTGCCACCTTTCACAATCGGTGTCACTGAAATCCATCACAGTATCTCTTAACTGCTGATCGCAGGTAAGATCCACCTCTTATAATGATCTCCTGTTTTAGGCAAGCCCTCTGATGGGACATCTTTGAATAGGGAATTATTAGATGCGGGTATTCAGAATTTGTTTTCTACTCCTCCCACCATATCTGGAAGGAGTTGAGGAAACTTGGGCTGATTTCAAGAAAGCTGAAATTTTTCAAATTTGCCTGACTAGTAAGCAAGCATGATAAATGCTGTTAGGTTATATTGAAGGCATTACCTAAATGTTTCTTTTATTTTTGGTTTGAAAAAGTAACAATTATATAACCGAAGGAGGTACACCATTGCCTTCACTATTTGCAGCTTACCACTGCTGGGCAGCTGGACTCATATGCCAAACAATTCCCTGCTAGTAAGGGGGGGGGAGCAAAAAGGCACAGCTCGGGAGCATAAATCGATCTGCTAAAGCCCGTGGCATGGGACACCATTGCCGCAACTGTTGCTGCTAATTGCTGTGGGGCAGCTGAACTCTAATGTAGGGGTGGGCAGAACTTGCAGAGTTTTACTCCATGGAATTCTGTGGAGTTACATTAAAACTCAGTGAGATTCTGTAAAGTTCCACCCAGCCCTAAATAATACACCTTCCCCAAAGCCTCGATTCACAGGGACATGCTGATGGGCTCTGAGGAACGAGATTGGCCCCACATTAAAACCTGCTATGCTGCTTGCAGGAGGCAAGGCAGCACAGCAGGCAGCTCTACAAAGTCCTGAAATACAAGATACAGTATGGTGAAAGGACCGGTAGAAGCGTAATCGCAGAACAATGTAATTAAAGAAAGCAGCAAAAACCAGGACATGAATTTATTTCAGCAGCTATCGGGCATTAGGACAGTCTTAAAAAAAGGGACATCTACTGAATGATTGGTCTGGGTCACCTAGGCAAAACTACACATGAAACTGAATTTACATTTTGTGATGGGAATTTATAACAGACTTACTTTCAGAATTATTTGCATGATGTAGAGATGCTTCATCTAATTTGAATCCATCATTTTGTAATTCTGGCTCCATTAATGATGAAGTCTCCCCTTACATAAGTGAAACTTACTTCCTGATGTTGTGATGTGCTGAAGCTCCCCATTGGTCATTGAGTGTAGCTGTCCAATTGGCTGTTAAATTCTTGCTCTGAAATCTTCTGCAGGATTGTCTTTGTATTCGACCAATCCTGCATTTTAACCACAAAGGACAGAGCACGGAGCACCGATTTTCGGTATCCGACACCAACGGTGATGCGATTCAGTTGATATTCCTCGTATGATAGTATTCATTAGGCAGCCCTCAAAGTTGGCAGGCTGAAGATCTTCTGCATATGAATTGAAGCACACCTGGGTTCATGGGGAGGCCCATGCAGGCCCATATAACTACTAAAATGGACTCATCTAAAGGAGGCCTGAGTTGGTATTCCAGAGGAAACAGCACTATTACAGAAGAGAGTCTACCCGCTCACCACTCCTGTGGTAAGGAAACCAGCTCACCGCCCATGCAAAGAACCTTGTCAGTACCTCCAGATGCTTTAATATGACCTTTTAAACTGCCATCTGAAAAGCGAAGGAAAAGCAAACTAGATTGTGTCCACTCTAAATGGGCCAAAGCAAGAGAATTGAGAATGATGCATATTCTTTCCCCATGTCTATGATGAAGTTAGAAATTGCACGAATCCCTTAAGGAAAGGCCTTCCATATAGGTCTTGAGGTACAAGTAAGAAGTACCATCTTCTGAAAGTTAGCAATGCACAAATTATACAAATAGAAATAAATAAAAGTAGTTTGAGTCGAAAGTGAATTGTAAACTACATCAGTTACATGTCTTTCTCACACTGGCAAGTAAGCAATTAAGCTTCCTGACAATCACAAGTCAATGAGAGAATCACATGGAATGACAGACACTATAGGACATCTGGGTGGGGATGCGGCAAAACCCCCTCTTGTATAGGCAGCACTTACCCACATCTTGATTGTAAGGATTGGTGGTAAACAGAGGCATGCATACGCGGGGGCTTTACTTTCAGTACCTGGCTCCTAAAGTCACTACCATTTTAGAATTTCAGTGGACAGTCTGTTATCACTTCTTCAACGGATGTCTTTGTTCCGTAATTACTGAGAAATAGGGCCAAAGCTTATGTCACCTAGGTGCCCACAGCCAATTAAGTATATGGAAAAATATTGTTATTTGGCTTGTGGAAGTGTGATGATCTTGGATTTGTTTGGCAGAACTGTTGTCATTGGATTGACTCGAGAGCTTTTGTCAACTAGCTTTATTGGTTGTGGTTGGAGACTGTATCGTGGCTTTGGAATGGTTGGGGAAATGATTGCCAGTTGCTCATTGGCTGTGGGGCCCTAATAGTCAGCATGCCAAATGCACAATATTTAGAATCTGCTCGTCCTGTCCTGCTGTCTCTAGCCAGGCTTTAATGATTCCAATATAAGGATGCTTCCAGTGTATCTATTTCTCTGTTTGTCTGCCATTGAGTCTGCACTAGACGGTGCAGTTAAGACAGTATGTGAGGAACGAGCACCAGCACGCTTATAAGGCACTTTTTCTTTTATTGTACTCTGCCATGCAGCAGCTTCTATTGCGTGAAGTACCGCCGAAAGCCACCCAGCTGTATCTGCATCATGAGTGCATGATCTCACGCAACTATTTAGTGCTGAATGATTAATTCCACTATCAGAGCGGTGATATTTATTAGTAATTCCGCGTTACAAGAGTAACGTGGAATTACTAAATTCCTCCAATTCTGCCAGCAGGATTAAAAATTCCGCCCACCCTAACTCCAATGCCTACAATTTCCAGCTACTGCTATGCATGGGGCTCACCCGGTAGAGACTCGGGTGAAGACTGGGACAAGAGCAGGCCCGTCTGTGCCTATCAGAGCCCAGAAGAACCTGGGCTGAGCCACACTCCTTTCACCTCCTCATTGAGGAATTCGAGAAAGATGTGGGTAAGCCCCCCCCACCTCGCTGGCTCCGCTGTTTCCAAGGAAACTCAAAAAGGGCCTTCAATAATCTTTTTTTACCCTCCACTGTGAGGGCTTTAAATTAAGACATTATGTCTGTGGAAGAGGAATTGGAGGTGGGGTATTATCAACCTCAAGACCAACTAATACCTGATATGGAGAAGAGATTAACCTGCTTGTTGGTGAGTTTGAGCTACATAACAAAGTTGACATGGATTCCTCGCTGGCGGAAGGTTCCTCATTGATAACAGTGGCAAAGGTGCACAGTAGTCTTGTAGTCTCACCGTCAGATCGTGAACAACCCATTAGAAAAAACAATAACAAAGCGTTGGGAATTAAGAGTAAAACTAACAGCATTGAAGATTTGAGAGAGAACAGTTGATGGTTTTGTTAATAGGCCTAACATGCTAGAGTCAAAAATAGGTAAATTGAACCATCTAATTATGGGAAAGCCAAAATCTGCAGTTAAGGGGTTGCGCACCTTCACTGAATCAGGGGACAGAGACATTATAGATGAGACTGTCACAGTTCCAGGAGATATACTCCTAGGAACGTCTGGGAGTTCTCGATAAGTTAAAACAAATGTGGGCCCAAGGTCTTTTCTGAAGCCAGGAGGGCCCTCACATAACATTGATTTGTTCGAGGTAGACAGTCAAAATCATTCAGATTTGGATAGTCACGATCTCTCCTCCTAGCAGAAGCGACCCATTTAGGACATGCTAGCATAAAGTGGGAATCATCGCACCAGAGTATTGTTCACAAGAACAGTTTGAGTCTTCGACTGGAATCAACACTTTTAGTGGCTATCCTTGCCATAGTTCCCCCATTAAGGCAAGGTGTAAGGGAAACCACCCACCAGCTCAAAAATAAAGTAGTGCACAGGTGCAATAGGCAAGTAGAAGGGGAGGATTATTTATTCTCCTATATTAACATGGTTAGAAGTGCAGAGTGAGAGGGGAATGGTGTAAAATCTTTGGATGGTGATTGTGTGATAATTAGTTTCTATCAACCAGACATAGCAGGCCGACTTATGTCCAAGTTAGGCCAGGTGAAGGGCTCTTCATCAACGATTCAGGGCCTTGCTTTGGGGTCCCCCTCTCACCCAAACTTTGACCTCAGGAATCCATGGGAACAAGCACAAGGGTGGCTTCTTATGGGATTACTATACTCTCCTCCCTAGACATTTAATAGGTTTAAAGCCCTCGCTACACTTGATAGCAATGATTAACTGCATGCAATCACTGGTGAACCAACTATGGACAACTCAGTGCTATTGCAGCTGGTTCTGCATCCCCAAATAAAAAAGACAAACCTTTAGAGTTCCTGCGTTGGACTATATCTGGTCTGAGGAGTAAGAAATGCAATTTGACATGGCTTCGCTTCATTAAGGTTTCAATGTTATTTGGTGACAATAAACATGGATAACAACTTGCTCTTTTTTGTGGATGGTTTTATATCCTTTTTCTCTCATGTCATTCCCACCGCCATGGGGGAGAGCCAGGGGTGGGCCTATCACTCTTTTATCTTAGATGTAAATTGTAAGCCCACCCAGTTATACATGTTCACCATATATGTTAGTGGTAAAATTAATTTTCCACAAGGTTCCTAATATATTTTTACTCAATTTTTATAACTCTAACTCCTCCCAAAGAAATATTGAACACCTGTTTGCCTTGAAGGTGTTTCTGGAACACTGTATGGAAAGACAGCATAACTCACCTTCCATGGTGTTACTAGCTGACTTTAATATACATTTAGGCACTGCTCCCTGCCATAAGAGAGATCTTAGTGATGACCTACTTACCGATACTGTGCTACACATGGAGGACACAACTTACATAGATATACTTAAATCTATTATAGCTGAATATAACCTTGCTTTTACTGTTTCTCGGGATAGGGAGGAAGATTCCCTAAGTTGCGTTTCATCCTTCACAATAAGAGGGTATACAAGTACTATCAATTACATATTCGTGTCTGCATATTTAGTAAACTTTTTATGGAACTTAAAGGTTACATGTAGTGAACAGAGTGAACTTAACCTTTTGCATCTGATGTTAGATTGGACACAAAGGGAGGGGATCCCCCGTAATGCTGACCTTGCTAATCATTTATTTAAGACCATGGATCAAGGCCACAGGTTAAAATGCAAAATGGTGATACCAAAGACTTTTCCTCTCAACCTGCTTAATATCTGTGGCAGGGACCTTGACATCTGTCTGGAGGCCACCTCTTACTCGGAGGTAATATTGGCTGCATACAAATCAGCCAATGGCTAACATATCCTGGTCCAATCACACATAAGACCCAAAACAGATGGTTTGACAGTAATTACTCTTGGGCACATCCTAATTTGATTAAGTCCTTCAAAAAAATCCCAGTTCTAAAACAGAGACAATGGCAGGCCACAAGAGCTATAAATTGGCCATCAAGGAGTGGAAAAATTAGTTTAAGAGAGAGGCTTGGGATCAAGTTGCACAGAAGAGTGTCTTATCAAACAGGCTTCTCTTCTGGGAAGTAGTAAACCATCCTATTTTTGCTCCTAATGACAAGGCTCCGTTGTCGAATGTCACATATCCCCAGAAAATTGTGTGAAAACGTTTGAAGGGATTTATGGGTTGGCTGATATTCAGCTGAGTATTCAGATAGCGGTAAAGTGACTGCCAAGGGAAGGTCATATCTTGGAGTTTTATTTGATGGTAAGGGAGCATGGATTCCGCTTCTCATTGCAAAAAGTATCTTGATGACCAGAACTCTATCAGCACTCTCTGAATTTGCCTCAAGAATGGGTAATAAGCCCATAAAGAGCTTATTAAACTCTACCAAGCAAAATATATTTCAGCGGTCAGTTATGGTAGTGACATTTGGGGTTATAGAACGTTCCAGAACTTCAAGTTGTAGAGAATTCATTTTTGAGGCACCTGTTATCTTTACTAAAATCTACCCACTCCTACATTTTACATGATGAACTAGGCATTGGATATATTTCTGACCTGGTAGCGTTACAACCCATAGTAAGATGGATTTTGGTTTGGTTAAATCTGGAGAGAGAGCTCAACTGAGTGATTCCGAAAGATTGTATGAATCTGAAGGGGGCAAATAAAATCCCTTGGATAAAGCGTATTAAATCGGAATTCAAGGAAATGGGTCGGTCGGATTTATATAACTCCCCGGAACATAATGTCAGAGACAATTTGACTTGGGCTAAAAGGCGATTTATGCCCCTTGTACAGGAAAGGAGAGCAACAAACGAACGGAGCAAACCTACACATGCTTTAGTGAAAACCGCCCAGTTTACTTAAACCTCATTTGATGTTAGTGGCTAACCCAAACCACATATATTTGTTAACGAGATTCGGGTCAAATCTGATACGCTGTGTGTTTGCTAGCCTGAAAGGATGGAATCGATTACAAATTAAAACAAATTTTATCTTGTTCTGTGGACTTTAAATTACCTTGCGTCATAATTACATTTTACCTCTATTGAGAAGAAAGAATTTTGTCCATGTCAGGCCGGCACTGACCTTTTTACAAATGCTGTCGAATTCATCTGTGTGTATTAATGCTGCTTTTTTCTTATCAGGACCCCTCAAAGTAAGATCTACACTCACCGTTTAGATATTTGACATCTTGTGTGTTTTTAGGCTCCACTATACTTTAAATGATTTAGGGATGTTATACAGTTTTATTAATTTTTTGTTTAATCCGTTAGGAATGTGAGCTTGCTCCCTCAATCACTTGGACATCAGAGAAAAAATTAAAAGATGCAACTTCAACCAACCAAATCCAGCTCCATGGGTCCACACAGCTCAGTCGTCCTTCAGAGCCACAGGCCCTACCCACAGAATAAGCTTCCCGAACATGGGAACAAACTTTGCAGTCCCCAATCTACCTTTCACACACCCATCCTCTTACACAATCATACCCAGACCTCAAGACTCAGAAATCTAGCAAGTCTAAAACTGCCTATTTCCTGAATTTAGATGAACAGAGACCATGATCTGTGATCTTCCTTCTGAACCTTCAGTATGCTTGCCATCATTGACAACTAGCAACTAAGCATTGTATTATAAGATATATGTCATGGAAAGGTAAGAAACAGCCTGGCTGCAACCCCATCTTCATCCTGCTCCTCAATTCATAAAACGTGAACAAATGTTATCAGCTGACTCTACCATTGTTCTCCCTGTAGCAGTGACAGGAAGGTATTAAGCTCTGCAGTGAATGCTATGCAAAGAAAATTATAAACATATCAATGAAGCCTGATGTCCGGAAGTGTACATAGGGCTGGAGGCAATCATTCATTTTGATGCCAGTCAGGCATTTTCTCTATTTCATTTTTTAATTTCACTATATCTTCAACTATGAATAGGGCAAAAGATTGAAATAAAAGAAAGTAATTTGCAGAGTATGTTGCTTTGCACCATCGGACACTTTCAGCAATGACAGCGTGGTGCACAAAAAAAACCGCTCAGTCACAAGTTAAATGAATAAATAATAACTGTTAGGAAATACGAAGCATGAATTAACCACTGTGCATTGTTGTCCAAAACTCCATTGCCATCACAAGGTAATGCAGCAGGTCCCTCTCTAGACAGAAAAGGTTTGACCCTCATTTTATCACATAGTGCTGGGAGTGTGAGACCTCAGCTATCTGGTGCATGCACCAGGCGCACATGACCACAGCATACCTGCCTGAATGACAACTATAATCCCTTATAATGCCTCCCAACTGCTGCTAGCATACATGCTGATTTTGGAAGCTTCTTTCAGGTTTTAGCTGTGGTCCCTTACCAGACAATAGTTCTGAATCTCATCCCAATACATCAACTTCCTCTGCCATGTCCCAGAAAGCTCTACTCTATACTTTCTTGTCCTTGCTAAACTCACCTTTTCTTTACTATCTTCCACATCTCAGCCTACCTGGACTTCTATCACTTATCTCACCTCCGATCTTCCAACCTCGCACTGGCCAAAACCCCGCGCATCCACAGAGCCAGAGCAGGCGGAAGATCCTTCTCTCACATTGCAGCCAAGACCTGGAACGAGCTACCGGCAGACATCAGACGCGCCCCTCCCTGAACACCTTCAGGAAGACCCCCAAGACCTGGCTCTTCGGCTAAACAGATCTGCGGACCCCCCCCTCAGCGCCTTGAGACCCTCACGGGTGAGTAGCGCGCTTACAATTCCCTGATTGATTGATCTCACGTGAATCCCCACACTCCATGGAACCGGTGGGCAAAGCAGTCTTCTCCTTTCTCTTCTTTATATTCTATGCTCTAACCTTCCCCCTAATCCTCATGTTATTTCCTAATTCATTACATTTATTGTAACCTTTTGGGCACTTCAGACCACACCAATGCCCAACATCCACCCCAACACACTCTACATCGTTGCTTACAATAAATCTGACGTGTTAAACTGCTCAATATCTACCCCTTGCAATTAGGCCTGTGGAAATTCATAATATTGCATAATTTCGACAATTTCACTTCATGCTTATTACTCAAAATTCCCAACATTTCACTATTGCTCCACCGCGCAAACTTATGCACTGTTTGTGGCTAAAAATGAGTGCGAGGCAAACATGAGTGCATACACATTCTTTCTGAGTGACTCAACAGTCAGCATTCGAGAGGAAATGCATTTCTAAAATAAAAGTATCACTAATGTTACTTTTTTTCACGAGAACCATCTGAAGGCATACTACATCTGAACTTCGCTTACCGTTGGTAGCTTTGATGAGAAATATTTGAAGCTATCTAGAAAAAAGGTTATGATGTTATATACCCCTTCGCACAAGTTGTAACAACTCAAGGGTAATCAGAGAAGTTGCAGGTAGAAGCAAATAATGTATGTAAAGGGGAAAGGAATGAAATATGATAGAGAAGGTAGTTTAGAATTCCAAGAAAAGCAAGAGAACGTGTGGAAAACTTGTTTATGGCAATACAGGTAGTCACCCCAAACACTGTAAAAACAAATTCTTTACTGTGCAGCTTGTGTGCCACATTTTCTACGGAGGTTTGTGTTGTCATATCATTTACTAAATATTAGATTGAAAGTATTGTTTTGGAATTCAATTTCTGAGAATTATGCTGATGAAGCCAGGACAGTTTTTGATATCCAAAGTAGTGTGTGATTAAAAACAATTTTAGGAAGAGAGAGGTTAAGACGAAAGAACTAAATGCTTGTAACCAGTTATGTCTATCCTTTATTTCCATCCACCAGGCTTTTAGTAAGGAACGTTAGGTAAACATGAACACACAAACTGCTTCAAATTTATTTTTATCATGATTTCTTTTCTTATTATATGATGAGAGTACATAAGAGCAATATGTGCTGTATAAAAAAAGAAAATGTAAACATTTGCTAAAGTAATGGCTAATCATTAGTGTACATCAATTGAGAATCGTATAGTGTGCTGCTTGGTGTAGGTTGACATTGATTTTGAATATGGTGAAGAGAAGAGGTAAAGAATCCTGGGTTGCAACACCATTAGGGTTTCTTCACCTTGCCTCAACTAATCCCTCAGTATTGGAGTATCTGAGTTTTGCCATTTTTGCTTCTATTTTGTATTTCGCTTGGACTACTCACACACTTTGATGTTTCATTTAATGAGGAGTCAAGTAATTTTAGTAAACCCTTTTAACTAACATTTTTAAAGCAGCAATTAAAGGAGACCTAATTCCATCGTAGTCTGAAGCTATAGTTGTCCCAATATTTAAGAAGGGGGATTGGAAATCCCCGGCTTGTTATTGTCCTTTATTCCTGCTGGACAGCTCCCTAAACATTTTAGGAAGAGTTCTTGCCATAAACCTTGAAGCCTTGCTAGAGGAAAATCAGTCCCTAGTATGGATTCTGTCCAAGGGTCGGCATTGTGGAGCAGTGCCTTAACCTGCAACTGACAATAGGGAAAAATGTCGAGGGAAGGAGATGTTCCATTCACCTTGCATTAATGGACCTCTCCTGTGCCTTTGACTTGGTCAACAGGAGAAAGTTATGGGATTGCATGACCAGGGTGGGGATTAAACCAGGTATAATTAGGCTCCTACAAAGAATGCATTGGGACACCAATATCAGAGTTAGGTTTGGTTAAGATGAAGAACTTAAAGTAAACATTAAAGGGCACACTTAGGGGTGAGAGAAGGGTGTGCATTGGCCCCTTTCCTGTTCCACATCTATATCAATGATTCAGAATCTCACTTAAAAAGGATAGGGAAGGATCTCCCTAGAATTAAGACAAGAGTCCTGCCATGCTGTTGTATGCAGATGATGCCGTATTAATGGCGAGGACCGCTAATGGTCTCCAGCTTCTCTTAGATGGATTTTATAATTTTATGGGGGGATCTCAATCATAAAACAAACTTACAAAGATCTTTTATAATGAGCTTAGGCCCTAGAAATGTGAAAACTAGGACATTCTTTTTGGGGGGAATGGAATCCATATAGTGAAGTGTTTTAAAGTGTTTTAATTATCTGGGCCTCTCTTTTGATCAACGCCTAACCTGGCAGAGCCTACATCAATACGGGGATGCTCTTAGTCAAAGAGCTGTGAAGGTGGTGTTCTCATTTGAGAGAAGGTTGGGTCACAAACTGGTCAAACAACTGATAGAGATTTATCAGAGTAAATGTGTCTCTGTGGCGACCAATGAGGTAGCTCTCTGGGACTATAAAAGTCCCGGGTCAATTCAGTAGATAGAAAATAAGTTTGTTTGTAGGCTGCTCCCTACTTTTAAGTGCCTTTCAGAGCTGGGCCTAACACCCATAGGTGACAAGATAAAGCTGGCACCACTACTTTTATGGTTGAGGATTTTGGGGAATCATGATGCCCAACTCTCAAAGGACACACTGGAGAATTGTCTTTCGCTGTAAAATGCTCTCAGCATACCCTGGTTCAGAAATATAAACAAATAATTGCTGGAGCTGAGTCTGCAGGATTTCGCCGAAAATCTTGGAAGCAGTGACTCCAGGGCTTTTGCCCTGGTAAAGTAGGCTTTTTGGTACAGACAAGGAGAAGCCCACCAGGCAACCTTTGATAATCTGCTTGTAAGCTGTTCCTACAATCCAGTCAATCTGACATATGAGTGTGAGCCTTACCTCACCTAGTGTCCGAATGGAAACCTCAGGTTTTATTTAACAAGGCTGTGATTAAGCCTATTGCACCTGATAGTTGCTTTTCCACTGAACATAGTCTGGGGAGAACCACTGCCTAGTTGCCCGTGCAATAAAACTGCCACTCAAAGCACATTGCACTTTATTGTATTTTGCGCTCTATATGCTCATGCTAGGAAGAGATTTCTGTGCCCTATTTTTTGCTTCTTTAATACAAATTCCTATAAGGAGGTTTTTGAGCAATTACAAAGGCTGGAGAATGAGAAAATGTGCAAGGCAGTGGGAAACTTTGTTCGCCTTTTACTGGGGGTTAGAAACAAATAAGGCTTAACTTAACATCGCCACCCTTTTTATATCAGTATTTTAGGATTTGACCCTGTTTTTAACTTTTAAATGTTTTAATTGTTAATCTGATACCTCCTTTTTATTAACCCTGGGCAAAGCACTACGCTACGCTCGCGTAGTTTGCGAAGTTTGCGCTACTTCGCACAACGCGAATTGCACGTAGCACAGTGCAAACACGCGTAGCGTAGTGCAGCGGTCATTTTTTGCTTGCTCGCGGTCCTCAACGTCAAGTTGGCGACCGTGAGCAAGCAAAATGACATCCCGGCGAGACTTTTTCCTCGTTCGCGATCAGCAACATCAAGTTGCCGATCGCGAGCGTGGAAAATAAACCTGCCGGCGAGATTCTCAACGCGGGGAGGTCAGGTTTCTCATTGCGAGTGGTCGCGTATGCTCGCGACCGCTCGCGATGAGAAACTACCAGTCCGCGTTGAGAAAGCTGCCGCTCGAGTAAAAATCTACTCGAGCGGCAGTAAAAGACAGCTCGCACTGTGCAAGATGCCCTTTTCAATGATTGCACAGTGCGGACAAGCATCCGGCACTGTGCAATCATCGCGAACAGCGCACTACGCAGTTCGCGTAGTGCTACGCGTAGCTCGCGTAGTGCGAACTGCACTTCACGTAGCTTCGCGTAGCGCTACTTCGCGAACTACGCCCAGCCTTACTTTTTATATCTGTGTGTTATGAATCTTGTTATTGGCATGTCTTTTATGTAGTGTGTTTCATAAAACTAATTGTATTGCATCCCCTGTCCTCTGATGTGCTTTGAACTCTGCAATGCTGCTATATTTAGTAAATGTTTTTATCATCTGTACTTTTATGGCCATAATTGGCCGAATAAAGTTTTGTGACTGACTGACTAATGAACTATTTGAAAACCCATTGTCTGAACAATGCAATCTTGGGACAGTCCCCCATCTAATGTTAGCCTATGGCTTGGTGCACCTCATTTGCGGTTTTTGCACCATTTACAGGAATCTATATTCTGGTGCACTACCATTATCAAACATGTACAGTGGAGTATATTAAATTGTATCTGCCTACAACTGCGATTATTGGAGACATTTGGTATATTTGTACATGTTTTTACTGTTAAACCTATCCCACATGCTGCCCTCTATTGCACCTTGACCATTAGTTAATACTTACAGTGTAGTTTTAGTGCATTTGTACTACTTTATAGGATTAGCAGTATAGGAGGATATTGCTGTCAAAGGGTTTGCCTAGCTGTGATATGACTCTCCTGAGAGCTGCATCAGTAAAAACAAATAGAGTGATTATAGAGTTCTTCCTCCCTTTTTAGTCCACAGAATTAGCAGCAGGAAGTTTGGAGGACTGACAAAAGGGAGTGGCCTTGTGTATCTGTGCCAAAGGACTGTTAGGTTTCAAATTCCCATCCCTGCAACGCACTCTTTTTACGTTATATTAGGTTAGCAATGTGTGGCTAAATAGATGCCAGTTGTATTTACGTTATGCAACCCACTGAGTTATCCCCGTAATGTGCAGGCTTCAGTTAGCGAGTGTGACTCCATTTTATTTTCGCAATCCTTATTAGGCTGCTTAGACTGTGCCTGAGTTAGGCCTCATGGCTTGTAATGCTTGCCTCAGCAGAACACTGTATTTCGGTATTATTTTTTCTTTCTGTCCAAGGTTGTTTCCCGACTTGCTAATGAGGAGACCATTCTGCTCTCACATACCTATCCGAGTGTGTAGTCCTGCTCCCACGTTAGGAGACGCTGAGACCCAGCGCAGTGGCCTTGGGTTTCTGATAACATGTACTCATCTAGCAGGTGGTAGCTCATCTCCCTGTGCCTCCTTTGTTCATGTTCGGCCCAGGCCGGTAGTTTTCCATGGTGGGCGGGGTTGGAGGCTCTTATGGAAGAATGATTACTCACTGTAGACTTTGGGGAGTCAGTCCCTCGGCAGACATCTTAGGGTGCAGGTCATGATGGACTCCTCTGCAGAGCATTTCTAATAAACATGTAAGTTTGTATTCTCTACTGTCTGACCGACTCTTCATTCCTGGGAAGGCATAGCAGGTGGTTGTGAGAAAACCCGAGTGGCCCTAGAGGGCCACTTCATTCATTTGGCACCCGAACAGGGACCCCGCAAGGTGATCCGACTCGCCCGTAATCGGGTAGTAGGGTCGGGGGGGTGCGTTTGGTCGGATCGGGGTACCCCACACAAGACTGAGCTTGGTTCTCGCAGCTGCCCCGCCTGGCTGATCAGGCGCCCCCTCGTCTAGTGGTCACCAGCTGGGGTCCTGAGAAGGCGAAACCTTGGAGTTGACCGTTTGGTCCGAAGAGTCGGCAGTGGAGAATAATTTCACTCGACCTGTGTGCACCAGGTGAGTGATTTGATTCTTGGAAAAATGGCGCCATTCTTGGACGGCATGAGCCTGCGGCCTGTGTCTTCATACATTCTCCGGACTGTCTTGTTGGCAGTTTTTGAACTGCCTTGGTTGAACGACACGCGTCGACGGGCTGTGTCTTGGTACGGTCTTCGGACAGTTTTGTCTTGAACTTGGTGGGTCTGCGGACCCTTGAAAAAGGCACAGAGTGTTTGCGAGGAGTTCACCGGACCACCTGGAAATTTGGCCCACACTTGAAAAGGCCCGGGACTGCCCGCGAACAATCTGCCAGACCAATTGGTAATTTGGCTAATGCTCGAAGAGGTCTGGGACCGGAGCCTGTCTTCTTGGATTTGATACAGTCTCCGGATTTTTTCTTTGGCTTCGTGACTAATATTTGTTACTTTATCTTGTCTTAGTGTGTTGATTGTTGGTGTTTTACTTCTCCGTTAGGGACAGTGCATGTGTCTTATATTAAGATCAAAACACACAAGTTGATGGACGGAATGTTGCACATTGGCAAAACATTCACCCCCAGTCACAGATCTGGGTTTAATCCATCGTTATTTTGCTCACCACGCCACCCCAGTTCAGACATGGCCATATGCAAATCAGTCTTGACCCTGTGCCTCATGGGAACAGTCCAGCCCGAACTGCCAAGCCATGTCTTCCCTGGACCAGAATCAAGCATCCTAGGACCGGTTTCTGGCTATCAGCCGTCATCAGGCAGGATAGCTTGACTCCAGTGGCGTAGTGAGCACAGGACCCACGTCTGGGCATACCCTTCCCACATAGGGCGAACAGCAAAACACACAAGTTGATGGACGGAATGTTGCACGTTGGCAAAACATTCACCCCCAGTCACAGATCTGGGTTTAATCCATCGTTATTTTGCTCACCACGCCACCCCAGTTCAGACATGGCCATATGCAAATCAGCCTTGATTCCGGTCCAGGAAAGACATGGCTTGGCAGTTCGGTCTGGACTGTTCCCATGAGGCACAGGGTCAAGACTGATTTGCATATGGCTATGTCTGAACTGGGGTGGCGTGGTGAAGCAAAATAACGATGGATTAAACCCAGATCTGTGACTGGGGGTGAATGTTTGCCATTGTGCAACATTCCGTCCATCATCTTGTGTGTTTTGCATTTCGCCCTAAGTGGGAAGGGTATGCCCAGACGTGGGTCCCGTGCTCACTGCGCCACTGGAGTCAAGCTATCCTGGCTGATGAGGGCTGAAAGCCGAAACCGGTCCTAGGATGCTTGATTCCGGTCCAGGAAAGACATGGCTTGGCAGTTCGGTCTGGACTGTTCCCATGAGGCACAGGGTCAAGACTGATTTGCATATGGCTATGTCTGAACTGGGGTGGCGTGGTGAAGCAAAATAACGATGGATTAAACCCAGATCTGTGACTGAGGGTGAATGTTTGCCAATGTGCAACATTCCGTCCATCATCTTGTGTGTTTTGCATTTACGCCCTACGTGGGAAGGGTATGCCCAGACGTGGGTCCCGTGCTCACTGCGCCACTGGAGTCAAGCTATCTTGGCTGATGAGGGCTGAAAGCCCGAAACCGGTCCTAGGATGCTTGATTCCGGTCCAGGAAAGACATGGCTTGGCAGTTCGGTCTGGACTGTTCCCATGAGGCACAGGGTCAAGACTGATTTGCATATGGCTATGTCTGAACTGGGGTGGCGTGGTGAAGCAAAATAACGATGGATTAAACCCAGATCTGTGACTGGGGGTGAATGTTTGCCAATGTGCAACATTCCGTCCATCATCTTGTGTGTTTTTCTTATATTAAGATGCCTTGTTTCAACAAATTGGGGTGTTTTGGATGTCGATGTTGTTCTACTGATGCTCGATTGGAAGAGAGCCAGCCCGCACCGCCGGAGGGTTCTCCAAATTTTGACATATGCGCTAAACATGGTATTGGCCCTGTTATGTTTAGCACATTGTGGCATAAATATACGAGGGACAATGCTGAGTTACAGTGGCCGCTTACTGGCTCGTTTTATGAACAGAAATTGAACTTCTTGCAGGACAAGTTGTTCGCTAAGAGGAGCAGACAGTCGATGTTTGATTCTCTAAGAGTATGGCAGAAAGAAGCAAAGCAGCGACGATTGAGAGCAGAGAAAGAGGCCCGGAAGAGGCAGACGCAAACTATAACACAGAAAAAAGTAGCCTATGAAAGAGGAAAGATAGAGAAGGGCATAGAATGTGCAGATAGAAAGTTTCGGTTACAGACAGATAAGTGCTATGTTACTAGAGAGGAAGGTGATGATTTCGTCGACGAGCTATTGGATTCTCGTCGTCCTCCTCCTCCTTATGCCCCTGAACGGATATACCCGGCAGTCCTGACTTCTCAGTCCTTGGCCCCTAGTGCCACCCCTTCTAGCATTCCTGTTTCTGGCACTACTGCCTCAGCCCCGGCCCCTCTTGCTTCCCTTCTACTTACACCAGTCACCGGGGTGGGTGCTGTTACCTCCCCTGCCCAGTCTATCAGTTCTGTGTCGACTGCTACTCCCCCTTTTACCCCTACCACCCTGTCCCCCTACATGATGGTACCTGTCTCTGCGTCTGCTCCTTCCCCTGTGAGTGTAACCCACCAGGCACAGTTGAATGTCAAAACTCCTGCGTGTGGAGTGCATGATGTGAACTGGGCAGCAGTGAGAGATCGAATGGATAAAGTGTTGGTGCGTTCTGCAGTGGGTGATGAGGAAAAGAAAATGGTGGTGAACCAAGCAGCTCAGTGGGCTCAGCACCCGATCTATAGTGTGGAGGATGTGTGGAGTGTGATGAAAGATTATGAGCCGTTTATACATCAGCATGCCCTTAAACACATGTCAGCGATGCTGATAGAGTTGTGGGAACAGTGTTTTCAAGGTGTTGCACCGCAAATAATATATGACATACAGGATAGGGTATATGCTGCAGGTATGGCTCCCAATGAGGTTTTTAGCAGTATAACGACACTAGTGGGTTACCGAGGTAGATTGCTCCAGAAGATTCCGACAATGGGGACACAGCATCCCATGAGGGAAGTTCATCCCATTTACCACCCTGAAATTCCAGAACTGTGCGATTCCACCAATGCTGTAATTAGACAACGGGTCGACGCTCGGTTTCAGGAGCAATGGATCTATACTCCTTGGAAGAGGAGTGAGGTCCTATCCTTAGTTTTTTTGCAATGTATAGTATTGGATATTGTATTTTAAATATGAAATGTTTTTAATGTGTAATGTGATTATTATGATATATCGAATAAATTCCCATATTGTTTTATCCATTGAACTTTGTGTTGTTTAAAGTGTTGCTGACTTCTCTGCATTGTGTTGTTTAAAGTGGTGCTGACTTCTCTGCATTGTGTACCACATCAGTATCATTTAAAATGTGGTAGGTAGCCCAAGATCCAAACATGTATACAGACTGAATAGGGTTTTCTGAGTGTTTTTTTACTGTGGCTTGACCCCATCCCTATTCTGAACACTAGGGTTCCTCCCTCTCTGTTCTACCTATCCTTAAAGGGCCAGCTGCCGGACCCCCGGAAAAACCCTACTGCATATTATAAAGGGTTGATGGAGGCGGCTTCCTCCACAGTAATGACGCTAGCTGACATAGAGTTGTTTTTCGGCCTGTTGGTACCAGTGGATATATGGAAGCAAGTCCATACACAGGATCACGCACTAGAGTTGGGGGGAACGTGGGATGAGATCAGGGCTTGGGATAAGGAGCGTAAGCCCGGTGACAAGCCGAAAGCGGAGCTCCTCGCTTTGCCAGGGCGTATTATCACATACATGCATCCACTTATCCCGCCGAAGAGAGTGGACTGGGATAAGTTGACTGCGTGTCGCCAGAAGAAGGATGAAAGTGTGTCGGATTTCTTTACCAGATTTGAAGGGGTGTTCTTAGATTTTAGTGGACAGGACCTGTCACAGGAGGATGGTGTTCGTTTATTCGTCAACAGATTTGTCACTAACTTACTTCCCGACATTGAAACACGGTTGCAGACTTCGGAAAGTACTTGGACGACATCATCCCCGTCCGTGATATTGAGTATGGCACAGTATTACGAACATAGAGAGAATGAGGACAAGGAGAGGGTGGAGAAAAAGTCAAAGGATTTGAAGACGAGGGTATTGATGCAGCAAGTCGCGAGGGGAAATGGACGAGGTAGAGGTTTGGGTTCGGCCCAACGGCCGCCTCGGTCTGGCAGAGGTGGTGCTTCAAATGCGCCGCTCGGGCTCAATCAATGTGCGTTCTGCAAGCAGGAGGGACATTGGCGGAATGAGTGTCCGGAATTGTTACAGAAAGGTGAGGCCCCAAGGGGTCGAGGTTTTCGAGGACGTGGGCGAGGCACAGGAGGTAGAGGGGGGATGCAGTCAGAGGATATATCACACAATAGGCAGAGTGGGAATTATTTTGATGACCCCAGAGGACGGCAGTACTATCATGACGATTATGACATGGACGAAGTGACAGGATTATCTCACAGCTAGGACAGCCGAGGACAGGGTGAGGGACCAGTTCCTGTGCCTGTAGATCAGAATGGACCTTATGTCACTGTTGATTTACAGGGTACTCTGGAATTTCTTTTAGTTGCTACAGGGGCTATGAATAGCTCTGTTTCCCATTCACTGGTCCCGAGGGCAGCTCTGTCTGGCCAAAACAATGTGTCGGTCAGTTTCTCAGGTGTGCCGGTCATTAGCCCCATTTCCAAGCCTCTTGCTGTGACTATTGGCCCCTTTACAGTCGATTCACCATTTTTATTGACGTCCAATTGGGAAGAAAATTTGTTAGGACTCGATTTATTGAAAAGGTTGCATTCAACAATGTTCTGTTCTCCAGACGGTGTTTACATGACTATTGGACTGCAGGTAGCCCGTGCCAAACAGTGCTTTGCGAAGGATGCCCCCCTTCCCGCTGAGTTTAGAGATGTGCCACGTACGCTATGGGCTACAGGAGACACGGATGTGGGGTTACTCCAGATCCCGCCAGTTTCTATACAGATCAGAGACAATGCTAAATTGCCCCGTATTCCCCAGTACAAGATATCCCAGGCAGGAGAAAAGGCTTTATTGCAAATAATACAGGATTTGATTGAGTCTGGTGTGGTTGAGGAGACTACGGCGAATGTGTGTAATAGCCCTATTCTTCCTATTCTTAAAAAGGCACCCTTGGATTCTCCTGATGCCCACTCTGACGTTTATCGATTTGTGATCGACCTCAGAGAGGTTAATAAGATCATTGGTCCCCAATACCCTGTGGTTCCAGACATGACAGCGATCTTTTTAAAAAAAAAATTTAAAATAATTTTATTTGTGCTTTTCATGAGACAGCATTAAACCAAATTACACAAATACATAATTAGGATGGCAATTGGACACCGCCTGACACTTCACATATAACATAAATCAGGCATCGAGGTACACCCGCAATGAAGCGCCTTGAGGAACAAAAAACAGTAGCGTCAGCAGTAGGGCATTCAAAACAGTAATCTGAAACACAGGAATACCTTTCCTAATACGTTGAAAGCCATAAGTGCACTATACATACAGGGGGGCGCACCCCAAATTCTCCCGTAGCAGTACCTGAAATATAATACACAATTAGTTAGACATCTCATTGGGAGGAGCTGCTTCCTTAGTGTTCGGGGGGACCATAATGTCCAGTGGTGCATCTCTGACTCGAAGCCAATTTATGAAGGGCTCCCAAATATCTTTGGGTCTGGAAGCCATAGGCATGAGGTCCCAGTAAAGTGATAATTGCTCCTGGCAGTAAGCGATGTCCTGTATCCAATCCTTAACCCTAGGGCCTCTGACGGCCCCCCAGTGCATGGCAAGACGGCGTCTCGCAAGGACCAGCATCATGGCTGTTAAACGGCGGATTTCTGGGCGTGTCTGTGCTACATACCCTAACAGCATCACCAGCGGCGAGCGGTCAATGGGATAGCCCGTTACTGCACTTATAACCCCAGAGACCTCATCCCAGTAACCAGAAACCACAGGGCATTCCCAGGCAATATGTAGGAAGGCAGCGCCTTCCCGCCTACACTTCCAGCAATTCGAGTTGTCTTTGAGCTTTATTTTAAAGAGTTGTAGGGGAGTTCTATAAAATCTGTGAAGAAACTTGAACTGAATTAACCTCAATTTATAGTTTGGAGACAGATATTTCGTCTGGGAGCAGCACTGGGCCCATTGTTCGTCAGTTGGTTGGTCACCCAGGTCCAGGCGCCATAACGCCAACGCCCCTGGATCTGACCAGGGAGAGTGTCGCTGAGTAGAGGTGTATAGTCTAGTGACTAGTTTGCGTGGCAATGGCGTGGTTAGCAAGTTATCAAGGGACTGAAGTGTCGGTGGAGGGGCTGGGAACGTAGAATGCAGTGTCCTGCATGCCGTTTTAAGCTGATGGAGTAGGAACCGTTCAAGAATAGGCATCGTTTCCTCCAGCCGCTCAGTGGGGCCCGTCAGAAAGACACCATCTGGGTAGAGATCCCCCATTGTGTTAATACCCATACCTCTTGCTCTGCCGATAGTTCCTTGATCATGTAAGAATGGGAATTGCGGGTGTTTAGCTAGTGGTATGGAGGGGGCATACAGCAGTGGGATCTGAACGCGCTTCCTCAGGCCCTCCCAAGCCCATCTCACCGTTTCAATCGTGTTAATTTCTTTGGGCGTGCAGCGGTATGGGTAGTATACGGCCATATGTAATGGGATAGGGTCAGCTACATCCCGCTCGGTTGCCACATGGGGTTGAAATGGGACAGGGTAAATCCAATAATGGAGAAATTGGGCCTGAGCACTCAGGGCATATAGTTCGAAATCCGGGGCACCCAAGCCTCCTCTGTCAAGTGGGCGCGTCAACAATTCCCAGCTGATCCTTGGCTGTTTACCTGCCCATACTATTGAAATGGCCGCCGATCTTAGTGTTTTAAAAAAGGCTTGGGTCAGAGGGATCGGAATATTGACAAAGAGATATAAGAGCTTAGGAAGAACGATCATTTTGAGAATGGCTATTCTTCCCGCCAAGGATAGTGGAAGCGCCGACCAGAATTTAGTTTTCTCCGCTAGCCAAGTGTACAGTTTACCGAAATTTAGGTTCCATAAAGTTTGTATATCCCTACAGAGCCACACCCCCAGATATTTGACCACCTCCTTCTCCGCCCACACCAGGGGGAATTCAATAGTTCTGAGCAAGGGTGTATCCGTCAGGGGCATAATGGATGATTTCTTCCAATTGACATTAATCCCAGATAGGCCTCCAAATCGAAGTAGCTCTCTGAGCAGTGGGTTTAAATTCTCATCTGGATATCTGACGTAGAGTGTCATATCATCAGTATACATGGAGATAGTAGGATTACGATCCGTGAAGATCAACCCACGCGAAGAATGATGTTGCCGTATTCGAGCTGCTAGGGGTTCCATTGCGATAGCAAACAGCAACGGAGAAAGGCTTCGGATATGAGACCATTGGCTAGAAGTCTGGCTGTGGGCTTCATATACAACAGTTGGATCAACTTGATAAAGTTGGCACTGAACCCGAGACGCGGCAGAATGGCGAAAAGGTAGGGCCATTCAAGAGAGTCAAACGCCTTAGTGGCGTCCAAAAAAACCGCCGCTGCCGGCAGTTTAGGGTCAATTTGGTGGATGACAGAGAAGAAGGTGCGTAAGTTTTGGGCCGTTGACCGACCCGGAATGAACCCGGATTGGTCGGGTCGGGCTATGAGGGGCAGTAAAGGTTGGAGTCTATTCGCTATCAATTTTGCCAGAATCTTAGTATCTATATTTATTAGCGATAAGGGCCTGTAAGAGTCGCAAAGTGTGGGAGGTTTTTCTGGTTTTAGCAAAGTGACAATGACAGCCTCCCGCATGGATTGGGGCAACGCTCCAGTTTCTAATGATTCCTGGTAGACGTCCAGGAGTCTAGGGGCGAGGGTGTCAACAAATGTTTTATAGAAGAGTGTTGTGAGCCCATCGAGCCCCGGCGCCTTTCCAGAGGGAAGGGCACCAATTACCTGGGTGATGTCCGCTGTCATAAAAGGGAGGTCTAAATATTCCCTATGTTCTGGGCTCAACCATAATAATTCTAAGGAGTCTAAGTAGATGGCCAAGTCAGGAGAGGCCTCGTGTTGCTTGGCCTCGTATAGGGAGTGGTAGAATTTAGTGAAGTACTCATGCGTGGCCGTTTGCCCACGGATGGGAGCCGAGTCATTGTCCTGCAGTTCGGTTATATATGTAGGTGCAGTGGATTGACGCAATAGATGAGCTAGAGTTTTGCCAGCCCTGTCTCCCTCACCATATCCCCGCGCCCTGGCCTCTCTGCCCAGGAATCAAGTCTCTTGCTCTGCCGTTTGTTCAAACTCTGTGATTAGGGTGCGGATAGAAGCTAATATTGTAACGTCATTCGTGGAAAAGAATTGGGCTTCTAGTACCTTAATCTCCCGTTCTAGTCTGGCAAGTGTCGTGCGAATAGATTTAAGAACCCCCGATTGTTTGGAGATACAAACCCCCCGTATGACAACTTTAAAAGCTTCCCAGAGTGTGGACGGGGAGTCTACTGTGCCTTCATTGGTAGAAAAATAACGTTCAATTTCTAGGGCTATTTCAGCCTTAAAGGCCTGATCGAGAAGGGCATGTGGAGGGAGTCTCCACGTGAATGCTCGCGGACGTGTGTCTGGAACCCGCCACTGAAACAGCACCGGGGCATGATCGGAAAGAGTGCGGGGCAGGTGGTGTGTGTCAATCGCCCAGATGGTCATATCAGCAGATACCAGCCAGTAATCAAGTCGTGACCATGACTGATGAAACGAAGCGACGCATGTGCCCTCTCGTGTAAGTGGGTGAAAATGGCGCCAGGCATCGTGGAGGTTGTTCTCCGAGATAATAGCGTTCAGGAGTGTCGTGGCATTTCGATGGGGGTTGCGAGCCGCACCCTCCCTGTCCATTGTATTGTCCAATACTGCATTATAATCGCCTCCCCATATTACCGTGTCGCAGCCCATCGAGACTGTAAAAAAAAATTGAGGGTCGTCCACATTTGGGCCATAAATTGCAGCCAGTGTGACGTGGGTGGATAACAGTTGGCCGCATATTATAACAAAGCGCCCATCTGGGTCTACCGCTGTGTGGTGAGTGCACCAGCCCAGGCCCCGTCTGATAAGTATTGAAACTCCCTTAGCATAATTCGAATAGGTAGCGGAGTGTACCTCACCCCATGATCCACGGAATAGCCTGGAATCTTCAGGATTGCGAAGGTGTGTTTCCTGCAGAAAGCATATGTCAATGTGATGCCTACGTAAATACGAGCGCACTACCCTGGCCTTCTTATGATCATTTAGGCCACGTATGTTCCACGTGAGGAATTTCACGTCAGTCATAGTGAGTGGTGGCGGGACAACCTGGCCCTACTTGTGATGTGTCTCGTAGCAACTGTTTCCCAGAGACTTGCCCAAGGAGTGTAATAATTCTGTCCAGTGAGTGCACATAGTCAGCATCAAGTGTTATGGCCAAAGCCAACCATCTCCAACAATAAAAATAGCTGTCTCTTAAAACCTGAACCCCATGTACCCCCCCACCCCCTCCCACTCCCACCTCCCAAACAGGTGAAGAACCAATACCTCCCTCCCCCCCTCGGATTCCCTTCAAATTTCTACTCAGGTATAAACCCATGGGAGATCTCCCTTTGGGGCACAGCTGGGCGGCGGTCACCTGCCATCAGACATGGTGGCCGAGCCAAGGTCGAAGAACCATACATATCTAACAATGCATAACTAAATCGGGAATTCCAGGCCGCTGAATAAAGTACACACAATTTACAATTAGGGACATGCCGTTTTTTTTTTTTCTTTTCTATCATAGAGCATAGCTATATCCGACACTATCAAGAACAACCAATATCACAGGAGCTAACATATAGGAGTATACCCAAGCGACTAAGCACATGATAGCATAATGGAGCAAGTCTCACTCAATGTCACTTAGATTTGTGGGATGATGAGTGCTGCGAAGATCTCGCAGGCGAACTGCGCGGGCATATGTGTTTTGCGTATTTCAGTGCTAATTTGGCATCAGTGAAGAAGTGTGGTTGGCCGTCGTAAGTGACTCTCAGCTTCGCAGGATACAACATGGCAAAGGGAATGGAGGCCGCGAACAGAAGCTTTTTTGCTGGAACAAATTCTCGACGCACCGCTTGCACTAATGGGGTGTAGTCTGGGTAGAAAGAGAGAGTGTTGCCATCGTGGGTTATGGGGCTCTTAGCCCGTGCCTCCCTCAGAATAGCGTCTCTGTCTGCATAATTGAGGAGGCGCGCTATAATGGGGCGCGGAGGGGCACCCGGGATGGGCCGGGGACCCAGAGAACGATGGGCTCTCTCCACCGTCATCACCGGAGACAGCACTGTGCCGAAGAGGGTCCGCAGCAGATTATCAATGTAGGGCTCCATTTTCGAGATTGCTGTGGACTCCGGGAGACCAATAATGCGGAGGTTGTTCCTCCGAGAGCGCGCCTCCAAATCTTCATTTTTCATTTTAATGGTCCCCAGTTCTTTTTCCAGGCTAATTATTTGAGTTCTGGACTCCGCTTGACTGTCCTGGGTGTCCGAAAGCCTGTTCTCGAGCGTGTCGAGGCGGGTTTCGTGTGTCTCCACCTTTTTCCGGACCACCTCGAGGCCCAACGTCAGGGCATCTATTTTGCCATCTATCGTTTTGAGGCTGGACCTTACATCCAGCAGGATGGAGCGCAAGTCTTCTGCAGGGGTGTCATCAGCCTCCTTAGGGGGTTGTGACGCGCCCTGATCCGCGGACTGTTCCATGGTTCGAGTATGGCGTTTGCACTCAAACGGGATTTTGGGCTGCTTGGGGTCCGCCTTACCCATCCTGCTATAGCGCGACGTTGCGCCCCAAACACAGCGGGCAACACCCTCCACTCGCCTGCAGACGCCCTCAGCGCCCTGCGCAATTGAAATGGCACTAAATGCAAGTCCCAGTCCAGCAATGAACACTCAACGCTGAGACAAGCGGGCTGCCCAATATGGCAGCCGAGAGACAAGCACGAGTGCCGCCCCAGCCTCGTCCGGCACTGTTCCGGCAGTATAAGCACCCCTCCTGTGGCAGAATCTGGTTCTCAGGATAGAAACCTCAGTGGTGCCATGTGAGCGCTCTTGTTCAGCCAACTATGCATTCACTCCTTGTGTGGCTCAGTTGAGGTCCCGGCGCCCCGGGCCCAGCTCAGCCAGGCGACCTTTGGTATCTCAGGGCCCAGCCAGGCGAGCAGACGAGGCGCGGGCAGAGGACCAGGCCACACACGGGAGCGTGGCCACCCGCACAGGGAAGTACGGGCCCACCAGCACCCCACCACGAGCCAACAGTCGCACGTCCCAGCTCCCCACCACCACGCCTGACAATGAGCCCCCGTGCAGGAGGGGCAGGGGTACCTAGCACTCCCCCGGATCAGTGGATCACTTCCGCTATCGCTCGTCCGGCCCCAACGGGCATGTAGCCCGATAGAGCCGCGGCCTCGCAGCACAAGTCAATCCGGCCCGTACCGGAGGCGCCAGACACCCGCTTACCTCATTCCTGTAGGAGTTGGCCGGGGTGCGCTCCTCTCGCCACCTTCAGGCTCCCGAGCCAGCTCAGCCCACAGCCACTTTCCGCCGCCGCTCTGCAACTCTCCGGTCTCGGCCAGCTCTCCGCGTCACAGGGTCACAGTGTATAGCTCCTCCAGTGCCCGAGATCACCGCCGCCGGGCATAGATGGACGCCGTCGCTCTCCGCATCCGCCAACAAGACCCTCGAGCACTCGGCAAGCAGCCCAGGGTTAAAACAGCGACCCGCTCTCCTTGCTCATGGCCGCCATGACAGTCCCGGAGCCCGCCAGCTCACGGCCCACAGTACGACCAGCTGTCCGCAATAAATCACGGCTCCAGCACGGCATTGTTGTCCTGTCGGGTGCAGCACCTGGAATCACCGTCGTTGGGCTGAAAATTACGGCATACTAGTAGTTTTATGCGCGTATATGAGGCTCGGCCGGCAGAGCCTCCACGTTAGGCGGCCATTCTGCAGCACGCCGTAGCCACGCCCCTCGACATTACAGCGATCTTAACAATGATTCCCCCATCAGCAAAATTCTTCTCTGTCATTGACTTGAAAAATGCTTTCTTCAGCATACCAATTCATACAGACAGCCGATATCTGTTTCGATTCGCAATAGCCGGTCGGAGCTTTAGATTCTGTCGTGCTCCACAAGGCTATACTGAAAGCCCTAGTATTTATAGTCAAGCCTTGAAAGCTCAATTGGATTCTTTGGTGCTTCCCCCTGGTAATGTGCTGCTGCAGTATGTTGACGACCTCCTTATTGCCTCGGACAATGAGGATGGTTGCAAAGACGCCACAGTTAAATTATTATTGCGTCTGGCGCGCCATGGACAAAAGGTGTCACTTTCCAAATTTCAATATTGTCGACAGGAGGTCACCTATCTAGGTCACCTACTGTTGAAGGAGGGTCGCAGACTAACACCTGAGCGCATAGCTGCCATTACTAACATGTCCGTCCCTAGAACCCAACGCGAGGTACGCACGTTTATAGGGATAACATCATATTGTCGGCAATGGATCCCTAACTACTCCTTATCAACAAAACCCCTTCTTTACCTGACCACCAAAGATGTGCATGAACCCCTGCCTTGGACACTTGCCTGCCAGCAAGCTTTTGAGCAATTAAAGACTGCACTTTTCTCTGCTCCTGTGCTTGGTACTCCTGATTACCAGAAGCCTTTTGTGCTCTACATGCATGAGGTGGACGGTTGTGCGCTTTCTGTTCTAACACAGGGTTTTGGAGGTAAGCAGAGACCCTGCGCCTATTTCTCTGCCATGCTTGATAATGTCACTAGAGCGCTCCCAAGATGTCTGAGAGCTGCCGCGGCGGTGGCAGTTTCTATCAGACAATCAGCAGGGCTCGTTCTTGATACTGCCCTCACAGTAATGGTCCCCCATGCTGTGGATACACTACTGAATAAGACAAAGACGCAGCACCTTACTAGTGCACGTCTGACTGGCTATGAACTGACCCTGTTTGCTCCGCACATTACCATCAAAAGATGTGCCATTCTGAACCCAGCCACGTTACTACCCCTCCCTTTGGAAGAAAAGGACAATGATGTCCATGATTATTTATTTTGGACTGAGGAAGAAACGAAGGGACGGGTAGACCTGACTGATGTTCCCTTATCTGACCCCCAAGGGGAACTATATGTCGATGGCTCTTGTTTCAAGTTACCAGATGGCACCACCACTGCAGCCTATGCAATAACAACGTTACGCACTGTAGTTGAGACATCCCGTATCCCACACCAATCGGCCCAAGCTGCAGAGTTGGTTGCCCTCCTCAGGGCCTGTGAGTTGAGTGAGGGACTGGCTGTTAATATCTACACAGACAGCCAGTACGCCTTTGGGGTGGCCCATCATTTTGGGCGCCTCTGGGCGGAGAGAGGGTTCTTGACTTCACATGGACTGCGGATCCAGAACGGGCCATTGATACATAGATTGCTGTCCCATTGACACTTCCCAGTAAGTTAGTAATAGTGAAATGTAGCGCTCATAAGACTATTACAGATGATGTGGGGAGGGGAAATGCTTTCGCAGACCAGACAGCTAAGGAGACAGCTCGATCAAAGATGACAAAGACATTGGTGGCAGGTCCCGCTAGGTGGGTCCCAGACAATGGAATGTTCGAAGATACTTTGGAGAATGTCAGGGAAATACAGGGTGAGGCGACTTTAGATGAATTAGCAATGTGGGAGGAGAGAACAGGTCACTTGGATGAGGATGGGTGTTGAACTGACTTGTCAGGGAAGCAGCGATGGTTGCTGCCTAATTCATATGTGCTCCCTGTTGTTACCATGGCCCATGGCCCGGCGCACATTAGTGCCAAAGGAATATGCAAGTTGCTGGACCCAGTATGGAAGAATGATAATATCGCTAAGACAGCCACGCATTTAGTGAAGCATTGCATCATTTGTCTGAAGCATAATCCTGGGAAAGGTACCCCTACACCCGCTGGTAATTTTGCACCGCCTTCCTTCCCTTTCAAGGTTCTCCAGATGGACTTCATCGAAATGGAACGACTTAATAACCTGAAGTATGTGCTAGTAGTGATCTGCGCATTCAGTAAATGGATTGAGGCTTATCCCACTAAAGAGAATACAGCTATGGCAACAGGGAAGGCACTTCTAAAAGAGTACTTCCCGCGCTATGGGTTGCCACGCGTGATCTGGAGTGACAACGGAAGTCACTTTAATGCAAAAGTCATTGAATTGGTGTCCGCAGGTTTGCATATTAAACAGAAGTTTCATGCAGCGAATCACCCCCAGTCAGCAGGCATGGTTGAGAAGTACAATGGTACTCTCAAACTGAAGTTGGCAAAGATTCAAGAAAGCACAGGACTGAGATGGCCAGATGCATTACCCTTGGCTTTATTATCTACCAGAGCAACAGCGCATTCTAGAACAGGGTTGTCTCCTTACGAGGTGGTCTTCGGACGCCCTGCTAATGTGTGGGGCGTCCCCAGACCCAAGTGCTTTTCCGAGATAGAATACCCCCTGCTTGTAGACTACCTGTATCAATTGTCTAAAGATTTTCATTCTCTTCATCAACAGATACAAGCCACATTGCAACCAGTACCAGAGGGGCCCGGGCATTGCATACAGCCCGGTGCATACAGCCGAGGTGGAAGGGGCCAGTCATCGTACTTCTCGCCACTAAAGTAAAGGTGGATGGCAGAAAACACTGGATCCATACATCTCATGTGAAACGGGTGCCTCTCCCGCTTCCGTACAACCATTGGGTCAACAAAGGCATTGGTGATCAGGAGTTTGAGAAGGTGCCACGCTTCGTTCCCTTCTCTGATGCCCGGGTGAGGTGGGCGCAGATGGACGAAGAAAGTGATGCAGTTCTGTCTGAGGCGATCCCACCAGAGATAAGGGCCGCCCCGGATAACACCGTCTCTAACACACCGGAATCTGAATCTCGATGCCCATCTGATCCTGAGTTTCTGCCCCTTTTTATTGATGAAAGAGTGCCTGGAGTTACTAAGTATAATCTGAGGCCCCGGAAAAAGGACGGTGCACCAGCCGAACAGTCTAGGAGTTAAGGAAGGAATTGAGCTTAGGGCGCAGGGGCTGTGTCTAAGGTGCCTGTATTAGACTAGGGGGAGCATCACTGGTGCACTGCCTTGGACACTGGACAGGATAGTTGAGGGTATTTGCCCAGGGGGGAGGGTGCCCTATCCTGAAAGAAGAAGGATTTGTTTTTCTGCAAGGGTTGCGATCGTGCAGCTCCTCCGTGGGAGTGCTTCATAGCACCGTCGTTGATGAACAATAGGATCCTGCCAGTGAGGCTGTAAATGGACGCTGGTGACTTGTGCCCTCTGGTGCTGTTGTTGCAATAATTGGCTCTAGCCCGTGAATTGTTCTTTTCCCTTTTTGACACCTATAAATTGCTCTTGAAGTTTTCCAAATGTATTCCTTTGGTCGTCCTATCCCTGATGAGGAGCAGCCCTTTGCGGCTCCGCGTCCCACTCCAGATGGTCCTGTTTGGTACTCTTGGTCCTCTTGGTCCACTAAGAGTAAAATAGTATTTGTGGTAATAATTTTACTTTCTCTGATATTTGTGTTTGGGGTGCTGTTTTTCCTGGAAGAAAAATATCCTGTGCATGCTTGGATCAGTACTACACCTGCCCCTCCTGAACATATTTTTGGTACATTAGCACCTCACAAAGAAGAGCACCGGAAGTCCTATAAGGACAATGTTTTTATTCAGACGTTGCATCAAATGCATGCTGTTTATAATACAACGAAATGTTGGGAGTGTGGTTTGCTACCTTCCGTCACGCATCGAAGTGAGAACCTGCTGCCTATGCCTCTATCTCATGTTAGTAGCTGTGAGGGATGGGTTACCTTACTTAGCTTGATTCACTCATTCTCCCAACCAGACTCCTTGGAACGCAGAAGTACCAGTTCCCGTTCTCTGACAATGAATGTGCACTCTCAGCATAGGTCCCCACCTGGTGTTTCCCCGGGAGATGGGCGGTTCGATCGAGTGTTCTTAAGCACTTGCCTCAGAACAGCAGATCGAGGTAGAAAGGCAAACAGAACAGGGATGGATAGAGATAGGTTTTCACAGTTCAATATATCTGACTATTACCAATCCTTCCAAGTCCGTAATGTCACTGAAGATAAGCCCATACCCCTGGCGGTGGTAGACGTATTAGCCCCTTTCTGTGTTCAAGGGTCGGGAGACATAGCGGTGGGAGACATTAGATGCAACACCACTTCCATTTTGAGAATACCCAAAAGTCCGCCCTTGATCCCACCACCTAATGTTTATTTTGTTTGTGGTACTCGTGGTTATGTGTGGCTCCCTGAGGGATGGTCAGGGCGGTGCTACCTTTCTTACCTCCTTCCCCCTGTCTATATAGCTCCTCCCAACTATCACAAAACTCATCGCTTGCAGCGTAGGAGTGCCCTAGCACCCTGAGTTAGGAGAGTTGTCAATCCAGACGATATTGTTCAGACAGATACATCCTTGCAGCAATTTACTGACATAGTGAAGGGCATTCTGCCGTTCTGGGGTCCCGTGTTCAATAGCCGTAATATTCGTCGCCTTGCTAGAGTAGTTGAGGGGGTTATTAATACTACTGCTGGTATACTGACTAACATTACAGTCGAGCTTCAGGCTACGAGGCTCATTTCTCTTCAAAATCGGATGGTTTTATTCGTCATTCTGGCTGATAGGGGTGGAGCCTGTCGCGTCATCGGCAGCAGCTGCTGTGTGTACATTCCTGATAGTGCCCCTACTGTATATTCCGCAATACAGAAATTACACAGACTTGCCTCAGATATCCATCAGGATAATGGTTCATGGTCCCTCACAGAGTGGCTCTGGGGTCTGGTGACATCATGGGGTTGGAAGATATTACTTGTCCTAATAGCCATCGCAGTAGTCATCTTTACCTGTTGCTTATGCATTAACTGCCTTCCAGCCTGTTGCACCTATTGCATGAGTACATTTACCGCTACTCCTACATTGCCAAGAAGTGATAGCAAGATTTCTGTCATGATGATGCAGGAAATTCAGGACCTAATGATCATAGATGAGGGAATCTTTGAGTACTAGGTGATTTCAATGCTCATGTATTGCTTGTTTTTCCCTTGTTACCTCAGAGACTGAGTAACTCCTTCCTCTCCCTTAGAATTGTAAAGACCCTACCGGATAGCAAATAAAGCATTTAGCCACCCATGCTAAAAGGAGGGTCTGTTAGGTTTCAAATTCCCATCTCTGCAATGCACTCTTTTTACATTATATTAGGTTAGCAATGTGTGGCTAAATAGATGCCAGTTGTATTTATGTTATGCAACCCACTGAGTTATCCCCGTAATGTGCAGGCTCTAGTTAGCGAGTGTGACTCCATTTTGTTTTCGCAATCCTTATTAGGCTGCTTAGACTGTGCCTGAGTTAGGCCTCATGGCTTGTAATGCTTGCCTCAGCAGAACACTGTATTTCGTTATTATTTTTTCTTTCTGTCCAAAGTTGTTTCCCAACTTGCTAATGAGGAGACCATTCTGCTCTCACATACATACTCATCATTCTTCTGACGGCATAGCAGGTGGTTGTGAGAAAACCCGAGTGGCCCTAGAGGGCCCCTACCTTCAGGACCCACAGTTAAGGAAATACCCAGGAAATTCAAATTATTGAGTAGAACAACCATAAAGATATGTGCAAGTACACAGATGTACAAATCAGACACAACCTCTGCCCTTTGCACTTGTGCCCCAATAAACTTCTATTGGGCCAAAATTTAAAAGTTGTTGAGTGGTTTGGTGTCATTAATTTGGATCACGGTATAGAAAAATATTGGAAGTAGAAGCCCCAGAAACATTACATTTTAATTATTTTTTTACTTATGAGACCCTAGCAGATACATCATCACTGCGATCTAAAGGAAAGGAAATTACACTAGAACTGAGAATTGACTAAGAGAGGCAATGCTTTACGGTAAGTCCAAAAGAGACAGCATGGTATCATCTTGACAAACTGGGAAAATTGCAGGTCCTCCATTCTTTGCTCTAGACAGAGAAGCTAAATTAGACTTTGACCGTTTTTGACACCGCCAAACATGTTATTTGAAAAAGAACAGTTTCTGATATTCTAGAGGCCAGAGATTACTCAGAAAACACATATAAGGGAGATAAATATTGAGCGTGTGGACCATACAGAAACACCATGAAACATTACAAATCTATTAGGGACAACTCAACACCCCAAGCACCAAGACAATGCTCTGAAGCACATTCAGAATTTTTAAGTCACTCTAACATACTCTCAGAGATCTTCTTGCACAGCAGACTGAGTGACATATCACCAAACAATATAGAACACCTAATAAGACTCAATGGAGCATGAAGAGAGAATCTCTTGCAACAGCAAGAGCCTCCTTAGTATGTAAATAAAAACAAAAAAAAATGTAAATCCGTATTTGTAAAGCGCCAACTACTCACCCTTACGGGTCTCAAGGCGCTGGGGGCTGTCGTGGAAATTAAGTGAGCTATTGCCCAGAGTCACAAGGTGCTGAGCTGCGCTGCCGCTGGAGCTGGGGATTGAACCGTGAGCCCTGTGCTCCGAAGTCAGCTGCCCTGGCCGCTGCACCACACCTCTCTACCGAGTATGCAAATAATTTCCAGCAAACATACTATTTCTACATGGCTTTGGTCAAGGCAGAGAGACACACTAAGGGGCCGATTCCGATCTCGGTCGGAAGCTCTCCGAACGGGATCCGGCCGGAAAAAGTACGAGCCGTACGCGTTTTTTCCGACCGACTCATACAGCTGTCCGACCGAGTGAGTACGATGTGAATGTACGTGTGTGTTCCGACCGAACCGAACTCGTACGGAAACGAATCGCACCACGCAATGGAGACGTAATCCGATCGAGCAAGTAAGATGGAGGCGTCGGACAGCCGGATTGAGTCGGAGCGTCCGGCTCGAAAAAGCTCCCGGAGCCAGACTTGGGGGGTCCGTGCCGGACCCCCCTTCACCCGTAGCTGTACAAGTCGAACACAGGGGGGACCCAAGGGTCCCCCCTAAACATGCATGTATGGTGCGAGTTGCACCGATGCGTACACACTGTAGGGGGGGCACTTGTTTGCGACGTACCCATTCAGTCACTGGGAGCCCATGTACGCGTCGTACGACCGGCTCCCATTGACTTCAATGGGAGTCCGACCGAATCGAGTCCGGCAGCATGCGGCCGCATCGTACTTGCTCAGTCGGACTGCAGGAGTCAGGCTCAGTCGGAAATCTCTCCGGATCCGGCTCAGTCGGAGAGTTTTCCGACCCAGATCTGAATCGGCCCCTATGTATTTTTTAAACAGACGCTGTAAGATAGAAACGTATATTTTGAGCCAATCACACATACATTTATGTGGCATCATCAAGGATTTCTGGAACACTTATCCATTCTCCAGGCATGCAGCGACAATGTAAGTTACAAGGACATTCTATGAAATGGAAAATGGCCTCAGGATTGCTTCGACAGCAAACAGCAATATGACTTAAGTGCCGTAGAAGTACTGCTATGCTCCTGTTCAACACACCAAATAACTCCTACAGCTTGAAGATCACGTATGTCTGTCTTTCCAGTTCTCTGGAGTTTACTGGTTGGTTTCTGATGCCTCAGGTGGTCTGGGATTGTCTTTTGGAATGATAGAACCCTCTGACACTGTACACATCTCTGTAGTCGCTCATGAGGGTGTCCAGCCACCTCAGATATTTTGCTCAGAAGCGGTGCCACAGAGCTGCTGAGTGAAAATAGAACACCGTGGCAGCAATGACTGGCTTCACAAATTGGTGGTCCATCTAACTGTGTACTTGCTACTATGGTAAGACTGCTTAGAAATGCTATTTCAAAGCTCAATGTAGTGCCGACATGCCCGTGCATGAAGGATCACAGTTCCATTGTGTGCTTCATTTTTTTGTTTGTGGCGGAGGACTGGTTATCCTACACTGAGTCTGTTCGGAGATCTGCTGAGGTATAACAAGTGGTGCCAAGTTTTACTCTAGCTCCACAGCTGAGGAATGTTGCTGCCAACTGCTGCTCTCATTTATGTATAGCTGTGCTATTCATCAGCAGATCAAGCAGGCTCTGATTTCTTGCTTCTGTGGTTGAGTCCGTCTATCTTGGCTCAGCCATTTTCAAACTCAGCATTATCTTTGCTGTTGTGCATGCATAAATATGTGTATATGGTATCTGTACAGCACGCATTTAGCTGGAGGCATAGGAGCTCTGTCTAGTGTCAAAGGCAAAGATACAGCCAATGAGTCATTGGAGAAGTAGCTGGATTCTGAGAGAGAGAGGGGGAAGGTGACTGTTATTGTGTTGTAATGTAGTGTTCTTCAAAGAGGTGTGTCTTCAGTGATTTTCTAAATTGGAACAGGGTTGGAGCATCCCTGATGGATGTAGGAATGTTGCTCCCTGTACTGTACAAATGGAGAAAATCTGATATCATATTTTTCTTTGTCTCCAGTCTGATGATGTTTTTGCCGTGGGTGTTCAGAGAGTCACTGGAGCTGGTGAGCTTGAAAGTCAGATAGAGGTAAAAACAATTGTCATGGCTTGTAAGGGATGAGGTTGGTTTAGTAGATGGATTGGAAAACCGTACAGTTCCATCTGAGTGGATATGATGTGAATGTATTTTTTCAGGACCTTGATGAGGGGCCCAGCAGTGTGTAGGATTAATGTAACAGGAGGCAATGTGGAGTGTGTAAGGTCATGGAGCAGGGTGTTAACACCATCCAGATACAAGAGTACAAAGCTTGAATTGCAGTTCAGACACCCTTTCTGGGAAGAATTTGTTTACTTTCTTTAGTATGTAGAGTTAATACCATGCCATCTTCATCTTGTTGACAATGTGTTTTTTGAATGTAAGTTTGTTGTCCCGGGTGAATCTGAGAGATTTGGCAATTAGTAAAATTCATCCAAGTTCATGTTGTTAAGCCAGGTTTGAATAGATTGTTGATTTCTGTTCCATTTCAGTGGTGGAATGCATCAGATAAATACTGGATGTGAAAATCTGGATGAAGTGCAGACTGTGTTTGAGACACGGGCTATTTTGAAAGGATGAAACTTTCAAGTATAGTTATGTGCTGTCAGCATAACTGTGAAGTTTTATGGTGCCATTAGTGAGTAGATTCATAAGAGAGTATATGTAGAGGTTGAAGATGGGTTGTGTGTAATTTCATAGGAAATACATTTAATGGAATATCATTGTTGAAAATCCATTTCATCTAAAGGGTTCAATGGAAATTTTCAGTATGAATGGTATTTACCATTTCATAAAAACCAATTTATAGAAAGTCTTTTTTTTCAAAATTGGCTTCTGCATGCTTATTTTTAAAGGTGAAATTGAAATGGTTGCAAATCATCCTTTCAGAAACATTTTTGCCAAAGTTATTTATTTTAATCCTTTATATCAGGGGACGTTTTGGATTCATATCTTTTATAATGTCAAGCAATTTCTCTGGATGCATTTAATTCACTGTTCACTTACCACCCCTAAACACCATCCATCCCTGACCACTAAAGCCATTTCTACTCCCAAACTCTACCTATCTGTTATCCTAAGACCCCTTACTACTGCTAAACTTCGCCCATTCCTGAAACCTAAAAACCCTTTCTATGCCTAAGCCCCACCCATCCCTGATCCCTAAAATCCCGTAAAACCCCTAAACTCCACTTATCCCTGAACACTAACAAAAACCTCACCATCCCTGAACACCACCCATTCATGACCCCTAAAGCCCCTCGCCACCCTTAAATCCCTGCATCCCGGAAGCATAAAAAACGTTTTTACATAAAAACTCCACATATCCCCGAATCCTTAAAACCACACACCATCCTAAACTCCATCAATTTCCAAACGCTAAAATACCTTAACCACCCCAAAACGTTACCCATCACTAAACGTTAAAAACATTCACCAGCCCTAAACCTCACCCATCTGTAAAACCTAAAAAGCCTCAACATATCTATGCCCCACATATATCCGAACCCTAAAACCCTCTCACCACCCTTAAACTCCACTCACACACAAACCCTAAAAACCCCTCACCACCCTAAACTCCACCCATACTTGATCCCTAAAATACTCTCACCATCCCTAAACTCCACACATCCCTGAACCCTAAAAACCCTCACTAACACTAATCTTATCCAAAGGGTGTGATTCTGGATGTTTCCTTAACTTTATCTTTCCTTTAAAATGTTTCCTATAATTCTCTATGTGTTTGTATTACCTTCAAATTGATTTCTCTTAAAATTGGTTTTCCATGATTTGTTTTTTCCAGTGTAATTTCTCAGTTTTTATTTTTCTATTTTCATATACATCATTGAAGATGACAGGGGACACAATGCAACCCTGGTGGATTCCAAAGGTGGTGGGGATCTTCTTAGACCTTTAGGTGTCAATGGAAATGAAGTGGTCTTGTTTGGATAGATGACAGAAGAACCAGTGAAGGACACTTAAACGTTTAAGGTGTGCAGATGAGGGTGGGATTCTCAATTGTCTTGAAGATGGCTGAGAGGTCCAGAAAAATCAAAAGGCATGGATTATCTTGTGATGAGAAAGCCATCCTCTATGATTTGCAAGGTAGCTGCCTCCATACTTTGACATGATAAAAAGCAGCGTTTAGTTGTGCACAGTATGGGGGAGTAGGTGAGATCTTGGAGTTGTTTTCAGAAATGATGAGGGGCTGGTAGTTGGTGAGGTCATCAGGGTCTAGTGGGTTTCTTCAACAGTGGGAGTATCTGTCTTGTCTTGAGAGCTTCTGGGAAGATGCCGTGAGTGAGTGAATGAGTGAGAGAGTTAGGGAGGTCTGGAGATGGTAAGCAGGACTGAGAGATTCTGTGGCGAGGGCTTTGATGAAGGAGTTAGCTCTGAGGGAGTTCTGGATGTCAGCAAGGCATACAGGAGACAGTGTTTGATTGATAACCATTGTGGAATGCAGTACAAAGAGGTGGTTGTCAGAGGAGAAACAGGCTTTATGTTGTTTGTATGATATCAGATATTTAAAAATATATTTTTTTACTTTATTTACTTTAATTCGGCCAATGGCCATAAAAGCAATACAGTTAAAATAATTGTAAAAGGAAGCACAATACAGTGTGGCTGGAAAATATACAGATACCCGGCATAAAATATTCATTAAAGTATCCACTCTTGGCCTAAGAACACAGAACAGACGTACAAACACTTGACCATAGACAAAAACCTATTTTGGTCCATCATGCCTAAAAGTACAGCTTTATAAATGTCATGCTGTAGTAAGGGTGTGTGAAAAGCTTCGGACAAGAATAATAAGCTTTAAAAAGTGGGTAGCCCAATAAAATACATTGCTAGGTGCGTGCATGCTACATTTAAGACATAGAACATAGGGATATATCTATTGTGGAGCAAGATGGGGTGGATACAGGAATACAACTAGGATTGCATACACTTCCCTGTCGCACAGACAACCTAGATGAATAAAGTGCAAGTTCTTACATTGTAATGAAAAACAAGTTCTAAATCAATAAAACTATGACATACAAAAGGGAGGAGGATATGTATTAGACAGAGGGCGAAGAAAGGATAAGAGGGTCAATTTCTTGTAAAGTTGGCCAAATGCTCTCCACAAATTTAGCAATAGAGAAAACAATTACCGGGACATGTCTGCTCTACATAGTCTTATAACTGTACCTGTATTGGACAACACCTAAAAGGCGGCACAGGGTAGCAATCCAATGCCTACGCTGATTAGAATACCTTGGGCAAAAAAGAGGTGGTGATCATCAGTTTCTTCAGCACTTCTGCAAACAGGACAAATTTTGCTTGCACCTTGTTGACTATTCCATTTAGCGGTAAAGGTAGCAAGCTGTAATGAACCTAACCTGAACCTTATATAAAGAGGTTTTGTGAATGAAGGGTCAATAACATTCATATAGTTTTCAAAATAAGAGGTTGGATTGAATCCTATGAAACAATCAGTCATTTTACCCAAACCCCCCTGTTTAGAGAATTTAACCTCCTCAAGCTCCCAATAAATGGCCTTCACTCTCATATTTGCAAAAGATGGGATAGTTCCAGGGGACAACCAATACTTGTGCGGATTCATAGAGTATAGGGACTGTTTTTACATAGTCCATCCAGGGTAACAGAACACCTTTCTGTGATTTATTGAGAACATCTTTTAATCACACCCTATATTCTGCCAGCTCGGGTGTAGATCAAATTTGTAGCCAAAACAGAATAGGTTGCAGGTGCACTAGGGGTACAATAGATCCAAAGCCTAAGTCATGTTTAAAAATCAGTGGCATGCTTTGTGGCAATTTAAGGGCTGCTCTTGAACATTTATTCTCAGCTATCTTCAGGTCTTTTAAATTAACATATCCCCAGAGTTCAGCTCCATCTGTTGTGGAGACTACAGGTTTGGTTCCTCCAGACCTCAAGAAGGAGGGAAATTGGATGGAACAATGACTTGTTTGTGAATTCTAAAATTACTGCCACCCTATGCTTTAGTATAAGAGTACATTTGGTAACCTGGGGACCCCAGGTATTTTCACTAGAGAAGCAAATGCCAAGATAATCAAAATCTAACTCTTTCGTCAGCTTCTCACCTTCCAACAGTATTGATCCTCTAAAGCCTCATGGTCGTGGATGGCCATATATTTTGTCTTACTTGTGTTAATTGTCAGTCCATGATCTAGACAGAATGTCTTAAACTTACTCAAAAGGGTCTCTAGGCCTTTGGGGATTTTTGATACTAATAAAGTATCAACTGTGAATAATAGGGCAAGTATTTTTGTTCCCTCTAGAACTGGAGAGTCGTTATCACAACACAAGAGGTAATCAATGAGATATTTATAAACAGCAGGAACAATATGGGGGCAAGGACGCATCCTTGCCTGACTGCTTTTGCAACCTTGAAGGGATCCGTGTTTTCCCCATATTTACCCCATCTGGCTTCACCAAAACTATCATGGTGAAGCTTGGCAAATAAATCAAAATGAGGGTGGGGAAGCCCAAGGCCTCCTAGTGTATGCCATAACTTATCCCTAGGGACCATGTCAAATGGCGTCTTGATATCAACAAAAGCGACATAAAGGCTACCCCTTTTTATGTCTACTTCATTCTACCTTATTAATTGAAACCTAAAAACCTAGTCGACTGTGCTTATTTTGGGGTGAAATCCAGCCTGAAATTGTGTTAACATTTTATTTTCTTCAACCCAAATAAGGAGCTGATCTAATAAAAGCTTAGAGAATAATTTTTGGGAAGAATCAATTAGGCTAATTGGGTGATAGTTGGCTGAATCAGACTGTGGGCCTTTTCTTATTTATGGGAATAAGTTCCGGCCCTTTCCATGAGGATAGAATTTCGCCTCCTGCTCAAATGGCATTAAAAATGGGTGTAGGGTAGGATGCACAAATTGCCAGTTTGGATTTGAAAAGGTCCACTGGGATTCGATCTAACCCAGGTGCCTTTCCTGCCTCTAGAGATCTAATGGCCACAGTCACTTTCGTGACTGAAAATACCCATCCATATTTAATAATATCTATTCAAATGGAGTCTTGCAAGATTTGGGGGGCACCATAGGATCGGGGGGATCAAGGTTCACAAAGGTTAGAGGGGAGCTACTATATAAAGATTTAAAATGAGATATATTTGAAGGATAACCATTGTGGAACAAAGCATAAAGAGGTGGTTGTCAGAGGAGAGACAGGCTTTGTGTTGTTTATATGTTATCAGTTATTCTGCATTATTTCACTGAAGAAAAAGTTGATGGCCTCGAAAATGTCTGTGGGGTGATGGATAGGAGGGTAAGGCAGGGAGTTAATATGGTGGATGACTGTCTTGAACACCATTCTGCTTCTATTGGCAGTCTCATTGATGGTGTTGGCGTAGGTCTTGGCTGACATCAATGGAGGTCGACTGCTATCAAGCTTTTCTATACTATACATGCCACCATGCTTAAGGTGACCCGTAAGAAAACTGAGAAGTGATGTTCTATATTTCCTTTCTTTTCCCGGCTTTCGTGGATGGCACTTTAAAAACATAACATGCTGCTATATTCAGCTGGTTGTACTTGACTGCGTGTAACTCTAATCAACAATATTGTACCTGTTTTCCTCTGAGATGTTACCTTGACCTTAGAAGTTAGCATTAATTTCTGACTATGTTTGAACTGAACATATGCTCTGTTGTACTGTTGTGCTGTTGAATCATCGATTCATGACACTATGGTAGGATAAGACAGAAGGCTCCCAGGTTACTGGTACCACAGGACAGGGCACTTACTGGTAGTCTACACTAGAGTTGAAGGTAACTGCGTGGAAAAGGATGAGTTTGGCATGAAAACCTACCCCTCTTCAGTTTGCATATTTAAAGTAGAGGAAAATGAATTTGTTAAGATCCCCTGAACATTTGAACCAAGGTATGAAATCAACGGTGCCCAACTGTGTTCCATTAGCTAGAGCAGCAAATACTACCCATCTTTCTCCAGGGGGCACTCTTGTCACATACACATTTCTTCATCAAAGAGAAAATACTAAATTCGAAATATAAATTCATAAATAATAAACTCATTTTTCTTCATTTTACCCTTTCATTTATAGGTTTTAAAATATTTTAAAACCTTGCATTTGATGTTCCCCAAATTTGTTCAAGAGGAGAATGCATATGTTCCTTATGGGGCACAAATACTCTTTGCAAGATGCACATGTTATTCAGCAGGCCCTTCAGCTCTCTTATAGACCCTAATATTCCATGAGAAATCCAGAAACAGAATTAGAGAAACAGACACTCTTAAAAAGAAACCCAACATTTCTAAGAAACTGAGAGACACTGAGGGGCATGAAGGACTATTTTGGAACCAGTAGAACCCTCTGAAAGCCCAGAAATCCATGAGTACTCAGGGAGATGTATACACCTTTAGGGGAACATATATGAAAAAACACACAGGACAACTTCATTAGACTCAAGGTATTCTCTAGGACACTCAGTTCCTCTGTGAGACACCCAAAGAAATGGATGGGCTTCTTGACAGTGCAGGAAATATATGGAGCATATAATGGAAATACATAATCTTCTTTGGCCACACTAAGATTGTAGGAGAATACAACAACATCTGAAAAGTCTCTCTGCATGCTTTCTGAAAATATGAACACTAAGAAAGTTACAATCACTGGATAGCACCTGCATACTGAAATAAACATTCTTTGTTTGAGTTCCTTCAGACTACTTGGACATACAATGAGTCTCTAAGAATATATTCAAAGGTGAGAAAACTCCAGAGTCTCTGTTGGATACTATAGGATCATATAAGTCTCACAGAGGCACTGATACTTTGTTGGGAGCACAAATAATTAATGTATTAGATAACTGTGAGAAATAGGGCTATTGGTTGAGGAGGGAGAAAACCTTCTCAAGCAACAACTAAAATCCTCACCAGGGTGTACCACAAAATATTACTAAATTAACATGTGCTTAACCCTCTAGTAGCTTGGCACAAAAGCAGTCAGGCTGAACTTTGACACAATGTGTAAAGTATTTATGGAGCACTCAAAAGGTAGTAAAGTGAGAACACAACATAATAAAAATCTCACACCAATTTAGAAACATAGAGCACATTTTAATTAACTTAATGATACCAGAACGACAAAATCCAATCAGTAGAACTGGTGATATACAATTTCAAAATCTTAGGTAAAAGTGGTGCCAAAAAGCGCAACATTCCATATGTGGTTATCTGGTCGCACTGGACCAGGACAAATGCACAAGTTCTAGCCAATTGTGATGGATCATGGGCCACGTACAGTTGGTTCCGATGAGGCTGCAGATCAGGAAATGCAAGGTGTTTCGATGCTAGGTCCTGCGTCGCGCTGCATCAAGTTGCATCATGCTGCGTCAATTCTGAGGAAACCCATTGTTGAGGTAGAAGGAATACACTCTGATGCCAGCCAAATGTCTAGAACCTGGGGTGCACATCTTGGGGATCAGGACTCACTCCAGCAGAGGCCAGCAACAGGGCACAGGGAAACCCAGTTCAATCTGGCTAACTGAGCAGATGCAGGGCAGGTCTCTGGAGCTTGTTATGTCCCTGTAGCTCAGAACAGGAGACCAGTCAGCTAGCCTTTGGAGTTACTTTGGTAGTTCTGGGTTCAAGGAGCAGGTCAAGTCTTCCTTCCTAAAGCAGCAGGACATTAGAGCAGTGCTTATTGCAGCAGGGTGCAGGGCAGTCCTTCGAGCAGCAGGTTCCATGCCAGATTTTTAGCATATCCCCATTTAGATAAACATTGGAGAACCCTGTCCTAGAGCAACCCTTTGAATTATAATAGAGTCAGGGAACAGCTCCGCACACAACCATCTAGGCAGGATGGCCCATCCTGCCAAACCCTGGTCCCCCTTCATGTCCCTGTCTGGGAGGAATACACAAAGGCCAGGTGTCAGCTACACCTAGTCACATGACCCAGGACGCAGCCAGCAGGCACTAGGCACCAAATGGTTAGGACATGAAAATGCCAACATTCTAAAACAGGCATTTTCAGATTGTGACTTAAATTTCAACTTTACCACTAGAGAGGTTTTAAATTACAATTCATTTGAGTGTAAAACCATTTTCCTTATGCAAAACAAAGAGAAAGAGAGGCAACAGATGGAAACAATCAAAAAGACCAAAACAATATTCTTGAGTCTTCGGTGATGTACACAATTCTTCTTTAATAAATTCTGTTATTTTGAAATGCAGCCAACGCGTTTCTCCCTAAACAGGGCTTCATCAGAGCACTAGTAACACTACCCAACAAATCCTAGAGTAGTGTAAGGTGTTGTCCGGAGTAGAGAACGCACACCAAAAAATGTAGTTCACCTTAAATTAGTAGGTCAAACGCCTCCTTCTGGTGGATCACGCTTAAAGCGGTTGACCTACTAATTTATGGTGAACTAGATTTTTTGGTGTGCGTTCTCTATTCCGGACAACATCTTACACTACTCTAGGATTTGCCGGGTAGTGTTACTTCTGCCCTGATGAAGCCCTGTCTAGGTAGAAACGTGTTGGCTGCATTTCAAATGAACTGAATTTAATAAAGAAGAATTGTGTACATCACCAAAGACTCAAGAATATTGTTTTGGTCTTTTTGATTGTTTTCATCTGTTGCCTCTCTTTCTCCTTTGTTTTGCATAAGTGTATTATATGGTCTATAAGCGGCAGACCTTGGAGGATGGGCAATAGTCTTTTTAAAGAAAATTGGCTGACTCTTATGGAAGTGACTATTTGGGCTGTGCAGCTTTAATAATCCTTGGCCGCTTACCTTAAATTTTAAAACCATTTTCCTATCTGCTCCCAAGCCTGTTACAACTTATTAACTGTAATAAGGTAAATATCAAATGTAACGCTGTAATTAGATGCTTGATATTTGTGGTGGAAATGTAACTTTTAAAAAGCATACCTTGGATTGCCTTAACGCCAGACTAAATTCACTTCTGCTAGATGTTTTTCAACAAGTGGTTGTAATTATAATTCCAATTAGGTATTGAGGATTGGTATGCTAGAGCACAATACAGCCACTTCTAAAATGTGGAAAACTTTTGCAGTACAAACATTTGCCATGTAGCTGGGATAGGCTATCTGGAAAGGGCAAGAACACGTATTATCATAATGGACTTCAGCAAGGTCCTTTCTTTACACATGAGCATTCCAAATGGGAACCCAAAATGACAGAAACCCTTTACCGGGATCACTTGCTCAAACAATTATCTCTGTAAATAGGAGGACAGAACCTCTTCCCAGAGTGGGATGAAGAAATGATTCCTCATTTTCACAGGGTTGGATTTAGAAGGGAGCACAGACCTCCTGAAAGGGGATTCTAACTTGAATCCATTTTAAATGAGGAACTCTTAGAAAGGTTGATGAAAATTGAAAAAGAAGGTGCTCAAAAAGAAGGTTGAGGTTTGTTGAGAATTGTGCCACAATTGGGCCTAGGGAATTCTCCATTACTTGCTAGTGCACAGGATAAATATTGCACATTGCGGCTAACTCCTCCTAAAAAAATTAAAATAAAAACAAAACACACACACTTGAAGGAATAAGAATCCTGACTGATGTACTGGAGAAAGAGGGGAAAAGACTTAAGGACTCTTGTTCTTTACTTACACCAATCGGCAAGATATGCTCTCCAGGGTCAGCTGGCTGGTAGCCTATTCGCAGAAACACAAAAGGCTGAAGAAGGGATCCATCCTGTGTAGAAGATCCAGCTGCCTGAATAAGCCGGGCATCTGTTAGAGCCTAGGAGCAACTTTTCCAGCCTCTTCGAGGAATTGAGACTCTTGATTTGAGCAGGCAGCAGGGGAAAAATAATATCTCTTAGAGCTGTGGCTTAAGTTCCACAGAGAAGCACCAGGAAGATTGGGATCATGGACATTTACTATTGTGGAAGATTATCAGCACTTATATTTATGTTTTAGTTGTATGTGCTAAATTAGCCGAAAGTGCATAAACTAACTGTGATTTTTACTCCTCCATTGTTCCTAAGTGCGTTTGCCCTAAAACTTTAAAAATCTCTGGTTTATTTAGCACAATTTTAACCATTTTCGTATCATTTTCTGTTTTGTTCATGTTCCTAAATTGTTTTTAGAATTTTCGTCGTGTTTCCTCACCTTTAACGTTGTTTGATACTGCTTGAAATTAACATGCATTTCTCTAGGGAACCAGCAGTTAAGCAGAGTTTCACTTTGAACTGTGCTGTGATTTAAAATTATATTTTATTAAGTTGCACACAAAAGTGCAATAGACTGGTACGATTAAATCCACTAACGCCCACTAGGATTCTCTTTCAACTTGTCTTGAATACCAATTCCACACAATCTACAGCCCTGTGGTTGTCCACCACCTTTGTGTTGTTAGGTAACATCCTTATTTCCTTATTTAAAAGGAATGAGTTTGGGATTCCCCAAAGATTGAAAAACTGGGCATTGTACCACGTCGAGGGATAGAGATGCTGTATCGTGCTTTCTGCTATTTGTAACTTTTTCTCGATACTACATCATTCACATGTTTCTCCCACCTCATCATTCTACAATATTTGCCTCTTTCATTTGAATTAGGATTAATACATTTTTAAGAGAAGGGTAGACTACTCCCGTCATACAGAGCAATGGGTGTCTCTCTCACTTAAAAGTCCTAATTTAGATAACTCTATGTTAGTTATTATATATCCTATTACTAGTCTTTCAGTTTTAATCCAAATTATAAATAAAAGCTTGGTAAAGCACACGCAGGGCTTTTTTTGACAATATTCATTTAATGTCCCTCTGTCAGTAAGTTTTTATACATGCCCATGAAACCAATCCTTCACTATTTATCCTCTGACACTACTCTTTGTGCTGAGCCAGTGACAGACATTCCACCTTGTAGTCTTGCTTTAGCTTGTCTGTAGCATCGGACACTTTGCACAGGCCATCAGGTGGGGCAGAATAGCGTTGTTTGCCCATGCTGATCTCCTGACTCATCTCTGTCATTGAAATTTCATTTTCGGCCATTTTCCAAGACTCCGTTTTTTGCTTTTAACTACTGACCCAAACTCACTAAGGTGTTGGGTATCACATGGGTCAGTGTTCCATCTTCTGTGTTGCAAAATGTGTGGGTGTAGTTGTAATAATATATGCATTCTCATATATGCATGATTAGATAGAAAGATAAAATCTGTGTGCCACAGATAAAGAGAGAGTGCAAACATTGAGAACAAGAGAGCGAGAAAGAGAGAGGGAAAAAATAGTGAGTGCGAAAGAGAGAAAGGGAGAGAGCATGAGAAAGTGGGAGAAGAAGAAAGCTTCGGGCTACGGGGTAGTAAGACAGGTGTAGTTGACATCCAGTGTGCAACATCCAGGACAGCATGCAGCAGTCCCCTTGAACAATTTCTCCTCCCAGAACCACTTGCCATAAGATGGTAGTTGTCCCACAATTACAGCTTCCGAATTACACACAATAACTTACCAATGTAAATAACTGATCAATGGTTGTGACTACATTTGCAGTCACAAATGAGTGATCCACTTCATCGTCAATTTCACATTGGATCAAGACCCTCCCTTTCATGCCCCCTTCTGATGATACTGAATGAGTCGCATAAGGGACTTGCAAGTTCGATAAACATTTCTGATTCAGAGGGGCATATTATCAAGGGCCTTATCGCCGCCTTAGCGGCAGTTTCCTGCCGCTAACGCAGCGATAATCTTATCGCCCTATTACCAAGCTGTCGCTAACAGCTGTTTGCGACAGCTTTCCGGCGATAGCGGCCGGATTTAAGATCGCCAAGCATGCCAGCGATATTTATCGCTAATGACATGCAAGGTAGGCGTTCCATCAGAAAAACGCACGCTAACCCCACTTCGCTCTATTATCAAAGATGGCCCGGACCCGCGAAGCGATAAATAAACTGTTACTAAGGCCTGTTAGCTGCAGGAACTTAAGACCAGAAAATAGCTGGCCTTAAAAATGGTGATAAGACTTGGGGCCACATCTATGCATGTTTCTGGTGCTGGACAGCGCTGCAAGCAATGTTGCAGCGCTGCCCTGCGACAAAAATACAGTGCAGGAATGCGAACCATCAATAAGATAGTGCGCATTCCTGGGCCCCAGTCATGAAAAGTGTTGCTGCGCTGAGACAAGACAGCGTTGCAACACTTCTCATTACGTCCTCCTTGCAACAGCATGGATGCGCTGTAGTCACCGGACAGCAATCCATGATGCAAGTAATGACAGATACGTCAGGAATCCTGACGTATCTGTCTGCGCTAAAGTCACGCATTGCTGCAGTCGTGTCACAACCATGACGCAACTCCAGCAATGAAAGGGGCCAGCCTATCCCTATGGCACTGCCTCACCCTCACGACTGCCATCAGGCAGGCGGAAGGTTCTGACGCAGTGTCATTCATAAGGGGTGCCCGAATGTCGGCAATGTTGGAGATCCATCGGTGGTGGTTGCGCCCTGCGGTGTCATCGTTTGGAAGCATTGGTGAAGTGTTGGTGTGGAGGCAGTTGACGAGACGTTCTGCGGTGGCCTTGATCCAGCTGCGAGGGGGTGCGATGATGGCACTGGCATCTGGTGGGCAAGGTGAAGACGTGATTCATCCAATGATGGTAGTGCCAGGAGAGTCCGGTGTTGTGGCTGTAGTTGAAGTACCCGCTGGCGGAGGTGGCGTGCTCGACCGTGTGTCCTGCTATGTAGCCTGTTGAGGTGACTTTCTGCTTGCGTCTGATGTCGGTGACCTTCCCCAGGAGGGGGTGGTGCTCTGGTCACTGGGGTTGCCCAGGTGGAACTTGAGTTCACCGAGTTGGATGTCATCAGTGGATGGGAGACCCTGGGGTGCAATGAGGTCTACAATGGTATTGGAGAATGGGGGGCCATGGCCTGGGGGGCCTGCACATGAGTGTGCCACAGAGGATGTTCTTGGGCTTGGTCAGGATCTGGGAGTTGACGTGGTCCATGGTCACCTTTGGCACATTAGAGTGCGTGGTCATTCGGAGTGTGCCTCTGTAGGTGACGGCAATGCCTCCTCCCTGACGGTCGGGGTGCTTCTTGCGGGTGATACTGCAGCCATCAGTGATGGCGAACGCAATGTCCGTTATGGAGCAGAGGTTGGTCCTGGCAGGCGAGGTGGCGTCCAGGGTTGATGGCGTGGAGGGTGCTGGCGTCGTAGCGGTGGAGTGTCCAAGAGGAATGCTCCTTGGTGCTGAGCGCGGTCCAGGGGCATACGGATGCAAACGGCATAGCCTATGTGTTGCCTTCGTCACAGGAGACGACCATTACAATGCAGGCAGTACATCGTTAACAACGCAACTCCGACAACGCGGGTGCCTTAAAATCGCATTTGATTACAACGCATTGTGAGGTCAGTAATGGGGTAATTTAAACTTTTTCAGGTGTGTATGGGTTTTGGAGGTAAAATGTGAAAAATGGTGTGTTTAATGGGGTAAAATATGAAAAATGGGGTGATTTTTGGGGTAAAATATGAACAATTGGGTGATTTTTGAGGTAAAATATGAAATTTGGGTTGTGCATTTGTCTCAAATGTGATATTTGGGTGTGTTTTGGGGGTTCAAAAAGGAATTCCAGGGTTCACGTTTGGGTTTGTTGTGCAAAGGTTAGTTTTGGGTTGCACTCACTGAAGTGGGAACAGTGATCTTCATGTCTCCGCTATGCAACACCTACTCTACTGTTGCAATGTGCCTAGTATTAGTATGCATTGGAATGGAATGCGATGTTATGGCATGGGTCGCAACTACGTATGTGCCTTTGGCACACGAGTGGTACGCCCGCTGTGCTTGGGCCCACAGTGGCCAACATTGAGAAGTGCGGGGGGTCTGGACAGCTGTGAGACGGTAAACGCTGTAAAGAACTCTGGATGGTGCATGGACGCGGGGATGTGTGTGTGAGCGGGTGTTGTTAAAAATTATTGAGGGAAGTCTTACCTCTAAGCCGGGTCCCGTGTCTTCATAACTCCTGCTCTCCTGCGTCTGCTTCCAGGAAAAGGAAGTAGGCAACCAGGCTCCCTCCCCTGAGTCAATCACAACGCTGCGATGGAATTGGTAATTGGCAACGGAACAAGTCATGCAGCCAGGGGCCGGAGGGGTGGGCATGTTCTCCATGCAGGCTGTAATGCAGCCTCCTTTGCGAACAGGGAAGTGCGCATGACTGCTGTGGGCGGCCTGAGTGGGCTGACCAAAGAGTCATTGCGCATTTCAGTGTGCATGCCAATCTGCCATGCCCTGCTCCGTGTTTGGAGCAGTCTTACCCACCCTCCCACCCCCTGAGGATACATAGCATGATTACATCAGGTAGTTATCCCTTGTTTTTCCCTTTTCAAACTGTTTATTTGGCTTCTCTGAGCCCGCACTTCCCGCTTCCCGCCACTGCTGCCCCTGCGGACCCGCACCCCTGTCCTCGCCCATTCCCGCCTCCAAGCTGCTCGTTCCTCCACCCTCCCCTACTTAACGGCGGATGCTGCGCGATTGGGCAGCGGACGCGCGCCGCTGGCGTGCAGAAGGCGCACCTAAGACAAGCCCGTCTGTGCCCGTCCGCGACCCAACCACGACCAGCGCCAGGAACCCTGGATCACGGGCCACCCACTGCTACAGCACAGCCACCCTCCAGGCACGCAACCCTGGAAAGTCATAGACTGACAACAGGCCTCGCCAAACACGACCAATGACCCCCGGACACACCAGTCAGCCCACCATCTCCACCTGGACGCCAGTCACAGCCGAAGACACCGCCTCGACCATGAAATGCATCCACTCGGGGGCCCCCACCAACCCATGCCCTCCTCACATCTACCACAGATCCGCGGCCGCCATCACACACGAACTACAACGCACCATCAACACCACCTTCAAAACAGGCACCTACCCAGATGACTGGAAGCGTGCAGAAGTCTGGCCCCTGCTCAAAAAGACCACAGCTGACCCCACCGACCTCAAGAACTACCAGCCCATCTCGCTCCTCCCCTTCGCGGCCAAAGTTGCAGAGTAAACAGTCAAGAGTGAACTGACAGGATTCATTGATGACAACGCCATCCTCGACCCGTCCCAATCCGGATTGCGAAGCAATCACAGCAACCAGGCCGCCCTACTCGCCGCCACAGACGACATACGCACCCTCCTGGACCAACGCCACTCCGCAGCCCTCATCCTACTCAACCTTTCAGCGGCCTTCGACACCGTCTCCCACCGCAAACTAGTCACCTGACTACACGACGCTGGCATACAAGGAACAGCCCTAGACTGGATCCAATCATTCCTCCCTGGAAGAAGCCAAAGGATCAGACTGCCACCCTTCCTCTTTGATCCCACGTAAATCACCTGCGGAGTCCCACAGGGGTCATCTCTGAGCCCGACCCTCTTCAACATCTACATGGCCCCCTCGCTGCCATCGTCAGACAACACGTTCTCAACATCGTATCCTACGCTGATGACACCCAGCTCATCCTCTACCTCACCAAAGACCCCACCACCGCCAGACTCAACTTCCAGAATGGAATGCAGGACGTCGCAGTCTGGATGACCAACAGCTGCCTGAAGCTCAACGCCGAGAAGACAGAAGTCCTCGTCCTTGGAACCACCCCGTCAGCATGGGACAACACCTGGTGGCTGCTGCACTCAAAGCCCACCAACCCCCTCGGACCACGCCAGAAACCTCGGCATCGTACTCAACCCATCCCTCACCATGAACCGACAGGTCTGCGCCGTCACCTCCAGCTGCTTCAACACCCTCCGCATCCTCCGCAAGACCTTCAAATGGATACCCCCAGAGTCAAGGAAGACAGTCACCCATGCACTCATCACCAGCAGACTGTACTATGGAAACGCACTCTACGCCGGCATTTACAAGTCCCTACTCTGCAAACTCCAGACATTACAGTACACCGCCGCCAGACTCATCCTCGGCATCCCCCGGCACAAACACATCAGCCAACACCTACGTACACTCCACTGGCTCCACATGGAGAAAAGAGTCACCTTCAAAATCATCACTCACGCCTACAAATGCCTACACAACAACGTAACCAAATACCTCAATGACAGAATCAACTTCCACGTACCCAAAGAAACATCTGATCTTCCAAACTCGCACTGGCCGAAACCCCACGCATCCACAGAGCCAGAGCAGGCGGGAGATCCTTCTCCCACATTGCATCCAAGACCTGGAACGAGCTACCGGCAGACATCAGAGGTGCCCCCTACCTGAACACCTTCAGGAAGACCGTCAAGACCTGGCTCTTCGGCTAACAGATCTGCGCCCCCCCTCAGTGCCTTGCGACCCTCACGGGTGAGTAGCACGCTTACAATTCCCCTCATTGATTGATTGATTGAGTTATCATCATGTGATGATTGTTCCTCTTCTGCACTGCTTGAGGCGGTGGGGCAACGCTCTTCCGCCATAGCGGTAGAGCCGCCACTGGGGGTGCGTCATCTACGTGTGATAGGCATGAGCGACTCACCCCCGGCCCTCCTGCGCTATGCGTCCCACCTTCTCCTTACCTGGACATTGACACTGTGGCGCAATCCACTGCACTCTCTCCAAATCTGTGACTCAGCCAGCAGGAGCCTCAGCCAGGTGTGATTTCACTGGGCTGGGAACAGCAGTCGCCGCCTAGTCCGCTGGTGGACCTTCCGATGCAGTTGATGCAGCAGGGCTCCCTTAGGCGTGCAGTTGGAGAGCTCAGACCACACAAGTTGGGCGTAGCACAGGGGCCTCACCCTCCACAGCGTACGGCCAGCCCAACATCATCCGGCCTGTGATGCAGGGAGACGGCACCCACTGTTGGTAATCCCCTCCGTGCACCCCGGTGTAGTGGTGGATTGTAGTATGCGATGCGGACCTCACTACATTGGTGCGCAGGAGCGCCTCTACCATTAACTGCTCCAAGGGGTGCAAGGCGGACTTCTCACACAGGTCAGCAATGTGTCTCCATGCCACCTGCCAGACTTCACCATGATGTTAGCGGCAGTTTTCGCTGCTGATCCCTGAAGCTATCTCCTGTTAGCGACGTGTTGGTAATACGTTGCTAACATGGCGATAACTTTCGGGTATAGACGGCGATAAAAAAACTGCCACTAACCTAGGTTAGCGATAGTTATCGCCATTCCTTGATAATATCCTCCAGAGTGCCTTTAGTTTATTGCCACAAATTCTTTTGAGCCGCAAAACCTTTATTTTGCAAGTTGCTGGCTTTGCTACTGCAAAAGAGTTTTGCACATGTGCCCCATAGCTGTCTCTCCATGTATTATTTAACAGTCGAAATGCAATGTATTGAATATTATACGGCAAATTTATATCCATACATGATTTTTTTTTCAGCAGAGACAATGATTTTGCCTACTCATGATTCTTGGCCTCGTAATGCTGGAAAATCAAAGCCAATGTATCAATCACTTCGCAGTGGCTTAGTTTCAAAGAGAAAAAATTCAAATGAACCCATAGCCACAATCACAAATTTGCTAAAATGTTTCAGTAAAGCATTTCTTTAAGATGTAGAGGTGCTGACCCTGAAAAAGGTTTTAAACAGTTTGAGTGCAAATAGAATATAGTTAGAAATATCAATAATAGATTAATACATGAAAATATATGAAACACATGAGATAATGATTTAAAAAGGAATAATTTAAAAAGATGAATTAAAAAGTGGAATCTGAAGAGAGGGCCAACGTAAACTAGGGAAAAAACATGCTGTGAATAAAGTCTGTTAGATCTTGAAATAGGAGAACTACTAAATAATGCATAGCTTTATTTTTCTTTAATTTGCATAAATCTTGACAAGAGGATTTACTTATGTAAACTTAACTCGATGCAGTGGATGACGCGAGTGGGGAAATGACATACAGTTTGTTTTCATTTTGGTGTTTAGGAAAAATATTCTGTTGCATATGGGCTAGTTAGACATAATCATTCCAGTGAATGGGCTGTGCTTCTTGAGCCAGGTTGGAAAGGGCTGGATTTAGCACACTGCCCTGGTCTTGCTGCAGGCTATGCAGGTTGGCCCAAACTCTGCTGGGGAGCAGATGGCAAGCCAATGCTTGTAGTCACACTTACCTTCCTTGCTAAATCCATAATCCCTCACTGGACACGCAGCCAAGGCAGGCTTTGGAGGCAGAAAGGAGGTTACAATCTGGACTTGGGTATTGACTGCCAGAACTGAGAAAACAGCTCAGAAATATCAAATGCTTAACAAGTTATCTGTCTTGTCACCGTGCCAAGACTGCATTTTTTAAAGTAATTAAGACATGATTGAAAATGTGCATGCCATTCGACACGAAAATCTTCAAACATAATCACAGCCACGAAAGAAAAGCAAAATTGGAGAAAAAAACATTTGATATTCAATTGCTTATAGCTGGCAATTTTAAGCATCTGCTGAAAAACGAGATTGTCTAAATTCTACGCTTGAACAAAAATGCATTTTCTATATCTTTTTTAATACAATGTCAAGCAAATATGTGATATTATGGTAACATACATGTTAATATACTGAATTTACCTTGATGTCTGATTAGGGTGATTGTACGCACATATATTTTTCTTAATAAACCTAGTAAATGCCAACAAATTATAATTAAAAAAAATAATACAGTGGAAAGCAAAATGTATTTTTCGCTAAATTTATTTCCATCTGTTACATGCAAATAGCTAATAAATTGCATGCGATAAAAGTGAGGATCGACACATGTTGTCTTGTGCTAGTACTGTACTTAGTATGCCAATGTAAGCACCACATTGTACATGTATAGGTTACGACTTATTTCGAATATAAGATGCCCATTGAAAGCTTTACATTATGCTTCTTATGTAGTGTTGCCACGTAAACATGGCGTTGAAACGTGCTAATTGATATTTTTAATTTGCAGGACACAGGTATTCACGCACTAAGGTATATGGAAATGTGGAATTAAAAATGACAAAAATAGAAGCATTCTGTGACGAACTGATAGAAGATCAACAGGGATTTTCCAAAAGCAACTCTGTCTCTTGTTCTCTCACCACAAGGGGCAATATGTATTGCCTACAGCTAGAACGCTGATGTTGTTAGAGGAACAGACCGTCATGACTTGTAAATGTAATGTTAATATTAACTCAGCCCAAATCTATGTTGGTTAAATTGTTTTATGTCCCTATTAATTGTAGCCTGAATATAAATAGCAGGCGCCATGCTAAAGACTAGAAAGCTCGGTGTATTCTATTTTGATTTTTTTTTTCATGCTGTGGGTGACATGACACTGGGTGGGATTTACATGATGCAGTACCCACTGCTCGAAATATGAATGGAATGCAAAACGTACAGTTAGTCCAAAATGAAGTTACCCCGTTCATCATGTCATATCATTTTTGTTTATCATTTATTACCATTGCATAGCGCTTCATGCTAAATATAGTGTTCTACCTCAGTTCTCAGAAAAATAATATTCTCTAGGAAAACTCCACAGATTGATGTTGATGTGCTTTTCTTTTCCATATGTCCGTTTCCAAAGCTGCAGACAAAGCTTCTACAGTGATTTAAGCTCCATATGGGACTTCAGTGAGGTCTGTCCTTTCGAATATTTGTTGACGCTGTTAGTCCGCTGGAGTGTTTAAGATGATCCAATAAATGATGTTCAGAAATTACTTCCATTGGGCTTACTACGCTGTACACAAACTTGCTATAAAATGCAAATAGGCTTTCTAGCACTAAATGAACAATGTAAACCTCATTTCTGAATATGGAGTTAATTAACATATGTAATAGATAAATGTGGATTGTGATACGGGCCCTAATTCTCTCACTTGTTCCCCATTCTGCCTGATGTTTATGTGGGGGCGGGAGGCAGGGTGATTTCTCAAGGTCCCGCTGGCATGATCTGCTGCAGCTGTGAAAGATCATGAACACATTGGGCAAAATCCTGAGAAGTTTATCTAATCACAGTCAGATCGGAGTGGGTGGAACTCCCCTCCTCCTTTTCTCTGTACCCTAAGACTCTTGAAATTCCAGTTGAAGTACTTGAAAGGTGTGTCTTCGGTGTTAAAGTTTCCCTTGGGTTCTCGACACAGGACCCACATACATAGGAGCTTGAGGGAAGCAAGGGGATCCCACAGACTACTCGGAAGTAGTGGATTCCCAGATGTTTAGCCAGTCTCCACTGTACAACCGCCTTGCTGAACCAAGCACTAGAATGCTAGTAGCTGTAACGCCACGCTAATACACACAATTGTTCTGCCATAGGAAGGCCATCTCTTAAATTAAAAGGAATGAAGCCACTTGTGTGGCAAGGTGAGACAGAACAGAGCTCTAGGTCTGGCTTTCAAAGATGGTGTTGGAGACCTTCATCTCCAGCTGGTTGGATTGTAGAACTACCAATATAATAGAGCCAAAATGTCTATTTATTGCATGATAAATAAACAGTATTATCAAACATGGGTTTTCCCTCATGCTGCACATGATCAAACAATCACAGTAAAGAAAGTATGTTTATTACTCAGTCTATTATCCTTTCCAGCTGTCTTGGATAAGCTTAACAGTTTTCCATAAATACAGTAGCATCTTATAAGTTTTGAAGGAATCGTGATTGCTGCTCATTATTTCATGTGTAATTGAAATGGTATTTGGCCAACGCATCTCCATATTTTAGGTGTTTCATGGTAGGTTTTAATTCACCCCTGTGCCCCCCCTACCACTTTCAAAGCATCAACTCTGACATGTACGCCCCCACCTTCCCTAAATCCTGAACCAAATGTGCCCACAACTTAATAGCCTCCGTTTGTTTTAGGAAATCAATGTAACTATTGCCATTACCCCAATAGGCTATAATTATTGAAGGCTCATCCATCACCTTTCATTACTTCTCTAAATAGGGTACGCTTCCACTTAAGCTTTGTATATGTCCCGTGTATAAGATTGTAAAATTGTTCCTTCTTCTCAACAAACAAATAAACAAAATGTATCATTCATTTGTGAAAACATATCACTTTGGGGTCATTTTCAGCCAAACTGTGATTTTTGGTCATTTGTGCCATTCACTCAGATTTTAATTATTGTGATAATTACAACATTTCATTCTAAAACATTTCATCAGAGCTTAACTCTATAAAAAGGCTTGCAATTACAAAATACAAATAAATGTCACACAAGACTCTAGGACCGTAATCAAGTGTCATTCCTCAGCTAGTTTCACAGAACACTATCACAGTGGTTTCACTGTGTGGCGAAATGTCTGCAGGAGACTATTATTTGTGGATTACCGCAGGACTCCTTTTATATTAATCTCAACCTGAAAAAAATCGACTCTTATCTGTCCTATCTCAAGCTTTTTGCACTATGTGCTCCATAGCAAATATTAAGAAGTATAGATGTCTACCATGCCTCTTTCTTCGTTTCCCAATCATTAGCTATGTTGCCAATATCAGAGTCTTTCTTGCCTGCAGTCATAACATTAAAATACTAATGACCAAGTTACAGTTTTGCTAACACTTATAACACAAAGACAATTCAATCTAGAGCAACACATTTTCTTCACCCCACTTTAGAAAGGATGTTGTTCTCTTCACAGTATTTTTTTTGTTTTCTAATTTTTTATTGAGAAGCAAAAATGGTGGTAAAATACATCAATTCATACTATTCATACACCAAAATACACGTATAAAACACATTTCATCACAAAGTTAATCCAGGAGCAAATAAAAGCAAAAGAGAAACAGCAATGAAACACTCCATATGGCATAAATACAATAAACAATTCTAGACAGCTTCCTTTGTAATTTAAGCCACCAAAAGTCCTAGATGTGCAAAGGAGCAAAAAGTGTTATCCAGGTTTTTGAGCCCACCCCTCGTCTTCGTCCATAAACCGACTGCGCAGTTTGATAAATTTCTTAATCCCACCATTACGCACTGCGCATAACCATTACTTATTTCTAACATCTTCCATTTTTTGCATCCATTCTCTTATTGTGGGGATCAACTGTACCCGCCACTTTTAAAGTAACAAGGACCTGGCCACTGCCATTACCACATAAATAATTTCACAAATCTACTGGTTAAACCAGAAGCGGGATCGTACCCCAGAATTTCCCACCAGATAATGGGAGCTAGTTTCACTTGCCAGTCGTTCTCCAAATACTGAAATATTCCATTCCAAAATTCCTGAATGAGGGGGCACAGACCTATTACATGTGACCAATTTGCTGCAGCCCTCGGGGTACATCGAAAACAGTGACCCGGCCAGTAGGGTTAATTCGTGAGAGGAATTGTGGAGTCCTATATACCAACCATTTACTAAAAAATAGCATTCTGTGCGAAATGGCTCCTCTCAAAGGACTAAAATTTATTATAGTAACTTCATCCCACATCTTTTTTGTTAGTGCCAGCCCTTCGTATTTTTCCCATTTTTTGATGGCTTTTTGACTAAAGGGGCCTTTCAAAGAGGCGAACAATATTTTCCATTCCCCGGGGCATTTATGGTCAGGAGCTTGAAATAACTCAGAAACCACTTATTGACCACTGCTAATCTGGCTAGCATTAAATGAATAAATACTTTGTTCAGAATTCTGAAAGAGCCGAGAAGCAGAAAGCCACCTTGAACCAATTCATGGTCTTCTGACATGCCCATCCACTACTCACCAGATAAAAAATCCGCTAACTTTTTAAACCCCACTTTTGCCCATTTTTGCACTATATCGGGAGCAAAATTAGCGCCAGAGTCCATGACCAGTTCTGACAAAGGAGTAACCGCATTAATATAGGGAATAACATATCTCCTATACAGATCCATAAGCTTCCGGAAGAATCATTTCAGACTTTTGTAGCAGACTTCTTTAGTTGACTTTGATAATAACGTATATCATGTTTTTCAGAGATCGATTGCATAAAATAGTTATTAAAAATGCCATTGTGCAGTTTTTTCTTAAACCTAGACATATACTGTGCAAAATAAGTGAAATAATAATCGTTAAGATTAGGGACTGCCAAGCCTCTTTTTTCCAGTTCTTCATATAAAGTGCTAAGTGCGATTCTGGCTTATTTTTTTTTTGCCAGATGAATGATGTAAACATAGACTCCACCTTTTTTTTTTTAAATGTCGTTGAAAGAAATGGGATGGTCGAGAAAAGAAAATTAAACAATGGGACAATCGACAATTTAATCAAGGCGACCCTTCCGAAAATAGTTAAGGGAAGTGAATTCCAACGTGCAAATAAATCTTGTATTTTTAAAACCAGAGGGGGAAAATTAAGATTGTATAAATCCTCAATCTGTGAAGAGTACCTAATACCCAAATATCTTTTCGACAGCATGTTCATATTAACACAGGAGACTATGGGGTCGATTCCGATCTCGGCCGGAAGCGCACCTAACAGTATTCGTCCGGAAAAAAACCCAGCCGAGTGCGTGTTTCCCGACCGATTCGAACACTCGTCCGAACGAACAAGTACGATGCGCATAACAACCCAGATTCCGAGCGAGCCGTACTTACCCAATCCAGCTCCTGTTCCCCGCCCGAGCCAGATCCGTAAACGCCGAATCGAGTCGTACAGAAGCAAATACACAGCACCTTCCGGCCGGATGAGTACGATGCGCACTCCATATGCGCCGAACCCGTCGCTACGTCCGGGACGTTTGAGCATCCGGGCGAGCCGTACATAAGCTCAGTTTCGCGCCACAAGACGATCCACGGCTACGAGACGAACAAGCCTGCTATGAGTACGAGTCGAAGACACGAGAAACCCGAACGAGACGACCCAAGCATGAATGCCATTGTGCCGGTCCTACCTATACTCTACATCTATTACCGGGACCGGCACGGACGCGTACGGCGCAGACGGTAAGTCAAACACCAACAACACAAACAAACGACACGTACCCGAAATATGTCACACACACATAGGGATGCACAAATGATGTAGACTAGCAACAGCAGAACCATAGGGGTGGGATGGCCATCACCAATGCCATACACACCCATAGGGGGATGGATGCCTACCACTAACACCACCCTACCACCACCCCTACTCAGGGGGGGCTGGATGCCTGCCACTACCACCACCCCTACTCAGGGGGGGCTGGATGCCTGCCACTACCACCACCCCTACTCAGGGGGGCCTGGATGCCTACCACTACCACCACCCCTACTCATGGGGGGCTGGATGCCTGTCACTACTACCATCCCCACCCTTAGGGGGATGGATGCCTACCACTACCACCACCCCTACTCATGGGGGCCTGGATGCCTGTCACTACTACCATCCCCACCCTTAGGGGGCTGGATGCCTGCCACTACCACCACCCCTATTCATGGGGGCCTGGATGCCTGTCACTACTACCATCCCCACCCTTAGGGGGATGGATGCCTACCACTACCACCACCCCTACTCAGGGGGGGCTGGATGCCTGCCACTACCACCACCCCTACTCAGGGGGGGCTGGATGCCTGTCACTACCACCACCCCTACTCATGGGGGCCTGGATGCCTGTCACTACCACCACCCCTACTCATGGGGGCCTGGATGCCTGTCACTAGTACCATCCCCACCCTTAGGGGGATGGATGCCTACCACTACCACCACCCCTACTCATGGTGGCCTGGATGCCTGTCACTACTACCATCCCCACCCTTAGGGGGATGGATGCCTACCACTACCACCACCCCTACTCAGGGGGGGCAGGATGCCTGCCACTACCACCACCCCTACTCATGGGGGCCTGGATGCCTGTCACTACTACCATCCCCACCCTTAGGGGGATGGCTGCCTACCACTACCACCACCCCTACTCAGGGGGGCCTGGATGCCTACCACTAACACCACCCCTACTCAGGGGGGGCTGGATGCCTGCCACTACCACCATCCCCACCCTTAGGGGGCTGGATGCCTACCACTACCTCCACCCCTACTCATAGGATGGGTAATGCATGACACAATCAGCATACTCCCACATAAGGAATGTCTGAAAATTACATCCCCCCAACACCATGACAAGCGTGTGTAGTCTGTGTCAAATGCCTACAACACTGAACATGACATTGAACATACAATGTGACCCCCTAGCACATGTGTCACACATAAATGTGTGTGGCCTCCACAATGCAAGCCGACCATGGCCACTGTGGCAATGGGGTTGAACACCCCATCACCACAGCGACCAAAAGGTAAGTGTGGGGTCCATAGCTGATGCACATTTTGAACAGTGTGGCAATGGGGCCTAAAGCCCCATCACCACAGTGACCAAAAGGTAAGTGTGGGGTCCATAGCTGATGTACCTGTTGAACAGTGTGGCAATGGGGCCCAAAGCCCCATCACCACAGTGACCAAAAGGTAGGTGTGGGGTCCATAGCTGATGCACATTTTGAACAGTGTGGCAATGGGGCCCAAAGCCCCATCACCACAGTGACCAAAAGGGAAGTGTGGGGTCCATAGCTGATGCACATTTTGAACAGTGTGGCAATGGGGCCCAAAGCCCCATCACCACAGTGACCAAAAGGGAAGTGTGGGGTCCATAGCTGATGCACATTTTGAACAGTGTGGCAATGGGGCCCAAAGCCCCATCACCACAGTGATCATAAGGTAAGTGTAGTCATGGTAAAAGCTGCCAAAGCCAAACTGCATGGATGATTCCTGGTCACACAACAACAAACACATCAGTGGCATAGTAGTGCTTGTGTCCCATAGCAACATAGATTGGGTGAGGCAAACAGTGCAGTGGCAATAAAACATTGTTTTGGCCATGTGCATACAAACATCACCCATGGTGGCTCACATTGTCAACATTCACAAATAACACAATGACAGAAGTGACCATCATAATGCAGACCCACATATCTGCACCAATGGACACACAAATGTAGATATCCTGTGGAGACTGTAGATGTCAGGTGAACAAATACCATACCATGGCAGCAATGGGACATACAAACCATGATTATTGTGCTGACTGATGACCTAGGAGTCCCAGGGACAGCAGGGGAAAGCCACCAAACAACATACAGCCAATGGCACACTCAAGATATGCCAATGCAGTGGTGCAAATGCACAAACACAAACAGGCAGACTCACACTGCATATCAAACACAACAGGTGATGGGGGTGTGTGCCAGTGTCCCCAGGCAACCACACAACACATGAGGAGGCCTGAATTCCAATTACACAGATGTGTATACAGTGCCATACAAAAGTTACTCATGGATCGGATTCCCCTATGTGGGCAAAGAGGCATTGTTAGATGAGAGGGAGCCCAAATTACACATGTCACACAAGCTTGTAGGAACAGCAAGTAACACAGCAAGAGACAGACCCACCACAGCACTACCCCCAGGGACCCCACATTGTGGTGACACTAGCCTGCATGATAATCCCACTGTGATGACAAAGGTAGATGTCATTCACACTGTGAACCACAGCCATGTGTCCTGAGCAACAAACTACCATCACACCTACACAAGCACAAATCAATCAGCACAGCCTGCCAGCCAAGGCCAATATGGAGGTAGGGGTCTAGCCATGCAACAACTCACATTTGCACACATTCAACACCACACACCTTGATCTCCACCAATGTGCAGCAGTGAGGCTCACATGGACTGGTGACATTGCACATGCACACATGACAATCCCAGGGGTGGTGGTGGGAACTAAGGTGCAGAAACCCATCACACATGGCCAGTCAACAAGACTCGTGAATGTCTGACACACTGCACACTACGCGGTACATGGGCATGACGTGAAATCCACCACAATCAATGGGATCCCGGCCATAGCACACACCAATGAAGAAGCCAAGGTGACACACAAAGAACACACGTACACAACTTCCAACATTGCAGCTCTGACCCTGAGGAGTGGCAGCAGTCACACACACAATGTGTCACAATCACTGAAAGCTACCACAAACTGTAAATTACATGACATGTGTAACCAACAAGTGCCAAGGGGAATCCAGAATGTGTCCCATCTGCGTTTGCCCACATCCCCAGCCCTGACAACAAAGACAACCTGGGGTGACAACCTGATGAACATTAGTTTGCCATGCACCCACATCCCGGAGAAACCAGGTCCTAGATGCTGGATGAACACAGAACAACTCAGCAAGCATCAGAAACAGGAACATCCGTAGGGACACAGCCTGTGTAGGAAAAGGGAAGGGAACACGCACAGACATGCTTACACAACACAAAACACGGGCCCAGGCAATGTCACAGGATTACACACTGCCATGAGGGCACTCCACTCCTGTGGAAGGTCCGCTGTGCCAAACCTTGTCTGTGCACGACTCAAACATGTCAGCAGAACACTCGGTCAGTGAGTCAACAACTACAACACACTGAAGGCTCTGCTCACATCAGCCTGGGTACGGGAGTGTCACGTCAGTCATCTGCATACACCCAAAACACGTGTCAAGCGAGGTGCACTGTATACACTGATGAGTCCTTCAACATTGGTGTGTGTTAGAACCGGGGTCACCGATTCCGACGCGGTAGCTTAGCGCGAGGCAGGAAGGCACCCGAAGGCAATGTGTTAAGCAGTTGTGCAGCACACACTCACACTGACTCAATAATGCGCAACAATAAAGGGGGACACCACACCAGGCTTTGATGTAAAAACAAGATCCTTTATCTCATTTAAATCAGCAGTTGATAAGGCAGATAATCTTAGGCAACATTTCATTTCATTATAGCTTCATAAAACTAGTGCGTAAATTTCATTCAAGCACCTTAGAACAGTAGAACGTTACGCCATTAAAAAGGCAGTAGCGTTAACCTCCTAGAAAGCAGGTAACACTGTAGGTCATAGACTGTAGGTCAAAAACATAGACTTCAATACAGTTGGCGACATGCAATTAGCTAGACATTAGATGCACCTTACACTGTAGATGAGGAAGAACCTGTATCAACCTAGGCGCAACCACATTCAGTACAGTGGGCGTCGCAAAGCAGGTAGGCCTACAACATAGGAACACTTTAACTCTTGGCAGGTGAACACCCAGGCCCAATTCATGTAAGTACATTCATTTCGTTACGGGCCTTACTGTAGATTAACCACTCTATAGGGTAAACACTTCCCTCATTCGGAGACTTAATGCAGGCATGTGATGAGCATAGAAAACACATGTACATCAACAGAGCTAGTTCATCGCAGGGGGTAGAATTACAGGATCCCAGCTCAGGCCCTGTTCGTGAGGCCCAGGTGGTAAGGACTGAACTGGTGTACAGGGCCGGTCCCAGATAAAGGGGGAGCAGTCAGCGCAGTCACATGTGGGCTCCTGCCCTTCTCAACCTTTCGGGACAGTGCGCGGGGGAAGCGCCTCTGGCCTGAGGCCTTCGCGATGGTAGGGACTCCCCCCCAGGCTCACCTTACTGTCCTCAGTGACTGGCGGGACACTCGCAGCGCTGGACGCCCTCTCCCTGGCCGGCCCGCTTCTGGTTGCTCTCGGGGCCTCGACCCGGGGAGGCGGCGCGATCTCCGGGGGCTGTGGTGCTCCTCTGGGAGGTTTGGGGCCTGGCTCCGGGCTCCCACTGGCAGTGGAGCCCCCTCGCAGTCGTTCCCCTCCGGGTTCCGGGCCTCTTTCGGCCTCCGGACCCGGAGAGCAATGGCGTCGCGGCTTCTTTGGGGGAGCGGCCTCTGACGCGGCCGGTGCTCGCGTTGCCTGGCAACGCCTCCTGCTCTCTCTAGGCCCGCGGCGGCCCTCCCTCTGCTCCCGGGCCGCAGCGGTGATTTGGGGATCTCGCAGCGCTTCTCCCGGCCTCAGCGCTCACAGCGGGCACCCGGCCGCGGCGATGATCTCCGGCATGTGGCGCTCCTCTTCCTGGGGGCAGGACGCCTGGCGGCCACAGCGCCTCTCGGCATATAGCGCTTCTCTGGCAACGCACACAGGGTACAGTGAGCGCTTCCTGGCACACAGCGCGGGGACTGGGAAATTACAGTGATCAGGTGTCACAGCGCTCCAATGGCAAAGCGCTTGCAGGGGGAGACAGGCAGGTTGACACACAGCGCTTCTTTAGGGCACATCATCCAGCGCTTTACCTGGTGATCCCCAGCTGCATGTACAGATTGCAGTGATTTGATGACAGTCTCTTGGTTTCAGGTGCTGGGTTGCCATATCAGGGTGCTCGTAGTTGCTTAGTTGCAGTTACTTGGATGCAGTTCCTTGGATGCAGTTACTTGAGGGGAAAAGGGGGTTGAGTTGGTGGGCATAAGGGCAGGACGGTTCCCTGCAGGCACACTGGAGGTGGTTCCCTGGGTCCCCTCACGCCTGGCAAGGTCAGTGGGTGGAAGGTGTTCCTCAGCTATCTTAGCACAGCAGTGCCTCAGCCCAGTCAGTCAGTACCAGTAGTGTAGGCATCCCCCCTAGGCCCGACAGCCTATACTCCGACGTAGGTTCCCCCAGGTCCAGTGGTGCCCCAACTGACTAAAAGGTTTCCCTCCAAACCTCTTATACCCCTAGGTCAGGTGACCCTCCTAAAGGCGGCAAAACATAACTCCTCCCCAAGCTGGAAGGTTCTAGAAGCTTCCCTCATGTCTGGCCATGAGGCCCAGAGGCGGGGACGGCCCAGCCTGATCCTGACTACTAGTATGTGTATGCAAAGGCCACTCCGCAGTAGCAGGGGCCTGTGGCAGCCATCTTAATAGGAGAGAGCACCTGCACCTCAGCACTGTTTGGCAGTGGTAAGGCGCCCAGAGACCTAGGTCCAACAAAAGTGTAGTGGCAAAAATGAGGCGCAAAGAGAAAAAAAACGGGGTAAGACCACCCTAGGGCTGACAGGTCTAACAGTGTGCTAAACTGCATGTCCAGTGGAGATGGGCACACAGTCAGGGAAATAGAAACATTGAACAGTGGTAAGTCCACCAGATGTGCATCACTGTAAGACAAAGATGTTAATTTACAAATGCAAAACGTACATCCCTGTGTCATATGCTGAACATCACACCCTCAGACTGCAGCAGAGGATGCTATAGATCCAGACTACAACAGGACACATATCCCATGGACCACATGGAGTCCATCACAGCAACACTTCATTTTCCTGATCAGAACACTATTACAACTGCAAATGCATGATGATACTCATCTACATCATGTACATCAAAAGAAAAACCACAAGTAAACAAAAAGAGGCTTTATTCAGCAAATGTCAATCAAAAATCAGAAGTCCAAATTAAACTAAGGCCAATGGCCAGTCCAAATACACAGTCCCAACAGGGTGATATGTGACAACTTGTCACCCATTGCTTGCCTGCACTGGTACGGACAGGGGACATCCCCCTTGGAGGGGCATACAAGGGGCAGGCCAGGCACCGCAGGGACAGGATCACGGGATGCCAGAGTGAGGCAGTGAAGGGGTGGTGGGTGCAGGAGTATCACCGGCAACTGCAGTGGAGGTGTCTGACTCAGGGGGGCCGGCACCACTGTAGGGCACAAGTCAGATGGTGTTGGTGCTGCAACCACTGCAGTAGGCTGGTCTGATGGAGTGGACTGGGTCCCCACTGCAGTGCCCGAGTCAGGCGGGGTGGTTGTGGACTCCACTGCAGTGCATGCCTCCAATGGAGTGGAAGGGGGGCAGATGAGGTGGGCAGGACAGAGGGGGGGGACCCGGTCTCCACACCAGTGGCACAAACAGGCAGAGCGTCTGGGTTGGGGTGGAAGAGCAAGTGGCAGGGGGGAGGGCCTAAGCAGTTTGGGGATGCGGTATCGGTGTGTGGGGGAACCTGGGGCAGGGTGTGGCGGTGGAACCTGTGGAGTGGTGGCCTGGGGGATGGAGGAGAGAGACTGGGTGGTGGAGCTGCGTGGTGGTGGTGGTGGGGTCTTGCCCTTCCTGGTCCGAGGGGACTTCCGAATGGGGTCCTCAGTCTGCCTGCACCTGGGGGAGGGTGTCTGGGGGCGAGGGGCACTCCCCTCTGTGTGGGTGGACTTCCTCTTCCCCCGGTATGCCGGATCTGCAGGATCAGAGGGGAAGAGGCCGAGGTCACAGAGGAAGAGCTGCTGTGTAGGTGGGGTTGCAGGTGAGGCAAGGGAAGGGGTCTTGGAGGGAGAGGATTTGGAGGACTCCGCAGTGACTGTGGATGCCTGTGTGTGTGTCTGTTCCCCATCCCCTGTGTGTGTGGTATCTGTCCCCTGAGGATGCTTGTGTGCACGTCTTGCCTTTCTTTTGGGTGTGTCTGTGCTGCTCGTGTCTGTGTGTTTGGGTGATTGTGCAGGTGTGCATGTGCTTTGGACAGGTAGGGTGCCAGGAAGTGTGAATGGGGCAGAGGTAGGAGGGGGGAGGGACTGTTGGAGGAGGGACACTGCTGCCATCAGGGAGGAGTCCATGGACTTATTGCTCCTCTGTAGGGCAGACATACCCGTCGAGATGCCCTCCATGAACGACACCAGCTGTGTCAACAGAGTGGTGTGTGCATGGAGGACACTCAGCATTGCTGTCTGCCCTACATGGAGCTGCCGAAGTAGGTACACAGACTCCTCACTCAGGGCAGCAGGGGACACAGGGGCAGGGGGTGCGGTGCCTGGCACGAAGGAGACACGCTCCCGAACACGGGAGCCTCCACGGACCTCTGGAATTGGAGCCAATGGGAGGGCGGTGCTGGTGGTGGTGGTGGCGGGGCCAGACAGACTAGCTGGGGTGTGGTGGCTGCTGACACCCGCCTCCACAAGGGAGTCATCCTCCGAGCAGCTGTGGTCCTCAGCTGAGGTGGATGGTGCTGAGGACTCCTCAGTGTGGCTCCCCTCACCCTCCGTGCCACTGGGTCCCTCTGACCACTCGTCGGATGCTGACCCAGTCTGGCTCCGCAGCTCCTCCTGGTCCGTGGAGCTGTCCCCTCCTGTGGCCGTGGATGTATCTGCAAACAATTAGGGAAACAGACAAACATCAGTCACCTGCACTGACTGCACACACCACAGTAAGTACAGCACTTACAGAGCCAGCCCTGGCATCCTTAGTTGAACATTGCCAAAACTCCTAACACCGATTTGGAGAAGCCAATTGTCAGTCTGATGGTCAACCATGGGACTCACACCCCTCCTGCCCTTGCACCCATCTGTCTGGTGCCTGTCTGATGGTAAGACCCCAGTGTGGACACATGCACCACCTACACAGTTGTTGGACATTTCAGGGAACACGGTGAAGTATGTGAACATGCACACATCACATCTCTTGCCACTGAGTCAGTGCAGGTGTCCGGAGAAAGGGATGGCCAGAGTCTAAATAGAAATGCATGTGATGCATACCAGCACCAGACACCATGATGCACCCATGTCCGGATAGTCCATGCCACATTGGGGTGCATGTTGCACATGTCACTCCCCTGCAGGATCACTCTTAGGAAGTTTAATGCCATGACACAGGCATGCGTGCAAAGTCATACATCACTGTCTCCATTCACATGCCATGGCAGCCAGCCAACAACAGTCTGCACTGTGTCACAATCCTAGGACATGGGGAATGCAAGTTATGTAACTGACAAGTGCACATGTCCATCCCCCACACACCACATCATCTGAACTAGTATTTGTCCACGTCATGCCAATTGGACATATGGGGGACATGAAACACAACTCTCAGAACCTGAGCACCTCACAGTGTGCTGTGAATGAATAACAGCTGCCTGAAAGTCACAGTCGCATACACCTGTGTGCACAGTCAAGTGATCAAACACCTACAAGTCACAGAAGTATCGTCTCTCATGGTCACATCTCAGATGGCATGCTGAGCCCTAACCGATAAACATACCAGTAGTCCTGACAACGAAGCCACAGCACAATGACACAGAGGCAGATACCTGAGGGAACATGTCACTGATCACAACATGTCAGATGATCCACGGGAGTGGGAGTACAGAGTGTATTGTATGCCCTGGAGTAGGCATGACTGTCCAGCTCCACCTGTAAGAGGGATGAGTCCTGGACAGTAGGCAGGTGTCTAAGCATGTGTGACACACTTGATATTCATACTCCTGAGGCCCAAACATTCTTCCCACCTGCAGCATGGGGGTGTGCCAAATACCCCAGGGACATGTGGTGAATCAGATCAGCAAGTGGACCACATATCAAAGTTACACCCAGATTACATGTCAGAACTTGGGCATTGTGTAATCAATTGACCCACCCATGAATCCCACAACATAGTCACGGGAACAAGTGCTGTCCCCCACCTTGAGCCAAGCAAAATGCAATGACACAGTCCCCAAGTGACACAATTTCCTGACTGTAAGGGCCACACATATGCGTATCAGATGAGGAGTGGGCATGTCACAATAGAGGGACATGGGTCCTGGACCACAAGACTGATGTACTGTGGAAGTTTAACCAGGCCAGAGGAGGGCATATAGCATGTCAGACAAAGTGCACAGTGCAGTCATGGACTCACCCCCTCCTTGCTGCTGTCTGGCCTTCAGCTGCCCATCCAGGTCAGGGAAGACCACCGCCAGGATCCTGAGCATGTGGGGGGTCAGGGTCCGGTGTCCGCCCCTCCTGCGAGGAGGCGACAGCTTCAGCTGGACCCTTGCGATCCTCCGGGTCCAGCCTCGAAGGTCCTGCCACCTCTTCTGGCAGTTGCGGATCCGGCGCTTGTAGTCCCCCACGGATCTTACTGCCCGGGCAATGGTCAGCCAGATTTCCTGCTTCTGGTGGGCATCAACCTGTGAGGATGACAAAGTGAAAATGCCATTACTACACATGCAACATATACGTGCATCACACAGTTGGATATACATGTCTCAATCACTGGGCCATATGATGTACACAGGCAGTGCAACAATGGCTATGAACAGTTTGCCAGCAGTTACTACATGGTATCATTGCATGGGAAGTAAACCTTGTTGGAATGCACTGTTACTGCACTGTACCTGTTCAGTGCATGTAACTACACACTTTGGGGGGTCAGAACTACCCAGTGAGCATGCTAGCCAGTGGTGTGCACACTGTAAGTCATGCTAGTCAGACAACATGCAAAATTAGTAAGGCAGTGGACAGCACACTCACCTGCTCCCCTGGTTTCCCATACAGCTTGATGTACTGTGGAAGGAGGCTGTCCAGCAGGGCCTGGTTCTCCTCAAGGCTGAAGGCTGGGGCTCTCTCCACAGTACGTGCCATTGCAGTAGCCAGAGGATGCAGAGACAGCAGCAGTGTTGGTGGCAGATGTCGTCCTGGAGCATGTAGTGCAGGCAAGTGAGCTCTCAGGGGAACAGCCAGCATTATATGTGTGCTGCAGAGGCAGATACTGTCCCATGTGTCCAAAGTGATAGGTCCAAGTTGTTTGCATCTTCTGAATCTGACCAATCCATGGAATAGCAGCACTAATACATGCCCACAGCATCCTTCAAAACTTCAACTTCATGACACCCATGATTTTGCAACATTGTTGTGGCTGGCCAACTGAATTCACTGCATCAGACTCGTTGAAGCTTCGAAAACGGGTCCGTTGCCATGCCAGGCCCCAGCCTATGCTTGCTCACCGTTCGGTCCATTGCTGTACAACGCGTATGTCGGGATACAACGCGTACCCGCTCACAACAGATGCAATGGGCCGGCCGGGCACACCGATCAGTCCATTGCTGTACAACGCGTACCCGCCCACAACAGATGCAATGGGCCGGCCGGGCACACCGATCGGTCCATTGCTGTACAACGCGTACCCACCCACAACAGATGCAATGGGCCGGCCGGGCACACCGATCGGTCCATTGCTGTACAATGCGTACCCGCTCCCAACAGATGCAATGGGCAGGCCGGGCACACCGATCGGTCCATTGCTGTACAACGCGTACCCCCCTACAACAGATGCAATGGGCCGGCCGGGCACACCTATCGGTCCATTGATGTACAACGCGTACCCGCTCCCAACAGATGCAATGGGCCGGCCGGGCACACCGATCGGTCCATTGCTGTACAACGCGTACCCGCCCACAACAGATGCAATGGGCCGGCCGGGCACACCGATCGGTCCATTGCTGTACAACGCGTACCCGCCCACAACAGATGCAATGGGCCGGCCGGGCACACCGATCGGTCCATTGCTGTACAACGCGTACCCGCTCCCAACAGATGCAATCGGCCGGCCGGGCACACCGATCGGTCCATTGCTGTACAACGCGCACCCGCCCACAACAGATGCAATGGGCCGGCCGGGCACACCGATCGGTCCATTGCTGTACCAACGCGTACCCGCCCACAACAGATGCAATGGGCCGGCCGGGCACACCGATCGGTCCATTGCTGTACAATGCGTACCCGCTCCCAACAGATGCAATGGGCCGGCCGGGCACACCGATCGGTCCATTGCTGGGCAACGCATACCAGCTCCCAACAGATGCAATGGGCCGGCCGGGCACACCGATCGGTCCATTGCTGTACAACGCGTACCCGCTCACAACAGATGCAATGGGCCGGCCGGGCACACCGATCGGTCCATTGCTGTACAACGCGTATCCGCCCACAACAGATGCAATGGGCCGGCCGGGCACACCGATCGGTCCATTGCTGTACAACGCGTCCCTGTACAGGTCACTCGCATATGTCACCATGCTTGACACAGGTGAACGTATGCCAGCCACATATACCTGCCAGAGACTCAGGGGCACACCTACAACACCACACCCAGTCCACACTGTTTCCTAAGGCATGTAAGGCTGCATTACCTTTTCTGTGTATGGGGGTAAACATGTGGTTTCTGTGGTGGCACTTGTGGGCAGCCACACCCAGGCTGTGCATGTGTTCATGGGGACAGGGTCCTTTGTGTGTTGTGCACATGACCACTGTGATGTGCAACAGTTCATTTCGGAGCATGTGGCATGGTCACATTTCCAGGTTGTGTATGTGTATGACATGTCACATACCCCCAGGTTCCCATGGGGGAAGGCATGTACATCACAGGGTGACCCATTGCCAGAATAGTGATGGCCCCCCACAGTCTGTGTGCATGTTGTGTTTCCGATGTCTCTGATTCCATGTGCACGATGGGAGACAGTCTCCACATGAACGTTGTTTGTGCATGGACTTTGATGTTGTGCGTCACTGGCGTCCATGTCTGTCCTGCGGAGGCGACAGGGGCCACTACCTGTGGGAGTCATGTTTCATTTTCTGACGTGTACATGATACGCCATGTCATGCCAGTGTCCATGTGGCAAGACAGGGTCACTGGGAATCTACCTGTCAATGAGCTGTGATGCCTGTGGCGCATCTGTCCAGACATTTCACTGTGGTGTGTGTGTGTGTGGAACGTGACAGCAGTAAATGGGTACTGTGACACAGCCTAATGGTTTCCCATAGCACAACCTGGAACCTGTTGTCCACACATGTTGTACTGAGAAGTTAGATGATGGCCATGTAGGTGCCAGTTATGTCCGAACAGAACGGCACACACATCAAGTACTTGTGTCTCGTAATGATGTATCATGTGAAATTGAGTATGGTGAATGGCACATATGTGGGGTGACTGACAATCTTTCTTTCTTCAACCTATGCACTGCAGGGCTCCAGCTGTCCATAGACCATTCCCTGACCTGGCAACGATGGTGGAACGTGACAGCATCCGACGGTACCGCTTCACCAGGCAGCTGATTGAGGATTTGGCAGTGCGCTTGGCACCACATTTGCAACCTGGCCGGCCGTACCCTACAGCGCTGACCCCCAAGGTGAAGGTGATGGCAGCCCTACACTTCTTTGCCACCGGTACCTTTCAACACACTGTGGCGACTGCCTGTGGGATGTCACAGACTATGTTCAGCCGTGTGCTACGCGATGTTTTGGAGGCAATGTTGAGATTCCTGAACCAGTACATCTATTTCCCTACACGTCAACAACTCACTGACGTCAAGAGTGACTTCTATGCCCTGGGGAGGATGCCACATGTCATTGGCTCCATTGATGGGACACATGTGGCTTTGGTACCACCACAGGCACATGAGCAGGCATACCGGAACCGGAAACATTACCATTCAATCAATGCTCTGGTGGTATGTCTTGCAGATATGAGCATCACACATGTGTGTGCCCGTTTCCCTGGTTCAGCACACGATGCCTACGTGATGAGGAGTAGTCGCATCCCGAGGATGATGGCACAGATGCAGAACCAGCGTACCTGGCTTGTCGGTGTGTACTGACTTTGTACCATTGTGTGTGTTCTGATCTGTAGTATTCCACCCACTTTTCGAACTCAGCTAATGTGCAATTGTCTGTCCGTAGGTGACTCCGGATACCCCAACATGCCGTGGTTGTTGACACCCCTCATGAACCCTGTGACACCAGCCCAGATGCGCTACAATGAGGCACATGGTCGGACCAGGAGAGTGATCGAGCGGACATTTGGTCTCCTGAAGAGCCGCTTCCGCTGCCTGGACAAGACAGGAGGGGCCCTCCCATATGCCCCAGCAAAGGTGTGCAAGATTGTCATAGTCTGCTGCATGCTACACAACCTGGCAGTGCAGAAGGAGTTGCCTCTCATCCTGGATGACGATGACCAACGTCCGCCACCTGTGGAGGATCCAGGCCTGGACCACGATGCCAGTGATGATGATGATGATGATGGTGATGTCCGCACACAGCTCATCACCAACTTCTTCAGCTGAATGTGAGTATCCAGGGAGATGTAATGTGAATGATGTGAGTTTGCATGATATGTGTGGGTGATGCTCTGGTGCTGTTTGAGTGTGGCCATGTGCTACTTGACTGGATGCGTGCAGCAATGTGTCCTTACTGGTAGTCTGTACTCCCCAACAGTGTTGACATGCTAACTTGGTTTTGTGTAGTTGTCTTGTGACATGTATTGGGCATGAGTATTGCAGTTTTGTCCTGTTCTTCAGTGGTTTTTACTGTGTGTCTTGTCTGTCCTTCACAGGGTGCTTACTGAGTACTTTGGTCAACTTGGATCCCCCGACACCATGATTCAGCTTTCAGGGTGGCAGCAGTCGTTTCCCTACAGGTGATGTGCCACACACCCCTGGACTTCATATCTTCTGCACTTGTTGACTGTGTGGCCACTTCCACGTGGGAATACCTTGCATTTGTAGTGGAAACAACATGTTGCAAATGTGTAATAAACCTGTGCTTCACTTTGGGATGTGCGTTGTCTGTGGTCACACATCTGACTGACATTTGCTTACTGCACATGTGGGCTAGTTGACACAGACTCTGAATAGGTGTGGTGTCTGTGCATTCCACAGTATTTCCTGGCAACATCACTGTAGGCGATGAGTCCGATGGCCCTGGTGTCTCTGTGTTGTGTAGCCCTAGTGGTGTGTCTCCCTCATATGTGTCACATCACCATGACTCACATGACGGTGTTGTACTTGCTGTAGCAGTTAGCATACACAGTGTAATTTAGCAGATCATCATCACCATAACAGTATCCACAATCTTATAACAACAGAGGCAAGTATGGTGTACTAGTGATTTTATTTACAAAAATGTGTGTGTGTATAGTGCACAGGATGGTGGGTGCTGTACATTGGGATTGGGATCCAAAGTTCCCAGATGAGTTGCAAGTCTTGGTAGCAGAAATGTCCTGAGTGAAGTCCACAGTCATATGATACATTAGTCCAACTTGAACTCCCCATGTCATGTGGGAGAGTTGTGTTGCATTCGACAGGGTGAAAAGTTTGCACACAAAGGAGAATTTCCGGAACAGGTGTTGGCTTCCTGGGGGATGTACGTGGCCATCAACCTCTCAGTTTTCCTTCCTCGGACGACCCCTCTTCTTTGGGGGGACCCTCACGTGCAGGCTGCTGCGGTGCAGGGAGTCTCCGCCAGAGTCCTCCTCCTCCCCTGTGGCGGTGTCAGTTGTTGCAGCACCATATGTTGTGGGCACACAGGGAGGTGTGGCCATGTTGGTGCTAATCTGGTGGAGGCATGTCAATATGTCCATATGCACCACTGTGAGTTCTTGCAATGTGTCCGACTTGGACTCCATGCGAGACATGTGTGTCTCCACACGGGACATGTGGGAGTCCAAGCGGGCATGATGGGCAGCCTGCTGCTGTTGTATGTCCTTGAGGATCCCCACTACCTGTCTGACCTCTCCGGTGCTATTCTGGTACGCATCAGCAATGCATGCCAGTTGTGGGTCATCATGCAGTCCAGACCCCTCGGCAAACAGCGACCTATGTCTACCACCCCTCCCACCACCCCTGGCGACACGTGCAGGACTTGCGGTGGCACGCACAGGTGACCCAAGGCCCCCTTGGGGGTTGTTAATGGTGTTGTTGTCCGTTGCTCCACGGTGGGCCTGGGGCCCTGTGCTGTTGTCATCGGTGGTCCTTGGTCTGTCCGTGTCGGCGGGGATGGTGTGAGTGTTGGCAGTTGTTGGAGGGGTGGGTGCAGGGGGTGCAGATGTTGGTCCTGCTGGTGCTGCATGATGACTCACACCGGAGGGGCCAGGTAGGTCTTCGCCATCCGAGGAGGGCAGAGGCTGTTCCACACCAGTGAGCTCAGTGTCCCCCGGAGCCTGGGACAGGGACTCCTCCTCGCCTGCTGCTGTGTCCCCATCATCACCTGTATTTGGAAGAGACACACATTGTATGTTATGTTTCTACAGGCATCAATGGTTCACACACCTGACAGTTGTGACTGTACCTCTGGATGCAGGCATGTACATTGCATTGTCCTAAGTTGTCACAGTAAGAGGTTGAAATTGGTGTAGCACATTGTCCTGCATACCTGGGGCATTTCAATGTGAATGTTGAGGTGTGTGCATGGCCAGTATTGGTTGTATTTGGTGGACATCCGGCCATCCTTCTCCACCTAGCCCAGTTATCCCACCATGAAGCATGCCACCCTCGCAGTGGGTTCAGGTTGACTCTCAGGATGTCATTCAGTGGTGTCCTGCTGTTCGTTGTTGCACAGTTCCCAGCAGGACCTAGTGCTCCCCACAGCAGTACCCAATGTCAGCCATCTTGTCAGTCCTTATCCACTCCCTGTGCTGTGAGCATGGTTCAGAGTGGTGTTGATGGGCCAATTGTGAGGGTGAGCAATATCTGTGACTACAACTCCCATCATGCTATTGCCTACACCCCCCTTCCCAGCATGCCCGTACTTACTTCCTTTTGAGTGGACTTCACTGTGTGTGAGTGTGACAGCAATGGCAAGATGGCTGACAGTGTGGTCCTGTTGTTTGTTGGTGCACAGTTCCCAGCAGGGCCTTGTGCTCCCCACAGCTGAGGCCAGTGTCAGACATCTTTGAGGTGGCTTTTCACTCCCTGTGAGGTGTGCATGCTTCAGTGTGAGCTTTCTGGGCCATGTGGGTGGGGGATGTTGAGCTGTGACTGCCACTCCCATCATGCTATTGCCTACACCCCCCCTTCTCAGCATGCCCATACTTCCTTCCTTTTGACTCTGCTTCCCTGTGGGGTAGTGTGCCTGTGCTGACAGGAAGGCTGACAGTGTTGTCCTGGCGTTCGTTTGGCTACAAGTCCCAAGAGTGTCCCTGTGCTTCAATTGTGAGGGTGAGCAATATCTGTGACTACAACTCCCATCATGCTATTGCCTACACTCCCCTTCCCAGCATGCCCATACTTCCTTCCTTTTGAGTGGACTTCACTGTGTGTGAGTGTGACAGCAATGGCAAGATGGCTGACAGTGTGGTCCTGTTGTTTGTTGGTGCACAGTTCCCAGCAGGGCCTTGTGCTCCCAACAGCAGTACCCAGTGTCAGCCACCTTGTCAGTCCTTATCCACGCCCTGTGATGTGAGCATGGTTCAGAGTGGTGTTGATGGGCCAATTGTGAGGGTGAGCAATATCTGTGACTACAACTCCCATCATGCTATTGCCTACACCCCCCTTCCCAGCATGCCCGTACTTCCTTCCTTTTGAGTGGACTTCACTGTGTGTGAGTGTGACAGCAATGGCAAGATGGCTGACAGTGTGGTCCTGTTGTTTGTTGGTGCACAGTTCCCAGCAGGGCCTTGTGCTCCACACAGCTGAGGCCAGTGTCAGACATCTTTGAGGTGGATTTTCACTCCCTGTGAGGGGTGCATGCTTCAGTGTGAGCTTGCTGGGCCATGTGGGTGGGGGATGTTGAGCTGTGACTGCCACTCCCATCATGCTATTGCCTACACCCCCCCCTTCCCAGCATGCCAATACTTCCTTCCTTTTGACTCCGCTTCCCTGTGGGGTAGTGTGCCTGTGCTGACAGGAAGGCTGACAGTGTTGTCCTGGCGTTTGTTTGGCTACAAGTCCCAAGAGTGTCCCTGTGCTTCACACAGCATTACCCAGGGTGGTGGTTCTTTGTGGGATCTTCATTTGGAGTGTGAGGCATTGCATTCTCCCAGGTGGGTTATGTGGAGTTTGTGTTGAGGGGGGTGTGAGGAGAGCTACTTGTAACTATGGTCAGTGCTGTCAGTCCTCCTTCCCACCCAGCCAGATATCCCACCATGCAACGTGCTTGCATTGCAGGGAGTGCAAGTTGGCTTTCAGGATGTCAGGCAGTGGTGTTCTGCTGTTTGTTGTTGCACAGTTCCCAGCAGGGCCTTGTGCTCCCCACAGCAGTACCCAGTGTCAGCCATCTTGTCAGTCCTTATCCACTCCCTGTGATGTGAGCATGGTTCAGAGTGGTGTTGATGGGCCAATTGTGAGGGTGAGCAATATGTGTGACTACAACTCCCATCATGCTATTGCCTACACCCCCTTCCCAGCATGCCCATACTTCCTTCCTTTTGAGTGGACTTCACTGTGTGTGAGTGTGACAGCAATGGCAAGATGGCTGACAGTGTGGTCCTGTTGTTTGTTGGTGCACAGTTCCCAGCAGGGCCTTGTGCTCCCCACAGCAGTACCCAGTGTCAGCCATTTTGTCAGTCCTTTTCCACTCCCTGTGTTGTGAGCATGGTTCAGAGTGGTGTTGATGGGCCAAATGTGAGGCTGCCCATTATCTGTTACTACGACTCCCATCATGCTCTTGGCTACACTGACTTCACCAGCATACACAGGATTCCTTCCTTTCAGTGAGCTTCCCTGTGAGGTGGTGTTCTAGTGGTGGCTAAATATCTGACAGTGTTTGTTGGTTAGATTTGTGCCACTGCCTAGCTCTATTTGTTGTTGGGTTTGTACATGTCATGACACAGTTACATATCACTATGACATGGCATGTATTGTGTTTATCTGACTAACATACACATCTTGGGATGATTATCTTTTGGTTGCTGTGGATTTGCTAGGGGTGCATGGTTTGACTATCCCCTTGACAGTGGTGTGTGTGTATTGTCACACAATATTGTGTATATTTGTTGTGACCTCACCAGGCTCTGGGATGTTTGTTAGTCCATATACGCTCACTGGTGGTAGGATGGCCCGCACCTTCTCCTCCCAGGGCCTGAGGTATACTGGTTTGGCAGGTGGGCCACTGCCGGTGTGCTGGCTCAGGATGTAATCCTTCTTCAGTAGGTCCCTGACCCTCCTGCGCACATCATACCACCTGTTCTGGATGTCTTCCTTTGTGCGCAAACATGGTGATTGTGCGTTGACCCTGTCGACGATCCTCGCCACATCTTGGTTTTCTGCGCCATGGGGGTCTGTTGGAACAATGTGCCAAACAACTTTGGCTCTACCCTCAGGATCTCGTCTACCATGACTTCCAAATTCACTATCTAGGAACTTTGGATTCTTCTTTAGGGGCATGGTGATGGGTGGTGGTGGTATTGATGTGTGTGTGTGTGCAAGTGAGGGTGTGTGAGTGTAGGTTTTGCTGGGTGTGTGTGAGGGTGCTATTTGTTGAGGTGCTAATGGTGTGTGGCTTTTGTGTTGGATGAGCTGTGTGTGTGTCTGTGTTTGCTGTCTGATGGTGTTCTGTGCTGGCAGGTCAGTGGAATTTGCAAAGGATCATGGTAGGGATTTGTGGCCTTTATGTAGGTGGAGTTGGGGGTGTGTCCTTGTTCCATTTTTTTCCCCCATGTATTTATTGGTTTTGTCATTGCTTGTTTGGCCCTCTTTTTTTGTATTTTTTCATTTGTAATTATTGTGCATGTAGGAGACGTTCTTCTGACCGAGTAGGACGTTGCAGTTGTCTCGTGCGCACCTCTCCGAGTCGTTCCCGCTGTGTTTCAGCTAGGTTTCATATGCGGCGTACGCGTCGGTCGCGGAGTATTGTGTTTGTTCGGCTGGCTTTTGTATGCGTGTCGGTCGTACGGCTTGGGCTCCGTGCGAATCGGTCTGATTTTGCACCCATTGCATCGTACTGCGCGGGTCGGAGTTCGCGGGTACGTTTCGTTCGGGTTCATTCCTGGTGCGTGTCGGTCGGTTCTATTCGCGTGGTTTCCCGGCCGGATAGCTTGTTTCCGTCCGGGTCGGTCGTTCGGCTTGAGTTCCGTACGAGTTGGTCGTGATTCACATGCATTTCATCGTACTACCCGGGTCGGACGGCACCGGTACGTGTCGGTCGGACTATATTCCCGTACCGAGTCGGTCGGTACGTTTTCCGGCCCGAATCGGAATCGGCCCCTATGTCTGGATGTAATATGTCAGGGTTACAGCCACATAATATGATTTCAGTTTTCTTCTTATTAATTTTATAGCCCCCCAATTTCTCGTACTGTGCAAAAATCTCAAAGACATTCTCCTGTGAGCCTGTATTCGTATCGAGAATTAACATAATATCATCAGCATATTATTTTATTTTCCCCATCTGTGCTAGAGGGGGATGGATATCGGCATTCTCCCTGATTGCGATTGCCAATGTCTCAATAAAGAAAGCAAAAAGGATGGGCAATAGGGGACATCCCTGCCGGGTCCCCCGGAGAACTTGCAATTTCCGCACCTCTGAGATATTTATGATGATATTAGCTTCAGCATCGCGATACATCCTATGTATCAACCACTTGATCTGGGATGGAGCCCCAAATCTAAAAAAATACAAAACAATGTATCCCAGACCACAAGGCCAAATGCTTTTTCAGCATCTAATAGAAGTATGATCGCTGATACCCTATTAACTGAGAAATAGTCCAGTGCTTCTACTAGGAAGTGTGTATTTGTGCCCAATTGCTGTCCGGCAAGAAAGCCGTTCAGGTCTGATGGGATCAGCTTAGATGCAATTGGGTTGAATCTGTTAGCTAATAATTTTGGGACAATTGTATTATCAACTTTTAATAAAGTAATTGGACGATACAAGATTGGACCTGCACCATCTTGCTCCTTTTTAAAAAAAACGGACAACATTCCCCATATGAAATGAAGACGGAATAGGGCCCCCCACCTAACATTGTGTTGGCCATTAGCAAAATATAGTCGACTAAAACATTTAGAAACGTTTTTTTAAATTCTGGCAAAAAACCATCAGGCCCACAGGCTTTACGATTTGGGAGATTTTTAACCACCTCCTCTCCTTTGGAGAAAGGTCGCGTGATGTTTTCCACCTCTTCCTCGGATAAGATGGGGATATTGCGATCTGATAAAAACATTTCCAGGTGTTCTTTATCTACCACTTAATTTTGGTATAGATCAGCTTATAATGATCAAGCATAATTTTCCCCACTTTTTCCGCTTCCTTGCACCTGACCCCAGAAACCGGGCATTTCTTTTGTTGGCAGTTTGTTTGCATGCCTGCCATGCTAAGAATATCCTAGTGAAGTTACTCTCCTCGTAGAACTTTTGCATATAGGCACAGTTTAAAACCTCACACTTTTTATAATACGCCTCAGGTAATGCCTGCTTGGCCCTGTCCAGTTCTCTTTATTAGACTTAGATGAGTTCCTAAGACATTTTTCGTAACTATGCTGGACAGTCCTTTCTAGAGTTTGCTTTTGGAGTCCAGCCCTTTTACTGTTCTCTGCGTCTTTCCCTATCACCAACCCTCTAAAGTAGGCTTTTAGATCATCCCTCACTATAATGGGGGGGTGGGGCCATGATTTATCCCCAAGAATTCTTTTATCTCCTTTTACAGTTCCGGACCCAACCTTTCTCTTGTAACTTGTGTTTATTATAAACTCAACGTCTGGAATGCTCTGTAGCTTTTCCCATCAATATCTCAAGAATAATTATTGAATGATCTGAGAAACCATTGGGCAAAGTCCGCTGGCCATTAAAAGCCAGAGCCTTTATACGTAGAAAAAAATCTATGCGAGAGGAGCTACGAAATCGTCCAGAGAAGCAGGTATATTAAATTTTTGTAGGAAAAGTCACCCTCCAAGTGTTGAATAGCCTCAGAGGTTTCTGGTAATTTTGTAAAACCTTCGCAGTTTTGGGCTTTAATTGCCTCTTTGAGTTTACTGAGGAGTCTAATCTAGGATTCTGTAAGAATTTAAAGTCTGCTCCGAGAATAATTTCACCTGAGATTTTTAATAAAAACTGAAAAAGCTCATCGTAAGGCGTGGCATTGTCTTCTACTGGGGCATACCAACTCACAAACGTGAGATGCCTGGATAGTACCTGACTACTCACTCAGCACCAGCATCCACCTTTGTCACTGGCAAAATCAACTATTTTGCCACTGAGCCTTTGGGCCAGGAAATATGCAGTACCTCAATGTGCCGCCTGAGCAGAGGAGAAGCCCCTATAGCCCGCCCAGGATTTAAATATTAGCAAATATATGCATTTCTTGGACCAAAATTACTGACGGGTTCTCAGCTTTAATCCAGGCTTCTATTGCATGTGATTTCTTTTTATTATTAAGACCATTACATTAAAAGAGGCCACCTTCATGATATTATTCAACATCATCTCAGCTTTCTATTCCCGCTGAATCTAATCAGTACGCCACAGAAAGTGCGTAAAGTGTGTAAAGTGCAAAGAAGCAATAACGTGTTACGCATATTAATGAATAATCTTCCATCCCATGACCAACCCCCAAGATAAGGGGGAAGAGAAAACATATCAAACCTCCCTAGCTGTGGCCTTAAGCCCCATACTTAGTGTGATACCTCACCCTCCTACACTGCTTATCTAGTTTACTGGGCATGTGTGGCTGACATTTTCTTATAAAAGACCACCCTTTTAAGGCATAAAGCTGTTGTAATACAAAGTTATAGTCAACCCAGCACTGTCAACCACATATTCCTAAAGTAGACATTCTAATATTTTAAGACAGGTGCATGTTTCTGCAATTGGAATTTGGATCATTTTTAACCAACCTATTTCAACCCCCCCCCCCCCTGAATCCACCACAAAATGCCCCCAAACCCCTCTCCCCAAGCAGTGGTGAGTGGCTTGCCTTGCCACCCACACCTGACATGCTTCCCCCTATGAGATAATGGCACTGTGACACTGTGCCAAGGCCAGTCGGCCCCTCTCCTATATACCCCTCCACCTGTGAAGAAAAAGTGAAAAAAAAGTACAGCCAACAGGGCTGGTTAAGCAGAGATTAAAAAAGCTGTCTTTAAGACTAGTTCTCCAAAAATGCAGTTCACTTATTGCAAATTATATGGAGCTGTCCACCCAGTGACTCTCAACTGGGTAGCGACAGCACACCCTGCCATAAGTGCCTGCAGGGCAGTACACTTACCCCCCTGTGAGACACCTAGTGGCTGTGAACTTGTTCAGTCACATTGATTCACCTCAGAGCAGGGCTCAAGGATGTGGGAAGAAGGTGCTCCCAGAGGGCTTCCCAAACAAAGACAGAAGGCAGATAATGAATCCAGGCATGCTGCCTGTGATAAGGCTTCTCTCAGCAAGTAGCGCGTCTCCAGGGGACCATGAGCGCTACTGGGTGGCTTTCATGTACACAGCGACCGAGAAGGTCAAAGTGGGCCGGATCGGCAATGATTTGGAAAGCATCGGAGACAGCCATTGCACACCGCCACCGCCGAGTCTGACTGGCGTCGTACAATGCATTGGATGTTGGACATGGGGGGGAGGAGGAGCTCTCTGCGATCAGCTGTGAGTCATCGCGCCCACCGACTTTGCTTCCCAAAAGCAAACTTTTCTTATGCCTCTGCCATTGTGCTCTTCACAGTATTGGTGAAATAAAGGAAGCCATTGATTTTGCTAGTGTGACTTACGTCTTATAAATCTTGATTGTTGCTCTCGGATTATCATGGTAATATTTTTCTAACCTGATGGCCAGTACATTAGTGTAATGCATTAAAATTAAGCAGCACTTTGACCTATGTAAGGTGTTTGGAGCTGGACATTTCTATGGTTCCAGGATAGCATCAAAGTGGTCTCAATTGATGTGTTTATTATATTCCTGCAGTCAGCTGGTAAGGGGTGTGGCCATGAATGGCTGTTGAGCGTGTGGCCACTAATTAATAAGAGAGGCATGTGTTCTTCACTCAACCATGAATCCTATTGTTCCCTTCAGAAAAGGAAGACGCTGTGCTGTCTTACTTCTAGTAGTGTCTAGCTCAATTTAAATATTATCTCAAATAACCACCTAATATAAACTCTATGAGAGGGTGTGCACATCCCTTCTCATCACCCTATATTGAGCATAATGTTTTGTTCATTCCATAGAAATGGGGCGATTTAAAGTGACATTTCCTATCCCTTATCCCTTTATCATTTGCCCTAAAATGAATTAAAGCCACCACTTTCTTAAAACAGGAGGATCTCATTAAATTGATCCTTCATTCCGATCCCATCCAATATGTTAGACCTGGCATCCTTGGCGTGGATTTTCCTGACTTTTTGCCTCTACCTCCTGTGTTTTTGATGCTGTGCTGGATATCGTTTTTGCTGGCTTAGATGCTTTGGGTACTTTGCCACTGCTGATCAGTGTCAAAGTGCAAGTGCCCCCTGTGTAAATTGATATTGTGATTGGTTCTCCCTGATTGGTATATTTGTTTTACCAGTAGGTCCCTAGTAAAGTGCACTGAGTGTGCCAGGGCTGGTAAATCAAATGCTACTAGTGGGCTTGCAGCGCTGATTGTGCCACCCACACGTGTAACCCTGAAAAGAGGTCTCAGGCCTGCCACCGCGGTGCCTGCGCGCAGTTTGTTAACTGCCATGTCGACTTGGCAAGTGCACCCACTTGCGAGACCCTACCCTTCCCTTTTCTTACACATAAGACACCCCTATGGTAGGCCCAAGGTACCCCCTGGGCAGGGTGCAGTGTATGTGAAAGGGAGGACATGTACTGGTGTGTGTAACATGTCCTGACAGTGAAATACTGCCAATTTTGTTTTTCACTATTGAAAGGCTATCTTGCCCCTTAGGACAGAATGGGGAATGCTTTGTAGCATTTTACAAGCATATCTTCCCATAGGGTTAAGATAGAAAAATGGAGTTTGCTACCCCTGAACTCAGGATTTAATAACACATCTTTTAGTAAAGATGTTTTTAAATTGTGTGTTTGAAAATACCACTTTTAGAAAGTGGCTATTTTCTTGTTCAACCATCCTGTGTGCCTCTGCCTGTTTGCGGATTGACTGTCTGGCTTTGCAGTGACAGGGGCTGGGGAGGTGCAGTGGCTCCAGGAGTCTGGATGAGTCAGCACTAGGCTGAATAGGCCTGATCTGCATTTGGAGTAACCCTGAGCGGAGTCCACGGAGTTGCGCTACGCGAAACTCCGCGAAGTGGAGAAAAAACTCTGCCGCGCTACGCGGAGCTCCGCAAGCGGCGGAGTGCGATAGAAAAATGCCGTTCGCGGTGATTTTCAGTGCTGGATGCTTGTCCGCACTGTGCAATCATCACGAATGGCACCATACACAGCGCAAGCGAGCGCTGCTTTCCTTTCTGCCCCTCGAGTAGATTTTTACTCGAGCAGCAGCTTTCTCAACGCGAACGGGCAGTTTCTCAATGCGAGCGGTCGCGAGCATACGCGACCACTCGCAATGAGAAACCCGACCCCCCCGCGTTGAGAAATCTCGCCGGGAGGTTTATTTTCCATGCTCGCGCTCGCCAACTTGATGTTGACGATCGCAAACGAGGAAAAATCTCGCTGGGAGGTGGATTTTCCTCGCTCGCCCTCGCCAACTTGACGTTGGTGAACGCGAGCGAGGAACAAAACTTTCGGAATTCCGCAAGCTCCGCGTAACGCGGAGTGCGGAAAACTCAGCAAACTCTGCGAGCCGGAGCGGAGTTCACCGCCCAGGGTTAATTTGGAGTGGTGGTAGGAGTAGCCCCTGTACCTGAATAGGGCTGTGCCTGCCTTCCACAATGCTGGCTCCGCCCCCCTGTGGTGTGTCTGGAGCCAAGGCCCACACTGACAAAGGATGTTGTTGTGCACTTGCGGAGTGCCCCCCAGAACTGGTTTAAACCGGGCTCAGAGCCCCTTGCACAAAGAGAAGAAAGACATTTTGGGGTATACGTATTAGACCTAAGACCCCTGAACTTTAGATCATTCCTGGAATTCAAGAGGAACCTTTGCCTGCAGTTGCTGTTTCTGCCAAGGAAAGGAGAAGGACTTTGCTGTGTGCTGTGTCCCCTGCTTGAAGGAGATCTCCAAGGGCCTGAAGTGAGCTGGCCTTCTGTTTTGAAGTCTCAGGGACACAAAGACTTCACCCCCAGCTCCCCTGAACTCTGCTGCTGTGAGTTCTAGCCTGCTAAGAGGTGCCTGTGCCAGTTTTGGGCCTCTGGAGGTTGTTGCTGCTGTTTGGGAGCTGGAAGATAGAAGAAACGTGAAGAACTGCTAAAATTGACGCATCGAAGGATCGTGGCTGAAGAGGACCAATGCAGCACCGCTCAACGCCGCCGCATCAATCGCCGATGCATCCCGGATTTCCACGCATCGTGCCTGTGCGGCAAGTTCGCACGCCCCATCACCTGCGGACTGAAACCATCATGAAGAATCGACGCATCACTCCCCATACAGACCGGATTCGACGCAACCCTTCCTCTGCGTGCAGGGGGACTGTCGCATCGCCTCCCCAAGGTCTTAGGAGTGTCGCATCTCTTTGTTTTCTGACTCTGCGGCTGTTTGGATTTTGGAACTTTCACGCATCTACAGGTACTTTGGTGAAAAGTCATGCATCCATAGTTTTCTATGGTACAAGTTCTTGAAACCTTTTGAAAGCCATAATTTAACTGTGTATGTTGGATTTTGGTTGTTTTGGTGTTGTTTAGTTTAGATAAAGATATTTTATTTTTCTAAACTGGTGTGGTGTCCTTTTGTAGTGTTTTCTCTGTGTTACTGTGAGTGTTGGTACAAATACTTTACACATTGCCTTTGGGATAAGCCTGTCTGCTAGTGCCAAGCTACCAAGGGGGTGAGCAGGGGTTATCTAAAGTGTGTATTCCCCCTTACCCTGACTAGAAGCAAGGGTCCCTATTTGGACAAAGGTACCTACCTCTGCCAACTAGAGACCCCTATTTCTAACATTGGTGGCAGCGGTGGGATTTGAACCTGTATTTGTACTTGACCCACAGTGATTGGTGTACATCACTAGTTTAGTGCAGACCACTACACAACCGCATACTGTGTTTTGTTTTTGGTTCTATTTTTGAGTGACCCTAAAAGTATCCACACATCATGTTTCAGAAGGGTAAACCAGCAAGTGAGATGGCAGAATTGGAGTTTCATATTGAGGTTTTGCATACCTACAGAGTATATCAGCTCAAGCAATTTTTCAAAGATTTTGGATGTCCCATGAAAAGGAGCTCCAGGAAGGAGGAGCTACAGAAGGCCTTAAGGGCCTGGTGGGGGGCCAAAGAGGCTGGGGAGACAGGTGATGCAGAGGTGGATGAGGATGCACAAGGGAATGGTTTCAGGTGACAGGATCTGCCTGTGCCAAGAACAGCCTCCAGGGCTGGCAGCAACCATTCCACTGGAAGTCTTTCCCCAGAGGAGCGGGAGGGAAACCAAAGGGTCAGAGAGCATGAGCTAGAAGTTCTGAGGCTTAAAATGAAGCAGATGGAAATGGAAATTCAGAAAAAGGCAGAGGAGAGCAAGAACGCTCATGCCTTGGAAGAGAGAAAGATGCTTTTGGCTCATGAACTGAGTATGAGGGAGCTGGACATTAAGGCCAAGCAAGTGAAGTCCAGTTCAAATGGTGGCAGCGTACAGCCAGTGCAAGGGGGTAAGGTTTACATACCCAAGGACCTAGTGCAGAATTACCAGAGGGGTGATGATATTTATGCATGGTTTACGGTGTATAAGATAGCCTTAAGAATGAATGAGGTTCCTGAAAAGAATTGGGGGGGGGGCCTGTGGAAACATTTTGAGGCCACTGGGAGGGACACCCTGACACCTTTGGAGCAAGCGGGTACCCTGACCTACGCCCATATGAAGGAGGCTTTATGCCTCAGTTATGGGCGCACCCCAGAGCAGTACAGAGAGAAGTTCAGGATCTTTAAGAAGCTTGATTCGCATACTTGGGTTGAATGTGTGAACATGTATACCCGTGCACTGGAAGGTTGGGTGAAGGGCAGCAAGGCAACTGATTACCAGGGGTTGTACATCTTAATTGGTTGGGAGCGCTTGAGTAGTCTGTGTGTTCCAGAGCTGCGCCAGCACATATTGGAAAGTAAGCTAACTGATCCCGGGGAGCTTGCTAAGGAGGCGAACCGCTGGACTAGCACCAGGGTCCACAAGGGGATTGTGGGTAACCCAGCCAAGGGTGGGCAGGGTCCCCAGCAGAAGAGTGGGGGGAAAAGGGTAACCAAAAGGAGTTCTCTAAAGGGCCCCAATACAGTTCCCAGGGTAAGGAGTCCCAGTCCCCCAAGCCTAAGGTGTCCTGGCCCCCTAAGGGCAGGCACGACAACCGGGGTCCCCCCAGGTGTTATTGATGTGGTCAGGTGGGCCACATTGCAAGAGATCCCAAGTACACCAATGCACCCCCAGCACCTACTGGTGCTCCGTCACCAAGATTAGTGAGTGTAGCGCTGGGGGAGGAATTGGTTCCTAGTGAAGGGGGGAGCAAGCAGTTATGACTCTTGTCTCATTAGGAGACAGAGAGATGGTCCAGGGATCCCATCTGCCTGAGAACACTAAGAAATACAGGCAGTGGGTGACCATCAATGGGAGGAGAATGGAGGCTCTGAGAGACACAGGAGCCAGTGTGACATCTGTCAGGTGTCAATGGGTGTCTGAAGAGCAGGTTATTCCCAATTTACTTCACCCTGTAGTTGCAGCAGACAACTCTGAGCGCTTATGTAAGGTGGCGCTAGTTCCCTTTGAGTGAGGGGGGTCTCAGGTTCCTTGAAGGTCATTGTTAGTCCATCCATGCCTGTAGACTGTCTGCTTGGAAATGACCTGGAGAGTTCCCCATGGAAGGAGGTGGAATGCCAGGCTCATTTGGAGATGTTGGGTCTGCCTGAGTGGGCTATGTGACCACTCGGTCAATGGCATCCAGTAGAGGTGATCAAGAGGACCTGAAGCCTGAAACACTGGCCCAGGTACCTGCCAGGAAGAGGAAGGGCAGGGGGCGTGGGAAACCAGCCCCAGACATTCCCGCTGTCCAGGAGGAAGCAGACCCTGAGGGGGATGCCCTGTAACCCACAGGGGAGCAGGTAGCCGAACTGGGAGACCTATCAGAGCTGACCCATTGGCAGCAGGAAGCGGGTCCCTCCAGGGAGGAGTTCTGCAGAGCACAGATGGAGTGCCCTACTCTTATTGGTTTGCAGCAACAGGCTGAAAACCAGGCAGCAGGAGATCAGTCCGGATCACATCTGATTTACTGGGAAGATGGATTGTTATATAGTGAGCCTAAGGTCGCTGAGCCCAGTGCAGCCCGTATGTTAGTGGTACCCGAGTGCTTCAGGACTTTCCTACTGGGTATGGCTCATGACGTGCCTCTCGCAGGACATTTGGGGTGTGACAAGACCTTTCAGAGGCTTGTCACCCACTTTAACTGGCCCCGTGAGAAGGCACGTTGGTACACATTGTAAGTCTTGTCAGACTTGCCAGGCAAGTGGCAAGAGTGGAGGGAAGTGTAAGGCTCCCCTCCAACCCTTTCCTGTGGTGAGCACCCCTTTTGAGCAGGTGGGAATTGACATTTGTGGGGCCACTGGAACCCAAGACAGCCTTAGGCAACAAGTTTATCTTGGTCTTGGTGGACCATGCCACCCGGTGCCTGGAAGCTGTCCCTCTCTAGACAATCAGAGCCCCCGTGGTGGGCCGTGCATTGATGGGGATCTTTTCCCGTGTGAGGTTCCCCAGAGAGGTGGTCTCTGACCACGGAAAAAACTTCATTTCGAAGTACATGACATCTTTGTGGGAGGAGTGCGGTGTGGCATATAAGTTAACCACTCCTTACCATCCTCAAGGGAATGGGTTGGTTGAGAGATTCAACCGAACCCTGAAGGGCATGATCAAGGGTCTTGCAGAACCCATGAGATGGAAGTGGGACGTCTTTTTGCCATGCCTGCTGTTTGCATACAGGGAGGTACCACAGAAGTCCTTAGGGTTTAGTCCCTTTGAACTGCTGTGAGAGGACCTCTGAGTCTGGTAAAGGAGGGTTGAGAGAAAACTCCTGGTAAGACCCCACAAGATGTGTTCAGCTATGTGCTGGCCTTCAGAAACCAGACTCAACGCTACAGGAAACTCGCTCAGGCAAACCTGGAAGCTAGCCAGGAAGAAATGAAAATATGCTATGACCAGAATGCCACTCTGGTCGAATTTCAGCCTGGCCAGAATGTGTGGGTGATGGCACCAGTGGAGCCTTGTGCGCTCCAAGACAAGTGGACTGGTCCATATGAGGTGGTGGAGCGCAAGAGTGAGGTGACATATCTGGTTGACTTGCAGACTCCTAGGAACCCTTTGAGGGTCCTACATGTGAACCGCTTCAAGCCACACTTTGAGAGGTCTGAAATAACTATGCTCCTTGCAACAGATGATGGAATGGAGGAGGAGAGTGAGCCTCTTCCTGACCTCCTGTCAGCAAAGGAACATGATGGGTCAGTGGATGAGATAAACCGCTCTCCTACCCTGACCACAGAGCAGCAGAGGGACTGTCATCAGGTGCTGGGACAGTTCGCCACCCTGTTGTCCCTGACACCAGGAGTCACCGATTGGTGCATCCATGATGTGGACACTGGGGACAGTCTACCTGTGAAGCAGAAATTTTGCAGGGTAGCTGACAAGGTAAGGGCCAGCATCAAGGAAAAAGTTTCCAATATGTTGGAGTTAGGGGTGATAGAGCCCTCAAGCAGCCCCTGGGCTAGCCCAGTGGTCTTAGTGCCAAAATCTGGTGCACCCGGTGTCACTCCAGAACTTCGGTTCTGTGTGGACTACCATGGGCTCAATGCGGTCACCAAGACTGACATGCACCCCATCCCCAGAGCTGATGAGCTTGTTGATCGGCTAGGAGCTGCCCAGTACCTCAGTACATTTGATTTAACGTCTAGGTACTGGCAGATTGCCTTAACTGAGGGGGCCAAAGAGAGGTCAGCATTTTCAACAGCTGAGGAGCACTACCAGTTCCGGGTTATGCCCTTTGGATTGAAGAACACCCCTGCCACCTTCCAGAGACTGGTCAGCCAGGTACTGTCCGGGCTGGAGGAATTCAGGGTCGCCTACCTGGATGACATTGCTGTGTTCATCTCCAGTTGGGAGGAACATTTGCAACACCTTTGCGAAGTGTTGAAGGCTCTGCAAAGGGAAGGCCTGACTATCAAGGCGAGTAAGTGTCAGATAGGGCAGGGATCTGTGGTGTACTTGGGACACCAGGTAGGGAGCGGCCAGGTGGCGCCCCTACAAGCGAAGATTGACACCGTTCTGGCTTTGGAGCCCCGCAAGACCCAGAAAGAGGTGAGAGCCTTGTTAGGTCTCACCAGGCACTACAGACGGTTTGTCAAGGGGTATGGCGCCATTGTTGGCCCCCTTGACAGAGCTGACTTCAAGGAAGCAGCCCAGGAAGGTGATCTGGACTGATGCCTACCAGACCGCTTTTGATGCCCTGAAATCTGCCATGCGCACGGCGCCCGTGCTGAAGGCACCTGACTTCTCCAAAGAATTTGTTGTGCAGACAGATTCTTCAGAGCATGGTGTGGGAGCCTTACTCTCACAATTAAACTACAAGGGCTTGGACCAACCTGTAGCTTTCATCAGTAGGATGCTACTTCCCAGGGAACAGAGGTGGAGTGCAATTGAAAGGGAAGCTTTTGCTGTGGTCTGGGCGCTGAAGAAGCTAAGGCCCTACTTGTTTGGGACTCACTTCCGGGTTCAGACAGACCACAGGCCCCTCAGATGGTTGATGCAGATGAGGAGTGAGAATCCAAAACTGTTGAGGTTGTCCATCTCCCTACAGGGAATGGACTTTACGGTGGAACACCGCCCTGGTACAGAACACTCCAATGCTGATGGTCTGTCGAGATTCTTCCGCCTTAGTGATGAGAACTCCCAAGAGGGTGGGTAGTTCTCCCCACTTTTCAGCCGGAGGGGACACTTGTTAGACCCGGCATCTTTTGCGTCGTTTTCCCTGACTTTTTGCCTCTACCTCCTGTGTTTTTGATGCTGTGCTGGATTTCGTTTTTGCTGGCTTAGATGGTTTGGGCACTTTGCCATTGCTGATCAGTGACAAAGTGCAAGTGCTCCCTGTGTAAATTGATATTGTGATGGTGTTCCCTGATTGGCATATTTGTTTTACCAGTAGGTCCCTAGTAAAGTGCACTGAGGGTGCCAGGGCTGGTAAATCAAATGCTACTAGTGGGCTTGCAGCGCTGATTGTGCCACCGATATGAGTAGCCTTGAAAAGAGGTCTCAGGCCTGCCACTGCGGTGCCTGTGTGCAGTTTGTTAACTGCCATGTCGACTTGGCAAGTGCACCCACTTGCCAGGCCCTACCCTTCCCTTTTCTTACACATAAGACACCCCTATGGTAGGCCCAAGGTACCCCCCTGGGCAGGGTGCAGTGTATGTGAAAGGTAGGTTATGTACTGGTGTGTGTAACATGTCCTGGTAGTGAAATACTGCCAATTTCGTTTTTCACAATTGAAAGGCTATCTTGCCCCATAGGACAGAATGGGAAATGCTTTGTCACATTTTACAAGCATATCTTCCCATAGGGATAAGATAGAAAAATGGAGTTTGGTACCCCTGAACTCAGGATTTAATAACACATCTTTTAGTAAAGAGGTTTTTTAAATTGTGTGTTTGAAAATACCACTTTTAGAAAGTGGCTATTTTCTTGTTCAACCATCTTGTGTGCCTCTGCCTGTTTGTGGATTGACTGCCTGACTTTGGAGTGACAGGGGCTGGGGCGGTGCAGTGGCTCCAGGAGTCTGGATGAGTCAGCACTAGGCTGAATAGGCCTGATCTGCATTTGGAGTAGTGAGAGGAGTAGCTCCTGTACCTGAATAGCGCTGTGCCTGCCTTCCACAATGCTGGCTCCGCCCCCCTGTGGTGTGTCTGGAGCCAAGGCCCACACTGACAAAGGATGTTGTTGTGCACTTGAAGAGTGCCCCCAGAACTGGTTTGAACTGGGCTCAGAGCCCCTTGCACAAAGAGAACAAAGACATTTTGGGGTATAAGTATTAGACCTAAAACCCCTGAACTTTAGATTATTCCTGGAATTCAAGAGGAACCTTTGCCAAGGAGAAGAGCTGGAAAGACTGAGGAGAAGTACTGCCCTTGCTGTGTGTCTGGGGTTGGCCTGCAGTTGCTGTTTCTGCCAAGGAAAGGAGAAGGACTTTGCTGGGTGCTGTGTCTCCTGCTTGAAGGAGATCTCCAAGGGCCTGAAGTGAGCTGGCCTCCTGTTTTGAAGTCTCAGGGACACAAAGACTTCACCCCCAGCTCCCCTGTACTCTGCTGCTGTGAGTTCTAGCCTGCCAAGAGGTGCCTGTGCCAGTCTTGTGCCTCTGGAGGTTGTTGCTGCTGTTTGGGAGCTGGAAGAAAGTAGAAACGTGAAGAACTGCTAAAATTGATGCATCGCGGGATCGCGGCTAAAGAGGACCGACGCAGCGCCGCTCGACGCCGCCGCATCGATTGCCGACTCATCCCGGATTTCCACGCATCATGCCTGTGCGGCAAGTTCGTTCGACCCATCACCTGCAGACCGGAACCGTCACAAAGAATCAACGCATCACTCCCCATACAGACCAGATTCAACGCAACCCTTCCTCTGCGTGCAGCGGGACTGTCGCATCGCCTCCCCAAGGTCTCAGTGGTGTCGCATCTCTTTGTTTTCCGACTCTGCGGCTGTTTGGCTTTTGGAACTTTCACACATCTACAGGTACTTTGGTGAAAAGTCATGCATCCATAGTTTTCTATGGTACAAGTACTTTAAACCTTTTGAAAGTCATATTTTTAACTGTGTATGTTGGATTTTGGTTGTTTTGGTCTTGTTTAGTTTAGATAAAGATTCTTTATTTTTCTAAACTGGTGTGGTGTCCTTTTGTGGTATTTTCACTGTGTTACTGTGAGTGTTGGTACAAATACTTTACACATTGCCTTTGGGATAAGCCTGTCTGCTCGTTCCTAGCTACCAAGGGGGTGAGCAGGGGTTATCTAAAGTGTGTATTCCCCTTGCCTGACTAGAGGCAACGGTCCCTATTTGGGCAAAGGTACCTACCTCTGCCAACTAGAGACCCCCATTTCTAACACAATAGAAAAACAGTTTTAGCTCCACTGAGGGTGAAGTGGAACTTTAGTTAAGAATACAGTTTTTTTATAATAAGATTTTAACCAGTGCAGTGCATTACACTTACATTATCATTGACAGTATCATTTGGCCATCACATCAAAACACTCTTGACTGAGACTGAACGCATGACACCCTCTTTGCAGCATTATATCAGTCCCGGCGAATTATGATGGCAACAGATCTACATGTTATCATGTGCTGAGCACCTCATCTCCAATACATTGTTTTCATTTTTAGGGCTGTCAGTACTATCTACGGATGTTGCAGGTAGCATTTCCTCACCTATTTCCAACTGCTGGTAGCTGAAACCTACAACGTGTGGAGCTCCAACCGCTATTGCTGCAACCTTCAGCATAAGGAAACTAAGGAGCCATTCCCACCTCCCCTGTTGCCCTTATCACTGTGGCCGGTGGATGGCTTAGATTTAGGCTTTCCTAGGGCTTTTTTCTTCCTTGCAGCTCTGCAGGAGTGTGCAGGAGGACACACAAAGGGGTATATACGGACCCGCCTCTGTTAAGTCAGGCCTGTGTTTTTGTTTGTATTTCACATAATCACAGTTTGACTTGCATGATGGCCCATAGCCACTGTGCCCATTCCTGGCGGGAAGCTGCTGGGTTGGGCATGCGACAGGGTGTGGGTCTGCCTTCGTGAGCTGATCAGGAGGCCAAAAAGGACAAATAGAAAAACGGCCAGTGAGAGATACTTATCAAAGCCTCATCTTTTTGATTCTTAGTGTATGCACTAGTGACTGGACTTGAGCATGCTCCTTCAGGCATATTGTGGTGGAGGCAGCAGCATCAGGATAGTGAGCACACATGGAAAGAGGTACCTTTTTTTACTTATTTTTTAACAACAACTATTGGTAAAAGTAGGTGGACGACTAAATGCAGGTCACTGGTAGACCCTTGGGAGTGATGGGTCTATAGTCCCACCTGGGAAATAACTTGAGCAGCTACTCAGGCTCTCTAGACTTGAAAGGAGTTATCTGTGACCATTGTCCTGTTCAGTAAAAAAACAGCTTTCTCACCTTGCGAACACAAGATACCAAAAACTGAAAAGGGGAGATAAGCTCCCCACCTAGAGGGCAGATCTTCAAAGTTTTGGCCAAATATTCCAATTGGATAGAATGCCGGAAAAATTCGACAAGGCAGCCCAGGATAACAGCAAATGGAGGTCCTCAGCAAAAGAGGGAAGGAGGAAAGCAGGGAGCAACTGTCCCTTCCTTATCAAGGGGTCTGGAGGATTCAATGTTGGCTGCCATTTTGTTGGAAGGACCTGTATATAAGTTGAATTGGAAGGGCTCCCCAACTGTAGAGAGGGGAGGTGATGGGGCATCATCTCCCTCGGTACGCACCTTGGCCACATCAATTAAACAATTTGTGGGGAAGCATTTCAATTTGGGCCGGTCTGAGGAACTCCTTAGTGTTGGAGTGCCAAGTGAGATTAATGAGTGCTCACAAATCACTTCACTATTATCTGTTCATGATGATCCTCAGTGTTCCAGCTCACATTTCAAGTCGTCATATAAACTTTATTCGGCTTAAAATACCATAAAAGTTTGAACAAACAGACATACAATACAGTCTAAAAATTTCTACATAGCATATTTGAGCAATACCAAGTGTCAAATCCATGCACTCATTTTCAGGACTATAGACAGTTAAAAAGAAATATAAATCTTCTTAATATCAGATTCACGATACAACCTGATACGACATAAATCCTAAAACTTCGTTAGTACATAAATAGAATTTTAAAAGGTTGTATCATTCGCAGTCAACTATTGTAATTCATAACGGTTTCTGATGATCATTGCAACTTTAATAAAATTTGTCACGGCAGTGCAAATATCAAGTGTAGCTAAGGAGTGCAAAACATCAAAACCTTCAATATAGGTACATGGTCGGTTTACCCTCAAGAGTGGAGCCAAAAATGTTCCTCTCGGATCTGCGTAAAGGAGGCAGAACAACATAAAGGGCAGGGTGCTCTGTACTGCCATATTATCACAAGGGTAAGGTGTAAGTTTATCGACCCATCTTGACTGTTTTGGGAATGCCACTAGAAAGTGCAAGGTGCGTAAGCGAAATCTAGTTAAAAGAAATCAAACCCGGGCATTGGTAGTAAAAGTGAGATAAAATTGCTGTTGAACATGATGCACACATGAAGGTCCTGGCAGCTCCCCATGTGAGTGAAGCTCGCTTGCCCTAGAATAGTATGCCTTTTTTATGATTGTTTTCGCATTTGAATTAATACTAGCAGGGTTGTCATAGTAGTGCCCCAAGCCTATCTCATAGAGTCTATCTCTTACAAAACGAAGCCAGGGGATCGACAAAGCACAGTCAAGCTGAGTGCAATCCTTGATAACGTCCCTTGTAAATGTTAGATCCTCTGACAGCCAGATTTTGGCCCATAAAAGAAGAGGGCGGTGTCTATTCGATCCTGTAAGAATTCCAGTCCCAACTCCTGATGACAAAAGAGTGAGGGGGCACTATTGGGGGTCATCAATAGCCTTTTAGTAAATTTATTTTCCGTAACCTGAACTTGGCGGCTTTTGTGGTAACCCCAAACTCCTGCTCCGTATGATGCAACGGATACACATTTAGCTTTGTATAAAGTAACCAGCTCTGTCACCGGTTTCTGACCTAATTTGCAGGCAAAACGAAAAAGCCCCTCCGCAACCCTGCTGGTATGTTGCACCCTGGCAGTGACCAGGGGACCCCAATTCATAGTATTATTAAAATTATTCCCCAGGTAGGTAAAATTAGTCAGCTTATCAATAGTCTTTCCTTTTACAGTAAACTTTCTTGTTTTAGTAGATTTAGGACCACATGCCATTATATAAGATTTAATAAAATTGACTTTTAAGTCAAGGGCCGACATGAAATCAGTAAAAGCATTGAGTGACTTTTGAAGGCTGTTGCTGTCAAAGCCATTAGCACAGTATCATCCGCATATGATAATAGCGGAACTGGGTTGCCACCTATTCTGGGGAAGTCAAAATTCTTATCTATTAAAAATGCCTCGAGGCCATTGGTATAAATTAAAAAAAGAAACGGAGCTAAAATGCACCTCTGCCATACACCTTCTGTAGAAACAATGGACCTAGTCTTTTCCCCCTGGGAACCATACCTTATGGCGACAGTAGTAGAGGCGTGAAGCCTGCATAGGAGGGAGATAAGAGCCTCCTCAACACCCATTGTCCCCATTAGGGCCCACAGCCTCTCCCTGTTAACAGTATCATAAGCACTGGACAGGTAAATGAAGGCAAGGTGGACAGAACCCCCCCGGCCCTCATGTACTTGCCCATAATCAGGGACAGATTAAGACACTGCTCTGTGGTGCCCAACCCCCACCTGAAGCCATATTGCGTCCTAGACATGATCCCTTTGTCAGTCGCCCAGGTTTTGAGTCGAGCAAGAACGACCCTCCCCAAGACCTTGGCCGTAGCATCAATAAGGGAAATTGGCATAAAACAGGCTGGATCGCTCCTATTACCCTTTTTGAATACAGGAACCACGATGGCCTTCTTCCATGACTCTGGGATGGGGCCAGTCACCACTGATTTAAAAACATTGGTCAACAGGGGTGCCCAGAGGTTGGGATTACTTTTAAACAAATCTAAAGGGACCCCATCGGGGCCTGGGGGTTTCATACAAATTCCTTTTGCTAGAGCCTCCTCAACCTCAGCAACAGTAAGGGATGCGCTTAGTTGGGCGGCCAAGGTTAGATCTGGCGGTGGATCCTCCATGTCCTCCTCTAACTGAGCACAATTTGGATTTAATATAGTGGAAAGTGGGATTCCCACGAGTCCCCTATAATCACAGAGTCCATCTGCCCAACCTCATCCGTAAAGAAAGGACAATTAATGATGTTCCAGAACCTTTTAGAATCTTTAAGGGCACTGGCTCTCTCCAAATCTTCCCAGGCTAGTTTCCTCAATTCCTCCTTTCTTCGATTAATTATATTTTTATATGCCTGTCTTGCAAATTTAATTTGAGTCCTTTCACGGGGATTTTCACGAAGGGCCATTTTAAATTTCTTATGGGCTCTAGAACACTTTGAGTTAAACCACCTCTTCTCTCGGGATTCCCTCATCTGTATGGGTCTAGTAAGTCTTTTAGCCACGTCTGCACAGACAAGTTCAAAGTCGCGAATGACCTCATTAGGGGGAGCGTCAAGTTGGAGGCATCCCATAATAGAGTCCACATTCGCTGCCACAATTTTCCCCTCAAATTCTATAGGGTTTATTTTGCCCCAGTTTAATCTTACCCCTTTGTTGCGATCATATTGAATGAGGCCACCATCATCTTTCCTTGCCAGGGCAGTTATCCTCAGGGAAATAGTTAGTGGGTTATGGTCACTAGCATTGTTTGGTTCTACCTCAATAACGCCAACAAGCGACAAGTATGTCCTCGATACAAACATAAAATCTATAAAACTCTCATTGCCTCCTCTAGCCTTGCACTGTGCTGCAAGGCTAGAGGCTAAATCATTGATAAGGGCCAGGTTGTTGTCAATAATGATAGAATTTAGGGCCTCGCCCTGTGGTGTATGAATAAAATGCAACTGAGGCTGGTTCTCTAGGTCCAGTAGCCCACAGACATGTTTGGTACTATGCGTGCAAGTAGTACAATTAAAATCCCCCACCCAGAGGATACATAGAGGCTGACACTTCCCTGAAATAGTATTAATTTCAGCCTGAAGGACTTCAATACATGACAACTGTTATGGTTAAAGATGTTGTAATACCAGTTTACCAACAATAGCTTGACCCGAATCAGGTTAGAAAACAAGATTAGTTGGTACCAGGGTGAGGAGTTAACAACAGAGGCTTGTACAGACCCATATTTTACGGAAATTAACATCACCAGCCCTCCTTTAGCCCTCCCTGCCAGTGAGGGTGTTGCGTGGACAGTAAAAGAACGATAGCCGTCCATCACAATATCGTCCTTATACCAAGTTTCCTGGAGGCAGATGATGTCAAAGCCCCTGATATACTCTAGCCACTCCTCATTTGCCAACTTTGTACGAATGCCTGCAACATTCCAGGAAATAATTTTAAATTGATGAGTAGTGTTTTCTTGATCCGCCATGCTCCCCAGTGTGGAATTAATAACAGGCATGGCGACAATAGTTGCCGGGACAGACCCCTTATCTCTAAGGTTATCATCAGGGATAGGGGTAAGAAACTGAGAGCACTTTCCAGATTGAACTCTAGTCTTAGTGGTGCTAATAAGATTGGACGAAATGGTACCAGATGGCTCAGCAGGTGGATTTTTGCAAATATTTACATTTTCAAGTGCTCTCTCAAGATTGATGCAGTGTAAGCTAGATCTTCTCGTTTCGGCTGTACTGCCCTCACATACGGACACTCAGTCAATTTCGCTCAAACCGGAGAGAGCATCAAAACGGTTGGGGTGGATAAATGACGTGAACTTGGGCACTGGGAATCTATTCTGTCGTCTAAATACAGGCTGTTGTCTCATATAAGTCTCCTGGTTAGGGGGATAGAAGAAGCCAAGTGGACGGACCTTAATTGTTTCATTCTGTGAATTTCTAAGATGTGTCAGGGCAAAATGCACAAACCCAGCTTTACTAAAGTTAAGCACGGCTCAGTCCCCATTCACGCATTTAGTCGTGTTGCCCAACCAGCTCACCCTCCTTGCCATAATAATATGTTCAGGCCAGTTGGTTTGCGAGAACATTTTCCTTAAAAACCAATAGGCAGATTTATTGATTAGGCTCTGGCAGCTTTCTTGATCCCCCGGGGGGAGCTGGGGGACCTCTGTCAAGATCAGAGTGTATGGTGTACAATCTGGAGGTAGATCTAAAATATCGATTGCACCCCGCCCACCCTGAGAGACATGCGGTAGGCCATTTATATTTGTGGGGCCTTGTGGGTGTCTCCCCCCACTTAGGGGGCCAGAGTTCTCAAGATTAATAGCCCCATGTTCCTGCGTTCGGTTGTCCCCAACAGAAGCCCTTTCCCGTTCCACAACCCCAGATAACAAAGGCATTGGACCATTGTTGACATTTATGGGGACGGGCTCTTAAGGGGAACATTGGTTATTTATGATGAGTAGGTCACTTGTAGGGGGGAACCCTCTCAGATTGGCACTAACAGTAACATCATTTACATCATTTACATCATTTAGCCTCTTATTAATACAGCTTGGTAGGGTGACGATGTCAACTTGTTTTCCTGTTATCATTAATTTCCCAGAACTATTTGACAGACGGGCGAGGTGCTCTTCTATGCAAAGTAGACGGGCTAAAATGGGTCCAAGGCCGCCTGTACTACTTTGCTGAGTCTATCAGTGGACATGTCCGTTTCATCCTGTGTGATGATTCTTCCTCCACCAACATGAGATTTACATGGGAGGGTTTGTTTAGATCTCTTCATCCTTGGGGAATGGCCCTTCAGTCTTTGGTCAACCCCTGCGCCTGCCCTGCTAATTCGGCATGCTTCCTTTTTCCTCCTGTTGCGAGCTTGGACCCCGTCTCTACTGCGAGTGGGAGATGGATAGGCTCAACTCCATGTTGTGTGGTACATGATTCTTTCTGGACCAGAATTACAACATTTGGAGAAAGAGGGACTTGTAACCTCTGACCAGCATCAGTGTCAGCCACTGCTATATAAGAATCAGAGAGGGCTGGAGCTGGTAGGTCAGGGGGTGGGGCTGATGAGAGTCTGCGCTCAGCTAGTTCGATTTCCTTGTTGATAGCCCCAACCGCCTTTTGAAGGAAACCATCTAAAGTTGTGTCAGTATGTTTTACAGCTGGCGTAGGTTTCCTTTTCCCCATACTGGTGATTGCTTTATAATTGGGAGAGCTTAAATCTTTTTTACCTTGACACAGCTTCAACCAGTTGGATCTTGTCGTCTTTAGCCCGGAATCCAGATAGGAAAACCAAGAGGGTAGGCCCAGCCCAGCCTCCTCCAGGCTCCGACAGGCATGGACGGGCCTGCCCTTGGCCCGGGCGTGGCCCGGGCACGTCCGCATGCGTCCCCCGCTGCGGGAGCCCCGAGCTGTTTTTATGCGCCTCTGGGCCCAACAAGATCACGTTGGCGCCACCTGGCGCTTGTGGGCTGCTGGGGAATGGAGTCCCCGGTCAAAAGTGTGGCGTGCGTGTGTCCTGAAAGGGCTTTATGCTCCTCCGGGCGCAACAAGATCACGTTGGCACTTCCTGGCGATTGTGGGCTACTGGAGAATGGAGTCCCCGGTCGAAAGTGCGGCGTGCATGTGTCCTGAAAGGGCACATTTACAGAGTCATTTCTCCCCAAACCTAGATTGCCCTCTCTGAATCTGTCCTATGGCACATTATGTGAGTGCTATAATAAGTGCATGGAAAACGGAAAAAATAACAGTGTCAAACCATCAATCTGTTGTTGTGAAGTGCAACAGGGCCCAATGAGCCTTCATTTTAGCGTCACATTTTAGCTTGACAGCTTTTTCTAATGGTGACTTTTTACAGAATAAAGTACTGAGAAGCTATTCTACATGTAGTCCATTTCTTAGTAAGCATTAGTAGCATTTTGTTGGTGCACTCCGTCTAAGGCTGGTCACATAGAATGCGATGCCCTGGTATTGGGTTTCCCAGTTGGATACAGCTGTAAGGCTCCAGAGAAACCATTGCATCAGCTCTGCACCTTTGCCATGGTGTGATTGGATTGGTGCTTTTATTTAATAAACTGCCTCTCTGCTACATTCACTTCCTCTGGGATTGTCCTGGAACACGGTGCACTGTGACTCAGATGCAGCCATGCTGACTCTGACCTTAATTGTGCAAAGGACAATAGCCTGCTGTACATCAGATTGGCTTCCTGATACAACATGCTCAGGTATGGGGGTTAGGCTATGCCAATGGATCTGTCAGAGGGTACTCCCACTATGCTCTAGATAGTGTTAGGTTGATCTGTTTATTTTTTCACCATTCTTGTAATGCTGGTTACATTGCTTTGTTTCTTCTGCCTAATAAATGTAACACACTCTTTCTTTACAAGAATATGATAGTTTCAATACATGTTTAAAAAGACATGTTTGTATCTTTCTTGCGTTTACCTTGGGCACGCATCAGTAACAATGAAAGGGTAGATATGTTTCCATGATTTCCTTTAAGAGGGATCATGTTCGAGGTTGCTAATACCATCTGGTACCCTTGTAAGGTTAGGGGGTCAGTTGAGGAACTATTTAGGTTTTGGGCCAACATTTCCTGATGGTATGTGTGAACTGAGGGGCCTATTTACAAGGAGCATGTGCTGCTGTTGCATAATTTTTTGTTGTTGTTTCGGCGGCATTGTCAGTGCTCCATATTTACATGGTGACGCCACTAGGCTGATATGTCGCTTTTCGGCGGCCTGCGCCGTTTTTTTCCTTCGTTGGCATCGGCTGCGTCTTGTTTGTTTTAATATATGCAAATTAGGCGTTCCCAACTAAATTCTCCTGTAAAACTGATGCAGTGGTACTGATGAGTTTTTCCTAAAGAGACGCATCTTTGGGAGGCAGGCCGCTGAGCTAGAGATGCAGCAAAATTCCTACGCCTCTAAAACCCAGGTGTAGGAATGACGCATTGGCTGTGACCAGCTGAAGTGACTTGAAACAGTTTAATCTGCAATCAAGTCACATCCACTCAACAGGTAAGTGCACGCATAAGGTAGGTAACACAGTAAATGCCACATTACACACCATTAATGACTTATGTCACACACACGTAGGCATGGTGGTAAACATAAGTACACTATGCCCACTTGTATGCGTGACATCCAGGACCAATGTAATAGAATGCAAGGTGAGTTTTTCACCTTTTGACACTCCATTACATTGGTCCCCATACAGTAGGCTACTTGCGTCAGTCAAAACAGACACATCACCTCTATTTTTTTATGCATTGCTGTCGTTGAGTCAGTTTTATGACCAACTACATCAATGCACCAGTTTTGGGTCGGATGCCGTGCGGCATCCTCCCACAGATATGTCAGAATTTCTTATGCATTTTTGGGACCTTGAGCCATGGAGCCCAGTATTATAAATATAGCACATCAATTGCAGCGTAAGGATTTTTCACGCAGGCGCAAGAAATTTTGACACATCACTGCCTTGGCACAGTGATGCATAATTTCTTGTAAATATGCCCCCTGAGTTCCCACATTCTGAAGTTTATGTTATCCAGATACACAGTCCTACTTATTTCATAGGAATCGTATAACACTGTATCCCTACCAAAGAAATGAGTTGTGTTGAAACGGGGTAGGGAGGGGGTGGTGAGGTTAAGTGATTTGGGGGGCCACATGGAAAGGAAAATGGAGATTCGCTTCTTTGCTTGCCAGACACCTCAGCCAGCTCGTCCTACTCAATGCTGGATGTCATTCTACTTATGCAGAAAACTCCCCACAGAATTTTGGAAGCAATGCTACTAAATAATGACGCAATAAAAAAATCAAACACAACTATTACAGTTCATAGCAACATAGTTGAAATAAATAAATAGATGTATGCCCACCAAGGTGAGGTCAGTTGTAATCTCACCAGAATCAGTCTCCCCATTTGAATAGGGCAGGCCTCAGTTTTTGTGTCACGTGCACCTATGTTGATTAAAAAAAGAGGGGATCCTAGGTTTTATAAGAAAGGCTGGATATCTGGTATGGGCAGAAGATTGAGGAAGGAAAGGAAAATTAAAACCCGCCCATAAAATTGAAGATAAATTTGATGGAAATAGTACTGATAGTGGTCACCTAGGAACAAATAATCTGGGGAATGGACGATTGATACCAAAAATCAACTGTAGGAAAAAAGGAAAAAGAATCGCTGAAAAGGGAGCAGAAAGGGGAACAAGACAAGATAGGGGAGAACCTTAGAACAAAAGGTTAAAGAACAGAAATATGAGTAAACATGATAATGAGAGCACTAAGTGGCTTGTGAAAGGGGTAAGCAAGAGAGTCAAACACAAGATCAGTTGAATGAAGTGAGACCGGAGAAGCAGAGCATTTCACCAGGGCCACAAGATCCCAAACCCAATTTGGGTGCCTTTATGAAGATTATAGCAAAGGGAAAAAGTGGACCAAATTAAAGCCATTAAATAGAAGTAGTTTATTACGTGTATTTCAGAGTTGTAAAACCCTTGGATATTAGTAGAGTAGGTTTTTTGCAGCAAAAGGAAGGGAATGCAATTACAAAGACAGTGTGGCGATCAATGTTGGCAAAAGATTTGATAATGATGGAAGAAAAAGAGTTGAAGAATAAAGGAATTAGATTAATCACAGAGGTAGTGGTGGCGATACTTCATTCCTTCATTGCCATGGTGCACTATAGAAGGACCAACTGAGGGAAGTATGGCAGGCAAGGCAGAGATCCAGAGGAGAACAATTTTATGCAAAAGGTAGATTGCTAATAAGAAGCACCAATGATTTTAAGATGCATAGGGACAAGGTGCATTACCAAGAATGTGATAAGAATGATTGGATGGATGAAAAGGAGAAGGGTGGTCTAAGTGATATAGATTAAGAGAGGAACATCTCCCCATGATGCCTAAGTGTAATGATTTAAAACACGCATTTATTATTTATTTATTTATTATGACGTTTTATATAGCGCTGGCCAGACCCGAGGGTATCGGAGCGCTTTACAACATATTTAAAGCAGAAATCACATAAAAAGGCATAGGTAGACGTAAATGTTTGAAAGACCCAGTGTGCTGTGCTTCGTTGAGGTAGGGTAGTCCTGAGATAGCCTCGATGAGTGCACAATGTCTTGGGCTAAAACTCCTTCCGGGAGGAGGGAACGAGGAGGGGGTTGGGGAGCGGGGATGAGGTAGGTAGTGGTGGAACATTGTCAAGGGGCTGTAAAGTGCAGGAAGAGGTAGGTTGAGGTGGAACATTGTCAGGTGGCTGCGGAGTGCAGGCTTGTGCGTTTCGGCAGAGGTTCACGGTTCGGGAAGGCACAGTTGAGGTAGAGGTCTTTTAGGAGTCTTTTGAATTTTATAAAGGAAGGGATAGTCCTGATATCAGCTGGGATGGAGTTCCAGATTTTGGGTGTTTTTCCAGCGAAGGATCGTGCAGCGGTTTTTTGTTTGCGTGTTTTCATAGGGATGAGTAAGAGGGTGTTGGAGCTCCTGAGGTTTCTTGTCTGGCCGGCTTTCTTGAGTTTGGAGGCCAGGTATTCCGGTTTCCCTGTGTGCAGGGCTTTGTGCATGAGGCAGGCAGTTCTAAAGCTGGCACGCATTTCGACTGGGAGCCATTTTAGTTCTCTGAGTGCGGGAGATAGGTGGTCATATTTCTTAACTCCGGTGACCATTCTGGCAGCTGCATTAAGAGTTGTTTTGAGGGGCGCTAGGTGGGATCGAGCTGTACCGGTGAGGACTGCGTTCCCATAGTCGAGTCTAGATAGCACCATTGATTGGGTGGCTTGTTTGAGGTCCTTGGGCGGGATGAAGGGCTTAATTTTGTTGAGAAGCTTCAGATTGAGGAAGGCACTCTTCGCGGAGGTCTTAATGTGTTTGGTCATGTTCAGTTTTGGGTCAAGGGTGATTCCTAGAGATTTTACCGAGTTAGCCAGGGTGAGATTACTGTTGAGAGCATCGATTGCTTTTAGCCACTCTACGATTTGAGGGTTTTCTTCTTTGTTGGAGATGAGGAGGATTTCGGTTTTGTCTTGATTGAGTTTAAGGTGGTTTGTTGATAGCCAGTGTTGAACTTCTCTAAGAGTGTTGTTGAGTCTTAGAATGTCGTTAATGGAGGAGGTTTCCAAGTAGATCTGGGTGTCGTCTGCACATAGGTGGAAGGGGATGTTGGCTTTGTTGAGAAGGGTGTTGAGGGGTTCCATGTATATGTTGAACAGTTGAGGGGAGAGCACTGAGCCTTGGGGGACATCTCTGCTGACGGGGTGTAGGTCGGACATAAAGGTTTTGATTTTTATCCTTTGGGAGCGGTTATGTAAGAAGGAGGCGAACCATTGTAGGACCACCTCGTCCGCACCTACTCTGTCTTGGAGAGCCTTGATGAGTAGATTGTGATCAACCATGTCAAATGCTGCCGATAGGTCCAGGAGGATGAGTAGGCAGCATTGGTCAGTATCAAGCGACTTGTGGATGTCATCCACGATGTTAAGGATCGCGGTTTCAGTGCTACAGCCTTTTCTGAAGCCCGATTGGTGGGGATCTAGCAGGTTGATGCTGTCCATGTGCTGAGTCAGTTGTAGGAGAACGCACTTTTCAAGGATTTTGGATAGGAAGGGGAGATTGGAAACAGGTCTGACGTTGTTCAGATCGTTGGTGTCTAGGCCTGGCTTTTTCAATAGTGGCGTGACTTGGCCGACTTTGAGGCAGTCTGGTATGATGCCGGTTTTCAAGGAGCTGTTTATGATTTCGCACCAGAGTGGAGCAAGGGAGAGTTTCATCTTTTTGGTCAATTGGGTGAGTACAGGATCGAGGAGGTGGGATGCGGGCTTGGAGGAGGAGATCAGTTTAAGAATCTCAGCTTCAAGTACAGGGTCGAAGGATTTCCAGGCTTTCGTGGGGAGCTTGCGTGTGGTGGTTTCGATTGTTGGAGTTGGATTTTTGCAGGAGGGATTGAGGTTGATGTCTAGTGATAGCTCAATCTTGGTGATTTTGTCGTAGAAGAAGTTGGCGAAGTTCTCACATAGGTCTTTGGAGGCCTGGACTGGGGTTGCAGAGGTCTTGGAAGTTTGTTGCCTGATGATGCTAAAGAGTTCTTTGGGCCTGTTTTTCGCATTGTCCAGGGCGGTGCAGAAAAAGGTGGTTTTTTCGTTGTTGATGTGTTTTTTGTATTTCCTTCGGGCTGCTTTGAATTGCTCGCAGAGGTTTGTAGAGGGATTGTTCCTCCATGGATGTTCTGTAGCTCTAAGTTGTCTCCTTTCAGCGTTAATATCCGTGTTGAACCAGGATCTGGAAAGAATGTTCCTGGTTTTTTTTAGTTTCAGGGGGGCTAGTTGGTCTAAGATGGACATCATAGTTGTGTTGTAATGAGACATGAGTTCTGTTGTGGAGAGACCGTCTGGGGAGATGGGCAGGAGCGTGCTTATCTTTTCTTCTAGGTCGACCATGTTGATCTGTGTTAGGTTTCTCGTCCATGTGGGGGGGTCTTGGATGGGAGGTTGGTGCATGATCGGTTGCGTGATGTGGAATAAGATTAAGTGATGGTCTGACCAGTCAACCGGTAAGATGTGGTCTATTGTGATTGTGTCGCTTTGGGCGATGATGGCATCAAGGATTGCTCCTTTGTTGTGGGTTTCTTCTGAGCAGTGCTGGGTAAGGTTGTTGCTATGTAATAGCTCATTCAGATTTTGTATTGGTGAGCTGTTTTTTTCGTTCCAGTGTAAGTTGAGGTCACCCAGAATTAGGTTGTTGGTGTCTCGGAGTGAGCAGTGAGCAACCAGGTCTGACAGGTGTTCAGTGAATGTGGTGGTGTTGCCTGGGGGATGGTATAGGGGATGGCAGTGTAGTGTCTTGTTGTTGCTTGTGTTAATGTTTGCAGTTAGGCATTCAAAGGTGTTATAATTGAAGGTATCTATTTCGGTCATGGACATGTTGTTGTTGTGAATGATTGCTAAACCCCCACCTCTTTGGTCTTTTCGGTCTTTGTTCATGATTGAAAAGCCTGGGGGTACGAGAGTATCCATGATTGGAGGCGAGCTGTCATTTAGTCAGGTCTCGGTGATGAAGGCTATGTCTATGCCATGGGTGAGGATGGATTCTGCTAGCTCTGTGGCATATTTGGTGGCAGATCTGCAGTTTATGAGCATGCAGTTGGTAGGGGGTGTCTCTTTTTTTGGTTTCTTTCTTAGGGGTGCCATGGGGATGTTGGTGAGAGAGGCTGGGGGTCTAGGGGGTTTCGGAGTGGAGTGATCTTTTCTGAATCCGGTGATTACCTGAATCGTGGATTGAGGGATGGCAGTAGAGGGGGTGTCGTATGAGGAGGCCAGCTCAGCCGCTTTGTCCGAGGACATAGCCTCCATAGTTCTTTTGGGTCTCAGTGTATGACTCAAGAGGGGGGATGAGGTCCAGCTGGGTCGCGTAGCCTTGGGGAGCCTTTGGTGTAAGGGGTTAGAGACGGTGGGAGTACAGTGGGGATTTTTGGAGGGCTTGCGAAGCGTAGGCGAGGTTGATTAGGATTTCGTTAAAGCCCTGTATTATAATAGCCAATTGGCTTTCAAGCAGGGAGAGACGCTGCCCCATCTCTTCCGGGGGGGGGGGGGGTTCTGGGTGGGGTCCTCCCGAGGGGGAGAAGGCCTGATGATGTTGTGTTGCCTGCTGGTAGTTATTGTGTTGACCATATGGGCTTTGAGATGGGTCGTGGGCATGGGCTGAAGGGGGTCATGATGTGGCAACTGCGTTTTTGCAGGTGGGTATAGGAAGGTGGTTGGAAGTCTTAGACTGTGTGTTGTGGTCGATCTGTGTTGTTAGGGGGAGGTTATGAGCGGGGGCTGTTCGAGGGGACGGTCTGGCGGGGGAGGGGGAGCCATGTTCTTGGTGCCAGAGGTGCTGGTGGTGTCTCGTGGTGGAGAGCAGGGGTTTATGATAGAGGGCATAGGAATGGTGTGTGTGTTCAGCTGGGGTGTCCGGTTGTCCGGGTAGAAGGTGTGGGTTGGGTGGGGGAGATGTGTGTGAGAGGGGGCAGTCCAAAGTGAGGGGAAGAGGAAGTCAAATGCCTCAAGGTTGTCGTTGTTAGCTTGAATCAGGACTGTGCCGTTGGAGTAGATGGTCACAGAGACGTTCCCGCTCCGCGTCATGCGGTTAGGGATAGAGAATGATAGTTTGCAACTGTGGGGAGTATTGGTAGTTTTGGTAATGTGGAGTTGTGGTCTGAGGATGGAATTCCACTTTTCGGGTCTTTCCGTGTGAAAAATGAGAACCATTTTTACTTGGCCTTTGGAGGAGCAGTGATATATGTCAGCAAATAGTGATTCTGGGTATTGTCTGATCAGTTTATGTTTGAGTTTTTTTTTCGCTTTGGGTGAGAGGTTGGGGGGGAGACTAATTGAGAAGGAGTTCGGGCTGTGCGGTTTTAAGTAGTTTGATGTGAGGGGGTTGGCGTAGGTTGGCGTAATAGAAGGCATTTTATCTAAGTTGGAAGTGGGGTTAGTTCCTTTAGGGCTAGGTGTGTTACGCTACCACAGGGGTCGGGGTGGGTTGTAGTGGTGGACGAGACTGGCAGCGCTTCTTTAGGGGTTGCTTGATTGGCTGCCAACATGCGGTTAGGCCCTGGGGACAGAAAGAGGTACGGCCCGTGTCCCTTAGTTTCTGATATGGGGCGGGTTGTTCCTGTTGTCTTGCCGTTGAATTTGGTGTTCCGTAACCCACCAGAGTTCTTTTAGGGTGGCCACCGGGTGGTCAGGCAGTATGGGTCCGGCAGTGTGTAGATAGGTGCAGCAAGACAGGGATGTGGCGGGCCAACGTCACTGCTTTTTAGAGACTGGTGAGTCTGGTCGCGGAGTTGGGTGGTCCAGCCCCCTTTTTGAGAGTTGGTCGGTGACTCGCCGGTGGGATGTGCCTGGGGTTAAGTAGATAGAAGTGGAGCTGAGGCGGGCCAGCGTTGCATTATAGTGAGGTCGGTGGGGAGCAACAGAGGTGGGCCTAGATGACTGGGTCAGGATTGTTTTATTACTGGGGTCAGCGAGGCAAGGCGAGTTGTAGGGTGCCCCGTCCACTTCTTTGGGGTTGGTCAGAGCCTCCCCTGTGCGAATTCCCAGGGGTTAGTTCTTGGTGGCCATCATTGGTTTCGGCCCTGAGGACAGGTTTGCAGATTCGGCGGTCTCTGTGGAGCAGGGGTCCTTTTAGTCTCTATGATGCAAGAGCCTTCTTGGCGGCCATCTTAGGGTCAGGCCCTGTGTGCATTTGGTTTGGAGAGGTGGCAGGCTCTGTGATGCAGGGGCCTTCGTTGCTTATTCTTGTTGAGACCGGCAGGTACAGGGTGCATTGGGAGCATTTAGGGTGGAGGGGACTCACCGGTGCAGTCTGTTCGTCGGTGAAAAGTCCTACTTCCGTGCGGCCATCTTGAGGTCAGGCGATGCAGAGCCCCTCAATAACTTGCAGCCTGATTGCCCAGTTGCTGTTAGTCTGATTTTCCAATGGATATTAGACTTATGCTTCAGTACTGGTTCGATCAACATAGCCGCAGTCTCCGTGGAGAACGTCGCAAATGCATCTAGGGATGCGATGGGTTACCTTTGCCAGGTCAGCGCCGGGGCGGCCATCTTGGGGACAGGCGTTGCGGAGCTCTGTAGTAGCTCGCAATCCGCTTTCCGAAGTTCCCCCAGTGCCCTTTATGGTAATCGCTACAGGCCGTGACTGTCTGGACTCTCTTGGGTCCACTGTGGGGTGTGTTTATGTAGCGTGCTGTCCACTGATCGTGCCGGGTAACCGTTGCCAGTTCACCGTCGGGGCAGCCATTTTGGGGACAGGCGTTGCGGAGCTCTGCAGTAGCTCGCAATCTGCTTTCCGAAGTCCCCCCAGTGCCAGTTTGATAATCGCTGCGGGTCGGGTCTCTCGTGGGTCCACTGTGGGGTGTCTTTAAGTCGCTTGCAGTCCGCTACCGTGCCAGGTTTCTTTTACTGCTTCCACATCTGGGTGGCCATTTTGCAGTCAGGCGCTGCGGAGCTCAACAGTAGCTCACGCTCAGCTTTCCCATGATTCTTCCAGCGCCGGCTAGGTGGAAGTTTCGGTCCAGGTCCGGGACTGTTGGGACTCTCGCGGGTCCGATGTGGGGTGTCCTTGGATCGAGTGAGGGCTGCTCACCGCCGATCACCTTCGAGGCATCAGTTTCAATCCTGGAGATGTCGGGGCGCGGATCCTCATATCTTCGTTTCCTGATAATGATGGGAGCTCGATTCAGGCTTTCCCGACTTGGGGTTTTATTCTGGTGAGTCCTCGTTCCCGTGGGGAGGAGATGGGGGGGGCAGCATGGATTCTCACTGCAGCAGTGATCCCAGTGCCAAGGAGCTCGATTTCAGCGCTCTCTCCCTGCGGCCATTTTGCTGCCAATTTGTGCCTAGTGTGTTGCTGCTGTGTGTGTGTGTTGCGCAAACGCTTTACACATTGCCTCTGGGATAAGCCTGACTGCTCGTGCCAAGCTACCAAGGGGGTGAGCAGGGGTTATCTTGGGTTTGTAACTCCCTTGCCCTGACTAGAGTGGTGGTTTCTGCCTGGCTTTGGCGCAACGCAAGTCTTAGCCAACCAGAAATCCCATTTCTGTTAAAATGTAGGATATTTGGAACAAATTCTAATGGAGAATGAAATGATTTGTCTCCAAGAAACTTGGCTGAGTGGGAGATGATTACATTTGATGGGTTTCTACAATCAGGGGTTAATGCAAAAAGAATTATGCAGGGAGCTTGTCAGGGGGCTTGTTATTACCAGTCTCAGCAAAAGTAGCCAAAGATGTCAAAGCTATATCCTCAAAATGTGAACGGCTGTATAGTTGTAAGGTTGATCTTTTTCATAACTTTGTAAACTTGGAATACTTGATCATGATTAATGTCTATGTTCATCTGGATGCTCCTGGGATTAATGGATTTCGAATAAAGTTATTCCAAAAGGACGTGCCGATTTGAAGGGCCTGCTGCATATAGTGGGGAACTTTAATTCCAGGATTGAGCCGAATGGGACTTGGAATAATAGCTTTGAACTTTTGTCTGCTAATAATGAGCCCAATGCAATTTGCCCACCTAATAGGGCCCTAAAAGTTGATAAAAAGTGGGCTACAGTGATCCAAAGCTTAGGCTTTGTTTGTCTAAATGGGCGATGTAAAAATTATATACTACCAGCGCAGACTTTTTGAATCAGTTCTCAGAAGTGCCCAATTGATGATATATTTGTACCATTTTGGTAGTTTGGCTTGTTCACAGACTTCCGGATACTCAAGGAAAACGGCAGTGACCACCTCCCTATTCAAGCAATATGTCAAATGAAGTCTGTTATTGAAAAGGAGAAGGTGTTAATTACAGAAATGACCCTGCCTACACAGTCTAAAACACAGACTAGAGGAAAGCCAGATTGGGATTCTGTCGAACCTGCAATTAGAACCATTGGGGTGGTGCAAAAACCAACAAAATCAGGTATAATCAAGTGTTATACAGAGTTAATGGGGAAAGTAATTGATTGTATAAAGGCAGAACAGTGGAAGATAAGAAAGGGGGCCTAGCATAAGACAGGGAGGACCCACACAGAAAAGGTGGTACGACTGTCGTCAAAATGTAAAATGATAATTAAGAAAACTCAAAGGGCAACAGGTGGGAAGGATGAATCAGACAGGGAAGGGAGAATCAGAAAATGATGCAAACAATATTAAAATACTATTAAAGAAATGACAATGGCCTTCTATAACTCTAACTGGCAGAAAATGTAAGAAGTCATTGAAAGCAAAGGTACAAAAATGTTGTGGAAATTGGTACATCGAGGAATGGGTATTACTTTGTCGAGACCCAACTGTATGGTCTCAGAGGTGGCCTGGATAAAGTATTTACAAGAGATATATGTAAAAGTTTATTCGGACCCGTGGAAGGAGGCCTATGAGGCAATTGAGGAACTATTACAGTGCCTTACGGTAAAAGAAATAAAGGAGGCTATAAAAACATTATCGTTGTCAAGAGCAGCAGGCCCGATAACATTCCAGCCATATTGGTGAAACTGAATATGGATAAGTACAGCACAATTTTGAAATATTATCTAGAGCAGTAGTCATTTTAGGCATAACTCCAGAGAGCTGGAAGGGAGCAATTCTGAAACCAATTCAAAAAAATTGTTTATGCTCTGACCAAAAGAATTATTGGCTAATTAGCTTAATGGATGTGAGTGAGAAGGTCTTTTGGAATTTTCCTTTAAAAACACTTAAAGAGTGGAGTGAAGAAAAGTTGTTGATCACAGTGGAACAGGGAGGCTTCAAAAAAGGCCACTCAACCCTGGATCCCTGCTCTAGTCTGTGGGCTTTGGCAATGTCGGCTATTGACATGACAGGGAACCTGTTTTGCTGTTCGTTGACTTCTGAGCTGCATTTGATTTGGTAAATCAAGAGATTTTATGGGAAAATCTGGAAAGACTAAAAATTCCATGAGGCCTGCTTAGTATTATAAAAGAATTGCACTGTGGTTATTGGGCTCAGGCAGAATTCGATAGTGGCGGAACATTAACACAGAAAATCATGTTAAGGAATGAGTTGTGACAAGGATCTGTTTTAGCCCCAACCTTATTTGCATTGTATTTAAGGGACCTGCTGAGGGCCTTAAATGAGGTAGCAGCCTTCTCACCTAAGATAGGTGGGCTTCATGTGGCTTGCCTGTTTTACACAGATGACCCAGTCATAATTGATATGAGCAAATTGCCTTGCAGTTAAAATGTCCAGCATTTTAAAGATACATAGGGGACAAAAAACTCCTTGTCAATGTAAAAAAAATTGAATTCTGGTTTTTGGGGATAGAAAGAAGGAATTTAAATGGTTTTTAGGGAAGAGAAGGTTAGAAGAAGTGACCATGTATCGTTACTTGGGCATTCATTTTACATCAAAGTTAAGTTGGATGACACATTTGATGGTAATAAAAGCTAATGCTTTGCCATTAATCACAGGATCAAGTAAATTTAGGAAAGAGTTTGGGGGACCTAAGTTAGACCCCGTCTTCACAGTATATAAAAAACTGGTTCAGACAAAATGGCTATATGGTTCAGAAATTATGGCGCGGATGAGGAATTGGGATAAAATTGAAGGGCAGTGTCTAAAAAGGATATTGCATCTTCCCAGATCCACTATAGTTCAGGCCATAAGACTAGAAACAGGGTTACCATCATGGTCCTGCCTTTCCGAAAGAACTGTACTGAAATTTTGGGACAAGCAATTAGTGGCAACCGATGTAAAGATATAATTGTGGTGTAAGGAGGAAATCATGAAGCGTGAATGAAAATGGGCAGTTAATATACGACCTACAGTATCAAAGATAAAAAGTCGGTTTTTAATGGTCTACTCCAGGTGGGATCATCCGTAGAACTGTCCAAAAATGAATTAAGTGCCAAAACTGAAACTATTTTCAGAACCAGGTATATTACATATGTTAGTAAAAAGAAGTACACCACCCTATGCTGGGAGGCCTGGCAGTACTGTGTTTCCTTCCCCTATCTCACGGCACTAGCAAATATGTCTATGAGACAAGACATTTTCAATCCTTTGTATTCCTATCATGAAGTGGTTAGGGCGTTAAAATTAATTAATGTCCTTTGTTGTTGTGGGCTCGCAAAGAAATGCTCAAATGAACACATTTTAATGAATTGTTCATTTTTTAGATCAGAGCGTCATATTGTTTTAAAACCGGTTTGGTTGAAATATGGTGTGATGGAGTATCAAAAGGCTCTGAAATTTCTATTTAGATTGGAGTTTTTTAATTTCACCTGTTCATTAGGATTCTTGCTAAAGGCATTTAAGGAAAATCTGAAAAATGTTGAAAGTGTATAGTATTATTTGGAGAGTTACATTTTAAATAATTTATTGAGGAGTAGTAGTATTTGAGTGAAATAGAAGATATTAAGTACTTTTGCCCATAGAATTTGTTTCATATGAAATATTGTTTTTTTAACTGTTTTATATACTGTGATCTGAATAAACATATATTATGAACTGGACTGAACTTCCAAGGGTCCAGGACTGGAGTGGCACCACTTGGCAGAATAGACTCACAAATGGTAGAGTCCAGGTGCTGAGTTCACTGTTGTTGGAGCCTCTGTCCCTCAAGCTCAAGCCAGAAGGCCAGTCAACTAGCCCTTGGAGTCACTGTAGGATCCTGGGTTCCACAGATGCAGGCATAGTCCTTCTACATCCCCGTCAAGAGGGCAGCAGTCAGCAAGTCAGCACAGCAGGCCAGTAGTCCTTCAGAGCAGCAGTCCAGCAGAGTGGCAGTCCTTTCAACAGTTCAGCAGTTCTTCTTCTTGACAGAGTTTACACAGGTCCAGAAGTGTACTGAAGTGGTGGTGTTTGGGGTCCAATTTTTATACCTGGTGCCCTTCCTCTGAAAGGTGGGAGAAGCTTTTAGAAATTCCTTTTGAGTTCCCCAGGCATCCTGCCTTCCCTGTCCTGGCTCCAGACCAACTACAGGGGGTATGCAGCCCTTTGTGTGTTGGCAGGACACAGCCTATTTAAGTGTAAGAGGGTCTGTGCCCACCTCCTCCCTTCTTCCCATCCTGCCAGTGATGGGCCATCCAGGCACACCTCAGCTCTCTATTGTGTGTGGCTGTCTAGAAGGAATGCACAAAGCTCAACTGTCAACTATATCCAGTCATATGATCCAGAGACAGGCTGCAGTCACTAAATGGCTAAGGGGCCGATTACGATGGCGGGCGGACTCAACGTAGCGGGATCGGGATGGCACGCCTTTAATGCGGCGGTCCTGCACCCCTAATCATGATGCGACCGCCACCGCGGCAGTCGCATCCAGCAATTTAACATTGCGGCGGGTGCTGCTGGCAGCAGCACCCACCACAATGTTAAATGGCCATGTTGTGCATTTCCCTGCACAACGTGGCAGGCACCGCAGGGTGCCTGCCACTTTGGAAATGGAAATGTAGGGGGGTACCCCCCAGTGCACCTACACCCTCCCCCCACACAGAGAGGGCCCGCAACGGGCCCCCAAACCAGTCTCCGCCTGTCTTTTTGTGGCGGGATATCCGCCGTAAAAAGACAGGCGGAAAGGGATACCGTAATCCCTACGGCGGTGCCTGCACGGCACCGTCGCAATGTTGCCCTGGTTCTGGGTTCCGCAAGGCAGCCGGAAAAGGACCGCCTTGCGGAACCATGGCAGACGGACTTTCCGTCCACTGCGGAACCATTGTGATTTCCCACCGCCATCCAAATTAGGATGGCGGTGGGAATTTTCTGTATGATGGCGGAAGGACCGTCACCGCCGGCCCGGCGGTGGCGGTCCTTCCGCCATCATAATGAGCCCCATAGTCACGAAAATGCCAAACCTTCTAAAAGTGACATTTTTTTAAAATTGTAAATTAAAATCTGATTTCAACACAGTTTAATATTTTGAATTGCAATTCCAAAAACACCAAATATCAATCAATCAATCAAGCAGTATTTATATAGTTCAGCTTATCACCATTGAAGGTATCCAGGAACTGTGCTACAGTCTCAGTCGAAGAACCAGGTCTTGAGTCCCTTCCTGAAGTGGGTCAGCAAGGGTGAAGTGCAGAGGTGGAGCGGGAGGGTGTTCCAGGCTTTGGCGGTGAGGTGGGAGAAGGAGTGTCCTCCAGAGAGGCAGCAGCGGATGCATGGTAAGTGTGAGAGGGCAAGGAGCGGAGGTTCCTGGGAGGTCGGAGGAAATTAAGGCAGAGGTTCATGTACACAGGTCCTTGGTCATGGATGGCTTTGTGGGGGTGGGTCAGAAGCTTAAATTGGCATCTCTTCTGTATAGGGAGCCAGTGGATGCCCTTCAGGTGATGTGGGTCATCATGGGTAGGTTGAGGATCAGTCTGGCTGCTGCGTTCTGGATTGTCAGGAGTCTTTTTCATGAGTTTGGTGGTGGTGTCTGCATAGAGTGTATTTTCATATTCCAACTAGCTGCTGATGAGGGCATGTGTCACCGTTTTTCTGGTGCTGAAGGGGAGCCATTCGAAGCCTTTGCAGAGCATATGGAGAGTGCGAAAACAGGCTGAGGAGACAACGTTAACCTGATGTTTCATGGAGAGTTTGCTGTCCAGGATGATGCAGAGGTTGCGGGTGTGGTCTTTAGGAGCAGGGTTGGGACCAAGTTCCACTGGCGCCCAGAAGTCGTTCCAGAGTGCAGTGTATCTGCTGAAGATCAGGACTTCGGTTTTGTGCACGATGCGGTTCAGGCAGATGTTCTTCTTCCAGACTGCGGTGTTCTTCATACAGTTGTGGAAGTTGGTCTTCGTAGAGGTGGGGTCCGCTGTGAGCGAAAGGACGAGTTGGGTATCATCAGCATAGGAGATGATGTTGATGTCGTGGGATCTGGCTATGTCTGCAAATGGTGTCATGTAGATGTTGAAGAGGGTTGGGCTGAGTGATGAGCCTAATCGCCATCGCCATCGCACCTGCCTGACAGCCCAAACATGAGCTACTTAACTTTTCCCATTTGGAAATTACAGCTTATTAAATAGAATAAGGAGACTCCAATGTTATCCTATTGGAGAGGTTGGCCTTGAAGAACTGAAAAACTATTTTAAGAATTTTTCGGTTCACTGATAGAATATCGATGCCCAAAATATCCCCATACACAAATATCGATGCAAAAATATTGATGTCAAAAATATCGACATCCTATATTGAAAATTGTAAGTACAAAAATAGCGAAACAAAAATATTGATGTAAAAATATAGATGTACAAAATATTGATTTTTTAAATTTAAATACAAATAAATGTTAAATATATTAAATAATAAAATTAACTTTATAAAAATTATTTAGATTTAATATACATTTTAACAAATATAATAAAATAAATGTAATTAAAAAAATATTTAAACATACATATATAAAATGTAATATATATATATCTATTTCTTTTAAAACAATTAATAAACTATTTTAATTTATTTTATAATTTTATAAATATATAAAAATTTACAAATAAAAATATATATGTGCACATACACTTATAACATAAAAATCTAAATGCTCTGACAGAGTAAGAGCGGGGGAACATGGGGGCTGCCGCGTAAATGGCCGCGGGTCTCCGGTTGGCTTTTCTATGACCTGAGTGGGGCTCTCTTCGCTCCTCTACGGCTCCCCCCTGTCGGGCTCGCATACCTCTTCCTTTACCGGGTCTTTGCCGGTTCGCCCCGCTTTTTCTTCATTGCGGTGCGAGGGGAGTGCGAGAGGCAGCCGCTCTCCCATCGATGGTGTTCGAGCTGGGAGCTGATCATGCTGTTCCGCCGTGGCGCCGAGTTCCCTGCTGGGATGGAGCTGCCGGGAGGCCGTACAGCCGCCGGATTGCGCGTTCCTGTTCCTGGGGCAGCAGAGGAAGAGTCAGCACCTGCAGGGGTGCTTCGCATGAATTGGAACACTCTAGGGGACTGCTCCTGGCTCAGAGGCATGTAGGATCAACTGGTATCCCAAGCGACGATGGCGGTAAGATCTTCCCATTAAGGGAGAGGGCAATATACGGCAACACTTTTGGTAATTCTGTTGGCAATACCTGTAAGCAAGTTGTTACCATATGCTCCATAGTGGATATTGCTGAAGTGATCCCATTTGCACTACAAGAAAAGGGGACTGCAGAAGGAGCCACGAATAGCCCAATAGGGTTTAGTCAGGGGTCTGTTTTGCAGCATAAGGAGAGGGGGAGGACTATACAGAATAGACCATTCGCTGCAACTGGGAAGGTGTGTAGATTCACTCTCCGCACTGGGGGGGGTCTGGTGACATCTCTTCAAGGGTTGGAAACCCTGCTCCCTCCTCATTCTGGCTTTGACCCAAATTCCATAATGAAAGGAGGGAGTAAATCTCTGGTGCCAGCCAAGGAGGGAAAGTAGAGAAAGCCATATCTTCTACTACTACGGCTGGCAAGTCCCCCAGGAGTAGGGGCAGAGGGAAGAAGGGTGTTGCATCTAAGGTTAAGGTTACCCCCTCCCTGAAGTCTTTTTATAAAGTTCAGGCATCCCCTGCTGCTGCCTCTGAAGCTCTTGGGCCTCCCAGAATGGATTCACCAGTTGGTTCAATTCAAGGCCTTAATGTGGCAATACCTGCTCACTCTCCTTTGTTGGAAACATCTCAAGATGTAGCTCCATCCTTAATCTCCATTCCTACATCTAATCGATTTCAGGCCCTAGAGGCAGCAGAGGTAGTAGGGGCATGTGGAGGAGACCTTCATATTGTTAGGCAGGAGTCCCCACAACCTATGCCATCAATACCTGTGGCTAGTCAATCCTCTCAGGCAAACTCAGAAACGCTGGTGGACATTCTTCTAGCCTTTAAGGAGGAAATGAAGAGTAGATTTGCAATTTCGGAGCAGAATCAGGTTGCTATACAGGCATCTTGTGCTGCTTTGACACAGAAACTTGAGGAGGTTTCCCTGAGAACGGAGACGTTACAACAGGAGGTACCTATGCTAAAGCAAACTATTGATAAGATGTCAGCAGAGGTGAGCAGATTAACCCGCCAAAATAAGGAAATGAGGGAGGACCTGGAACGCCTCGAGAACGACAGCCGTAGGAACAACATCAGACTTATCAATATCCCTGAGAATGTGGAAGGTCCGGATATTAAGGCCTTTGTGATTAAATGTTACAAGATACAGCCTTAAAAGATCAGCCAGATATTGACCTCTCAATTAAAATTCAGCGGGTACATCGAGATCCATTTAAAAAGAATCCCGAACGGCAAAGGCCAAGGAGAATTTTAATTAATTTCCTCACCTACACTACTAAGGAGGCTATTTTGTCCTCCGCTTTAAAAGAAGGACCTTTTTCAGCAGGCTCCTACTCCTTTTCGATTAGATCAGATCTTTGCCATACTACTCCATTAACGCAGTGGGAGCTGGGGAAAAGGGCGGAGGAACTGAATAAACTTGGCGCAAAAGCTCAGTTAAAGTTCCCTGCTTCCCTCCGTACAATGTGGAACAATCATATGTACACACATCGCTCTGAGGAGGAAGCCAATTTGCTGATTGAGGAAATTAAGAAGGGGGGCAGCAAGTGGACGGGTGTGAGTTTGAAGGGGGGCAGGGAGTGAGGAGAGTTCAGATGTATTGAGTTTCTTTTATTTGCCGACTTGGAGACCGCTAGGCTTTATGCCTATTCCAGTTGGGGGGGTTGCCCTGTGGGGGTGGGGTGAGCACGGAGGGTGAATGGGTGGGAGGTTAAGGGGGGGTCACAAAGTGGGGAGCAGTGGGAAAAAATAGAAAAAAATGTGTTCTCCCTCTATTGTTTTAGTCTCTTAAGTAGTTACAAACACGCTCTGCCCCCGTACAGACGCCCGCATTCTAGCGGGTAATCTGAAGTCCACTTCCTCAACGCACCTCCTTACCCATTGTGGCAGGGCCTGGTCCTGGCTAGCAGAGTGGTGGAGGAAGAAGAATGTCTCCAGGTCTACACAACACTTGGTGGGCCGTTCTGTTTAGTAGCGCGGCTCGCGCACTGACGGAAGGTTCTGAGACTAAAAGTCCCATGAGGCAAAGCGGAAGTATCCGCATTTGCCTGGGATAATCGGCATGTGAACCGGAAGAGGAGGTAAGGACACAGCAGGGTTGCCCTTTATCTCCTCTTCTTTTTGATATCTATATAGAGCCTCTCGCCCAACAGCTGAGACTGGATCCCTTAGTTGTTCAATTCAGCTCTTCGCCTTATAGCTGCAAAGTCGTGCTTTATGCCGATGACTTATTAATCTATACGGCAGACCCTTTGACTTCTGTTCTGAGAGTAGAACAATTACTGGTGGAATTTGGCTCTTTTTCCGGTTATTTAGTCAACACTGCCAAAACCGAGGTTATGTGTTGGAACATCACAGATTGTGGGAGGGAAGTAATTCCCAAGTTCAGTTATCTAGGTATTACAATAGTAAGTGATATAGAGAAAATTTCACATCTTAATTTGTCAAGGGTCTCTAAAGAGATTGAATGTATATTAAGTAGGTGGAAAAACCTTCCGTTGACAAGCTATGGATGGGCTAATTTGATAAAAATGGTTATTCTTCCTAAACTAACCTATCTTTTTAATGCTATCCCTCTTGGGTTCCCCAAAAAAGGTATTGGTAAAATTCAGGGGAGGGTGTCGAGTTTTATTTGGGCCCAGAAAGGAGCTAGGCTGTCTTGGAAGAAACTCAGACGTAAATTGAATAAAGGGGGATTGGCTTTACCTGATTTTAATTGGTATTGTGTTGCCTTTCAGTTTAAAAATATTCGAATGCTTCTGGCAAAAACAGATTATTCCACTTGGGGGAAACTTTTGGGGGAAATGGGAAGGCATTGGAGTGCAGAGGGCTTTCTATATAAATTTGTTGCTCCTAAGTTTTTTGAGAAGGTTCGGCTAAAGGTATTGAGAGCTTCCCTGGATCTTTGGTATAGAGTCAGGAGGAGGTGGGGTATTGAATATTATTCTGATTTTGCCCCAGTTTGGGATTCCCCCGAAACACCAGAATGTTTTAAGGATGCCCTTAGTTTTCCACTCAGAAGGGCGGGGTTATAACTTAGTAGGACTTGCTATAATCGGAAGGAGTCCACCCCTGGGAAGTATTAAATACAAAAACCAGTAATGAGCTGTCCAGATTTAAGTTTATCTATTTATCCTCCTGGTTTGCGGCATCAAAAAAGGAGATTGGAGGTGATTATGAATTAGAGCTGTCTCTCCAAGACATCAGACTCAAAAACAAAGAAGTGGCAAGGTGGTATGAGGGAGTCTTAGCGGCAGAGGAGAGAAAGTTGTTACCCCCTTATGCGGTATGGAGAGGAACTCTCCCAGAGGAGGGCCTCGAGTCAGTTTGGGATAGCTCATTGAATACTCTCTACTCAACTGTTAAACCTGCTAACTTGAAGCGGAACCATTTTTTTACTATTAATCGCCTTTATTGGACTCCACATAAAATATCCAAGTTTGCCCCTCAACCTCCCCCCAAGTGTGTAAAGTGCGGTTGCACAAGAGCCAACGATGCCCACATCTTCGTTGATTGTCCGTGCCTGAGGGATTTTTGGGACCATATAGAACTAGCACTTAAAGGGATTTTCGATCAAGAGATTAAATTAAACACAACTCTTTTCCTCCTGGGAGACGATGGAGCATTAACTTTGTTGCTGAGGTGGCCTCATAAAAGGTTGCTCTTTTATTTAATCCTTATCGCTAGGAGGGATATCTGTCTAAAGTGGAGGGATCATTTGCCCCCAACAGCAAAAGGCTGGGTCAGGGCTGCAGTCAGGATCTGTTGCCTTGATCAGAGAATAACAAAGAGCCCCGACTTATCTATATGGTCTCCCTTCCTGATTTTGTCTCGTTCCTTGGGTGTTGGCTATTCGTCCCTATGATTACACTGACTCACTGACAAAGGTGAGGGTCCAGGTGGAATGGACCAGGGCGAGTGCAGAGTCCGCTGGGTGGATAGTTAGACAATGCGGTTTGCTTTGCTTTGCAGACGCTTTTTGGTGATATGAGGGATAGGAATTTTTTTTTTTAAATAAAAACATCAAATCTAATTAAAAAACCTTATACTTTAAATTAAAACATTAAAATATTTAATAGTCTTTAAAATTAAATTTTGCACTCAATTGAGTGCAACAGTACGGAAAGTGTTGGATAGCAGAGGGTTAAAAATTACTATTCCCACTCCAGTGAGTGCAACAGTAGAGAAAGTGTTGGATAGCGGAGGGGTAAAAATTAATATTTCCACTCCAATGAGTGCAACAGTAGGGAAAAGTTTGGTTTGCGGAGGGGTATAAATTACTATTCCCAATCCAGTGAGTGCAACAGTAGGAAAGTGTTGGATAGCGGAGGGGTAAAACTTAATATTCCCACTCCAGTGAGTGCAACAGTAGGGAAAATATTGGACATCGGAGGGGTAAAAATTACTATTCTCACTCCAGTGGGTGCAACAGTAGGGAAAGTGTTGGATAGCAGAGAGGTAAAAATTACTATTCCCACTCCAGTGGGTGCAACAGTAGGGAAAGTGTTGGATAGCGGATGGGTAAAAATTACTATTCCCACTCCAGTGGGTGCAACGGTAGGGAAAGTGTTGGATAGCGCAGGGGTAAAAACAGATATTCCCACTCCAGTGAATGCAACAGTAGGGAAAGTGTTGAATAGCGAAGGGGAAAAAATTACTATTCCCACTCCAGTGAGTGCAACAGTAGGGAAAGTGTTGGATAGCAAAGGGGTAAAATTACTATTCCCACTCCAGTTTGTGCAACAGTAGGGAAAGTGTTGGATAGCGGAGGGGTAAAATTTAATATTTCCACTGGAGTCAGTTCAAAATTAAAAACAAACAAATTAACAACAACACAAAAGATTTTAAAAAACAAAAAAATAAAACATATATAAAAGTTTTAAATATTACAAAGATAGAAACAGATTATAATTTTGAAAACATCTAACAAACATCTAGAAAGATTATTTTAAGAAATCCAAAAATAATTTAGAAACAAAAAACTAATTTTTAATATAAAATGTTTATAAACAAAAATATTAATTATTACATAAATGTAGTATTTTTTATTTCTTACCCTCTAACACCACACAATTCACAACCCACATTAAAATTTTTTTCAAAATGTACCTCAACATAATTAATTATCCATTAAAGAAATATTACTAATTAAAAAAATTGAAAACAAATAAAAATTAATTTACTCCCAAACGTTACCCCCATAAAACCCAAACACACACACAAAATAAAAATAAACACTTACAATAAATATTTATCAATTGATAAATGAATATTCATAATCAACTAATTATTAATTAATTTAACATAAATTACTTTCCACCTTCTACCCCAATAAACACCACAACCCACACCTAAAAATCATTACACATTTTCCATAACTAATTTTACATTAATAAATTAATATCAATTAACAACAACTTATTAATTAATTTAAAAGAATTTACTTCCCACCCTTTACCGCTATAAACCTCACAACTTATATCAAAAATAAATTACACAATTGCCATATTTAAATTTTTATTAATTAATTAGCATTCATTAACAAACAATTAGTAATTAATTATAAATAAATAACTTTCCACCCTATTCTCCTATAAACCCCACCACCCACTCCTAAAAAAATGACACAATTAACATAATTAATTACAAATTAATCAATTCATAATAATTAACAACCAGTTAATAAATATTTAATAATGAAATAACTCACACAATTAACACTATAAAATATAAATTAAATACATATTAATAAATACAAAATATTAATACATGTATTATAATTAAATTACTTCCCACCCTATTCCCCTAGTAACCCACAACCCGCTCCTAAAAAATGACACAATTAACATAATTGCCAATTAATTAATTAATAATAATTATCAGCCAATTTATTAATAATTAATATTAAATTAATCCCCACAACTAACACTATAAAATCTAAATTAAATAAATACTAATACATAAAAATGTATAATTAATTTATTATAATTAATTTACTTCCCCCTATTCCCCTTATAAACCCACAACCCGCTCCTAAAAAATGACACAATTACCATAATTGACAATTAATTAATTAAAAATAATTAACAACCAATTAATAAATAATTAATAATAAATTAATTCCCACAATTAACACTATAAAATCTAAATTAAATAAATACTGATACAGAAAAAATAATCATTAATTTATTACAATTAAATTACTTCCCACCCTATTCCCTAAAAACCCACAACCCGCTACAGAACTTAAAAACGCTAAATTTAATTAAGATAAAATTAATAACTACTAAAAATGTAACACATATATTAAAAAACAAATTCTTATGCAAAAAAATTGATCACATACTTTTAAAATACTCACTAAAATACATAACACTAATTAAAACATCGATATTTTAAACAACTATAAGGCCCATTACGATACCGGGCGTGGAAAATCCGCCAGGCATGAAAGCGGCAAAATCCGCCCGCACACACCGTCTGAACACCGACCACGCCATTACGAATACACAAACCGAAAACCGCCATCGGCGGAAAACCACACAAGATACCGCCCGCCCTCGTCCGAGTCGGAGTCAAACCGCCCGCCACGGACGGAAACACGCACGACAACACAAAACCGCCCGCCCTCACGGCCGACACACCGCACGTGAAATTACGATCGCACCGCCATGAGCGCGGGTAAACCACAAATATACCGCCCGCCAGCGCAAACAACGCCGATGAGAATTGACACGGCAGAAGCCATGGCGCCCATGTCCCTGCACAGAAACCATCCGCTGACAAAAACAATCGCACACAACATGGCCAACAAGTCCACACAGCAAGGCACGCACAAATACACAAGCACAGTACACATCCCGAAAACACCCCCTGGACAAACAAAAAATACAAAGGCCAGAACACCAGACACAACACACCTGAAAACAACAGACCATGAGGACACACCCACATAGGTAAGTACAAAAGCAGCACTCCCACAGACCACAACCCCTTGCAACATTGCAAACTAGAGAGGAGAGGAGAGGACACAGTGACACAGCAAGGACAGCAGCACACCACAGAAACGCACACATCACAACCACCACCACCACCACCACCACCACCAAACACCGGCACCACAAACCCCTGCACATTACACAACACACACCGCACCAGCACCACAAACACCATGGCACCACAAAGAATGCCCAAGTTCACGCCCATTGAGCTGACGGTCATGGTCGACGAGATCATCAAGGTGCACCCACAAATCTATGGGAACCTGGTCCAGCACACACCACTAGCCACCAGAAACAGAATGTGGAACCGGATCGTAGACCAGGTCAATGCAGTCGGGACCCTGCCCAGGAACAGAGTTGAAATCAACAAACGGTGGAATGACGTCAAGAGCCTGGTCAAGAAGAAGGAGAGCAAGAACAGAGAGCTGGCTGCCGTCACTGGCGGAGGGAATCCCGCGCTCTTCAAGACCTTCAAAGCGTGGGAGGAGAAGGTGCGAGTCATTATACATCCGGAGATCCTCGCCGGATTAGCAGGGGGAGTGGAGGCTGGTAAGTACAAACTAATGTATACCAGCACACCGCTATGTACTCACATGCACTACCACCATGCCACAGCTCCCAGGGACAAACACCCCCATGTCCAGCACACAATACACAACACATCACACACACATGCAACAGACACCACCACACACAGCCCAAACCTAACAACTGTAAGATACGTGGGGGCATGTGTACACTCAGCCAGCCACGTAACCACCAACAGGTCCCCAAGTATGCCAGAAGCGCCACAACGAGCACCCACCACACCCATGTGGGGCCATAGCTGCACTAACCGACAAGTAACAGGTAAGTGGCAGGAACACAAAGTGCAGTGGGTGGGACGGTGGACAGCTCAAGTACAACACACACCAGGCCCCTAGTCCCACAGCACAGCAAGGAGGAGCATCCCCCACACCCCACACCCACGTGTCAGCCACCGCAGTGCACACCGACAGCCGAAAGGTAGACATCACGGTCCACAACAATCGGTGTCAGTGGGTGTCCAACCATCACCACGACCCACAACACCGCCCCCACCCCCACAGACCTGCAACATGGAGCACCCCCGCTTAGAACCATGTGGCATCCAGTACAGTGCACGCACGAACAACCTGCAGGTGGGAAACTGGACAGGGCTGGATTACTGGAGGCATGAGGACCGTAACACGACCAACACATGGGACATGTTACGTAGCAGACGAACACGCAGCACCGCCCACTGTCACGAACAAGTGAACAATGTGCACACGGACATGAACCACAGACTCACACCCCAGATGACCCATCACAGACACAGCAACACCCAAGGGGCCACGTCTGCATGCACAAGCCACACTGAATATAGTACCACACGGCAGCCACTGTGCAACCCATCACACACAACCGAAACACCATTGAAGTCCTGTCCATGTAGCCCCTACTGCCTGTCAACCACACACCCCACAACTACACCTATGTAAGACAAACAACACTAGATGCAACAGAGCGGAACAACATAAATGCACACGAACACCACTGAACCCATCAAACACACAGACACACCATGCACATACAACATACCATCCATCCCATCCGTCAGCCCCAGTCTCATGAAAGGCATGTCATCCGCACAGCTGCCACACATACAGCAGTCACGCTAAGATACATGCCCATGACCAACCATGTGCCAGAAGTCAATGAAGCGCACGCCACACTGTGAGCAACAACACACAACATGGGCCACACCCCCCCCCGAGCACTGCAGTGATGCACATGGCACAGGGCAGCACGCACACCAAGGAGATGGGACAACTGCAATACGTCGGGTGGCACACAACCATCACACACTCATAACGATGCGTCCAATGCCATGTCCAGTAATCACAACAGACAGCAAATATGCAGGGTATGTCAGGCATGCACACACCTCAGACCATGCACTGTCATGCTGCCACAACACATGTCACGTTCGGCACCCATGGCTCATAGCATGTAGCCCAAAAGCATATTCCATCCCAAATGCGTTTCTGGGGCATGACCCCCATGTTGCCATATGCGTTCCTAAGCGTTCCATTTGCACCCCAAAAGCATATTCCATCCCAAATGCGTTCCTGGGGCATGACCCCCATGTTGCCAAATGCGTTCCTAAGCGTTCCATATGCACCCCAAAAGCAAAGTACAAACCAGACCCAGGATGGGCCTGGAGCCCGCATACACCAGAGTCACAATAAGTAGGAGCACAGCAACACACCCATCGGCATAGCCAATCCGTCCCATGCCACATGTGCACAGCACACAGTCCCATTGCCAAGCACACACAACAACAGATTGTACAGCCACACACCCGCCTCCGGGACACACGTGCACGAGAGTGCACGAACGGAGAATGTCAAACAACCAATACAGACTTCGCCAGGTGCAACACAATAACAAATCTCATTCTCTCCACAGGTGACGAACTGCTGGATGCTGGGGATGGAGACAGCAGCCAGCACAGCCAGCCTACAAGCCCCCAACGAGGACACACGGATGTGGAGGATCTGTCCTCCTCTTCGGACACGGACCACCAAGCAGGCCCATCTAGTGTGGCAGGGCCCAGCCGCTCCCCAGGACCCCTCCTACCCACCAACCCATCATCCAGGGCTGCTGAACATTCCCAGCCCCCTGCTGCCACTGTCATTGCGGCCACACCCACGGTCATTGCGGCCACACCCACGGGCATTGCGGCCACACCCACGGTCATTGCGGCCACACCCACAGTCATTGCGGCCACTACCACTGCCGCAACCGCCACCACGTCTTCGCTGGCCCCAGCCCCAGCGCAGGTGGTGGCCCGGACGACTGGATCCACCCTGGGAGCCAGGGTGAGGACCGTGGTGAGCAATGTGGCTAGTGGGCAGGCCGGTGGCAGCAGGACTGGTAGGAGGAGCAGGGTCAGGGATACGCCAGCCTCCCCTGGGAGCCATGCCCTGCCTCAAATGGCCAGAGTCCTTGGGGCCTATGAAGAGGCCCAAGGACAATGGGCCAGGTCAGCTACAGACACGCGTGAGGTGCTGGGGGTGCTGAGGTCCATGGACGCCCGTATGGGCCAACTCGTGGACCTCATGGGCCAGCTGGTGGTGGCGGTGAGGTCACAGCCAGGGACAGCAGCTCCCCTCCGCCACCACCTGCCGGGGCGCAGGGTCGAGCAGCAGTGTCCAGTTCCCCTGCGTCCACAGCCAGTGAGCACACCTCAACCACCAGCAGGTCGCAAGCAGGCACCCCCTCGCAAACGTGGAAGGGGCCGTCCGAAGTGGAAACAGATCTCCCGGGAGGACTTCGCACGCTCCAGACGCAAGTGAGGCAGCCAGCCAGCCTTCCTTGACCACCCACTGCATTGACTTGGACTACGATCCCACTCCACACAGCCATCTGGATGGCATGTGTGTGTTGGACTATGGACATAGAACCAGTGGGTACACCCTGAGCATCACGCAGCCATGACCGACAGCTCATTGTCACTGCACGCACCACTTTTGTCATCACCTTACACACAATCACATGTCACAGTTTGAAATAAATGCACCTCTTCCACAAACTGCTGTCTGTGCCCTGTGTTTTAATTGTACGGAATACAACGGCCACCTTGAGCGGAACGGCACCTGATGCGTGGCATGGCAATGGAACCGGAGGGCCTGTAGGGACCTAGGGGTGGGAGACAGAACAGGAGCACATTCAATGAGTGTGTCACACACCCATCACACAGTACATGTCAACAACTACAAGCAATGTACACACATCGCACAGAGCAATAGGGCACAATGCCACAGCCACCATCAGTGGCATACTAACCTGGGCATGGAGCGTTGACACACAGCACGTAGTGAACAAAAGGCCACCCTGACACAGCCCACACACACCTGCACAAATACAGACACATCAGCCGTCGTACATGGACACTCACCGTTAAGTGAAGTAGCGGGCGATGAGCTGCTGGCGCACATTCCCAGCTTCCTCCTCTCCGCTGTCCTCCTCACTCGAGCTGTCCTGGTCTGCGGGCTGGGGCCCTGGTTGATCTCCGTCATCCACAATGAGGGGGATCTGCTTCCGAATGGCCAGATTGTGCAGCATGCAGCACGCCACCACTATCTGGCACACCTTCTGTGGGGAGTACGCCAGCGCACCCTCGGTGCGGTCCAGGCACCTGAACCTGGACTTGAGGAGGCCAAAGGTACGCTCGACCACACGTCTGGTCCTCCCATGTGCCTCATTGTAGCGATCGTCTGCTGGGGTGCGAGGATTCCTCAATGGACTGAGCAGCCATGCCCCATTCGGGTACGCAGAGTCACCTGGGTGTGAGGGACACAGAGAACCGTTGCTATTCCAACTGGACAGGGGACAGCATCGCACAACCAGCACGCTACACCACTCCACATACTCACCGACAATACAGCCACGATCCTGTTGCAGAATGGACATCAGTCGTGGCAAGATGCTGTTGCGCATTACGTGTGCGCCATGGGCCGAGCCTGGGAACTTTGCACACACGTGGGTTATCACCATGTCCGCAAGGCACACCACTTGCACATTCAGGGAGTGCGTGTGCTTCCTGTTGTGGTACAGGTGCTCAGTGGCCTGTGGTGGAACAAGGCCAACATGTGTGCAATCAATGGCACCAACGACGTGTGGGATCCTGCCAAGGGCATAGAATGCACCCTTCACTGCCGCCAATTCACGAGCCCTGGGGAATCTGATGTACCTGTTTCGGCACAGCATCATGGCTGCCAGTACATCCCTCAGCACCTTGCTGAACATGGGCTGGGACATCCCTCCTCCACTGCCCACTGTGTGCTGGAATGACCCAGTGGCGAAGAAATGCATGGCGGCCATCACCTTAGCCGTGGGGGTGAATGCTGTCGGATACACCCTGCGGGGACGGAGATGGGGTTCCAACATGGCACACAGTCGATGCAGTGTTGGCCTGTCCAGCCGAAACTTCCTTATGACCTCAGTATCCTCCATGTCCGCCAGCAATTGGTATGGGCGGTCAATGTTCGGTCTCCGCCTAGGGAAGATGGCAGTGGACACATGTCAGAGCAACACAACACATAGCAATTTCGCATTCACATCACTGACATGACTGAGCAAGCACATGAGTCACAGCCCAGCTGTCAAGCAGGGACGGCACGGCCACAATACACTTACACAGGTCTCCCAGCAATGGCAATGGCTAGTGATGCAAACCACTGCCATGGTCATGCACATGGGGATCTAGGCCCCAATGACTTGCGGGGCGTGCTGATGGGGACTGACTGCATATTCGTCAAGCGGCAACGCCACGGCAACATGAATGTCTGCTGAGCATGGCACTGCTTCCGAGGCTGGATGAGTATGGCACACGACGACGACGATGTGGGCACAGGCTGAGCGGCCAAAACAAGTGGGACCTGTGGCACGAGGGGATATGAGACAGTAGTAGGTGTCAGCACTGCACCCTATGTACAGCACTGTACGGATCACACCTCCCGAAACATTGACAGGTGTCCACATTGACAGCCCCATGCCAAGACGGCTGTGTGCTTGCAGTCACACGTCACAGGTGAGAGGTTACATTGCACGTGCCAGGTGGCAGACGTACATAGTGGGAGCTATCATGTGTGTGCATGTGTCTCCTGTTCAGGATCCACCAGATGGGCGCTGACTCTGTACTGACCATTGGACACAGCATGTTCCGTGGAAGGCTTGTGTGTGTGGGATGGTGGCACTGGATGTGCCTCCGTTGGGTGGGGGGCCATGCACAGGGCGGGTACGTCGATGATTGCGCATTGTTGGTCACGGTGGGTGCACCCACTAAGATGTGTTGCCCTGTGTACAATTCCTATGTCCGCATGATGATGGACTGTAGATGTGGGCAGACTACACATTGGTCGATGTGCTGTCCATGTGCATGTGCCTTCACACAGGGCACAGCTGCCCCTGCACATGTGACCCCTGCTGGACTCGCTGCTGGGTCTGTGGAGCTGATGCACCTTCTGTGCGTGGGGCGGACAGCTCACCTCACTTCCTCATTGCGCATGTCATGACTTTGCCGCAGGTGACATGGATCATGGAGGGCCCACATGTACGCATGGGTAGGCTACACATGTTTGTTCACTGGTCGCCACCCCCAGTCAGTGTTTCGAATGGGAAGGTTGTTGTGCTGGTGGTATATTCGATGTGGCGGATGGGCGGGCCTAGGTGCGGGCTTACATTCCGGACATGGGGGTAGTTGGATTGGCGACTAGTTGCAGTACACACGGGACACGTCTCTTCCTTTCCACATCTGGGTCATCCCTTGTACTCACTGACAGTGATACAGTCATCTTCGCCCCAGCCCTCATGTCCTCCCCTCGCTCCCCCAATATGCATGTGCACCTGCGAGGCTAGCGCTTGCACAGGCAGCCGCAAGCTCGCACCAGAGAGGGCAAGGAGTGTATGTGTGGGTCCAGTTGCACGAGTGGGCTGTCTCAGGGTATGATGTGTGGCGGGACGCCGTCCACCTGCGTGGTGCCCCAAATGGAGACCCGGCCTGCATGGACTATGCATCACAGTCTTCACCTTCCGGATCTGCCACCTGCGACACCCAGTGGCAGTGGCTGCCCTTGCGGCCAGGCCGCGTCCGTCTGTGACTGATGGCCCACACATTCACTCTTTGGCCTCTCTGGGGAGGGCTCGGGGGTGGTGGCGCACGCGCTTGCACTTAGTCGCAATGGCATGTGGCGTGGTTGGTATAATGGGCAATGGATGGGATGGTGCGAGCCACCTCCCGTGACGTCAGTGCTGCTCGTGCTGAGGTGCGTCCCCCTACACTTCCATTTGACTTGTGCCATGCTACACGTTGAGGTTCTATTGCCTGCGTGATATGACCAGGAGGAGCGCGAGGAGACCTCTCACACACCATGCTCCACTGCCATCCCGTGCCCTGTATCGCCTGTGCGGATTGACTATGTTGGGGTTACACCTGGTCGACTGGGGCTGTGTGTGCCTTGTCAAGGGGCATGGCGGGCGCACAACAGGATCCAGCTAGTCCACGGAGGGTGGGCTGACGTGTGCGCCTGGTTCCGCATTGTTCGTGTGCCCGGCTGCTGTGCACACATGTGTTCACTTCCCCCCCCCAACAGGTGTCCTCTCACAATGCCCAGGGAAGCGGTGGTGTACTGTTCATGACCCCTCCCAACACGGCGTGCTCCAACTTGGCATGTGCGCATCTACCCGTCGCACCCACCCACCTGAGCACTGCATCCATACGACTTCACACGACACATGTGTGTCTTCCACAGTAGTGCTACTCATTTGCGTTGACATCCAATACCAGTGGACTACATGGTCATGTCACGACTGCCGTGTACTTCACATACTCTCATCCTCTCTCATTCGTACTTGTGAAATGAGTCAGCGGAGACAGTTTTGGTTTCAAACATTATATTGAGTCTTCTGTCCTCTGTGATGCAGTATAGTGGACACTACTGGCAGCGGAATACATGTTGAGGATATACTGAGCATGATTACAAATGGGATAGGGTGTGGGGTTACATGTGATTGGCTGTTGCATGTGGGATGTGGGCTTCAGAGTTACATCTGCTTGGCCAAGGCTGTGCTAATGTACATTTACGTATAGCTGCGGAGCTGCGGACTTTGACACAGACGGTATACAAGTAGCCTACCAGACCGCTTGGCATCATGGGCACAGTCCATCTCAGTTCCATGTGACAGGTTTGCTGCGGTTGTTCCTCATGCACGCGTGCATGTGAGATGACATCAGGGCATGTGCTTGCGTGCATGCAGCGGCGTGCCACTTGTTGTTGCAATGTGGTGGTTACTGGACATGTCACAGTCACTGGGGTCGTGTTGTTGTTGTTTGCACTTGTCGTCCGTGCAAAGGTCCTGGTATGGGATTTCCGGGGCGGGGGTGGGAGGGGTGCAGCACCCACAGACTCCAGGAGACCTATTCATGTCCACTGAGCGGTGTGTGTGTCCATGGGCGCTGGATCCATGTCGTGTCCTGGTTGTTCGTGCAGTTCCGTCCATGTGGGTGCGATACACAGACCCCATGCCACTGCCTCCCACGATGCATGCGGTGTTCCTGGATGTGATGGGGAACAGTGTGCATGTCCCGGTCATATCCGATGTCATGGCGATGTCGTTGATGGTGTGGTAATTGTTGCCGGTCGTTTGGTATGGCTGTTGTGGTGGTGACTGGCCAGTCCGTGCGGAAGCTAAGCATGGGTGCGGGGTTGGACATCATAGGTCAATCGGGGAACCTGCGTTGGGGTCTGACGAATTTACAGGTTGTCAGGTATGCGATGCCGTCCAGCAGGGCTTCCATGTCATTGGTGGTGTTTATGTTTGCCAGCCAATGTAGCGGATGGTGGCTGTCAAGGTGTTGTTCGTAAGTTGTCCCTTGGAGGACCATGATGGGGCATGCTGGGTGACATTCGATGTAGCTGTGCTCGATGATCCGTCGTGTGGAGGCACAGTGGTCCCATTTCAGTGCGGGTGCGATGTTGGCCACATACGCCATGCCCCCATAGGCAGAGCAGGCCCTGTCGTGTGCGTCCAGAGGGAGGAATAGTGCTAGCAGGTCCGCCTTTAGACATGCCGGGTTGGAGAGACACATCTCCACGGGATGCTGGTAGGGACACCTCCGACAGTAGAAGACGGGTATGACGCAGCTGAACAATGTGATGCGGTAAGTCAGTCGGTAACTGACGTTCAGCAGGGACAGGAGTTCGCATCCCAATATATGTATCAGGTTGGTTTTGTACAGCTTGACCTGTCCGGCGTAGTTGGGTAGGTGTGTTGCTGTTGCCATTTTGCAGCGGTGCGTTGTGGTGGCGTGCTCCGGCTGTGTGTGCAGTCTGCAATGTGCACGCTCCGAGGTTGCTGTGAGTTCTGTGTAGTCGTAGGGAGACAGGACTTGTGTTCTGTTGGCTTGTGCGGAGGACACGGGCCCTCATCCCACATGCTTCTCAGACAGTTCAAGGTCAGTGATGTGTGACTCCTTCCAATTAACTTGCATGGGGCCGACATGGGGGAGTGTTTTCTTTATTCTTTCCCGTCCGTTGTGTTCTTCTGTGATATGCGCCATCTGCCCTGTGGTCGGTCTCCTCTGCATGCCTGTGTTGGTCTTTTATTGGACAATGGCTGTATTCACCGGCTTCATTCGTAGGGCTGTGGTTTCGGAGTTGGAATGGAAGGTCATTCAGTGCTGTCTGCTCTCCCTTGTGTGGGCGGCAGGCTGCCTTTCCGCTCTGCGTTGGGCCTTGTGTGTGAGTGTTATTCTTGGGCCACCTGTTGTCGGTCCCCGGGCTCTTTGGTGTTCCGTTTTGTATGTCTTGTTCATATGTGCAGGGTGGTATGGGTGTTTCAGTGTGGTACTGGCGTTCCTCTTCCCGAAGGGGCCCTGCTTCTCCTAGTTGGTGTTGCCGCCGCTGTGTGCTTCGCCATGTTTGTTGCACTGGGGTGTGTCCTGCTGTTGCGTGACTTCACTGACATGTGTGCGTCGGTTGTGTGACGTTGGGTGTTGTCCGTGAATTGGGCGTTGGGGACATGTCTGTGGCAGGCCTGTCACGTGTCATGTGCGTTCGGGGTGGGGCTGGTGTGTGTGCTGCTTGGTTGTGTCCCTGTGTCTGTGTGCGACGCATGCATGGCGCTGCGGTTGGCCTCTGCGTTGTGCGCATGTGTGGCAGCGTCATCGCCGCTTTGGGGCCGTGACGGGGTGGTTGGTTCCTAGTCCCAGGTGGTGTGTACACATGTGTTACGAGATGTTACAATTTGGCCTGTGTGTCATATGTGGGTGCTATGGTAGATGTGTCGTGTACACGCGGGGGTGGCGGGTTGTCCGCTTTTCCTGCCCTTGCATTGTGTGCGCTGTTTGCGTGCACTTGTTGTATGTGTGCCTACCTGCGTCTTCGCGGTACGTTGCGTCCTTGGTGGTGCATCAGATAGAGCATAGGGAGGGCCTGCAGTGCTGGATTCATGCTCGGGGTGCCGCTTCTTCGGTGTCCGTGCTCGGCGTTCGTGTTACCGCTTCGGTTTGACGTACGGTGTCTCTTAGCCATGGGTTCAGTTTGTGTGCGGCATCGTAATTTGTACGCCGGGCGGTACGTGTTTCGTCGGACGGTGTGTGTCAATTGTGCTGCGCCGCTACGTGTACGGGCGCACTTTGATGGCGGACGGTGTCGCTGGCTTGCCGGCGGTGTTTGGCTGACTTTTCGCATCGTAATCGGGCGGGCGTATGGACTGCTGCGTGCAGGCGGTGACTGGTGGTTTTTGCATCCGCCAGCACGGCGGTAGTGCTTCCGCCCGACATCCTAATGGGCCCCTATATTTTTACAAACGATATTAACAACTTCGATATTTACAAAAGCCATATTTCTTACCTGCAAGTCGATATTCTTGACCACTATATTCTTCCTGTCGATATTTCTGTATCACGATATTTAAAACTGGATATTTGTGTTTGTCGACATTTTAAACTCAATATTCTGTCTGTGCACCGAATTTTTCACTACCAGGACATGTAAAACTTAAATGTACATGTCCTACTTTCTAAATACATTGTACCCTGACCTCTGGGCTGTCTAGAGGCTAACCTAGGGGTGACGTATATGTATTAAAAAGGAAGGTTTGAGTCTGGCAAAAAGTTTATTTTTCTGGGTTGAAATGGCAGTTACAAACTGAACTAAAAGCTGCAGTGGCAGGTCTGAAACATGTCTTAAAAGGCTACATTAGTGGGTTGCACAAGAAGTACTGCTACCCTCTAGTAGCATTTAATTTACAGGCCCGGGGTACATGCAGAACCACGTTCTAGGGACTTACATACAAGCAAATTAAATGTACCAACTGGGTATATGCCAACTGTACCATATTTTAGGGAGAGAGCACAAGCACTTTACCACTGGTTCGCATGGAAAAAGTGCAAAATGGGTTCAGCAACAGAAGGCAAATAAAAAGGGGGGGTGACCCTGCAAAAAGGGCCAGGTCTAACAGCTGAATGCAGTTGTCCAATTCCACTTGAGAATTGTGGAATTTCTAATTTTGCTCGATGAAATAAGATGCTTAGGGGCTCATTACGATGGCGGGTGGAAGCACAACCGCCGTGCTGGCGGATGCAAAAACCACCAGTTACCGCCGGCACGCAGCAGTCCACACGCCCGCCCAATTACGATGCGAAAAGTAGGCCAAACACCGCCGGCAAGCCAGCAACACCGTCCGCCATCAAAGTGCGCCCGTACACGTAGCGGCGCAGCCCAACTGACACACACCGTCCGACGAAACACGTCCCGCCCGGCGTATAAATTACGATGACGCAAACAAACGGCACCCACGGCCAAGAGATACCGTACGACAAACCAAAGCGGTAACACGGACGCCGAGCACGGACAACGAAGAAGCGGCTCCCCGAGCATGAATCCAGCACTGCAGGCCCTCCCCATGCTCCTGCTGATGCACCACCAAGGACGCAACGTACCGCGGAGACGCAGGTAGGCACACACACAACAAGTGCACGCAAACAGCGCACACAGTGCAAGGGCGGAAAAAGCGGACAACCCCCACCAGCGCGTGTACACTACACATCCACCATTGCATCCACATATGACACACAGGCCAAATCGTAACATCGCGTAACACATGTGTACACACCACCTGGGACTAGGAACCAACAACCCCGTCACGGCCCCAAAGCGGCGATGACGCCGCCACACATGCGCACAACGCAGAGGCCAACCGCAGCGCCATGCATGCGTCGCACACAGACACAGGGACACAACCAAGCAGCACACACATCAGCCCCACCCCGAACGCACATGACACATGACAGGCCTGCCACAGACATGTCCCCAACGCCCAATTCACGGACAACACCCAACGCCACACAACCGACGCACACATGTCAGTGAAGACACGCAACAGCAGGACACACCCCAGTGTAACAAACATGGCGTAGCACACAGCGGCGGCAACACCAACTAGGAGAAGCAGGGCCTCTTCGGGAAGAGGAACGCCAGTACCACACTGAAACACCCATACCACCCTGCACATATGAACAAGACATATAAAACGAAACACCAAAGAGCCCGGGGACCGACAACAGGTGGCCCAAGAATAACATTCACACACAAGGCCCAACGCAGAGCGGAAAGGCAGCCTGCCGCCCACACAAGGGAGAGCAGACAGCACTGAATGACCTTCCATTCCAACTCCGAAACCACAGCCCTACGACAGAAGCCGGTGAATACAGCCATTGTCCAAGAATAGACCAACACAGGCATGCCGAGGAGACCGACCACAGGGCAGATAGCGCATATCACAGAAGCACACAACGGACGGGGAAGAAAGAAGAAAACACTCCCCATGTCGGCCACATGCAAGTTAATTGGAAGGAGTCACACATCACTGACCTTGAACTGTCTGAGAAGCATGTGGGATGAGGGCCCGTGTCCTCCAAACAAGCCAACAGAACACAAGTCCTGTCTCCCTACGACTACACAGAGCTCACAGCAACCTCGGAGCGTGCACATTGCAGACTGCACACACAGCCGGAGCACGCCACCACAACGCACCGCTGCGAAATGGCAACCGCAACACACCTACCCAACTACGCCGAACAGCTCAAGCTGTACAAAACCAACCTGTTTCATATATTGGGATGCGATCTCCTGTCCCTGCTGAACGTAAGTTACCGACTGACTTACCGCATCACATTGTTCAGCTGCGTCATGCCCGTCTTCTACTGTCGGAGGTGTCCCTACCAGCATCCCGTGGAGATATGCCTCTCCAACCCGGCATGTCTGAAGGCGGACCTGCTACCACTACTCCTCCCTCTGGACGCACACGACAGGGCCTGCTCTGCCTATGGGGGCATGGCGTATGTGGCCAACATCGCACCCGCACTGAAATGGGACCACTGTGCCTCCACACGACGGATCATCGAGAACAGCTACATCGAATGTCACCCAGCATGCCCCATCATGGTCCTCCAAGGGACAACTTACGAACAACACCTTGACAGCCACCATCCGCTACATTGGCTGGCAAACATGTACACCACCAATGACATGGAAGCCCTGCTGGACGGCATCGCATACCTGACAATCTGTAAATTCGTCGGACCACAACGCAGGTTCCCCGATTGACCTATGATGTCCAACCCCGCACCCATGCTTAGCTTCCGCATGGACTGGCCAGTCACCACCACAACAGCCATACCAAACGACCGGCAACTGTAACCACACCATCAACGACATCGCCATGACATCGGATATGACCGGGACATGCACACTGTTCCCCATCACATCCAGGAACACCGCATGCATCGTGGGAGGCAGTGGCATGGGCTCTGTGTATCGCACCCACATGGACGGAACTGCACGAACAACCAGGACACGACATGGATCCAGCGCACATGGACACACACACCGCTCAGTGGACATGAATAGGTCGCCTGGAGTCTGTGGGTGCTGCACCCTCCCACCCCCGCCCCGGGAATCCCATACCAGGACCTTTGCATGGACGACAAGTGCATACAACAACAACACGACCCCAGTGACTGTGACATGTCCAGTAACCACCACAGTGCAACAACAAGTGGCACGCCGCTGCATGCACGCAAGCACATGCCCTGATGTCATCTCACATGCACGCGTGCATGAGGAACAACCGCAGCAAACCTGTCACATGGAACTGAGATGGACTGTGCCCATGATGCCAAGCGGTCTGGTAGGCTACATGTATACCGTCTGTGTCAAAGTCCGCAACTCCGCAGCTATACGTAAATGTACATTAGCACAGCCTTGGCCAAGCAGATGTCACTCTGAAGCCCACATCCCACATGCAACAGCCAATCACATGTAACCCCACACCCTATCCCATTTGCAATCATGCTCAGTATATCCTCAACATGTATTCCGCTGCCAGTAGTGTCCACTATACAGCATCACAGAGGACAGAAGACTCAATATAATGTTTGAAACCAAAACTGTCTCCGCTGACTCATTTCACAAGTACGAATGAGAGAGGATGAGAGTATGTGAAGTACACGGCAGTCGTGACATGACCATGTAGTCCACTGGTATTGGATGTCAACGCAAATGAGTAGCACAACTGTGGAAGACACACATGTGTCGTGTGAAGTCGTATGGACGCAGTGCTCAGGTGGGTGTGACGGGTAGATGCGCACATGCCAAGTTGGAGCACGCCGTGTTGGGAGGGGTCATGAACAGTACACCACCGCTTCCCTGGGCATTGTGAGAGGACACCTGTCGGGGGGGAGTGAACACGTGTGTGCACAGCAGCCGGGCACACGTGCAAAGCGGTACCAGGCGCACCTCAGCCCACCCTCTGTGGACAAGCTGGATCCTGTTGTGCGCCCGCCATGCCCCTTGACAAGGCACACACAGCCCCAGTCGACCAGGTGTAACCCCAACATAGTCAATCCGCACAGGCGATACAGGGCACGGGATGGCAGTGGAGCATGGTGTGTGAGAGGTCTCCTCACGCTCCTCCTGGTCATATCACACAGGCAATAGAACCTCAACGTCTAGCATGGCACAAGTCAAATGGAAGTGTAGGGGACGCACCACAGCATGAGCAGCACTGACGTCACGGGAGGTGGCTCGCACCATCCCATCCATTGCCCATCATACCAACCACGCCACATGCCATTGCGACTAAGTGCAAGCGCGTGCGCCACCACCCCCGAGCCCTCCCCAGAGAGGCCAAAGAGTGAATGTGTGGGCCATCAGCCACAGACGGACGCGGCCTGGCCGCAAGGGCAGCCACAGCCACTGGGTGTCGCAGGTGGCGGATCCGGAAGGCGAAGACTGTGATGCATAGTCCATGCAGGCCGGGTCTCCATTTGGGGCACCACGCAGGTGGACGGCGTCCCGCCACACATCATACCCTGAGACAGCCCACTCGTGCAACTGGACCCACACATACACTCCTTGCCCTCTCTGGTGCGAGCTTGGGGCTGCCTGTGCAAGCGCTAGCCTCGCAGGTGAGCATGCATATTGGGGGAGCGAGGGGAGGACATGAGGGCTGGGGCGAAGATGACTGTATCACTGTCAGTTAGTACAAGGGATGACCCAGATGTGGAAAGGAAGAGACGTGTCCCGTGTGTACTGCAACTAGTCGCCAATCCAACTACCCCCCATGTCCGGAATGTAAGCCCGCACCTAGGCCCGCCCATCCGCCACATCGAACATACCACCAGCACGACAACCTTCCCATTCGAAACACTGACTGGGGGTGGCGACCAGTGAACAATCATGTGTAGCCTACCCACGCGTACATGTGGGCCCTCCATGATCCATGTCACCTGCGGCAAAGTCATGACATGCTCAATGAGGGAAGTGAGGAGAGCTGTCCGCCCCACGCGCAGAAGGTGCATCAGCTCCACAGACCCAGCAGCGAGTCCAGCAGGGGTCACATGTGCAGAGGCAGCTGTGCCTGGTGTGAAGGCACATGCATATAGACAGCACAGCGACCAATGTGTAGTCTGCCCACATCTACAGTCCATCATCATGCGGACATAGGAATTGAACACAGGGCAACACATCTTAGTTGGTGCACCCACCGTGACCAACAATGCGCAATCATCGACGTACCCGCCCTGTGCATGGCCCCCCACCCAACGGAGGCACATCCAGTGCCACCATCCCACACACACAAGCCTTCCACGGAACATGCTGTGTCCAATGGTCAGTACAGAGTCAGCGCCCATCTGGTGGATCCTGAACAGGAGACACATGCACACACATGCCAGCTCCCACTATGTACGTCTGCCACCTGGCACGTGCAATGTAACCTCTCACCTGTGACGTGTGACTGCAAGCACACAGCCGTCTTGGCATGGGGCTGTCAATGTGGACACCTGTCAATGTTTCGGGAGGTGTGATCCGTACAGTGCTGTACATAGGGTGCAGTGCTGACACCTACTACTGTCTCATATCCCCTCATGCCACAGGTCCCACTTGTTTTGGCCGCTCAGCCTGTGCCCACATCGTCGTCGTCGTGTGCCATACTCATCCAGCCGCGGAAGCAGTTCCATGCTCAGCAGACATTCATGTTGCTGTGGCGTTGCCGCTTGACGGATATGCAGTCAGTCCCCATCAGCACGCCCGCACGTCATTGGGGCCTAGATCCCCATGTGCATGCACATGGCAGTGGTTTGTATCACTAGCCATTGCCATTGTTGGGAGACCTGTGTAAGTGTATTGTGGCCGTGCCGTCCCAGCTTGACAGCTGGGCTGTGGCTCATGTGCTTGCTCAGTCATGTCAGTGATGTGTATGCGAAATTGCTATGTGTCGTGTTGCTTTGACATGTGTCCTCTGCCATTGTCCCTAGGCGGAGACCGAACATTGACCGCCCATACCAATTGCTGGCGGACATGGACGATACAGAGGTTATTAGGAAGTTTCGGCTGGACAGGCCAACCCTGCATCGACTGTGTGCCATGTTAGAACCCCATCTCCGTCCCCGCAGGGTGTATCCGACTGCTGTCACCCCCACGGCTAAGGTGATGGCCGCCATGCATTTCTTCGCCACTGGGTCATTCCAGCACACAGTGGGCATTGGAGGAGGGATGTCCCAGCCCATGTTCAGCAAGGTGCTGAGGGATGTACTGGCAGCCATGATGCTGTACCGAAACAGGTACATCCGCTTCCCCAGGGCTCGTGAATTGGCGGCAGTGAAGGGTGCATTCTATGCCCTTGGCAGAATCCCACACGTCGTTGGAGCCATTGACTGCACACATGTCGGCCTTGTTCCACCACAGGCCACTGAGCACCTGTACCGCAACAGGAAGCACACGCACTCCTGAATGTGCAAGTGGTGTGCCTTGCGGACATGGTGATCACCCACGTGTGTGCAAAGTTCCCAGGCTCGGCCCATGACGCACACATAATGCGCAACAGCATCTTGCCACGACTGATGTCCAATATGCAACAGGATCGTGGCTGTATTGTCGGTGAGTATGTGGAGTGGTGTAGCGTGCTGGTTGTGCGATGCTGTCCCCTGTCCAGTTGGAATAGCAACGGTTCTCTGTGTCCCTCACACCCAGGTGACTCTGCGTACCCGAATGGGGCATGGCTGCTCAGTCCATTGAGGAATCCTCGCACCCCAGCAGACGATCGCTACAATGAGGCACATGGGAGGACTAGACGTGTGGTCGAGCGTACCTTTGGCCTCCTCAAGTCCAGGTTCAGGTGCCTGGACCGCACCGGGGTGCGCTGGCGTACTCCCCACAGAAGGTGTGCCGGATAGTGGTGGCGTGCTGCATGCTGCACAATCTGGCCATTCGGAAGCAGATCCCCTCATCGTGGATGACGGAGATCAACCAGGGCCCCAGCCCGCAGACCAGGACAGCTCGAGTGAGGAGGACAGCGGAGAGGAGGAAGCTGGTAATGTGCGGCAGCAGCTCATCGCCCGCTACTTCACTTGACGGTGAGTGTCCATGTACGACGGCTGATGTGGCTGTATCTGTGCAGGTGTGTGTGTGCTGTGTCAGGGTGGCCGCTTGTTCACTGCGTGCTGTGTGTCAACGCTCCATGGCCAGGGTAGTATGCCACTGTTGGTGGCTGTGGCATTGTGCCCTATTGCTCTGTGCGATGTGTGTACATTGCTTGTAGTTGTTGACATGTACTGTGTGATGGGTGTGTGACACACTCATTGAATGTGCTCCTGTTCTGTCTCCCACCCCTAGGTCCCTACAGGCCCTCCGGATTCCATTGCCATGCCACGCATCAGGTGCCTTTCCGCCCAAGGTGGCCGTTGTATTCCGTACAAATAAAACACAGGGCACAAACAGCAGTTAGTGTAAGAGGTGCATTTATTTCAAACTGTGACATGTGATTGTGTGTAAGGTGATGACAAAAGTGGTGCGTGCAGTGACAATGAGCTGTCGGTCATGGCTGCGTGATGCTCAGGGTGTACCCACTGGTTCTATGTCCATAGTCCAACACACACATGCCATCCAGATGGCTGTGTGGAGTGGGATCGTAGTCCAAGTCAATGCAGTGGCTGGTCAAGGAAGGCTGGCGGAAGGCTGGCTGGCTGCCTCACTTGCGTTTGGAGCGTGCGAAGTCCTCCCGGGAGATCGGTTTCCACTCGGACGGCCCCTTCCACGTTTGCGAGGGGGTGCCTGCTTGCGACATGCTGGTGGTTGAGGTGTGCTCACTGGCTGTGGACGCAGGGGAACTGGACACTGCTGCTCGACCCTGCGCCCCGGCAGGTGGTGGCGGAGGGGGAGCTGCTGTCCCTGGCTGTGACCTCACCGCCACCACCAGCTGGCCCATGAGGTCCACGAGTTGGCCCATACGGGCGTCCATGGACCTCAGCACCCCCAGCACCTCCCGCGTGTCAGAAGCAGACCTGACCCATTGTCCTTGGGCCTCTTCATAGGCCCCAAGGACTCTGGCCATTTGAGGCAGGGTATGGCTCCCAGGGGAGGCTGGCGTTTCCCTGACCCTGCTCCTCCTACCAGTCCTGCTGCCACCGGCCTGCCCACTAGCCACATTGCTCACCACGGTCCTCGCTGTGGCTCCCAGGGTGGATCCAGTCGGCCGGGCCACCACCTGCGCTGGGGCTGGTGCCAGCGAAGACGTGGTGGTGGTGGCGGCGGTGGTGGTCGGTGCGGCGATGGTGGCGGTTGCGGCAGTGGTAGTGGCCGCAATGACCGTGGGTGTGGCCGCAACGACAGTGGCAGCAGGGGGCTGGGAATGTTCAGCAGCCCTGGATGATGGGTTGGTGGGTAGGAGGGGTCCTGGGGAGCGGCTGGGCCCTGCCACACCAGATGGGCCTGCTTGGTGGTCCGTGTCCGAAGAGGGGGACAGATCCTCCACATCCGTGTGTCCTCGTTGGGGGCTTGTAGGCTGGCTGTGCTGGCTGCTGGCTCCATCCCCAGCATCCAGCAGTTCGTCACCTGTGGAGAGAATGAGATTTGTTATTGTGTTGCACCTGGCGAAGTATGTATTTGTCGTCTGACATTAACAGTTCGTGCAATCTCGTACATGGGTTTCCCGGAGGCGTGTGTGTGGCTGTAGCATTTGTAGTTGTGTGTGCTTGGCAATGGGACTGTGTGCTGTGCACATGTGGCATGGGACGGATTGGCCATGCCGATGGGTGTGTTGCTGTGCCCCTACTTATTGTGACTCTGGTGTATGCGGGCTCCTGGCCCATCCTGGGTCTGGTTTGTACTTTGCTTTTGGTGTTCAGATGGGACGCTTAGGAACGCATATGGCAACATGGGGGCCATGCCCCAGATTCGCATTTGGGAGGGAATATGCTTTTGGGGTTCAAATGGAACGCTTAGGAACGCATATGGCAACATGGGGGCCATGCCCCAGATTCGCATTTGGGAGGGAATATGCTTTTGGGGTTCAAATGGAACGCTTAGGAACGCATATGGCAACATGGGGGCCATGCCCCAGATTCGCATTTGGGAGGGAATATGCTTTTGGGGTTCAAATGGAACGCTTAGGAACGCATATGGCAACATGGGGGCCATGCCCCAGATTCGCATTTGGGAGGGAATATGCTTTTGGGGTTCAAATGGAACGCTTTAGGAACGCATATGGCAACATGGGGGCCATGCCCCAGATTCGCATTTGGGAGGGAATATGCTTTTGGGGTTCAAATGGAACGCTTAGGAACGCATATGGCAACATGGGGGCCATGCCCCAGATTCGCATTTGGGAGGGAATATGCTTTTGGGGTTCAAATGGAACGCTTAGGAACGCATATGGCAACATGGGGGCCATGCCCCAGATTCGCATTTGGGTGGGAATATGCTTTTGGGGTTCAAATGGAACGCTTAGGAACGCATATGGCAACATGGGGGCCATGCCCCAGATTCGCATTTGGGTGGGAATATGCTTTTGGGGTTCAAATGGAACGCTTAGGAACGCATATGGCAACATGGGGGCCATGCCCCAGATTCGCATTTGGGAGGGAATATGCTTTTGGGGTTCAAATGGAACGCTTAGGAACGCATATGGCAACATGGGGGCCATGCCCCAGATTCGCATTTGGGAGGGAATATGCTTTTGGCGTACATGCTGTGAGCCATGGGTGCCGAACGTGACATGTGTTGTGGCAGCATGACAGTGCATGGTTTGAGGTGTGTGCATGCTTGACATGGCCTGCATATTTGCTGTCTGTTGTGATTACTGGACATGGCATTGGACGCATCGTTATGAGTGAGTGATGGTTGTGTGCCAGCCAACGTATTGCAGTTGTCCCATCTCCTTGGTGTGCGTGCTGCCCTGTGCCATGTGCATCACTGCAGTGCTCGGGGGTGGCCCATGTTGTGTGTTGTTGCTCACAGTGTGTCGTGCGCTTCATTGACTTCTGGCACATGGTTGGTCATGGGCATGTATCTTAGCGTGACTGCTGTATGTGTGGCAGCTGTGCGGATGACATGCCTTTCATGAGACTGGGGCTGACGGATGGGATGGATGGTATGTTGTATGTGCATGGTGTGTCTGTGTGTTTGATGGGTTCAGTGGTGTTCGTGTGCATTTATGTTGTTCCGCTCTGTTGCGTCTAGTGTTGTTTGTCTTACATAGGCGTAGTTGTGGGGTGTGTGGTTGACAGGCAGTAGGGGCTACATGGACAGGACTTCAATGGTGTTTCGGTTGTGTGTGATGAGTTGCACAGTGGCTGCCGTGTGGTACTATATTCAGTGTGGCTTGTGCATGCAGACGTGGCTCCTTGGGTGTTGCTATGTCTGTGATGGGTCATGTGGGGTGTGAGTCTGTTGTTCATGTCCGTGTGCACATTGTTCACTTGTTCGTGACGGTGGGCGGTGCTGCGTGTTCGTCTGCTACGTGACATGTCCCATGTGTTGGTCGTGTTCCGGTCCTCATGCCTCCAGTAATCCAGCCCTGTCCAGTTTCCCACCTGCAAGTTGTTCGTGCGTGCACTGTACTGGATGCCACATGGCTCTAAGCGGGGGTGCTCCATGTTGCAGGTCTGTGGGGGTGGGGGGTGTTGTGGGTCGTGGGGTGGCTGGACACCCACTGACACCGATTGCTGTGGACCGTGATGTCTGCCTTTCGGCTGTCGTTGTGCACTGCGGTGGCTGACACGTGGCTGTGGGGTGTGGGGGATGCTCCTCCTTGCTGTGCTGTGGGACTAGGGGCCTGGTGTGTGTTGTACTTGGGCTGTCCACCGTCCCACCCACTGCACTTTGTGTTCCTGCCACTTACCTGTTACTTGTCGGTTAGTGCAGCTGTGGCGGACACATGGGTGTGGTGGGTGCTCGTTGTGGCGCTTCTGGCATATTTGGGGACCTGTTGGTGGTTACGTGGCTGGCTGAGTGTACACATGTCCCCACGTATCTTACAGTTGTTCGGTTTGGGCTGTGTGTGGTGGTGTCTGTTGCATGTGTGTGTGATGTGTTGTGTATTGTGTGCTGGACATGGGGGTGTTTGTCCCTGGGAGCTGTGGCATGGTGGTAGTGCATGTGAGTACATAGCGGTGTGCTGGTATACATTAGTTTGTACTTACCAGCCTCCACTCCCCTGCTAATCCGGCGAGGATCTCCGGATGTATTATGACTCGCACCTTCTCCTCCCACGCTTTGAAGGTCTTGAAGAGCGCGGGATTCCCTCCGCCAGTGACGGCAGCCAGCTCTCTGTTTTTGCCCTCCTTCTTCTTGACCAGGCTCTTGACGTCATTCCAACGATTGTTTATTTCTCCTCTGTTCCTGGGCAGGGTCCCAACTGCATTGACCTGGTCTCACGATCCGGTTCCACATTCTGTTTCTGGTGGCTAGTGGTGTGTGCTGGACCATGTTCCCATAGATTTGTGGGTACACCTTGATGATCTCGTCGACCATGACCGTCAGCTCAATGGGCGTGAACTTGGGCATTCTTTGTGGTGCCATGGTGTTTGTGGTGCTGGTGCGGTGTGTGTTGTGTAATGTGCAGGGGGTTTGTGGTGCCGGTGTTTGGTGGTGGTGGTGGTGGTGGTGGTGGTGGTTGTGATGTGTGCGTTTCTGTGGTGTGCTGCTGTCCTTGCTGTGTCTCTGTGTCCTCTCCTCTCCTCTCTGGTTTGCAATGTTGCAAGGGGTTGTGGTCTGTGGGAGTGCTGCTTTTGTACTTACCTATGTGGGTGTGTCCTCATGGTCTGTTGTTTTCAGGTGTGTTGTGTCTGGGGTTCTGGCCTTTGTAGTTTTTGTTTGTCCGGGGGGTGTTTTCGGGATGTGTACTGTGCTTGTGTATTTGTGCGTGCCTTGCTGTGTGGACTTGTTGGCCATGTTGTGTGCTATTGGTTTTGTGAGCGGATGGTTTCTGTGCAGGTACGTGGGCGCCATGGCTTCTGCCGTGTCGATTCTCATCGGCGTTGTTTGCGCTGGCGGGCGGTATATTTGTAGTTTTCCCGCGCTCATGGCGGTGCGATCGTAATTTCACGTGCGGTGTGTCGGCCGTGAGGGCGGGCGGTTTTGTGTTGTCGTGCGTGTTTCCGTCCGTGGCGGGCGGTTTGACTCCGACTCGGACGATGGCGGGCGGTATCTTGTGGTGATTTTTCGCCGATGGCGGTTTTCGGTTTGTGTAATCGTAATGGCGTGGTCGGTGTTCAGACGGTGTGTGCGGGCGGATTTTTGCCGCTTCCATGCCTGGCGGATTTTTTTACTCCGGGTATCGTAATGGGCCCCTTAGGCTTTAATATATATGAATTACATCAAAAAAATAATTCCTTCTTCCTTCATGAAGGTGTCAAGACAACTGTAAGGTCACCATGGAATACAAAGGTCTAAGCTTGGATAAATTAGAACCAAGGGGCCTATTAGGATGACGGGCGGACTTTCGTCCGCCTGCCACCCTAGCGGTGCTGGGACCGGCCGCCAGTGGTGCGGCGGTCCCGCACAGGCGATTAGGATGCCACCGCCACCGTGGCGGTGCATCCTCCATTCCCAGCATTGTGGCAGGCGGTGCTCACAGCACCGCCCGCCACAATGCTGGGAATGCACTGTGTGCATTGTCATGCACAAGGTGACAGGCACCGCGAGGTGCCTTCCACCATGTCCATGACAATGCAGGGGGGTACCATAGGTACCCCCCATGTGCACCCCCCACCTCCCCAATAGCCTGGGGGCCCGCAAACGGCCCCCGAAAGCAAACTCCACCTGGGTTTCCATGGCGGGGTCTCCGCCATGGAAAGCCCTGCACCGCTGCCCATTATAATATGGATGGCGGTGTCTAGCAGACACCGCCACCATATCCAGCCCCTTGTCCGCACGGTCGACTGGTCGACCGGCGGAAAACCGGCAGACGGTCTTGCCATCCGCCTGGGTCCCCACCGTCATACTAATATGGCGGTGGGAAATGTGAGGCGGGCGGTGGGAAATAGCGGGCGGATCACCACCGCCATACGGGCGGCGGCGATCCGCCCGCTATCCTAATGACCCCCTAAGTCTCCAAATGCAGGAGCCTTGCTGCACAAACATAGTCTCAAGTACACTGAATTGAGTGTGCCAATAGATCTATGTGATTGGGTTCAACGTAAAGTTAATGGCTAATCTGTCATTACTATCTATTATTTAGTAATTATTAGGAATTCACTCTACCCATGATTGATTCCTTACTGAATTATCAACCAGTGTAACTGCTCTAGCAAAAGTGTACTGAAATTAGGAAATTGTTGCCAATCTTCAATCCAAAAGGGGAAAAGCAAATTTAATGGTAAAACGTCATCTGATGCAATGGAGTATAATATAGTAATCCCCCTAATGGCAGATATAACACTCGGTGACCCAAACTTTTTTTTTTTTTATAAGGTTTTTATTTATTCTTATGCATGTTACATACATTGTATCGAATATCGCATCAATCTGTATAACAACATAAACAACCTGTGGTATTATTGTACATTAGTACACACATTCTCAGAGAACACATACATGACGTATAGTACATTGTTATAGAAAGGGCAATCTTGTACAGCATTATAATACATCGGGGCCGGATGGTGTGTCTTGCTCATTTGACCGTAAATACTCCAGCAGTGGTTCCCAAATGTCATTGGGCCTAGAAGTGGTGGGCAGCTCTTCCGGATATAGTGCCAAGTTGTGGCGACAATATACCCTGTCTTTGATCCACTGTGCGGAGGAGGGGCCTGCTCTACTCTCCCAAGTCATTGCCACCCGACGTTTGGCTAATAATAGCGCTATTTGTACCAGTTTACCCATGCTACCCTTCAGGAACGGCACTAGGCCTAGCAGACACACCTGAGGAGAACAAGATAGCACTGTGTGGGTCATTTCTTGCAGGCTATTGACGACAGCCGTCCAGAACGCCGCCACCTTCCCACATTCCCAGGCTAAATGCCAGAAATCCGCACCCTTAGTACCACATCATTTACATTTATCAGTACCACGAAGACCATATTTAAAAAGCTTATGTGGTATATGGTAAGCTTGATGTAGATATTTGAAGTGGATTATATGCAAGTTTCCGTTAGATGTGAGTGCGCTAGTGAGCTTGCAGCAGCGCTCCCATTCCTTCTGTGTGATCTGTGGATCTAATTTCGCATTCCATTGTTCCATACTCTTGTTGTGGGGTGATGGCGTTTCATCTCTAGCAGCCCTTTACAATATGGTGACCATTTTATGCCTCGTGGGGCTAATAAGCAAGGTATGCAGAGATTGCAGTGTCGGGGGTTCAGTTGGAAATGTGGGGTAGTGTGCTTGCAGCGCTTTCTTCAGTCTGTGTAGGGTGAAAATGAATAATGCCGTTTGATTTTGCACATAACTAAGGGGGTCATAGATAGGGGCGGATCGCCACCGCCCGTATGGCGGTGGCGATCCGCCCGCTATTTTCCACCGCCCGCCTAACATTTCCCCACCGCCATATTATTATGGCAGTGGGGACCCAGGCGGACGGAAAGACCGTCTCGCCAGCTTCCGCCGGCCGACCAGTCGACCGTGCGGAAAAGGGGCTGGATATGGTGGCGGTATCTGCTAGACACCGCCATCCATATTAGAATGGGCAGCGGTGCAGGGCTTTCCATGGCGGAGACCCCGCCATGGAAAACCAGGCGGAGTTTGCTGTAGGGGCCCGCTGCGGGCCCTCAGGGTATTGGGGGTGGGGGTGCACATGGGGGGTACCTATGGTACTCCCCTGCATTGGCATGGACATGGTGGCAGGCACTCGCGGTGCCTGTCACCTTGTGCATGACAATGCACACAGTGCATCCTCAGCACTAGGTGGGCGGTGCTGTGAGCACCGCCCGCCACAATGCTGGGAATGGAGGATGCCACCGCCACGGTGGCGGTAGCATCCTAATCGCCGGTGCGGGACCGCCGCACCACTGGCGGCCGGTCCCAGCACCGATAGGGTGGTGGGCGGACGAAGGTCCGCCCGCCATCATAATGAGCCCCTAAGGTCCTCTTTCGTTAGAAATGCACCCTTGGGGAAGATGTCTTGCATTTTATCAATCCCAGCTAGTGTCAAGGTACGCATGGCTCCCGTTTCGTGTGTGACCGATGCACCTGCATGATATGCGAGGGGTAGAAGTGGGGAATATAGAGGCGATTTTGCCGCTCTGCATCAAAGCGCCTGCCAGGCCGCGACCGTAGCATCAATAGAATTAATTTTGGATTTGGGCGTGCCCCTATGAGTGTGAGTCAGTATAGAGCCCAAAGGGATGGGATGAGCATCCCCATCCTCCACTGCAACATGTGGGATGAAATCATGAGTGTTATACCAGTAGTGGGCATATTGAGCTTGAGCACAAAGGTAATATAAATATATATCTGGTACACTAAAGCCCCCTTTGTTGTAGTTTAGTGTGATTGTCGTCAGACTCACTCGAGCTTGTTTACCGCCCCATATCAGCCTGAGTAGCATCGATCTTACCGTTTTGAAAAAACATGTGGGTAGTTGTATAGGTATGTTACTGAAAAAGTAAAGAAACTTGGGCAGCACGACCATTTTTATGAGTGCAATGCGGTCCGCCAGTGATAAGGGCAGGCGTATCCACCAGTCTATCTGCTGCTCCAACCTTGTGCAGGCTGTGCCATAGTTTTTGCGAATGACTACCTCGGGGTCACGGTGAACCCAAACCCCGAGATATTTGACGGGCTCAGCAGACTATATCAGCGGGAATTCAAGCTCGAGGGGAGAAGTGATCTCAGTAAGCGGTACCACCACTGATTTGGACCAGTTTATGGTGAGACCCGAAAACCGTCCAAATCGTATGTATTCTCTTAGGATCGGCACCATAAAGGTGTGCGGTTCTCTAATGAATAACAACATATCGTCTGCATAGAGTGATATGCTCACGGGGCGATGAGCAAACCGTAACGCCGCCGCTCCATGTCGCTGTCTTATAATGCAAGCCAGGGGCTCTAGCAGTACCGCAAATAAGAGTGGTGACAAGGGGCAACCCTGTCTAGTTCCCCTACTTATTTGTATAGGGTCTGAAGTGGTGCCCTCCACGCGTATCCATGCTGTAGGATCAGTATATAGCAACCGCACCCAGTTGATAAAGACTAGAGGAAACCCCATTCGCTGGAGTATGTGACATAGATAACCCCATTCTATAGAATCAAAGGCTTTGGCCGCATCCAGCATTACGGCCACCGCCTGTAAATCTGGGTCTAGAATGTGATACATGGCAAAGAGCGTTCGTAAATTGTGTGAGGTGGATCTATCAGGGATGAAGCCGGACTGATCCGGTAGGACTAAGTTTGGCATTAGGGGCTTAAGTCTGGTCGCTAAAATTGATGCTAGCAATTTCTCGTCAACGTTTATAAGCGAGAGCGACCTATACGAGTTACAGCAGGAAGGTGGTTTATCCTTTTTTAGCAGGGTGATTATGAGGGCCTTACCCGCCTCATAGGCTTCTTCATACATTTCAAGTAAATGGGGTGTCAGTTCCTCTGCGAATTCCTTATAGAACTCGCAGGTGAGTCCGTCAGGACCGGGTGCTTTTTTGTTAGGAGAAGTTTTAATCGCAGCTCGGATGTCCTCTTCAGTGATTGGTTGGCACAGGTATTCCCGTTAACTATCCGACAGCCACTCCAGGGCAATGTCTGATAAATAATCATCTAGTTCTGCGGCGGTCACACTTGTTTTTGATGTATACATATCTGCATAAGTCTTCCTAAACTGCATGACAATGTCTCTTGTAGTGTAATGGTCCACACCGGAGGCATCAGTTATCTTGGTAATGGTGTGCCTGTCTTCTCTAGCCTTTATTTTGACCGCAAGATTATGCCTGGGTCTGCGACCCTCCCCGTACGTGCGGGCAACATGTCTTCTGGACAAATACCGGATTTCTACATCCGCTAGGTCATTATTTTCCAGTAATGATGCCTTGATTTGAGCGAGGAGTGAGGTGCTAGGGGAACTCTCGTATTCCCTTTCTAGTTTTAGCAGTGTGTTTTCGGTCTTGGCCAGCTGGCCCCGGATATCTTTTAAAATCCCCGCTGTCATGCTAATGCATGTACCTCGTATCGTGGCTTTGAAGGCCTCCCATAATGTTGCTGCACTGTCTACAGAATCCTTGTTCTGTGTGAAATATTAGACTATGGCTTCACGGATGGTGTTAATGTATAGCGGGTCCAGCAGCGCCCCGGAGCAGAACCGCCAGGTGAACTGTCGGCTAGTAGTTTGTGGGATGTGTAATTTAAGCTTGACTGGGCTGTGATCGGATAACGTTCTTGGTAGCCCCTCTACATCTGAGACCCAGGTCATCGCGCTCTCACTCATTATCCAGTAATCTAGCCGCGACCAGCTACCATGTGCTGTGGAAATATGTGTTCCCTCCAGGGCGTCCGCATGGCGCAGGCGCCAGACGTCTGTCAGACTGAGCTCAGCCATCCCTTCTTTAATGACTCTGGCCGCTTTGGGTGAGTGTCCCCCTATCCCACTTGATTTGTCCTTACTGGGATCTAGGTGGGTGTTGAGATTGCCCCCCCCATATTATCGTGGCGTCCGGCCATTCCCGCAGTATAAAAATTATTCGTTCATAAAACCCAGGATCCTCTACGTTAGGACCATAAACATTCACCAGGGTGACTAGTGTCCCCGCTAATTTTCCGTGTGTTATGGCATAGCGGCCTGCAACGTCCGTGTAGATTTTGATCATAGTGAATGGAAGAGTTTTCTTAATAAGCGTGAGCACTCGCCTTGCATATGATGAGTACGAAGAGGCTAGTCTATAACCAGCCCATTGTGCACCAATTTGTGCCTCGTTCTGTCGCGTCAAATGAGTTTCTTGAATAATAGCAATTTTTACCTTGTGTCGGTCTAAATATGCCAGCACCTGACGTATTTTTTGGGGTGAGTTGAGCACTTGCACTTTCCACGTTAGGCAAGCAATTGTTTCACAGTCTATATGTGACATTTGAGCAAATTGTACAGTATACATGATGACATTGCATTGTGATACTCCTGCCCTGCATGTAGTAAAATGTCTGAGTAACATGTAGCCACATGAACAACCCCCCCAGTCACCCCTCCCACCTTCACCCCCACCCACTTCAGCAACCCCAACATGCCAAAGCCACCCTGAACCACCCAGAGCAATACCCAAAAGTAAAACAGAGCTGAAAAACAGCTGTGGGGATCACCCATCGGGGAACGCTGGAGCGCATGTAGCCTCCCAATTGTAATGGGAGGTGGACGGAGAACAATAGCAAAGGCGCCCACCCGCATGACAGCACAACTACTAATGAGACATTAAGTGGCATTCACAAAAGTAATAACATAAATCTTAACTGCGCATCCATATTTCAGGTCATCAGTCCAGAAAGTAGCTGCAGATGGAATAGTGCCGGCATCACCTGCACGCATTTCGTGTGTTAGAGAACCATTCGCCCCTGTTAGAAACGTAGCCCAAATGGGTACAGGTAGTCTGTCACTCAGCAGCATCGTGTGTGGAGCCATCATTGTCGTCATCCGCTGGGCCGGGGGAGTCCCAGTTTCTGCGCTTTAGTGTCTTTGCATAGTCCATCGCAGAGCTTGGAGTGGTGAAGATCTTTGATTTTCCATTTAACTCAATGCATAACCACGCTGGGTACAGCATTGCGTAAGGGATTTTTTCGGCCATAAGGATTCTTTTCGCAGGAAGGTATTCTTTCCTCGCCGCTTGCACCGCTGTGGTAAAATCCGGGTAAAAAGCCAGGGAGTTTCCCTTGTGGATGATGTTCCCTTTCTCCCTAGCCATTCGGAGGATAGTATCCCAGACTCTGTAATTCAGCAGACACGCAATTATAGGGCGCGGGGGGCACCCGGGAGAGGCCGGGCAGCAAGCGAGCGGTGCGCACGTTCTACTATCAGCACAGGTGATAAATGTTCAGCCCCAAAGATCGCCTGTAGCACGGCTTCGACATAGGTTTCAAGGCGGCCAGTATTGGTGGAATCAGGCAGGCCCGTGATCCGTAGATTGTTGCGTCTGGATCTTGCTTCCAAGTCCTCATTTTTTGCTTGTATTACAGCGAGCACTTTTTCCATGGCAAGTGATTTTGATGATAGTTGCTGCAAGTCGTCCTCAGTGTCAGATATGCGCGTTTCCGCTTCGCCCATACACAAAGCCTGCTTGTCCAACTTTGTGGACATGTGATCCATCCTGAGATTCAGACTGTCTATTTTGCCATCGATGGATTGTAGGCTTGTCTGTACAGCCAGGAGTGTTTTCTCGATGGCGGAAAATCTGTCAGTTGGGACGTCCATTTCCGAGTCGGAGGCAGCCTGTTGCTGCGATTTGCCAGATTTGCGGGGCTCAAACATGAGGCGAGGTTTGCCACGTTCAGTTTTTCCCATTTTGGCCCTGCGCCTGTGATTAAGGTAAGTAAGAAGAAGAGCGTTCAAACAAGGAGAGTAAATGTGCTGCGCTCTCCAGGCCCACAGCACGTCGCGAGACCAGGCAGTGTTGCCGGTAGGATAGGCGTCCGTGAAGTGATCTCAAACGTGATCCAACACCAGCGCCCAGTTATTAGGCAAACCACGTGGCAGGTTCGTGTAGGAGACAAGCGTCCACAGTACAGTGATCTCAGTTAAACATATAATGAACAAGATCTGCAATCTGCTTTAGGCCCCAACGTGGTACAGAAGGATCTAGTTGAGATGCAGAGTTTGTGCGGCCTTCACTCCTGCTGTGTTCTTTTCTCACCAGTCTGGGCCCAGGCAGTGACCCACCACCGGTTCCAATCCAGGCCCCTGTCACCGCAGGACATAGGATCACAGCATAGCTTCCAAAACCCCTTGTTACTAGGGGACAAGCGGATTAATCCGATGCAGGTAGCTGGCCACATTAGCATCGCACAGGAGGCCCGAGATGTGCCAGGTTTCAGTTTGCATGTGTTGGGGTGGGCCGATCCACCGCACTGGTGCAATAGGGCAGAGTGCACCCCTTCTCACGAGAACCTCGGCAGCAGCAGTGATCGCAGCGGTGGGGCACAGCGCGCACGGCAGTCCGGCCCGGCCGGCACCGCAAACAAAGGGGCCTGGGCTTCAGTGACGGAGTTTTTTAGGGCCTGAGCGTGGGCAGCAGCGGCGATGATGATCTCCGCCATCTCACACCGCCCCCAGGTGCTCTGCCCGCGCTCGCTGCACAGGTTACAGTACCTCAGATGCAACAGAACCGACTGGGTCTCACTCCGGTGTTCAAGGCAGGGTCTCGCACACTCCAGCTATCCCCGTCCACGGTGACGCTCCTGCCCGGTGGGTGCAGCAACTGCGCAGGTAATGTAGTGTCGTCCTCCGGGGTTGCACACCCGCCGCGCACTCACCGGCCTCCGACGCCTCCAGAAGAGCACGATCCCCCGCTTCCAGCCGCCGTTGTCAGCCTCTGTGTCCTCCTGCACTCCGTGCACCAGTCCCAGTGCGAGCGTTAGGCCGCCATTTCTTGAACTCAGGCCCGCACCGTGTACTGCAGTTTTCTCCGGAATCGGGAGAGCTGGTGCCTGTATTTGCTCGCTACATGCAGCGGGAAGTTCCACGCTATCGTGTCCCGTAGTTTTGGCAAAGGATGTGAGCGGGGAGAGCAGGATTTTTAACGGATTATGTCTCCGTCCAGCGGAGCTGCACTACAGCGCAGCCATCTCGTTGTGCGCCCTTTAGCGTCCCCCTCGGTGACCCAAACTTAATTATGCTGCACGAGGATTGCAGTCCCATAAGTGATCAGGGGATAAAAAAAAAACACTTAGGATTCTCAGGTCAGGGATCTTGAAAAATAAAGAATCCATAAAAAAGACAGGCAATGTGGATAGAAACTTCACTGTAATGACCCAAAATAAATTAAGCTGAATCAATGTGGTTGCGCACACCTAATTTTGCAGATAATACACTCAGAATCTAGAGCATCTCTTCTGTGATCGTTAGTTATTGGCAATCATCCAGTAAGCTTATATTCTTTTCACTTATCCAGTAGTCGTTTGGTAATATTGGTGATGGGCATGTATTCTTTGGTCACGTCACTGATTCTGGCGTTTTTTTGGAGGTGTTTATGCACCTTTAGGCCAACACATGGTCACAGCTTTACAACCTTCCTATTTTAGGCTTTTGTACTAAATGGCATGCAGAGGTTGCACTTGGTTGACTTTCGGTGGTCGGCACTCACTCTGCATAAGTCTTTGGTTCAGTGTTGCCATGTCTATGTGCATCCTTGGAGATCAGGTAGCTATCCCTGTATTTGATAGCGTGATATCATTGAGTTTCATTAAGAATTTTTCGTTATCATTTTTTACAGAGGCCCCTGAAGAAGGGATTTGATGATCCCGAAATGCATTGGGCAATGCTAATTCTTGGATGTTGAACAACAATTTTGTAACATGAATATTGTCAAGTTCATGCCACATACAGTTTTGTAACAAGATTGCCAAAAGTATCCATGTACAGTTTAATTTCAATTTTCTTTTTTTGAAGAGCCAAATAAAGGCTTGTGAACATGTAAAAATGAGCAACTGAACTATTGTTTTAAAAACAATTGTGACCCTTTGTGTACATTTTTGTATTACTTTGATAATATGATTAGTTTAATCCAAGCTGTGCAATCAGATATCGAGTGAAGAGTCACTCGCATACACAGCACAACACCAAAATAAATTAAGCCCATATGTTCTGAGAGTACGAAAGCTAAAAGTTAAGCTAGATAACATGCATAGCCATATATAACATACTCTGATATTAGGAACCCAAAGTCAAACAGTTCTATCAAGTTTGCACCAGACAATACAGAATCAAAATCTAACCAAAATCACGGCTGAATTTACACCTGAAATGACACCCATCAGTGGCAATCATGCTACAGAATTAAAAAGCCTCTATAGGAAGTGAAGTATAAGAGCCTATGGGGCTGATTTCGGTGTTGGGTGGAATTGCTTCCACCCAACGTGCCTGTCACGGGGTGCAGGGATCAACAGGGCGGCACCATAGGTTCCCCCTCTGCCCTGAACCGGAGGCCGCACACTCAAGAGGGCCCTGTTGGTTTCCATGTCAGACTGGCCGGCATGGATACCATGCTGGAAACCGTGCATCATAATCCCAAGATCGGAAAGGCCCGCCTTTTGGTATTACAAGCCAGTGCCGATGGGCTCCTTGAGCCCGTTGAAAGCCGGCCGGAATGACCGGCCGGTTTCAATAACAACCAGCTGCATCCTTATCAGCTGGTCAGAATTTAAACTGACGATGGCGGTCGGAAAGTTTCCGACCAATGGTCGAAGGCTTTCTGACCGCCATCATATAGGCCCCATAGGAAATCAACCACTAAAGCTATGGAGGTAGCTGAACCTGTAAAGAAAAGGAATGCACAGATTTCTGACTCAAACTTGCAAATGTCTCTAAGAGGCACATTTACAAGAACTGAAGCATCAACATCAATGTGTCAGATTTCTTGCACCTGCGGCAAATGCCCTAACGACACCAAGGATGCTATGTTTTTACAATACAGTGATCCATGGTGAAAGAATTCATGGATGCATCAGAAATTCTGACACATCTTTTGGTGCTAAAGTGATGCATTGGTGGAGTAGGTCGTAAGACTGATGCAACTCCAGCAATGACCAACTCCAGCAATGCATCAGAACACAGATGCGAGTCCCATGTTAAAACTCCTGCATCAATCCTTATGCCTGTTTTGAGAAGGCGTGGGGATTGTGACACAGTCAAGTCGTAGAGTGACACCGTGACAAGTTATAAATTTCACTGTGTGTGTTCTACGTGGCTTTTAACGTGGGAACGCCTACCCTGCATACATTATACGTGGTGCAGGTATAATGTGACGCAGACCTCTACAAACTGACGCATTGGGCCCAATGCGTCAGTTTGTAAATATGGAGCAATGTGGAGCACTGATTGCCCCGCTGCTGCATAAAAAAAGAAGTTGCTGCGGTTGTGCTATGTCCTTGTAAATATGCCCCTTAGATTAAATAGCTTAGGATAAAATCTCCAAACAAAGGAACCTTATAGCACAAACGTAGTAGAGAAAAGATCAAGATGTACACAAAGCCAAAGGTCAATTTCAAGCATTACACAATAAATGACAGAAGTGATCTGGCAGAAATAAAAGGAAAGCTGGGTCATGAACTTTATGCAGGGAAAAAAAAACTATTACTGTCAAGGTAGAGATTCACCACAATATAAACAACCATTTCTTGCTTAAGGAAAAAAGTTCTTCCTTCACACAAAATCAGGATCCTGGTGATAAAGGTTTAAAAAGACAAAAACCACAAACAAACTAAATAAGCCAGAGAAGAAAACTAGTAAAAGATCAGGAGGTGAAACCCAGTTTTATAGTAAGTATAGGACTATCCAGTCACCATATTTATTTGGCAGATCCATGTTGGAAACCATCCCCAGTGATGGAGACTCTAAAGAACAAACAGATATGCGTCTTTGCTCAATGTTATCTGGAAAATGTGAACCAAGTGCTGCAAAAAATACCTCTAGTGCAATCTCGAAAGCATCTTCCATACAAAAACAAGGGCCAGACAAAATACTGTCTCCAAGCAAAGATTCTCCCTCCCCTTAATGACAGATTCAATATTAAGAAATGTTAGCTCTCTTTCAGATGAATCCATATCACATAATAGAACGAAGGGCTGTTAGGTAGGAATCTGTTGGGGCATCCTGGCTTAGATTTGGGTGCTGAAGCAGTGGAAGAGGTATTAATGGTTGCATCAATTCAAAACGCTCTTTAATCCATTTAGAACTTAGGGCCTGATTAGGATGGCGGTGGTGGGAAATGAGACTGCCCGACAACCTGTTGGTGGTCCCGCCCCCTGGATCACGATGCCACCGCCTTCAAGGCGGTCACAAAGTATATTTTTTGTATTGCGGTGGGTGCTGCGTACTGCAGCACACGCCACAGTACAAAATATGGACCCGTGCATATCCCTGCACTATATGGCAGCCACCATGCTGTGCCTGCCAAATGGTGCAGGGATATGTTGGGGGGCACCATATGTGGCCATGTCGGAGGGCCAGGGAGGGAGGGGGGCCCGCTACGGGCCCCCAATGTCCCTTTCTGTCTGCCTTTTCATGGCGGGTAAACCGCCATGAAACAGCCGTCGGGAAGGGACATTGTAATCCCTACGGCGGTGCCTGCCAGGCACCGCCACTGTTGTAGGGATTCAAGTCCCTCTGACGGAGGCTGTCGGTCACTCCGACCGCCAACCATCCGCCCGCCATCCTAATGTGGCAGGCGGTAATCAGTATTACGATGGCGATGGGACCGCCACTGACGGGCTGTCGGTGGCAGTCCCACCATCATCGTAATCAGGCCCTTAGACCCTGATTCACAAAGAGCCTCTACCTGCAGGGCTGAGGCTCTGCAGTTCTAGTGGGATCTTCGCACTCGTGGCGGGATCTCCACCCTGTAGTTTCCCATTGCAGAGATCCCAACACAAGTGCAGAGATCCTGCCATGACTGCAGAGCCTTTGCGCCCAGTACAGAGGCTCTTTGTGAATCACGGCCCAGTTGTCCAAATTAGTGAACAATACTGATTGTACACAGATATCTCTCTATCAATACTACAACATCTAAAGTATCAGAAATCAGGAGACACCGAAGATAACAAATCAGTGGCAAATGCAAAAGCAAATTTAAAAAAAGGATACTCATTAGACCCTGGGCAACATTGTGATGGAATAACAAAAAGTCATAAAATGGTGGAAACAGAGATTCATGGATGGGAGTATGGTGAAATTAACACTCAGATTATTTCAGACTGCATAGCAATGGAAAATGAGGAAATCAGTAACGCAACCCAGGCAACAAGTACTTCCAATGAATAACACCTATGGAGTCAATATCGAAGCACATGAACAAAGAGATACATCAAACACTCTTAGGTGCCCAACAACTGAAGACAAAGGTAGAAAGGTTGATAGAAAACCTTACTGATATACCCTACTGCGAAGATTTCCCGAGTAATATCGTTAATACACAGGAGTACTCTAAAGTAATTACAGAAGTAAATGGAGGGGGAAGTCCCCCAAAGTGATTGTGAAAAACAAAAAAGAATTAAAAGCATATAGGATTTAGATGAAGAACAATCACAAGAAGTAGATCATCAGTCAAGATCTGCAAAATGTCACTGGGAGGACACTAAAGGCCTTCTTACGAGTACGGCAGTTCATGGGACCGCCATACTCGTGGTGGCAGACTGATCACCACCACAATGCGGGCCCACTCGCAGTATTACGAGTTGGGAAGCCAGACTGCCACAGGACCGCTGCGTCTACCAGGGATCCAGGATCCCCCAGTGGTCACACAGCGTTCTAAAATACCCTGAATTTTTAGTGATGTTCCGAGACTCTCGAAAATATCATAAACTGATATTGCATTGGTCACTTTTCTCCATGAACAGGAGCATGCATTTAATTGGCCGATGTAAGAAATTGGATTATTGGTTGAGGGAGGTGGAAGCCCAACTCAGGGTGTTCGGACAAAATATTGTGTTTTTAATATCGTGATACACAAATATTGTGATGCAAGAATATCATTGATAAGAATATCAAATTTTTAAGGTAAGGAAAATAGATGTTGAAAATATCTCTGTTGTTAATATTGTTTACAAAAATATCATTGTTAATAATATAATTTTTAAATTATTTGTATGTATTTAGTATATTTTTTAATTGTGTATGTTTAACATTGTTTGTATAATTACTGGTAATGTTTTTAATATAGTTTGTAAATTTGTAGTTGTTTTTTAATTTAATGTAGTTGTTATTGACATTTTTTGTCTTGTAGAGGGTTGTGGGTTTTGTAGCGGTATAGGGTGGGAAGCAATTTAACTATAATGAATTAATAATACATTTTTAAATATTAATAATTATTTAATTGATAATTAATTCGGTAAATTGTATATTTAATATATTTTTTCAGTTAAGTTTTAGGTGCGGTTTGTGGGGTTTGTAGGAGTATAGGATGGAAAATAATGTATTTGTAATTCATTAACAATTACGTTTTTAATGATTATTAATTGATTAATTGATAATTACATATTTTAATTGTGTAACTCATGTATTTTTTAAGTTATTTTTTAGGTGCAGGTTGTGGAGTTTGTAGGGGTAGAGGGTGGGAAGTAAATTCATTTAAATTACTATGTTTTTTTATTCTTTATTTGCTAATTAATTATGTGAATTGTATAATTAATTTGTTTTTTAAGTTATGTTTTAGGTGCAGGTTGTGGTGTACATAGGGGTTTTGGGTGGGAAGTAAATTAATTATAATTAATTTATAATTAATTCAAATGATTATTAATTATTTAACTGATAATTAATTATGTAAATTCTATAATTAACATTTTTTTTATTTTATGTGTCGGGTGCGGGTTGTTGGGGTTGTAGGGGTACAGGGTGGGAAGCACATTAATTATAATTTATTAATAATTAATTTTAATTTTTATTACTTATTTAGTTGATTAATTATGTGAATTTTGTTATTAAGATATTTGTTAAAATATATATTAGATGCGAGTTGTGTTTTTTAGGTTATAGGGTGGGAAATTAATTAAGTAAGATGTATTGATAATTAATTATTGCTTTATTATTAATCATTTAATTGATGATTATGTGAACTTGTCATATTTGTTAAGTTATATTTTAGATGTGTGTTGTTTAGTTTATAGAGGGACCGGGGTAGTTATTTAAGTAATCATAAATAAAAAAGAAATTCATTTATTTAAAAAAAAGATTTTTTTATTTAATACGTTAATTGTGTTATACTTTGTTGATTTTTATTACATTTTAATTGTTGGCTGTTATGTTTGTGGAAGTATAGTGTGATTTTTTCTAATAATATTAATAATATTTGTGTTAATTGCTAATAATTTTTCTTAAAATTAAGACATTTCATTTTTATATATAGAATTGATTTTTTTTAGGTATTTAATAAAGTTGTTAAAATATGTTATTTGTCCGAAGTGGAGTACACTCCCTGCACTGTACCATTGAATGCAGTGGGAATAGTAAATTCTGAGTCTAATGGTCTCCTTACTGTTACACAGGCTGGATTTGGAATAAAATTGTGTTACCACTACTGAGTCCAATGCTTTCCCTACTGTTGCACACTCTGGAGTGGGAATAGTACATTTTACCACTCATGTTTCCAACGCTTTCCTTACTGTTTCACTGACTGGAGTGGGAATAGTAAATTTAACCCCTCCTGAGTTTCACCCTTTCCCTATTGTTGCACAGACTGGAGTGGGAGTAGTAAATTTTACCCGTCCTGAGCCCTATGCTTTCTCTCATGTTGCACATACTGGAGTCGGAATAGTAAAATGTACCCCTCCTGAGTGCAACACTTTCTCTATTCTTCACACACTGGAGTGGGAATAGTAAATTTTACCCCTCCTGAGTCCAGCAGTTTCCCTACTGTTGCAGAGACTGATGTGGGAATAGTAAATTGTATCCCTCCTTAGTCAAACGCTTTCCCTACTGTTGCACAGACTCGAGTGGGAATGGTAAATTTGACCTCTCCTTAGTTCAATGCTTTCCCCGTTGCACTAAGTGGTGTGGGGTAGTAAATTTTACCCTTTCAGAGTCCAACTCTTTCCCTACTGTTACACAGGCTGGAGTGGGAATACAAAATTGTACCCATCTAGAGTCCAGCACTTTCCCTACTGTTGCACCGACTGGAGTGGGAATAGTAAATTTTACCCCTCCTGAGTCCAATGCTTTCCCTACTGTTGCACAGACTGAAATGGGATTAGTAACTTTAATCCCTCCTGAGTCCAATGCTTTCTCTACTGTTGCACGGACTGGTGTCTGAATAGTATATGTATTATTCTTAAAATGTAATTATTTTGTTAATATTTAAAAAAATTATAATATTATTATGTTTTTGTGTATTAAAAATTATATTTTTTATAAAGTAATTTTTGTAATAAATAATATAGTTTTAGTAAAATCTATTTTTTATATTGTGTACTTTTTTTGTGTAAATAAATAGGGATTTTTTAAAAAAACTTCCAGCTAGAAAATGTTGCAATAAATTAAAATCGTTAATTTAAAAATAATGTTACATTATATATACATGCATATATATAAATATATATACACTGTGGAAGACAGTGATACAATGTATTGGTAGCAGCTCAATATTGAATTGGTTTTAAGGGCATTCGATTATTATTCATACTTACCTGCCCTACCCACATTCGTGAGGAGGGTTGTTTATTCATTCCGCACCCAAGGAGATTCTGATCCCGTTTGGATTATTGAGGACGCGTTCAACCTAGACAAGAAGCCATTGTGCCTTCATCCTTACTCATTTATTTGCCCAGTTTTCCAACACTTATCTCCTAACCTCATCTCTCTTCCAAGGCACACATGCCCCCGGCACATGGGGCTGTGACTTTAACTGTGCTGAACATTGCCCAGGATCGTTCCACCCCTCCAATGAATGGTGCCATGTGAGTCAGGGCATCGCAATCCTTCCAGGAGTGTATGGAGAGGAGGAGAGTGTTTGACATATGGAGGTTACACCAGTGAGTACACATTTTACTCCCTGGTCCATGACTTACACACTAGGCTGGACCTTTTTCTCTGCAGTGAACCGTTGTGCACGCAGATCACTAGGGGGGAATACTTGGTGATCACCCTCTCTGTTCACTGCCCATTGATTTTGAGGCTCCACTGGAGGAGGACACAACCTAGTATTCTGACTTGGAGGCTCTAGGTCAAGGCCCTCCAGGATTGCCCCTTCAGGGAGGCTTTTTCCACAAATATTACCCAATACTTTGAACTTAACATGGGCATTACCCCTACCAGGGCAATGGAATGGGATGCATCCATGGTGGTGGTGTATGGCCACTCCATTGCTGCCACATTGGGGTTATGTTGGGTCTTGCATGGGAAGCTTCTGTCCGCTGAGAGACTGAGGTAATCTGGAGGGCTGCCGGGATGGATCGACTTCAGCAATTACAGAGGTGTTATGGGGAGATGAAGGTGCACTTGAGAAACATGATTATCGGCATCGCCTCGCATGGCTCCACGCCAGGGAGATAGATCAGGTAGGCTTCTGATGTAGTTGGTTCAGGAGGACCAGACACATCTGCGGAAAGGTGCAATCAGGTTGGGAGATGGCACAATGGTTAACATGCTGGTGGCCATTAATGCTGCTTTTGCAGAGTGTTTATGCAGATGTGGGAGGTCCCCCACTGGATAGGATAAGGGGGTTTCTTCAAGAGCTCCTGTTACCCCAACTGAATCCACTTCAATGAGCGGAATTGAATGAGCCCCTTCAACTTGAGTAGATATCACTCAAATTGCCCACAATGAGACACTGGGTTAAGAAGGCCTTCTGACTTAAATTACACTGCTTTTAGTGCACACCTCTGCCAGAAACTCTTGGAGATTTTTAATGAAGCTAGGGAGAAAAGCTGGCTACTGGACTCACTGTGTGAGGCGCAGATAGTGGTTCTGCCCAAGTCTGGCCGGGATCCTTCCAACGTGTGCTCACATTGGCCACTCTCCCTCTTCAACTTAGATTGTAAGATCTTGGGGAAAGTCCTGGCTTCTAGGCTGCTCCCCGTTGTGAATACCTTAGTGTACATGAATCATTCTGGGTTTATTCCTGAGTGCAATACTGTCCTCAGTATACTACGCCTACTTCTTCTGATGAAGGCCGTATTGGGTGAGGCAGGGGAGCAGGTGGTGGTGTCGCTCGATATAGAGAAGGTATTTTTTTTTCTTTTTATTGAATTTTATTAAACATGAATAGCAGTACAGCACATGATCATAAGAACTTGCAGTATACAGCATATACAAACACCAAATGACAGGAAGGTGGCACAGTACATCTATTACATCCATTCCAGTTTATCATTATGCTCATCACGTTACAATATTCCCAAAAGTACCCATAGTACATTTCATACATTTCAATGACCTTCACCCATTTATCCTTTATCAACAGCCATTTTGTGACAGTGGAACTGACATTACTGGTTCGTTGGCTAAATACAGTTATGAAGGGGTGGCTCATCCTCCGCCCATCCCATGTACACCAGGGTGCGTGTCACTGAGGTTAGCAACCAAATGTCATATGACAGCTTAGTCAGATTGATTGTGCAAATATGTAAGCAATGGTTCCCAGATGTCCCTGGGGCATGATGAGGGGGGTAATAGCTCTGCTTAGATGGAGAGCTGGTCTTTACAGTATATTAGGTCATTGAGCCATTCCTTAAACTTGGGAGCACAACCCCGACTCCATCTGCAGGCCACCCGTTTCTTCGCTAGTAACATGCTCAGGGCACAAAACTTCCTTCACGCCGGTGGCAGTTCCTCTGTGTAGCCCAGTAATGTCATTATAGGGGACACTGTAATGTGTATTCCAGTCATTTTAGATATCGCATTCAGCACTTCTACCCAGTAGTTCTGTATGCCCTCGCACTGCCAGGCCAAATGCAGAAATCCCGCTCCCTCACTCTTACAGCGATCGCATCAGTCATTATCGCGTAGCTTATACCTGCACAGTCTTGTGGGTGTGTAATATACACGCTGAATGAATTTTAGATGTATTATTCTTAGTCGACTGCTCGCAATGGTGGCCTCTGTTTGCTTGCAGCAGTATTCCCACTGCTTATCTGTGAGTGTGAAGCCGAGTTCTAATTCCCATCCTCTTCTCACCTCTTGTTGTGTGCATGGACGCTCTAATAAAGCCGTGTGATATAACCTAGACACCACGTGTGTTGCCCCATCCATTTGGAGGAGAGAATGTAGTGTGTCACATTTAGAAGGTTCTTGTGGAAACACAGGAGTGTTGGCCCTGATCTCGTGCCGTAGCCTGATATACATGAAACTTTCCAGAGGAGTGCCGCCATCCCCTCCCATTAGTGTTTGTCTATTCTTGAATGTCCCATCCTGATACAGATCACTCAGAGTATTCAGATTGCGTTCTTTAAACATTTTCCTACAGGGTGCTTCATGAGTGACCGGAGCAAGATGTATGTATGGGAGAGGCATCAATGGAGATTATAAGAAGGGCGTTCCCATTTTTTTGGCTATACGCTTCCATGCTAGGTTTGTACATGCTACGGTGGAATGTTTGGTGCTCCATTCCGGGACACTCGCTCCAAGAAATGCGGTCGAGGGCAACGGAACCATATAGCCCTGCTCGATAGCCAGGTGAGGCATGCAGGGTGGCGGGTGGAGCCAGTAAATGGCATGATGCGCCTGGGCACACAAGAAATAGAGTTCCATGTCGGATGCCTCGAATCCCCCATGTGAATATGGAAGTGTCAATGTTTGCAAGCCAATTCGAGGGTGTTTATCTCCCCATGCAAGTCTGATGAGTTGGGAATTGATTGCGTTAAAGAAGGAACGGCCCGGGTGACATGGTATGTTAATAAATAGATAAAGTAGTTTTGGCAAGATGACCATTTTCATCAATGATATCCTGCCTGCAAGGGATAACGGCATGGATATCCAACGAGTAATTGAGGTAGTAATGGCGTCTAATGCGGTGCCATAATTTGCTTTCAGCGTCTCTCCCCTGTCCAGGGCAATCCTCACTCCAAGGTATTTTATTTCCGATTCACACCATGTGAGTGGGAAATCCAGAGGGAATACTGGTGTAGACGGAGTTAGAGGGAAAATCTGAGACTTGCTCCAATTGATTTGTATCCCCGATATATCTCCGAAACGAAAAAATTCTTGGAGTATCGGGATCATGCTAATATTCGGCTTAAGGAGGTAGAGTGTGATGTTGTCCGCATAGAGCGACACTAGAATGTGTCTTGAGGGGTATGGTATGGGGAATTCTCTATGATGTTGAAGTAGTTTGGCTGCGAATGGCTCGATGGCAAGAGCAAATAGTAGGGGTGATAGAGGACATCCCTGCCGGGTACCTCTGGAAATCTGAAAAGGGGTAGTGTGTAGCTCATTAACCTGTACAACCGCCGTAGGTTGATTGTACAGCAGCGCTATCCAGTTAAGGAAGCGGCTGGTAGGCCCATTCTTCTCAGAATTGTGAGCAGGTAGTCCCATTCTAATGAATCAAATGCTTTTGTAGCATCGAGGAATACAGCTACTGCATTAGATTCAGGGTCAATGTTCTGCAGAAACGCAAAGATAGTGCGCAAATTGTGTGATGTTGTCCTTCCAGGAATAAACCCTGCTTGATCAGGCAGCACCAAACCCTCCATCAGCAAACTAAGGGGCATATTATCAAAGGCTGGCGATAACATTATTGCCGCTTTAGCGTCCGTTTTCGGGCGAAAAGCGGCGATAATTTTATCGCTTTATTAACAAGGACACGCTAGCGCGTGTTTCCCTGCCTTAGCGCCCAGTTTCCTATCGCCTTGCATTGCTAATGAGATGCAAGGTAGGCGTGCCCCTTACAACTACATTATAAAATATCGCTAACGGTGCTTCGCTGTATTTACAACGAAGCCCCGTCCAGTTTAGCGCTGATTTTTTTCGCGTTAACTGGGCCTTAACGCTGGAATTTAACATCTGTTAAATTCCAGACTAAGGCATACCTAATATGGGAGGTGGATTTTGTGGCTAAGACCACAGGCCCTATCATCAAGGATATCGCCGTTTTCCATGGAACATCGCTGGAAAACCAGCGTTGTTCCGTGGAAAACGGCGAAATCCCCGCTATCGCTGGAATATTTATCGCCATAGCGCTAAGCGTTGTTAATACAGCGCTAACATGGCGATAAGTTCCAGCGATACCCGGCGATAGGAAAATGCGCGCTAAGCGCGGTCAGCGATAATTATCGCTGCCGCTTGATAATATGCCCCTAAGTCTGTTGGCTAATATTTCGGCTAGGATTTTAGAGTAACAATTTATTAAGGACAGGGGTCTGTATGCTTCACATTTGGTGGCGTCTTTGCCTGGTTTAAGGAGCTATATGATTAAAGCCTGTCGCATGGATATCGGAAGGACGCCTGTTTCCCTTGCTTCCTCAAATACCCTGTTATATTCCATATATGTACCCCAATATAGGCTCGGGTAGCATCCCAACCTTTCACCTATATTCATCCATACATTACATACATTACGGGCTGCTAGGACTAACCCTTTACCTAGTTACAGTACTGCACACAGAATGTGGGGTTTTCCCAGAACAAATAGCCTCATACATTATGCATGAGGATCCTTGGATTCTTGGAAACTCAGCAGGACTACCATCTCCTGCATAACATCTATGTACAAGGTTAATTCCCGATGTCATCCTAAGTCCGACAGGGGCACAGCAAGGTAGAACCCCTGGGGATACCTTCGGGTATATAAACATCATATCTTGCTGAGATAGTCAGAGGAGATCAGGACTTCCATGCCGACACACTGATGCGAGACGCTGAAGTCCCTGCATGCAGATACTCCAGCTCGCAGTGGTCTGACATCCCTTGTGGGGTGTCCAACCCGAGACCAGGACGGGGTCCCACAGTTTCTCACTTCAGGTAATGGGGGTTGACTTTATCCTAGAGGGAATCTTGGCTTAACACCTACATACATTCTAGGTACACTAAGGTACAACTAGTTAGGGTAGCATCGTAGGAGTACGCATTTTATTGTCATGTATTTTATATACTTGCCTGTATTCATGATTATAGCAAAATGGTAGAAATCTACCATCCTTTTACTTTCCTAGCGCTTCTAATCATTTATATCTGTTACTGTCAAATGGTTGTTTCAGCACACCTTTTTTACACTAGAATAACGACTGTTCAATAAATACTTATTGAAAAACGTCCACACCGTTTATTCTGTGTATCTCCCTGAGACCAAGTGAGCACAAGTGACTGAGAAAAAAGTAGTACGCTGTTTCCACAGTCCTGAGGGATCAGGGTGGTCATGTTCGATAGTTGCCAAGAACTATTCTCTCCTTGGTAAGAGGAGTTTCTAGTGGCACTGTGAGCTAGCTGGTATAAAGGTCAATATACCCAGTGGGGGTGTCTGGAATCAGTCTGGACACTAAGCCAGCAGTGTATGTTGTCCAAAACGCGCAGATCCTGTATAGGTTTTATAGGAACTACGCAACAACCCTTTTAAGAATAGGTACTAATTCATCTACATAACATTTATAAAAATCAATTGGTAGGCCATCTGGGCCTGGGGTTTTGCCGGAACGGGATTGCATGATAGCCTCCCGCACTTCATCTTCCTCGATATTTGCCTCAGGGAACTCCCTACGGCTGTCGTTGATCCAGCCGAGGGCAGTGTCCTCGGAGTATGCCGCCACATCAATCTCCCCTGATCTTTGTGTTGTATATAGTTGTTGGTAGTGGGAGGTAAAGGCGTTGAGTATTGCTGTAGGGTCATTGTGTACTTTGCCCGAATCAGTTTCTATTCTGAATATGCTATTCATGAACCGGGGCACTCTTATTGTTTCTGCGAGTGCCTTACTAGGTCTTTCACCTTCTCTGTATGCTGGGTCATGAGTGTATTTAGAGCTAAACAGGCTTTCCTGCTCCGCAGTGTCTGTATACTCAATTAGTAGCTCCTTTAACTGTGCATGCATTTGCGGAGTGGGGGTCTCCGCTATGGCGGTTTCCGTTTCATTCATTTTTTGTTCCAGTCTTTTTAGTGTGCCTCTAATATCCCACAGTACCCCCCCACTCTTGGAAATGCAGATGCCCATACTCTGGCAACGGATTGTATGCTACCCAAATTGCATGGGAAGAACTCTTGAATCTCCTGCCTCAGGTCCTCTCGAAAGTTAGCATCCAGAAGTGCAGTGGGTTGGAGTTGATATGGGGAGGGGTCAATAGGGGGGCAAATTTGAAGCAGCACAGTGGAATAATCGGAAATGTTCTGTCTCTTTCAGCCAAGTAAACAGCCCCATCAACAGTATCTAATAGTCGATTCTCGACCAGCTAGCATGCACAGAGGAGTAGAAAGTGCCCTCTCTGCGTTCAGGGTGTCTAACTCTCCATGCATCCAGCATGTGGTTCTCTTCGATAATTGTGTTTAAATGTAACATTGCTTTAGTGTGAGATTCACCCGCTCCTGAAGAGCGATCTATATTGGGATGTAGGGCAAGGTTAAAGTCTCCTCACCATATTAAGTGCGTTGAACCCACCTCTAAAATTCGACCTCATAGCGTGTTGAAAAACTGCTCATCGTCTACATTTAGCGCATAACAATTGACCAATATCATCGATTGGCCAGATGGCCAACCCCACATAATGCAGTACCTTCCCAGGGGGTCCTGTATCGCGCCCGCAGGGCTATAGCTGACTCCAGCTTTGATAAGGATGGCAGTGCCCCTTGAGTATGTCGAATACGAGGCAAAGCATCTATGTGCAGCCCATTTCCCAGCAAACCCGGGTGCCGATCCTGGATCTAGGTGTGTTTCTTGGATCATTGCTATTTGGACATGATGTCTATCTAGGTAGCTAAGTATTTGCCTTTTCTTGCGAGGATCATGCAGTCCCCTAACATTCCAAGTCAATAGCGTAATGTCCTGATTTATAGGTCTACTAGGGGCACTCATTTCTTAGTTGATGAATTGTGTTCTGGACAAGTTTAGTTTTTGGTGCCAGGGCAATCCCTACCCTCCCTGCGTATGGTCGTGTCACTGCATCGTCTATCATGTTTTACATGTGCTGTTCTGCTGCAAACATTAACAAACATCAATCCCTTCCCTCCCCTCCCCCTGAATATTCTTCCCTACAAAACCCCAAACATGCCATCCACACATAGGGGTGATTAGGATGGCGGGCGGATCACCATCGCCGGCCCGGCGGTGGCAATCCGCCCGCCATCGCAACCTGATTTACCCCCCGCCATATTATATTGGTGGGGGTATCGCGGCAGACGCAAAGTGCGTCCGCCGCTTTTCTGCCGGTCAGCAATCGTTCTGATTGCCGGCTGGGCGGACTTGGCCACTAATATGGTGGCAGTGCCTTCCAGGCACCGCCATCCATATTAGGATGTGTGCGGAAACTGGCCTTTCCATGGCGGCGATGCCGCCATGGAAAGGTTGGTGGGGATTCACTTTGGGGGCCCGTTGCGGGCCCCCAGGGGTGTGGGGGTGTGGGGGGCTGCACTTGGGGGGTACCATTGCCATGCACAAGGTGGCAGGCACCGCGCGGTGCCTGCCACGTTGTGCATGGCAATGGACAACATGGCATTTCAACATTGCGGCGGGTGCTGCAGCCAGCAGCACCCGCCGCAATGTTAAAAACCCAGATGCGACCGCTGCGGTGGCAGTCGCATCATAATTGGGGTGGTGGGACCGCCGCATGGCAGGCGGGCGGTCCCGTTACCGCTAGGGTGGCGGGCGTACTAAAGTCCGCCCGCCATCCTAATCACCCCCATAGTGTCCATGACAAACTGATGTCTTGCATACGGATCAGGGCATAATATAGTCTGCCATAAAACTGTTTGTGTCAAATTGACATTTGCAGCCCTGTACAGTCAAATGTGGGCCAAATAGAATTGCAAATATGTGGGACAACAATAAAAACAACAATCTAGCGTTATCTAAATGTAGGAGATTACCCATACGGGGGTTATACACAAGAGAGCCAGACAGTGCACTCCGGGTAGTCGGGGGTGCCCTGGGACGAACAGATTTTTGGTGCATTATAAGCAAATCCATACTAATCAATCTGTAAGGAGTTTTTCTAAGTATATGTATCTAGACCCCTGTACCTGCGTTCAGTTTGTGGCCTGGTCTCTTCTTCACAGTAAAGCTTCAAATCATTCTAGGCGTATCATTCGCCTGGTGATTACCAGAAATATTAGGCATAGCCAAGTCCGTGTTTAAGTCAGTGTTCTGTAGTGGGGAGCTTGGCCTGGAGTCATTGTCGTCTCTGTCTGATCTGGGGCTGCGAGCAGTCGCCTTCTTGATGAAGTCCTGTGCCTGTTGAGGATTGACGAATACATGTTGTCTGCCTCAGTGAGTAACACGCAGCCTCGCTGGGAATAGCATTGCGTACTGGATGTTGGCCTGCTGTAACTTCCGTTTCACGGGATTAACTTTTTCCAAGCCTCCTGGACCATTAGCGTGAAATCCGGGAATATTGAAATGGAGTGACCATCATGTTGCAGGTCTCTTTTTTCCCGTGCCAAACGGAGTGCAGCATCCCTATCTTTATAATTCAGGAGCCTCGCTATAATGGGCCTGGGGGGGATTCCGGGGGTGGTCTCGAGGCAAGGGAGCGGTGTGCTCACTCCACTAACAACACCTTGGAGAAGGAGGATGCACCAAACATTTCCACCAGCATGCGCTCTACGTAATCTTCCATCCGTCCTGTGTCTGCAGACTCAGGTACTCCCGGGATGAGTATATTATTTCGGCGCGAGCGCGCTTCAAGATCTTTGTTTTTCGCCGCGATGATCTTTAACAGACGTTCCATAGTTTGCATTTGTTCTCCTCCGGCCGAGGTGCTGTCCTCTAATTGCGAGATCCTCTGTTCTGTCTCACTGATGCGCCCGTCATGTTTATCCAGTCGTTGAGTAATGTAATCCATGCGGAGGTTCAGCTCATCCATTTTAGTCTCAATGGAGTTAAGGCTCTGTCTCATCGTGAGAAATAACGAGCTCAGGTCTGCGTCATCTGGTTGAGAACCTTCTGCCGTGTTTGAGGCTTGATCACCTTCCGGGCCTTTCGTGTTCCTGCGTGGCTCAAAGGGTATCTTGGCTTGCTTGCTGTCAGTTCTCCCCATGATGATCCCTCAGGGGCAGAGATATTGCGCAGGGTCTTTAATACTTGTTGTATCACATACTCTCTTCTGTTCTGTGTTTAGTAGCGCTGCTCAACCTGGCCGCTTGGTTTGTGTCTGCACTTCACTGTAATCTGGTTGGGGAGTCTGTAGTAATGTGGGATTATTGTTCCTGTCACTTCGCTTAGCGAGGCCTCAATGAGCAGCACTTCTCAATCTATGCGCTGCAGTTGCCGCCCGTATTTATATATTGCTGCCAAGCCACCAGTTGGCGTGGTCCTTTGGGATGGGCCGGCCTGGGGTCAACTAGAGCCCGTGATCCATCCACAAGCAGGTCTGCCCACCACAGCAAGCCCTGCAGCCACTAGAATCCCGGGCCAGGCCCCACAACGCCAGCTGCTGCAATTGGGCCGCAACCCCCAGCCAGCGGGCCTGATGGCGCTCACCTCACCACCATCAGGGCTGGTCCGCGTCTCTGTGGGGGGCGGCCCACACACCGATCAGACCTGCGAAGGGCCCACCCCAGGCACAGCAGAGTCGCCCAGCAGCAGCCGTCCGCGGGGCGAGTCCGAGCCCCTGCCGAGCCCCAGGCCCGGTCAATTGCAGCAACACGGTCCTTCAGGTATGGCATGCAGGGTCATGCGTCTTCGCTCACATGTGAGAATTACCTTCCGCAACAGCCAGCCGTCCCACAGCGCTTTAACTAGCCGGGTGCTTTATATTAAATCAATTTGCAGCTCAGCCCTGAATAGTACCTGCTGCGGGATCAGCTAAAATGCACAGATCGCAGCCATCTTAGGCCGAATCTCCAGCAGTGCATTTTCTCGGTCTGGCAGGTCGTATCGGCAGCTAATTTTATCAGATATCGCCTTCGCAGGGGTCAACCTTGCCGGTAGTGACTTTTCCCGTCGTTGCAGGTGTCACCTTTATTAGGATTATGTTGGATTTAGGACCCGGGCTGCAGGAGTCTCACCAGAATGTGGCCATCTTGCTTGCCGGCTCTCTAGCGCCCCCCTAGAGAAGGTAATTGATACATCAGGATGTGATTATTTAACAGCGAAACTGGAGGAGATGGACATTGGGCTGGGGTACCTTGGTTTGATCCACACCCTCTGTAGGGACCGGGCGGCGAGAGTTTGGATGGGACAGTTGATAGCTGACAGTTTTGCCATAAAGAGGGGCACAAGACAGGGGTGTCCCTTATCCCTGTTGATTCTTTGCCTTGGCCATGAAGCCCCTGGTTTGTTGCCTGCACTTGCATGCATGACAAGGGGGACTTCTGGCACCATATCATCTCTCTATAAGTGAAAGATGCCCTTATTTACTTACAAGATGCCGCTGCTTCTCTTCCGGCCCTGCTGGGGCTACTGGGGGAGTTTGGAATCATGTCGGGTTTCAGGGAAAATTGGTCTAAGTCTTTGTTGCTTCCCTGGAGCACAAAAGGGGAGCCCTGCCGAGGTATCGGCTTGAATGACACCATGATATGTTCAAGTGTTTGGGCATGCAGATTTATCATTTGGACACAGATCTTATATAAGGGAAGGTGGGTAGAGTCATGTGCTCGATTTGTAAGTCCCTCAGTTTCTGGCTGTCTTTGCCACTATGCCTGCTGGGCCAGGTACCAATCTCCCAGTTGCTTATTCTGCCCCAGCTCCAATACTTCTTTGCTGAGTTACCAATCTTGCTTCCCAGGCGCTTCTTTTGCGATCTCCATGGTCTTCTGCTGGTGCTTATGTGGGACTCAGGCAGGAGGCGAGTGGCGCTCTCCAAACTCCAGCGCCTGCTCCTGGAGGGTGGTCAGGGTGCCCCCAGTTATGAGTTCTACTATGCAGTAGTCCAGTAGAAGTGGCCTATGTGCTGGTTGGGAATGGCTCTTTGCCCGGAGGGGGCACCAATTCACCGGACCCTAGAGGGGACATATATATTCAAGTGGCTGTTGGATCTCCAGGCTTGTGTACTGAATGAGACAAACCAGATGAGGGTGGCAAATTGCTGCTGGTGCGTATACATGTCTGGCAGGGGACCTTGTCTGCTGTATTCCACTCTAGTCTCCATTTTGTGGTTGTCACTGCTCTGGGAAATGATCCGGCACCATGATGCATAACCTTGGAAAGAGGCAGAGATTGAGCAGATGGGGGGCCTGTGCCTGGAGGGCCCCCTTGTGCCCTTTCAGGAGATAATGCACACCTATGATGTAGCGGCAGGGCAATTGTTGACATATCATGCCATATAGCATGCACGTCTTGCAGTATGGGGTTTGCACAGAGCCGAGCTGAACACAGCCCGACTCTACATGCAATCCTATCACATGGGGGCAAAAGTAAACTTATTACAGTCCTCTATGTCGCAGTGCACTCCTCACATTGAGCGTCAGACAATAGGACTAGGGACTGACGGATGGTGTATCTCCAGATGCCACTCACAGACATCCTATGGACACAGGCGTTGCAATATGTTATGGTGGTTTCATGTAACCCACGTTTTCGATACACACAATTTAATTTTCTGCACCAGACGTATCTCACGCCGAAATGCATCAAGTGGATGTTTCCTATGTCATCCCCTCAATGCCCTAAATGCAGGACGCCTGAGGCGGGTTTTTATCACATGATCTGGGAATGTCGGGTGGTTCTGCAGGCCTGGGGGGAGGTTGTGGGAATCAATGCCGCTGAGGTGGAGCATTTGGCCCTGTGCTCGATGGAATCGTGCTTACTCAACCTCAGTCCCAGGACTAAGGAAGATAAGTACTTGTATAAATGTATGGATCTTGCCTTTCTCCTCTTGAAATGGCAGATCATAATGTCATGGAAAGCTCCTGCAGTCCTCGGTGTATAGTGTTGGCTTTCCTTATTGCTGAAATGGGCAAAATTTGAGCAGGATGTCCTCACAGTGGTGTGTATGCATGGGGAAGGGAATGCTGGGGGTTTGGTGTTGGGACACATACATCTGCAGCATGAAGGCAAAAAAAGACACACGTCCACTCTGAGCAGTATCCCAGATGCTACTGTTCCCTCTTGTTACATTCATGATGTGTCTTTTTGACACTTATGTGGGCTGGCCGTTTCCCTCTGTAGCCCCATGGTTGGGTTAGATACCGATGCTACTTCCACATAGCCCAGTGTAATTAAGAGGAGTGGGACTCCTCGAGAGCCATGGCGTTCCCCTCTGGACTGATGTCCCGATTGGGGGCGGCCATTCACACTGGCATGCAGGCTCCTTTTACAATTCCACGAGCACATTGGCTGGATGGGTGCTCCTGGGTATTCCTACCGGTAGTGTTGTTCCTCCGAGGTCTGTAACCACGACACACTGTACTGCAACACACTCCTGTGTGAGGGCCTCCCTCGCTGACAAATTCTGCCACATGTTAGCATGGGGATGCATCACAACTAGGTTTTAGCAACTTCACTGTGTTTGTTTCTTAGATTGTTTTCTAATATGACTTTGTCTGCGAGTGATGTATTGTATTGTTACCAATATTCTTTCTGGTTTTTTTCTTTTCCTGTGATAAAATCAATAAGAAAGTTCAATAAAATATATATGAATTAAATCAAAGAAATTATTTCTTCTGCTCTCAAGAAAGTGTACAGACAACTGTAAGGTCACCAAGGAATACTAAAAAGAATGTGAATATAAATTTAGGGGACCATGATATGTGGAGATATGAACACATTTTTAACTAAAACTGACACTGGGAGGAGGATATACACAGAACCAAATGCTAGGAAGCTACCTCGATGAAGGAACATGACTGGAATTGGATTGCAGGGACCATTCATCCAGGAATTGTGGTATCAAACCCTTATAGGTCCTGATGAGAAAATCATTTGACTCTTGTCATGGACTATCGTCAGCCTCAAAAGGAACTTGAAGTCCCTGTATTGAAAGTTGAAGGAAAAAATATTCATCTTGCAACCTTACAGGAAACTTGGGAAAGTGAGAGTGTTGTGCAACAGGATTATTTCACCTATAATGTGAACACTGTAATGGGTAAATCTGAGTGACCAGTAGGAGGATTGACTTTAACTGTGGGAGTCAAAATGAACTTCAAGGGTAACAGAATACTGAAAGAATATCAGGATTTTCTAACTGTTGTGATGTCTAAAACACAAGAAATCTAAAATGTCATACCAAAAAATAATGAAACAAGTTTCATTACTGTAAACATTTACTTTCTACCGCATGAAAATCAATGAAATTATTAAAGAAACTTGTTTTCCTAAATGAGGAAATTATTTTTAAATTCCCAGCAGCTCCTATAATTCTCTCGGGGGACTCTAATGCTAAAATCCCATTTCATGCAATCCTTGATGAGTTTCAGCAAGATCAAGGGTAAGCCTGGGAATTCCAGGACAATTACTTAAAAGTTGCAAAGGGAACCAAATCAGAGAAAGGACCTGAAAAGCCTTTACATGACAATGATAAGTGACAGAATGAAGAATGGCCAGCCAACTAGATGCACACTGAATAACTGTTAGACATCCTCACTAATTGATTATGCAGTAATAAAATCTGAAGGCTTCTTTTCAATGAGAGACTTGGAATGTGGGGATCTCACTGGCAGCTATAATAATAATTAATTCCACATTTGCAAAGCGCAAACTTATCACCCCTACGGGTATCAAGGCACTGGGGTGCCATTGGGGAGATTAAGTGAGCTATTGCCCAGAGTCACATGATGCTGACCTGAGCTGCCGCCGGCGCTGTGGATCTAACTGTGAGCCCCGGGCTCTGAAATCAGCCGCTCTGGCCGCTGCACCACACCTCTCCCATAAGAAATATATTCTCTTGTTAACAGATCTTTCTGAGGCTAAGAGAAATCTGGCATAATTGTTACCAAATCTGCTGTAAGAACACAACAAGGATTTTTTGGACACCACAACTGAAAGTACCTAGCCTAAAAATATTCCAAGATTTATTCATCGAATATATGGCGCAGGCATCACATAGCAAACATGAGGACTATGAACAATTAGTCCATGCAATTAGACTCTCATCAAACAATAGTTCAAACAAAGGTGACCTAACAAAGAAGAAGATTCAGTCCCTGAGAGAAAACTTCAGGTATTAAAAAACATTTAAGCGAGATGATGTTGAGAAATTGTGCACCCAAAAGAATTTAGCAAAGAGATCAGAAGAGTGACCTGTCAAGACAAATAATGGAAATGGACAGAGGTGACACTAGCTCTAAGGAAAGGGAGAACAAAGAGGTTCTGGGACCAAATAGGAAAAACATTAGAAACTTGAAAAACATTGGAACAAACGCTGTAGATGAGGCCACCTGGATCACGTATATTTCAGAGTTATATAGGGTGAGTCTCAAAGCAAAAGACGCTTGCTTACAAGATATCTGTACCAACAGTAAAAGAAACTGAAGAACTTATGAAGAATCTGAAAAAAATCATGGGTTCAAGGACCAGAATGTCTATCAGCTAATATTCTTAAAATTACCTCAAATCTGTGGGCTCAAGTTCTAACATCAGTATTCAAGGCAGATTATGTAAACTTCTAACCATTTGGAAAACCAGTATAGGTGTTCCAATTTTAAAAAAAGGCTCAAATGAACTACCAAACAATTATTGGAAGATTGCCTTATTAGACATTCCACGCAAAATATATGCAAAACATCTCTTAAAAGCCTTAGAAGAGTGGGTGGAAAAAGAGAATATTCTCCAAAGACTTAGCTCTTTGTTTTAAACTGTTATTCAACTATTGATGGTTGTCTGATACTAAAATTATTTGCTCAGACATATGCCTTTAAGAAAAAGCATCCCCTTTATGTTGCCTACATAGACTTAACAACAGCACCATAAACCGATCTCATCTGTGGAAGAAAATGGAAAAATGTTGGATCCCCACAGGCTTATTGAAACTTATTATCCAAGTTCATGAATATCCCAGGACACAAATAGGGTTGGGCAGCAATGGGCGCTGACTTGGAAGATTAGAACCCCGAATGGGCTTCGGCAGAAATTGAGTGAACTAAGGACGCTCCAGAGTGAGGCACCAGATGATGAAAATCTGGGAAAAAGCTGGTTGTACAAATACACCCTTCAGTTCTGTTGCTGAAAGTCTGTGTCAACCTTGTCTTACCTACCAAAGGGTGAAGGCAGAGAAGAAAACATGGTGACTATGAGCCACATAGGAAAGTGAGAGGATCCTCAAGACTTCAGGTTGACTTTGTTGAGATGCCAGTTCACAATAACCTTTGGTTCATTCTGGTGGTTGTGTGCCTCTTCATCAGGTGGGTGGAAACCTACCGAACTAGAAGAACCAATAGCATTACCTTAGTCAAAGTATTAGTCAGGCAATTGATCTCTAGGTTCGGTTTGCCAGCTTCTTTATAATCGGATAAAGTTATACAATTCAAGAGTGAAGTGATGAAGTTGTTGTGCACAGTCATACACATTGAGCAGAACTTCCATTGTAGACACAGATCAGACCAGAAGCATCAGGATCTGCAAAGTTAATACCATGAGAACTCCTAGCATTCTGTCAGCTGCACTTGTGTTCTATAAGTGATGACATTGTACTGGATTACTGCAAAAGTATGGCTGCTGTTAAGCGCTCTCTCTCTGTCATCAGATCAACTTAGCAACACCTTCATCAAAAGAAGAACAGTGCCACACCCTCCAGCCAGGGCAGTGGGTGCTTTTGAAGGAGCACCTTTGGAACTCTTGTTTGAAACCAAGGTGGAAAGGCCCCTACCTAGCTATCCTTGTGACGAACACTGCTGTGAAATGCAGAGGCTTGCCACTTTGGATCCACGTATCTCACACAAAGAGAGTGAAAACTGCAATGAAGAAGTGGTGACAACAGCTACTGATTCACATTGTCAAGCTTGAGCTCACCACATGGATCCAGAGGGCATGAAAATCAAGATCAAAATCAAGAAGAACTACAGCAGATGAAGCAGAAAATCGTAATCAAAGAGTGAAGCTTAAAATTTGAGTTTCTACAACACCCAGAGAAAAATACTTTGCTGTAGAAGATGGAAATTAGACTGTTCTAGACAGAACTGTGAACCAAGTGGCAAATTAAGTTGAACACACAGCAGTTGTCATGAGTGAACATGAAAGTAAAAATGTGCATCATGGAGATAAGTGGCCTGATCCTGTGAGAAGCAGAAAAAGTATGTATAAGAAAGCCTAAAGACCAGAGGCAATCAAATAGGAACCAGAGCAAGAAAAGCAAGACTCTGATTACAGTGAAAATGAATAACCAGCAGTTAAGATATCAACAAGATTGAGAGTGCCAAATAGAAAGTATGTAGCTCCTAAATAATCATATTTGGTGAATACAGAATAAAATGATGATGCTGTGGACATTTATGATCTAACAAGTCCCACCATGAACTGACAATAAAAGAGAGGCAAGATGTTTCTTTTTTAAACAATTTTGGGGGATATTCTCAAGAACGTGTGATAATTACCGCAAAATTAGCTTAATGCAACTTTGCACATCGCAGGAAAATAACGCCATGTTAACGTTGTATTCTCAACACGGCGGTACCATGCGATAGTCTCATGCTAACGCGTCAAATGACCACGATAAAATTACCGTGACGGCAAAAAAACGCGAAACACGAACGCGAAAAAAGGTGCGATGTGGCCAACCGCGATAAAAAAAATCTGCAATAACCAGCGACAGGCCTGCAATTTCCACGCGTCATGTGGGAAAATGCACCATAAAAGCAGAAAAAAAATATATACTGCGTAGCACCATGGATAAACCGGACCGAGTGAAGAGGACAACGCGAACCCCACAAGCCCCACAGACGACCAGCAAGGAACCTCGGGGTCGGGGAAGGCCAAGGAGAAGAGGAAGAGGTAGACAGGGTTCAGTCCGCAGGAAAACCGGATCATTGTCACGGAGGTGATAGAACACTACCAACAACTGTTCATCACCTCCACTGTGTCATTGGCAACACAAACGGAAATATGGCAGTCGATCGTGAACAACGTGAATGCAGTCCGAGTGTTGAGGAGGTCAGTGGAGGAGGTCAAGAGGCGCTGGCATGATGTCAATAGCCAAACCAAGCAGAAACTCGCTGCCAACCGGAAGGCAGCAACGGCAACTGGAGGTGGGAGTCCTGCGCCACAGGAGGAGCTGGATGAGCTGGAGGAAATGGTGGCCACAGTCATCAGTGTGGAGACGGTGCAAGGAGTTGGGGGTCCGGACACAGCCCGACATGACCTGACCCAACAGCAACAGGGTGAGTAACGACCAGGGACTGGGGGGACGGGGGGAGATGGGCACAATGGCACAGATGCACAATTATGTGCAGCACACTGCACACCCACAATGATTGTGGAACATGTCCCTGATACCCTTGGCACACTGCAGCACACATAGAAACACCAAGTAGGCCCCCGTCCACTATGTGCACAAAGGGACCCCCCTCCCTATCACCAATCTCACAACCTACCCATGCACATGTGCTGAATCCAGCAAAGCAGCGGCTCTGTGAGCCACACTGACAATGCAAGTGACACTGCATGACCAATAGCATGGCTGCAGTCAAAATACATGACATGGTGCACGCCACAACACTGAGGTGGCCCAGTGTGGATCACATCCTCAAAGGAGCAGGTCACACCCTGACACATCCACATGCACATACAAACCCTGACGTCAACAACACATCTGCAGACAAACAATGCACAAGAGTACAAAAACCGTCCAAGAGCACAAATGACCCAAGTTGCCAACATCTCAGCCCCTCAAAAGCACACAAGTCAAAGGCACACCGCCCCAAAGGGATAAGGGGCCGCTAAATCAGAGCTGCAGGGGCGACTCTCCCACAATGCAGCACACACACATAGCAATCACAGCACATCAACATTGACGACAATGTGGTACAAAGTGCAAAACTTTCACTACAGAACAGAGGACACAACTGGTGCTGCTCGTGCGTAGAAACTGGCCAATCACATCTGGCATAGCAGGAAACTGTGAGATGATAATGTATGAGTACAACCTCACATCCGTCATGTAGTCAAAATGTCCACTGTCCCCCATCAAATAGCCAGCTCATCCAAAACAGTCACAATGTACATTGTCATGCAGTCTGTATGTAAACATGTACAATGCATCAACATACATGGAACACACTGTTAACCTGCATCTCCCCTTTACATTGCAGAGGGACAATCAACACCTCCTGCAGAGCAGACCAGACATCTCTTCAGTGATGATGAGGAGGAACCCCTGGCCATCTGCTCAGACACCCTCCAACAGCTCGTGGACAGCCTCTGCACCCCACCTCCAGGAGCAGGGCAGCCCAGCTGCATCGAGGTGACCCCACCCCCTGCACAGCCCACACAGCAGGAAGCACCCACCACCACGGCTGGCTCCCAGCACCTCACAGAAAGAGACATGGCATTCCAACGCCGTGTGTCAGACTGCCAGAGGGGGCTGGCTGAACAGGTGCGGGTGGGTTTCGACTTCATGGCAGCCAAACTTGATACCATACGTGGGTGTATGAGTCCCATCAGGGACCACTTACAGTCCCTAACGGACACCCACAGTCCGTTCTATGCTCTACAACAATCCTTGGCTGACCTCGCTGGAGCCATTACTCGGATACAAGAACTGTCTAGTCAGACAGGCTCCAGCGATGACAGCACAGAGTTGGCACAGATGCAGAGGACAATGGAGAACATGGAGCGGATGCAGGCTGGAAGGATGTCTGCCACAGCTGTACACCAGCGAGATGTAGCTGGGATCTTCCATGCCCTGCAGAACCTCATCTCGCCATTGCTGCCACAGAGTCTGTCCCAGATGACTGCTGCAGGAACTTCGACACACACATCTCCGCCCCCTGATGTGTCAGTGGCACACAGTGATGCAGCCATACCACCTCCGCCACCTGATGTGTCAGTGGCACAATGTGATGCAGCCATAACACCACCACACACACCTGACACACCTGACACAGAAGACATATCAGAGGACTAAGATGTGGATGGCAATGACTCTGTGTGAGAAAGGAGGTTGTAGCATTCATCCCCGCCATATGGCCTGTTCCTGCTTGGTTCAGCCCTCTGCATCATGCCCGGGAACAACAACTTCCACTGTCCCCCGAAACACTCTGCGACATTCACCTGGACCCCGACATGGACTGCCATATCTGCTCTGGTTACCAATGGCACAGCAATCAGGCTGCGGAGTGAACTCTTCCTCTTCCGATTAAATTGTCATTCCCCAAAGGACTCTGGTTGGCCCTCCACTGGGCAACCATGTAATGTGGGGTTTGCATGGCCATGTACTGCTCCAGCTCCGACACTCCACAGAATGTGAATAAAACATTCAAAATCACACAGATGTGTCATGTCTATGTTCAATCAAGTATAAAAGTATGGATGAATGTAGGGACATTGATTGCACAAAAAGGTACACCCTGGGAAATGACATCAATGTGCATGTTTGACCCTGACCCACATGGCCTATTAGATGACTGTGAAGGTGTGAACTAGCTGTGGCCTCATTGCCCATGAACAAAAATCTCGCAACCCCCCAACGTAGCCCCACGTCCATGTATTAAATGGGGCTGTGTGTAAAAATGTCTAATTCGGTAGCAGGCCTAAAGTAGTGTCCCCCATCACATGTGACAACAGAACATCTCTTCGCATACCTATTCACACTCAACTGTGTGGACACAGCCTGTTTTGATGGATCACATTGATCCACATGGCAAGAAGTTGGACACCATACTCACAATGCTGAAGACACGTAAGAGCACCGGTCTACCAGCAACTATCCCAACCACAATGTCTCGCTCACAGATGTGGAGCTGGCAATAGGGACTCACCCCTAAGTGAAATGCGTCAGTCAGTCCCTCCCTGTGTACGGACAATGCTCATTGAGGCACACGATTTGTCATTCTAATCAACACTCATCACAGTTGAACACTAGTGAAGTGGTGTAGACTTTATTAGCATGTGCGTGTCAGTACGGGCAAGACAAGGGCCACAACATGCAGACCAATGCTTCAGACACTAACAGGCAGCATGGGAACATGTAGAGGTGCAAGAAATGGGGAGGCAAAAATGAACACCAATCATTACGGATGGCAACGGTCTCAGCCCACCTTGCCTTGCTGGACGAGTCATGTGATGTTTGGCGTATGCTCATTGCCCCGTGTCAGGGGACACGACTCACAGCACAAGGGATCTGCATAGTGCTGTACCACCGGACTGCGCAGACTGTCTGCTCTGCTGACAGTGAGCAGGCGAAAGGGTCCAACAAGGTCACATGTAGTACTACATTGCCTTGTGTGTACTGTCCCTCCAGCAGTATGTCAGAGTTAGGAACCTTGCCAAGCGACACTGTGCAGCTCCGCCCATGGGACTGCCTCACCTTGCACAGGTGTGTGTCAACACGTGTAGGTGCACACACCTGCATTCTGAGTCCAGGCGAATGCAGCCATGTCCACTGTTGTGGTGGGATATGTGACAATTTCTCCAAGATGCAACAAGGTGTTGGGACCTGTGCTCTGGGTTACAAGCAGTTGTGGCTGCAGGAACGTAGTTACTCATCCATGAATGCGAGCGCAGCTTCCTGGGCAATCAGTTCCAAGAGTACGTCGTTGTCGACCTCAACGAACACGGGGCGAGCCAATCCATTAACTTGTCCGGACAGATGTGCTCCGTCCACACCGTTTCACCAATCCGCAACACAGCCCAATAGGGGAGCGCTTCGATGTGGTCACTGCACACGAGGACTTGTGCAATCTCCCATGCCCAACTGCCAGCACATACGCCAAATATCAAGGCATCCCATGAACGGGTATCACAGTTACACTCCTGGTCGTGAGCCAACAGGAGGCGCACACACAAGTCATAATCCAGTTCAGCTACTGTTGTGTTGGATAGACAGACATCCATGGGCCACTCGAATATGCATGATCGACAGTGGAACCAGGGCTGGACGCAGGTGACGTACTCAAGACGGAAGCTCAGACGGTAACTGATGCGCTACACTGCCAGTGGCAGTGCCCCCAACAAGTGCAGCATACATGCACGGTACAGTTCCACGTGACAGGGGTTGTGCATGTGCCCGGGATGTTCTGCCATTGCGTTGGTGGCTCTCATAGAACCGGCACTCTTCTGACCTGAGGCAGTTCTGTGGATGATTTGCCAAAGCTCGGAGCAATGAGTCGTATGTGTGTGCAACGTTTGGATGTATGGGTTGTTGTGTATGTAAGTGTCAAGGGCATTCCATGCAAGAGGACCTCGAGCAAGGACTTCTGTGTGTGGGATGTGGATACGTTGGTCTTTCATTAGCGCTGTGCGAAGTGTGGGAGTCGTCATCATCTGCTATGGTATCTCTCCCAGGGGGTGCCTGCCGCTTGCAAGACCAAGGTCGGAGGTGCAGATGTCCTTCCGCCTTATGTATTGAGACAAAGGAGCTTTCATCCAAATAAAAGCCATGAATGCAGGGAATCTTAGGAAGATGGCTTTATTCAAAGCAATCACCGACAGAGTAGAGATGTGCACAGCAGCACGTCCAAAGCCAGAATGCCCCTCAACAATCCATTGAGGTAAAGGCATTCTACATTCTACAGCTCAACACGAGCTGTTAATTACAACACATCCCCCATACAACACTAAAGAATTGAGAAGAATAATTTGACAAAAACATGTACAATAGCATATAACACAGCAATTGCAAAATAAAACAAGAAATATGAATGTAGAACATTGTTACTGCATTGTTGACTTAAACAGCATTAAACAATAAAAGAAGAAAGGAAAGATTGTAAAAATAAATACATCTAATTCAAGACGTAATCATTAAATCTCACAGGAGGTTGCCTGTGCCTCCTTGGACGATTCATTACTCCTTCTGAATGAACAGGATCAGGAGTATAAGCAAAGTGGTGGAGCGTCTCGGTGATTTTGACAAGCCTGGACATACTCCACGTACAACCATTGTCTAGGACAACAACATTTTTCTTAATTGCAATGATGGTAGATGGGCCAAGGAAACTAGATGTGCCTTTGTGACCATGTTTAGCTCTTTTTACAAGAACACGGTCACCCAAACACCACCCTTTCACCCTGACCGACATCTTATCATCATACCGTTGTTTGTATTTTTGCTGATAATCTCTCAACTTAATTTTCCTCAGATCATCTCACACAACTCTCTCCTTCCGAATGGGAAGCCACACTGGATTAAGCTTAGAGCTGGCCATCCTTCCCCTCAAGGCTTCGAAAGGAGATTTCCCAGAAATGGCATTAGGAACTGTATGGTGTGCCCACCAGGTATCCCTCAAAACACTGCTGAGTGAAATCTTGGAATCCAATGCCCGCTGGGCACAACTCTTCACAACCCTATTCATTCTCTCAGTGAGACCATTGGCTTGCGGAGAATATAAGGCTGTTTTCTGATGAACGATCCCCAATTCTTCAAGGAAAACGTTCATTTCATGGGAGACAAACTGCACTCCATTGTCTGTGATTAAGTACTTAGGTATTCCCTCTGACACAAACACATCTTTTATAAACTCGATCACAGATCTAAAAGTAACAGTGTTCATGCATCTGGAAACAACCCATTCGGAGGTATAATCAACAAGAAGAACAACATATCTCTCATGAGAAGGCATCAACTCAAATGGACCAATAATGTTCAACCCTAACTTTGTCCAAACAACATCAGGCACACAAACAGAGGACAAAGGGGCATGACTGGTGGTATGAGACTTGTCATTAATGGCTTGACAATCTTTGACCACAGACTCAATCTCACGGTCCATTCCCGGCCACCAGTACCTCTCCCTGACACGTGCCTTAGTAAGGCTCCTTCCTAAGTGTCCCTCATGAGCCAAATTCACCACTTTTCCCTTTGGCACATCAGGTGGGACCACCCTGTCGCCCCTCATGAGGTAACCTTGACAGAAGGTAAGATCATCCTTCACAGCCCAGAAAGACTTCAGATCAGCATCAAGATTTTTGTACTCCGGCCAACCTCTAGTAATGACCCCTTTAAGGGCAGCAAACACTCTATCACTACCAGCAGAAGTCATCCAATCTTCCCTCGAGATCGATGATTCAGACACCCAACACACACACTCTGGTTCTTCAACAACTTGCACATTGTTTATAGGTAAACGCGACAAGCAATCAGCTGACTTATTATTCGATCCTGAAATGTATTGTACACGTAAATTAAACTCTTGAAGACCTTCACTCCATCTCTTTAACCTAGGAGTCATGTGGTCACTGTGATGACACGAAAAAACTTGAACAAGGGGCCGATGGTCTTACTTAACAACAAATGGAATCCACCAAAGATAAAATTTTAAATGCTGCACTGCCCAATACACACTCAGTGCTTCCCTTTCAATGCAAGAATAATTGACCTCAGCTTCTCTAAGAGCCCTTGAGGCAAAGGCCACAACTTTCTCTTCCCCAACAGATACTTGGGAAAGTACAGCCCCAAGTCCTTTCAAACTTGCATCAGTTGTTAAAATCGTCTTCAACTTGGAATCAAAATGTCCCAAAGTCGGCATCCGACTAATTTCTGACTTGACTAAATCAAAAGCAGTTTCACACTCAGGGGACCAAACAAAATGTACTCCTTTCTTTAACAAGGCTCTAATAGGCTCAACAACACTAGCAAAATTCCTAACAAACTTCGAATAGAACTCTGCCATTCCCAAGAACGACCTCACTTGCTCTTTGTCTTCAGGCGCTGGAGCTTTGGCAATACTTTCTGCGAGCTCCAACTTGGGCTGTATACCATCTCCAGAAATTACGTGCCCAAGATAGGTAACAGACTTTAGTCCAATGCGACATTTCTCCTTCTTAACAGTGAGTCCCCTCTCCTTCAATCTCTCCAAAACCGATTTCAAAGCACCATCATGTTCATTTTCATTCCTACCATAAATCAAGATGTTGTCTTGAAAAAACAAGACATTTGGTAGATCCCCCAAAACTATTTTCATAATCCTCTGGAAGCATGCTGCCGCCGAGGCCAACCCAAAAGGTATCCTCAGGAAACAGTATGCTCCCAGAGGAGTTACAAATTAGGTCAGGTGCCTAGAATCTTTATGAAGCGTGATCTGATGGTATGCGGAGGAAAGATCCAAAACACTAAAAATCTTGGCACTCTTCAACAGGCTGATAGACTCGGAAATATTTGGTAAGGGCTGGCGATCTACCCAGATCCATTCATTCAATCCGCGTAAGTCCACACACATCCTGACTGCAGCTCCACCATCCTTGGGAGCCCAAACCACCGGGGCCAACCATTCCGAAGCCTCAATCTCTTCAATCCCTCCTAATTTTAATAGTCTGTCAAGCTCAAACTTCAAGGGTCCAATCATCATGTTTGGTACCTTACGCACCTTGTGCACACATGGTTTGGCTGCATCTTTCAGAATGATCCGATGCTCAAAACCTTTGAGACAACCAAGGGCATCAGTAAATACTTCGGGAAATTCTCTAAAACACTCACCAGCACTATCCATATTGTCAATTAACATGACCTGATCTTGTGGATTCTTGGCACCTGGGTTCAAGATTATACCCAGATCATGTCGGTGTCTCCACCCAAGTAGATTGTCCCCCCTTTCAGCCACATAGATTTTCCCTACAGTCTCCCTTCCCTTAAACACAATCTTAGCAACTACATACCCAATAATGTCTATGGGAGAACCACCATAACTAATTGGGGAGATGTCAGGAGGGAGTAGTTTCCTATTGTCAAGACCAACCTTTTCATCCCACAGCTTGTTGCTTAACAAAGTAAAGGGGGAACCTGAATCGGCCATGACACTAAACACAATTCCATCTACAGCTATGTCACATAATGCCATATTTATCCTTTCAGCATCAACATCACCATTGCATTCAGAAATGCTGGAAACAATTACTGTGCGAACTGTTTCAGGAGCATTATCAGTTGCACGATTCTTTTTGGAGGACTTACAAACTCGTGCATAGTGCCCCTTGACCCCACAATTGTTACACACTGAATCTCTGGCAAAACAATTAGGATAAGCAGAGGAATGAGAATAACTACCACACCTACAACATCGTCCTCTTTGCTTATATTGAAATTCCTATCACGAGTAGGAATACGTTGATGTTGTGGACGATCACGTTCAATGCGTGGTTGACTATCCTTATAGGTCGCAGGCTGTGATAGGGGATTCTTAGAAAGACACTTGCTTTTGTGATCGTGCATCACTCTAGCTACATTGTCAATAATTTCTTCATTAATGTCACCATCAGACACAGAATGTATACCGTCTTGGCTCTTCTTTGTGCTCTCGGTCTGGTTATGCACACCATCATCACGACTCTTCCTCATCTCCTTTAACCAGGAAGAAGTGTTTTCCATTCCTTCAACAATTGCAATGACTTCAGTCAACGTGGGATTTTTAGAAATAAGTTTTTCCTGTACTCTAGTGCTGTTGGTACAACGCACCAGTTGATCTCTTACCAGGGAATCCGAAAGTTCACCAAACTCACAGATGCGTGCTAAAGTTTTAAGGCAAGCGACATAACTTCCTACACGTTCATTGGGACCTTGAATCCTTGTAAAAAATGTGTGACGCTCCAAAACCACATTAATGCGGGGCCCAAAATATCGCTCCAACATGGTCATGGACATTTCATAAACATCTGTAGGCTCACCATCACCACTTCCTATTGTTATTAGGTCAATACTATCATATATATTTCTGCCTTCAACACCTAAATTATGTAACAGTATGTGTTGCTTTCTGAAGGCTGAACATTTTTCTCCCCCAATGGCTACTATATAGGAGTCAAACAGGTTCCTCCATCTTTTCCACGGAAGGATAGGCTCTCCTTTTTCAGACAAAAATGCGGGGGGTTGGGACATGCTGGGAGATGTCGCCATGATTTCACACTAGTTTGATGATGCAGTTATCCACAAGAAAGTGTGAAAGGAAACAAAAGATTGTAAGAAGAGGCACACTGTTTGTTAAAAGAGTTGCTAGTCTTTGACGATTCACAGTGTGAATGTTGGAAAACTATATTCAAAAGTGTCTTCTAGGAAACCATGAAGAAAGCAGAACCATGAAACCACAAACCAAATCCTCACCGTGAGTAATTCTAGAAGATCGCCAAGTCGTGAGAGTCGCTGCTGTGCTGAATACCTTTAATTTTACAATGAAGTGTTGTCCGTGTTGGCCGTGTCGGAGTTAGTCAGTTGCTGCGCGTATCCATGGCAACGCGTACTTTTCTTATTGAAGAAATCTTTGCTAAGATGGCCGCCAAACACGTCATTGACGCAACGTGAAGCGTCAGGCCGTCAGTGCCGTCAGACTGTCTGTGTCAGCGCTTCGGGTGAGAAAGAACGTGGACAATCCAGGGAATGGAGAATGCAAAGAGAAAGAACACGGTCACCCAAGGATGCAGGCACGCGATGTTGGCAATTTAAAAGTAAGCATCAACCGTTACTTACTGTCGTCAAGTATTGGAGAGTGGTAGGTAAATACCTCAAAATACACACTCCGGTATGTATTGTGGTAATGAAGCGTACGTAGGCTCATTAAAGTCTTGTAATTCTTGCCAAAAGTCCTTTTTTTTTTTTTTCCCGCGTTTCGTCGGAGGTTATCGATGAGGAGATCCAAGCGGGTTCACAGGGAAGTCAGTGGTTGCTTATTTGTTTCCTTTTATGTATATCTCGTCACCAGTAATAAAAGCCATGAATGCAGGGAATCTTAGGAAGATGGCTTTATTCAAAGCAACCACCGACAGAGTAGAGATATGCACAGCAGCACGTCCAAAGCCAGAATGCCCCTCAACAATCCATTGAGGTAAAGGCATTCTACATTCTACAGCTCAACACGAGCTGTTAATTACAACACATCCCTAATGTTAGTCTGACTACTGCTTGCATTCTGGAAATGTGATGTGGCTTTCGCGCTGCATTTGGGGCTAGGCCTTAGGCTTATGGTGCACCAATAGTGATACACACACAACAGTTGGCATGTATGTGCCAAGAGCATTCCTTTCACTGTCTCTCTCTCCCTCTCTTTCTCTCTCTTTCTCTCTCTCTCTCTCCCTCTCTTCCTTTCACTGTCTCTCTCTCCCTCTTTTTCACTCTCTCTCTCTCCTCCTTTTTTTCTCTCTCTCTCTGTCCTTTGATGAGCGCATGACACACCTTCTTATCTTGAATTTTGTCTTGCAGGCTGTGACTTACAGATTGTCCAGAGAAGACCCGCCATGACTCTTCCAAATAGTTGTTTTGCGTTACATTTGAATAAAATGATTTGTTTGGAAATTCAGAGATGAATGAATGATTCTCCTTTTTTGGACCACACATGAATGTTAATTGTTGTAATTGTGCGACATCAGGCGAATTGTTTTGTTCATGATTTTGTAAAGTTGGTGTAAAATATCTTTGTCTGGGGGGGTGCCCGGGGTAGGGCCCGGGGGGGGGGTCCTGGGGGTGGTGGCGGTGGGTGTTGTGGCCCTCTTGGGTGTCCGAGCTGCATGATCAGTAGCTCCATGGCATCTGTTGTTCTTCTGGTGTGGCTGTGGGCTGGGCTCCCATTTCTGGTGCAGGTTATCGTCCGACTTAATTTAATACCAGGTAAGAGCAGGTGTTAATTCCTTGCTGCTAACGCGCCTTATTGCATGTTTTGTGATCTTATCGCCGATCTGGCTGGTCGTTGAGAATGTTGCGAAGTGGTGTTGTCGCGGGTTTTTGCACGGGAACGCCTACTCTGCATCTCATTAGCGTTAGTTGCCGGTGTCATCCGTGGCGATGTTTTTTGCGGCTGCTATCGCAGGAAAACTGGCGATATCGGCTGTTAGCACCAGCTTGTGAATAGGGCGATAAATCTATCGCCAATTTGGCTGCGATAAAGTGCCGCTAACTCGGCGATAGGTCCTTGAGAATATGCCCCTTTGTGTGCATAATACTTCATAGAAAAGGTCTACTTGGTTTTCTACCTTAGGTATCGAGTGAAAGATATCAGGCTTCCTTTTCTGGATTTACATTGAGCATAGATGAACTGATTCTATGAACATAGCTTTGGAACAAGACCTTTAAAAAAACTGATGTTATGAGTTTCAATGTTGTGCCTTTTCTAAATTAGTTGTTAAATTCTTAAATTTTGTTTAGCATTTTTGATAGGCGAAGTATTGCAACTAGCAAGCAAAGATGCTGCTCAGGGATTTGCACAGTGTTCTTAGCTTTTATAATGATACTTTTTAGTTGGCTTTCAGTTGTGTTTGGTTTCACCAGTTGGATATGATTCTCCTACAAATAAGAGTAAAGATTTAACCACTACATATAATAGTTTTGTAGACTCAAGCTAACACAAGGAGATAGGATAGCAGTCAGGCTTATCTCAGAGGCAATGTGTAAAGCGTCAACACCCACACACACCAGTGATACACTAGGCACACTACAAAAAGAGTCTCCACACAAGGTTATATAAAAATATCCTTTGTATTGTGCATGAAAACACATTAGACCACAACCACCTAAATCACTGTGCCACTAGGCAAATGTCACGACGTCACATACATTACACAAATCATTTTCCCAATTGAGCAATTGTCATAACAACACCAGCAGCGCACTACAGTAAATACTTGTAGAGTGCACACATCATAGATCCACCATTACTGCACATAAAGGCCACTTCCTGATACTGTGAGCACAATGATATATACTATAATATCAGGGCCTGAGATTCAACAGAATGTACCGTAAACCACACAAGGACTAGGCCTGGGTGGTAAATTCCATTCCGCTCGCGGAATTTGCGAAATGTTGGCAATTCCGCGTTCCGCGGAGAACGCGGAATTACTGAAAATTCCGCGATCCACGGCGTAGCGTAATTTTTTCCTTGTTCGCGCTTTCAAAATGCATGTTCGCGCGCGCGGTAGCGACTTACCAGGATCCCTGCATTTGCCGATGAGTTTTCCTATCCGTTCGCGCGATCCCGCGAGAGTGTGCGATCGCGAACACGTCATTCGGACGCGCCATCGGACATCTGCGTTCGCGAACAGAAACACACATTGCGAACGGGCGGGACAAGTGAAACAAGATGGCCATGCCAATTGGCGACCGCATGGGCAAGTTCACGAGATATTTCCCCCCGAGCACGCAAACAGCGTCCCCGAACAGGAAAAACGCATCGCGAACGGGCGGAACAAGCAATTCCGCGAGCTTGCGGAATTCTGCATGCTCGCGGAGATTTTTTACTGTTTTGCTGAATTTTGCGTAACGTGACTACACAAATTCCGCCCACCCTTAACTAGGACCATAAAGGTGATGCCCACATATGCATGTCACCATATATTACATAACCCACAACTAGCATGGATATCTGGTGTCTCTGTTCCCTCCACATAGGTTCCTGGGCCACCTGGCCACCTACAGCAGGGAATACGGTACTTTTGCCTGGTGCTGGGACAGCACCCACCATATGCAGAGTTTCAGTAACGACCCATCGGGACCGAGCCGGTAGAGACAAGTGTGCGGCCACTCGGCCACATTACCCCCCCTGGTAGGTACCAATACAGTAGGAGCCCACAATGCCTATCTCTGCGGGGTAACCTCTCTGGGTCTCCCTCTGCATATAAATTACCAAGCAGCTGCCCGCAGTACGCTGCTATTACTAAGGCCATACCTCTACCAGGCGAGCTGGACCTCCTGCGGTCCTTGACTGGGTCACGGGCAGTGCAGCCCCTTCGGCTGCATGGTACGAGGGGCAAAGGGCTTCCTATTTATTTGCAAGAAAGGGAACCACTTGTGGTCCCCTCCGCTCACGAAGGCGAGGCCCCCACTGCTGTGGACGTTTCCTTCATTCTCCGGCAGCCCCTGGTCTCCTTGATGAGGGCAGGGCCAACAACTTCTGGGCCAGCCTCTCTGGGATTGGCTCCTTCCCGCCGGCTAATTACCTGGCCGTACTGCCCTCCTTGGCAGAACCTCCTCCTTTCGAGGCTCCCTGTGGTCATGGCCCCGCCTAAAGATGGGGAGGTGGAAGGATACTCCAGAAACCCCACACCAGCATGCTCTGGCACAACGAGAATTTGCAGCCCGGGGCCAGTTAGCAGAGCCCCGGCTGCAGGTAAGGAGATCGATGCTGTGGGAGAGAGGGAAAGCACTTCTGTCACTTCAGCTCTCCCCCCTTTTCGGTTCCCGGACCACGGGGAACAGCAGCGCTGCACACGCTCCTTTAGAAATCACCAGGAGCAAAGCACTAGGGAATTTCCCCTAAAATAAAAGTACCAGTGCTCTTTCAAAGTGGAGCGCACCACCAGAATTCAAAGCACTCACCGCACGCTGTGTGCAGTGCACTGGGTTACACCAGCAAGGTGCATGCAGGCAGGCTAGCACGTGGGGTCCTCAGAGCAGAGTAGCAGTCCTTAACTTAGGGTAGCACGTCCATACCATAGAATGATCCAGTCCCACAGTGGTTCCTCCTGGCAGTCCAGCAGTCTTCCAGTTACACCTTCACACAGTGTCTCTCTTCATGGGGTCACAGCCCCTGTACTTATAGTCCAAAAGTCTTTGTTCTGGGGGACACTTCAAACACTGTATAGAAATGACAAATCCGCTTTCACCAATAAGAAGGAATTATCACTACTATTCCAAACATACCAAGCATGGTCACGGTACCCGTCTCATGTCAGAAATTACCACTGAAGCACATATCAGGGAATCCCCAATGCAAACCTATGATAGGGCAGCCTCACAGCAGTGAGAAACCAAATAGGCTGTTAGTCACTACCAGGACATACCACACAGTTAAGGAACATCTCCTACCCTTTACCTACACAGCACCCTGCCCATAGGGCTCGCTAGGGCCTACCTTAGGGGTGACTTATATGTAGTAAAAGGGGAGATGCAGACATGGCAGCCACTTTGCATGCCACGTCACTGCGGCAGTAAATGGTGCTCGCAGGCCCTGCAGCGGCAGAAGCCTGAGACAGGTTTGAAAGGCTACTTCGGTGGGTGGAGCAAACAGCGCTGCAAGCCCACTAGTAGCATTTAATTTACAGGCCCTGGGTATATGGGATACCACTGTACAAGGGACTTACAGGTAAATTAAATATGCCAAACAGGTGTATACCAATCTTACCAAGTTTACCAGAGAGAGCACATTCACTTTAGCACTGATCAGCAGTAGTAAAGTTCCCAGAGTCATAAAACCAACAAAAACAGGTCAGAAAAAATACAGGAGGAAGGCAAAAAATTCTGCGATGACCCTGCAAAAAGGAAGAAGTCCAACAAGTGTTGTACCCTCATTCTTGATAATAAGTCTATTAATAACTACATTAGTAGTTTAACAAATATTTTGTGTGAGGCAAAGTTTCTCAAAGTGAATAGGTTGTGGGAATCAATCTGTACATGTACAGTGAGATTGGAAAGTGTGTTGCAAAAGTTGGTGAATGGCTTGATAGTATTTGGTGGGGGTATATTTGGTAAATTACTAACTTCATTAATTAGTATCTCCTCATGTATAATTCGTCTTATTCTTTTGCTAACATTTCTTGAGGCAATTTGCTTTAAAAGGGGCTGAGTTGTGGGTGTGAGAAGCAACATCTACAAAGAAAAGGAAAATAGGTGATGTCAAGATGGAGGAGGTGGAAGTCATGATGGCTTGTATTTGTGATGAGAAGAAGGCTTTGGAAGAATCGGGATGAAAGGAGCTAAAGAGGATGGAAACTATATTTCAAGAGTAGTGGGTTTTGTGATGACTGATTTAGCATCAGAGTGGGTAGCTGATAATGATATTTCTGGTTTATGAATAATGTGAGCTTGATGTCATGAACATTTCCATTAAAAATGAAAAACATTGCAAATGTATTTTCCTGTGCTAGACTAAACTAGGCCCAAATTAAGCCAAACGTCCATCTTAAATTTCTGTTTGAATGTCTTTATTAAGATTTTAATATATTTCAACAAGCATATATTATAATCATGGCATGTATACAGAAGCACATCAGACAATAGTACTCTATTTAAGCAGAATACTGGAAGTTAGAAACCTCTACTTCAGAATGAGAAATATTTTCAAATGATGCTTGTTGGCAATAGTAAGTTCAAGAAGTCAGCTTAATGGATGAGTTCAATTTGAGAAAACCTTAAGATATGGTACGGCATCAAGAAATGTAAGCATCGCAGATCTTATTGAATTTAGCCAACAGATCATTCAGCCAGTATATTAATCTTTCATGTGAGGTGAGTGTTGCAATAATTTCATTCCACTCTTCTATTTTCCGAGAGTTAAGAGGCTTTCAATGGCATAGTACACTAAGTATAGCAACTCCAAACACAACGTCCAGCTAGCATTGTGTATGGTCTATGATGTCTGCTACATCCGGTGTATTATGAAGGATTCCAAGTTTTATTGAGGGTTCTATGGAAAGGTCACTGGTAGTTAGTAACTGTCTCCAGATCTGTTTCCCATAAGATTGAATGTTTATACAGGACGACAGAATATGTATAATGTACTTAGCCAAACTTGAGCCATTATTGGCAATTTAGCTCTATGGAGTTTTTTATGGGGATCAGTGCCAATTGTATAGTATTGTGTAGTATTTTGTAGAAGCTGAACTTCATCCTTGCTTCTTGAAGACCCTTGTCATGAGTGAGTATCGGTTTCTGCCATTCTTCAACAGAATATTCTTTGGTAAGATAAGGTTGCCACTGCTTGTGAAGTGGGACTAGTGTTGATTTGGAGTAGTGAATATCTGTTATGGTTCCACTAGTTTCATATACATGCCCCATTTAACCAAATATTCATGAACAGATGATTTACTTACGGCCAAATTATGAGTCTTGCAGTCCTCGGACCTCCAGACTCATGGTGGCGTGGCGGTGGCAGACTTGCGACCACCACATTATGACCCTAGTGGTGGTGCATGCCTGGGACCGCCGACTTGACCAGGGAACCGCTGTTTCCTGGCGGCTGCGTGGCGGTGAAGTGGCATCTATATGCTTTGCGGGACCGCCGCGGTCCCGTCAAGCATATTACATCTTTCATCTCTGCCACTGATTTCATGGAGGAAACAGTGGCGAAGAAGAAAGAAATGGGGCCCTGAAGGGCCCCCTTGTATGAAAAGGGGCCCTGAAGGGCCCCCTTGTACCTCATGCCTTGTGGATGCACACAGGGGAGCACAACTTGTGCCCCCCTTTGTGCATGCACAGACGTTCCAGCACAACATGGACTTTCAAGTCCATGCCGTGCTGGAACTTCCTTTGACGTTCCCATTGCGGTGCCTATTTTATTGGCACCGCCATGGGAACGGCAAAGGAATCACCCTCCAATGACAAAAAAAGTAATTATTTGGCAGGCGTTTCTCGCGTGGGTTTGGCAATGCAGCGGTGGGGTAGTCCCGCCGCCGCACCGTCAAACTCGTAATCGGGCCTATAGTGTAAAAGTTCTGTTGTTCATTTTGCCCATAAGGCATCTTTTTAGTTGCTAATAGTCCGTGAACTGAGAGGTATTCAGCTGAAATTCCATTTGTAAAACTTCAAAAGGTTTCATTACGCATTCCAGTAGTACTTGATTTGAATTATGTATCCCACAGAGAATCTAGGGTGGCCAGTATAGAGTTTTACCAGAAAAAAGAGTTACCAAATTATTCCACAAATTGCAATTCAAATATAAAAAAGAACGTTGTTTCAGAAATTTATGAAAGGCGGTCCAAATCTTTCATGTCCTATACAGAAACGTGTTACAATCCGATATAGTCTTGTTCAGTTTACAAAAGAGGACTGAAGGGCCCGTTACATCTTTTTGTTGAGGACGTTCCTGTAAGACCCATATTGACGTTTCCAGGGTAGAATGAAAATGCTATTTTATTTGAGGGAGGTGTCGCGCCATACGAAACATTTCTATGTTTGAATGGCGGAAACCCCCAGATGTGATAGCTGCATGGAGCTTTGTGCTAGATAATCGAGGGGTGGATCACTGCCAGATATTACTCCTAATCCGCTGGTCAATAAGGCAAAGTGTTTTGATTGGCACTGGGATACGTAACATCCCAAAAACATGAGTAAAATATGGGGATGTCAACATTATCTTCGACCATTGAACATGGATCTTGACTTACCAGAATACATACGATATTTTCTCTTGGATTGTTTCCAACGAAAAGGCATATCATGAATTAAGGAGGCTGTCATAAAAGGAGTAAAAGGCAGGGCTTCACTCTTTGACCAGTTAATAAGTTATCCTGTAAAAAAACATAAGTCTGATATGATGGACATGAGGACTGGTATGGATGATACTGGATTTTCCAGGGTCAGAAGAACGTCATCTGCATAAAACATGAGCTTAAGTTCATCACCTAGGGTGGTAATACCTGAAATCTTGTTTGTGTGACGAATCGCAATCGCCAAAGGCTTTAGTCCATCTTAAATTTCAAGGAAGCCACGGTGTGTTTTTTCATGTCTCCTCTCATCACACGTACCAAAATTTGTACTATGAAATGCTCTGTGTTGACATGCTGTTCTCAAAGAACTCTGGAGGAAGCTTTTTGCAGCAGTTCAAGGCTTCTTGTCTGTTCCAAAGTGGGACTATTCATGCATAAGCCTCATTGTTTTTAGTATAAATAGATTTGTATTGTCACATCTGATGAGATTAAGTAAAAAGAGGTCATATTAATATTGATTATGGGGATGGTATTAGGTTGGTGCTGGATGATGCTGCAATGCATCCTGTATTCGGATTTGACAAACTGTGAAACAAATTGATCACTTTATGCTGACACTGTGATTTTCACTGTGTATTTTGTTAGAAAAATGGGTCCATTCAGGAGGTAAGCCAAGTCTAGTTTGTCCCAGTTTTAGAGCGTGGACTCATGTTAGTCTGTCTTTTGCTAAAGACTTAGAGATATTGTACACTAAGATTTGACTCCATGTCATTCTCTTTGCTGCATTTGATTGAGCTTTATGCTGCTTACTTATATTGATTTAACATGCATTTTAACTAACAATTATTTTTGCCTTCTGTAATGCACTTTAATTATTGAATAAACCTTCATGGTTTCTAACTTTTACTGGACTTGGGCCTTCTTGAGTTTTAAGGTGTATTAAATTGACAATGCTGATTTATGTTCTTGAGGACATCACCACCCTTGATCCTGCATAGGCCCTTTATCTAAGATTATCTGGCAACATAGCATCAGCTCAATATTGACAAGTGTAGGAAAAGGAAAACAAATTGACAAGGTTTTCTTCTTTGTTTTTCTTTGTTCAGTGTCAAGCAAGAATTTGCTCACAAGGGGAACTGCTATCACACCAGACACGAAGACGCACTGTAGAACAAGCACATGCACAAAATTGGGTGCAGCTTACACGGGGAAACTATGCATGGCTGTATATCTGGCAGGATCTGTAGATTTTACAAGATTAAATGCAGCACAGGCTGGAAAGGCTTAGTCTAAATGTCATCTTCTTTATTGGGTTTACTACCTGAGAATTGGGTCCAAGTTAGAAGATCAATGATTTTTACTTTAGGATGTTGAGAGGAAAGGGGTTAGGCCGGTGGAGTGCTGTGATGAAAAGCGAATTACAAGTCTCACAAGATTCATGATACACTATGGACATGAGATAAAGCCTTGCAAGAGCTGAGGCCAGGATAATGACAACTCCATAGTGTTAAGCACAATACCAGAAGTAATCTACTAAGCACCTTCTGTCACTCACTTCAGGAATTAACTCTAGTCATTGTTCTTCTAAACCTAGAATCTTTGTATAATTCCAGATCGCCATACCCCAGAGGCCATATTACATAAAGTGCCCCAGGAAGTAATAAGCATGTGTGCGCACTTTCTGCGCCGCAAACACTTCCGTGGCCCCTTTTGTAATACAGATTGCACCACTGCACATATAGCAATGGTGCAATTGTAAGGGGGCCTTCACTCATTATCTTGGCGGCGTGGCCTAATGCTTATGCGGCAAGCACTTTACCTCCGCACCCACAATGTAATATGGATACAGCCACAGAGGTAAAGAGACCATCAGGCGGCAACTGACTGCACCACAAAGAGGTAGCCTACAGACAGTGTATCCTTGGACAGAAAACCCTACGAGGGGGTTTAGGTGGCTCCACAGACCCCACCGCTGACACGCCCTTGATACTGTATGCAAGGGGATCTCTTCTCCCCTTTCACAAGCAGACCAGGTGCCGCCTGCACTGCGAAAGACGTATCAGCTGCTTCATATGACCGGTCCCCCATTCACTAATGTGCTGCCCCCAGGGCAGCTGCAAGTTCACACCTGTCCTGGGGGAAGCACATTGATTGTATTAGGGCACACTGCACTGGTTGGCACTTGGCCACCTTTTAGATGTGTGCCATGTTTCAGATGAGGGCAGTGCACCCTTTTTACAATGCAGCCCCGCATTGTGATGACCATGAAAATGCCACATGCTTGCCATCTGTTCGCTTCTCATTGTTTAGTGACTCCTTGCTATGTACAGTGCTATGTTGCTTAATAAATAGATTTGCACTAAATATATCCGGTACTTACATACAACCAAATTAAAGTGTTCTTAAATAAGTATTCTACTGGAATTTCCTTGTATGATGCTAATGCAGTCGGAATTATGACTCTACTCTAAATTCATTGCCGTCAGCCATTCCCACACACACACAAGCATAGATGAAGGTAGAAAAATGTTTTCAGTGAGTGCTAGTATGATGCAAAGCCTCGCAGAGCATTGCTCCGATTTACTTGCTGTTGCATTAGACTGTGGGTGCCACACAAAGTTACACAGTACCATGTTAGCGCCTGCTCGCGCCTTAGGAAAAAACTCCATAGTATCACACATGCAGAACACCTCGCACATACAGATTCTTATACATGTAGAAAGTCAAAACGCGACTTCACAAATGTAAAATTTCAATTTCAGAGGCTTAAAGAGTAAGAGACTTGAAACAGGCATGAGCACTCATATGGAAAGTGTTACAGAGTCAAAGAGTGCAGAGAGGCAGTAGGTCTCCTACACACCATCTTTCGTGCATGCATCGAATCTCCTTAGATAGACTACTTTACAAAAGCTCTCACACATATTCAGAGTCAAAAATGGGCAGTCTATTATGGGTGCAGAGTGCCTCAACAACTAAGGGCCTTAATTAATTACATTTTGACGCACGGCAGTGCCGCGGATTGCGTTGTTTCTTCAAGATACAGTGCATTCCTGTCCTTCTCGCCTGCGCCGGCGCACAAACAGCAGCCATGCGTCAATGCGAACACCCTTGCGCCATGTTGCAATGGTGCCTGTGTTGCAGAGATGATTGTTTTTGTGCAGGAAGGGATACCTTCCTGCACAAAAACAGTCATTTATTGCATTTTCCTCTTTCTCGCATAGAAAGAGGAAAAAACTAGGAGAAATGAGGGGCTTATTTACAAGCCCCTTACACTGCCACTGCATCACTTTTTGTTATGCACCGGCTACGGATTTTGCTGCCCCATATTTACAAGGACAGGAAAAGCCACCCTGCATGGCTTTTCCTGTCCTTGTAAATATGGCCCCTTTACACGCAGCACTTTGCGTGAAAGGGGCGTTCCATGGGTGTTGCTGTGGGTGTTTCCACGCAACACCCATGGAACCGAACATATTCCCAGATTATCAGAAATCATAAACCTGGGAATGCATCTGAATGCTACGCCTCCCCAGGGATTATGTAGGGAGGCGCAACGAGGAGAAATGTTTTAATTTCTCCTCATTCTTTTCCTCTTTCTATGCATGCTGCATTCTGCACACATAGGAAGAGGAAATCACCTCTAGTGATTGTTTTTGTGCAGGAAGGTATCCCTTCTTGCACAAAAACAATCATCCGCGTAATGCATGCACCCTTGCACCATGGTTTAAGAGTGCCTGCATTGGCACATAGCAGCTAATTGTGCACCAGTGCAGAGGGCAGCAAAGGGATCGTCATATCGTTGTAGATATGACGCACCCCTCTGCTTCGGAATTAATGCAGCGTGGCGCAGCCAAATGGCTTGTAGCACCGCGCTGCGTTAATTCCTTGTAAATAAGGCCCTAAAAGTATTTCTCCTCGTTGCGCCATTCCTACACCCTCCTCTGGGGAGGCATAGGATTCTGAAGCATTCCCAGTTTTACAGAATGTTGTAAATCTGGGAATGCTTCAGTTCCATGGATGTTGCGTGGGAACACCCACAGCAACACCCATGGACCGGCCCTTTCACACAGAGTAATGTGTGAAAGGGGCCCATATTTACAAGGCCATGGAAAGTCACGCATGGTGACTTTATGTAGCGTTGTAAATATGGGCAAGCCCATTGCGCCGCCAGTGCGTCAATAAAAGTGACGCACTGAGGGAGCAATGGGCTTGTAAATAAGCCCCTAAGAGCTCAGCCTAACACAAGCATTAAAACACGTGTTCTCTCTCTCTCTCTTTCCATCTCTCTCTGTCACACACTCATGCTTGCATACACACACAATACACAAACACTGGATCACTGTGGCACACGCAGAAAATTGTGCGCCAGTGCAGAGGGCAGCAAAGGGATCGTCATATCGTTGTAGATATGACGCACCCCTCTGCTTCGGAATTAATGCAGCGTGGCGCAGCCAAATGGCTTGTAGCACCGCGCTGCGTTAATTCCTTGTAAATAAGGCCCTAAAAGTATTTCTCCTCGTTGCGCCATTCCTACACCTCCTCTGGGGAGGCATAGGATTCTGACGCATTCCCAGTTTTACAGAATGTTGTAAATCTGGGAATGCTTCAAGTTCCATGGATGTTGCGTGGGAACACCCACAGCAACACCCATGGACCGGCCCTTTCACACAGAGTAATGTGTGAAAGGGGCCCATATTTACAAGGCCATGGAAAGTCACGCATGGTGACTTTATGTGGCGTTGTAAATATGGGCAAGCCCATTGCGCCGCCAGTGCGTCAATAAAAGTGACGCACTGAGGGAGCAATGGGCTTGTAAATAAGCCCCTAAGAGCTCAGCCTAACACAAGCATTAAAACACGTGTTCTCTCTCTCTCTCTTTCCATCTCTCTCTGTCACACACTCATGCTTGCATACACACACAATACACAAACACTGGATCACTGTGGCACACGCAGAAAGTCTCAGCCAAGCAGTCTCCTACATTGTTCTAAATAAGAAAACATAAGCTGAAGTTAATTCAGTAGACCAGCAGAGTGAACACTGTCACATATTCAGCAGCAGAGTGAACAGTATAACACATGTGCCACAGAGTGAACACTACTCAACACTACAAGCATATGTTAGACAATAAATGCCAAGTAGTTTAAGCAGGGGCATTTGTTCAACATATACAAGTAAGCCAGTGCACATGGCGTGTCAGCGCACAGACAAAATCAGTAAAGCACAAGTACTGTCCGGAAGCACGACTGGGAATCCGTGAGCAGCGATGTAGGTGTTCTTCGGCAGGCTTTTACGACTGGGTAATTGATCGGCATTCATGTAAATGTGCTCGCTTGGAAGCGCTCGTTTTCAACTTTTTTAAATAAGCAGACGCAGACTCTCAGGGAACTAAAATGCAACACCGACCCTTGGAGGAAAACAATCGCACAGTTGAAAGCAATCCATTTATAATTCTATGCACAGTGTTTATTACTGAGGGTAATATGTAACAGAAAAAGAATGACATCACAATAGGCTTCATTGTGTCATATCGAGTGGTATTTGAAAAGCATTAGATCACACTTGTCAGCACTCACCATAATAGAATGAGCTGTGAAAGGGTGTTTAATTAAATTTAGTAACAACAATGCTACTACTGATCCAGTGTGCTATAAAATTACTAAATATCCAATAAAGACTCCTTACACCCATTTACTCATTCGAACCCACGTTCAACATCCACACTCCATTAGAAAAACCCAACCAGCAATAAACAACGCTGTCTCTAATACAACCATCAGACCTGCCTTCTAGCTATCGCATTTAAGTCTGCTTGGTAGGCCTTTTCTTCAGACACCTGTGCTTCGAATGTTGACCTCCTGTTACCTTCTTGCTTGCAGGATATTATGTGATCGTTCAAAGTTTTGTCTTGAAAAATAAGTGCTTTCAGAAATCAAGCTATAATCCTATGGTGACTTGAAATGAAACCGTATGATTAATGTGACTATATTTTTATCCCCGGAATGCAAACTCTTTATGAATCTCTTATGTGCTAAGATTACAATGCGGCAATTATCTGAGGCATGACTAAAACTAAAATTCTATTTAGCGTGGCCGGTGTTGATTACAATCACAAAAAATGTCTATGCAAAACAGAACCCAGGGCTGCCTAATCTGCACTGATATTTTCCATATGTTTAAAATTGCCTCACATTTATCACTTTAATACCATTCCAAATAACGTTTTATTTCTTATGTTTTTCAGTTCCAGGCTTTATGTGAATATTTTTGAGTAAAGCCACACCTTCCAAATTAGAAAAAAAAAACTCACAGAGAGAGATCGCTGGAGTTCAAAGTAACCGGAAGTGTGAGGAAACCGCAGCAGTAAGGAAACAATCAAATGAATCAAAACACGGCGGGGCAGATTTACAAGCCCCTAGCGCCTCTTTTGCGTCACTTTTAACATGGGAAAAGTGACGCAAAGGTGGCGCAAGGGGCTTGTAAAACTGCCCCCAAGAGTTTTTGCAGTCCTCAATTTCTTCGTCTCTTGGGGGCAGATTTACAAGAAAGTGACGCATCTGTAGAGATGCGTCACTTTCCCTGCGCCACACTGAGAAACCCTTGCGCCACCATGGATGCGCCGTATGTACAATACGGTGCACCATGACGCAAGGATCGACAGATGCGCCAGAAATTCTGACGCATCTGTTGGGGCAAAAGTCACGCATTGCTGGAGTCGTGTCGCAAGCACAATGCAACTCCAGCAATGCTTTTTGAGGCCTATTCCCACTACACTGCGTCACTTCTTACGCCTGCTTCAAGCAGGCGTAAGGTTTTAACGCAGTGGCGTCCTAGAAGTGACGCAGTGAAATCTTGCAGATTTCACTAAGTCACTTTTATGAGGCCTTCCTGCGTGGGAACGCCCACCCTGCATACATTATACCTGACGCAGGTATAATGTGACGCAGGGCTTTACAACGTGACGCATCTCCCTAGATGCGTCACGTTGTAAATAGGCCGCATTGTTTGCGCCGCTGTTGCATCATAAAAGTGACGCAACTGCAGCGCAAAAGTCACGCAAGGGGCTTGTAAATCTGCCCCTTGGTATTTTATGTTCTCATGAATACACTCATGTCTGCGATTCTGGGGTTATCCATTGTATCGTCTCAGAAATGTCTTTCCCCATCCACTTTGGTTTATGTTGGTGATTTGGAAGGTGTGGATTGTCCTCAAAGAGTTGTTCAATGTAGCCTGACGTGTTAATGCAGAGCATGTCGTCGCCTGTCTCTGGTGATTTGCAGTCTTCCTGTGTCTCCTGCTTCCTTGCTGAATCCCTCTCTCTTTGAGGGTTACTCGATGCCCGAATTCCCTGTACTCATGCTTCACTGACCGCTTGTTTGAGAAATGGTCTCTGATCCATTTAATCCTGCTGGACTTTTTGGACTATCCAGTTCTTGAACTTCGGCCATGAGTAAGTCATACCAACTGAATCTCACTCACAGCAAGCTCTGGTAAAATGTCTGCTTTAAATTTAAAGTAAGATCTGCTGCTGCACAACTGGGGCAAGAGAATCTGGGCTGGTTGCACATGAACACTTGAGCCCCTAAATATAATCCTCACTTCTTTTGAATCAATTAATCACATTGTAATTTATCAGCATTCTCATATTACTTTCTATTGTACTCATGTCAACACTTCTTAGTTGGCTTTGGGAATCTTAATTGTAGTTATTTTGGGGCAGAGCAGAAGAGCAACAAATATGCTAGAGTTTCCATTATATCTAAGCAAAAAAAAAACCACTACATTGTAGAAAAGGAATTCCCCTCCTCAATGTTTTGTAAACAAATTAACTGACAACATGTAGTGTGTACACTTTAAATTGAAGAAGCATTCCTTTGTGAGAGCACATTTACTTCAGATACTTACAGACACTGGTGTGAAAGTACCTAGGCCACCAACGATGCTCGTCTATAACCAGGGGCAATGCACTGTGTAGATGCTGGGTTTCACCAGAAATGTGACCAGCATAAGCTTTGTAGTATTGACTAAACATGGACAAACCAATAGAGGATCTTAGTCTAGAGTAATAGTGGCTTAATTGCATTTATTTGAAAGTTGTTATCATGCCCACAATGTAAATATATGGGCAAAGGAGTGGACTTTTTAAGTCCCACATAACTATTTCTATAAAAAAAAATTAAAAAAAATGTATATGCTTTTCCAGAGTTAGCATTTCCTCAGAGCTTTACCTCATGAATTGCTTCAGACATAACCTTGGCCTCACTTGAATTTGCCATAGATTAAACTGTCCTTTCTACATTTCAAGTGTAGAAGTGTGTGATAACAATGCTGTGCTCTTAACCATTTGGTTTTACCATTTAGGGGCTTATTTACAAGCCCCTTGCGCCGCCAGTGCGCCTCTTTTTCCCATATTAAAAATGATGCACCAGTGGCCCAAGGGGCTTGTGAATAAGCCCTTAGTGTTAAATAATCATAGGCAGGCACCTTTTCGAATTATGTCCGTTCCAGTACAATACCAGGCCTGAAATAATAATGTAGTTTATGGGCTATATACTCTGTTTTCTCATTCTTCATAATGAAAACTCAGTACAGTCAGTACAGAAAGAAATTATCCAGAGGATGGGAAAGGCACATAAGGGGTCTTCATGAAAAGCTCTGTTTTGGCAACAAAAAGGGTAGGTGGGAGCCAAAGGACCTTTCAGTGAAAGGGCGACCGTATAGGCTGGAGTCAAGATGTCAACCAAACTGATAATAAAGGCATCACTATATCTCTTACCACAACCAAACGTTTAATTCATGGAAGGCTGTCAAAAGTGTTAAGTTAACAAATAAAACAAAAAGTATTTCCTTTCCAAGGGTCAGATATTTTGGGATGAAAAAGGTTGACACAAAAAGCTTGATCTCACATTATCATGTTTTTCTGAACAGCCATCTGAAATTCATAAGTTCAATCATTCTTCAGACCTTCCAATAGTTCTTTTAGATGACATCAATAAAGTTAGTGGGCCAATAGTTTTATGGCTTAACTGATGCATTCTTTTTATGTTGGGAATAATAGGGTATTTGTTCATTATTATCACACTTCATCTAATGATTGATCTATAGGTGGGGGTTCTCTAAACAATTCCACATCTGGTCTAAGAACAACCCACAATAAAATCTATATATTACATATATGGAGAAGGGTCTTAATAGTGATCATATAATAATGAAAAGTGCTAATCCAAATGGTAATTAGGAATATTGGACTGTTGCCTAGCTGAACCCTTCAGATACAATGTTACAGGCAGAATACTCATCTCACTTATATATTGATTCCTCTCATATTCCAATTCTTCCCCTCCTGTTCTGAAGTCTTCTCACATATCACATTCTTACTATTGGACTGAATGTTATTCTCTTATCATCTTGACCACAAATCGTGAGTTTAATTAAAATTAATAATTTGGCAAAGCACCATTCTATGTTTTATCAAGCACAGTTGTTATCCACTGTGCTGATTCTGTAGTTCCTAATACAGGTAGGATATGACATGATGTCTAAGATGATGTGCTTGTCAATCTTCATGACTCCCTCTGGAGTAATGCCTTCATTGAAAAAGACGCTAATGTTTAGGGTGCTGTCTAAATGAAGAGCAGAAATTAATTTTCTGTATCAACCTTATTGCACATTATCTGCCTACAACTGATGATAGGGGGGACCTATTGTTGCAGCTTTTATAAAAGGATTACATTTGAGTGATAACTTAGAGCACTTACAATCCCTTTTTACCCATTCATCAGTTGGCATGTCTACCACTTTATTCCAGTGCTTGAGGTTAATGAGAATATAGTCAATGTGGGTCTTCTGTGCCCTTGCCCAGTAAGTGGGCCTGCTTGATTTTTCATAGGTAGCCCTGTCATTGCAGGTTTTCAATCCATGAGCTAGCATTAAAGAAAATGGTTCAAATGCTTGGCTTATTGTCCGTTGCAATGGTTGGGTACTAGACTTTGAAAGGCCTTAAATATGAATAATGTTCCAGCAGAAATAAAGACAAATCATCTGTTGGAAGCACCTGAAAAGAGACTTATCATTTCTCTTTTTTTTCTTTTTTTTTTTGAAAAACCATCAAGGTTTATTTCAAAATTCAAAAGAATACAATGTAGAAAATCTCATTTAAATGCATAAAATCTTTGTCATGGTGGCTCTCAGTAAAAGTAACACTACAAAATAATAGGCAAAATCACCAATAGGCTAAGTCTCAAATATGTAGTACAATCAATAAGAAATTGGGCAGCATCCCTAGTAGCATAGGAAAGGCCTCATGGCCCACCCCCAAACTCATAGTTTTGTATAGCCAATTTTATAATAGTCCAGCATTAGGACTGCAAGGTCACCTTGGTGTGAGCAAATAATTACATTTTCAACATATCAAATTACAGAAATACAAAATGTCACATAACCCTATCAGCTTAGCACTAATCCACTACATGAATATGGGTTCGGCCCCTCTAACCTAATATCATCTGGAGATGTCAGAATGAACTTGTTACAAAAATAACAGTGAACCACTGTGAATGAATGCAACACCACATGAAAGCATAAGGTTCTTGATAAATGTTATAGTAGGAAGGCTAGCAAACCTTTCTTCGAGGACAATGTAATTCAGAAATGAACAAACCCAAAGCTTGCTTGATTACGTGCAGCAGAAACATAAGCAAAGCATGAATATGTTGTAGCATCCATTTTGGACAAAATGTTTTCAGGTGCTTAATGATGACTAAATAGCAAAAGAGCAGGAAAAACATTTTAAAGTCATAGCAAATTCGTTTCAACTACATTAGTTCCATGTCAGCTTGCACATGTAAAATTGAGTGCAGATCATCAGTGCACATTTTACTTAGATTTAAAACGCGACATCAGTAGGTGACAGTAATTTTTGGGTTACAGCTTTGAATAGTTTGGGTTTCTCAACACTTATAAATTCAAAAGAGTACCTGTAGCTGGAATACCCATCGTTGTATTGATTTACTCCTGTTTTGTCCCAGTGGGATACAGGGTCTCTAATGGAAGATGAAAGTTCACATTACGGCATAAGTGCCCATATTAGACATCTTAACATACTAGGGTAATTTATTTAAAGTTTGTGAATTGCACATTGGTGGTTTATCAGCCACGTCAAACTTTTTTATTTTTTTATATAACATTTTTTATTGAGTAGAGCATTAGGTTCAAGAAGTACACAATATAGAAAACATTATAATAAAAACCAGTTTCTACAAAAGATCATTATGACAGCCTCTCATTATAGAAAAGAACTAAAACTATAGCAGCAACTCATCATATAGTCATGCACTAGGCAGACTACAGGTTCATTTTTCGAAATAGCAGCAGTGAAAGTGCAATATTAATAAAGTGCCAATAAAGTGCTGGTGCTTTGACGATTCATTTCAACATTAGCCAAATTACAAGAAATTCGATTAAATAGACCTTTGAAAGTGCGAGTGCTACTAGAGTGCAATAGAAAAAGTGCTGATTCATTTGATAAATACTACTTTGTAGATTTACCTTCCCCAGTGTTACAAACTTTCTTTAAAATTTTCTAGTTCATTAAAAAACCTCCAGTTTTTCCCAAATTTTCTAGTCGCTCCTACCCTCTTAGCATAGACTTCTTCAAATTTTTGTGTTCTTTTCATCTTTTTAAACCATTTCAAATGCGAGGGAGCTTCCCTAGATTTCCAATTTTGTAAGATTAGTGAGCGAGCAACTGTGCAAGAGATAAATATAAAGGCTTTTTCGGGTTCGGATAACCTCATTTCATCTCTACAGATTCCAAACAACGCTGCTTCAGCTTCGAGCACAATGCTCTTTCCGATTGCCTGCTTAATATCCGTAAAGACTGCCTCCCAAAAAAGGCTAAGTCCTGGACATGCATAAAAAGTATGGAGCCACCCACCTTCACCATCTATCTGGCAGCGAAAACATCTATTTTCAGTTCCAGGAAATCTTTTATTTAAGGCGGCCGGAGTCAAATACGAGAGCCATCTCGCTAGGAAGGTCATCCTTTTGAAATTTGCGGCACGCAATGATTTGCTTCCTAGATGGCAGATGGACTCCCATTCCGTCTCGGCCAGCCTACTTCCGGTCTCCCGGGTTATTTTATCCAAATAGTTTTCTATCAGGGTAGCTTGTCTCAATTTATGTAGCAACCTATACCGGTTACCTACCCCTTTGACCTTAGCCCCATAAAGGGCTACCACAAGTTGGTTGGGGGTATTTAAAATACTACTGGTATTTTTTAGGAGATAAATAACCCGTAAATATTCAGGAATGTTGGCTTTCGATGGGTCTCTGCTCTCGTCATTACCTCTTGCCAAGAAATTGGTCTATTTTGAACTATAAAATGCCTTAACTCAGAAAGTCCACAGTCTTCCCAGGTGTTTATATGCCTTAATTGCAGTTGAAGACTGAGGCTCGAGCATTCTCTTAGTTTTAAATACCGAAAACCTGACGAGCCAGTGCTTTTAAAAAAGAACTGACGTCTAAAAGAATAGTCTTTTAAAGTCTTATAGCGCGTTTTTTTGGGACATTTGGAGGTCCTTAAAAACACTGGGGTTGAAGATCCGATTTCTTGAGTCATTTCATCTATAAAGAAGCTGTCTCTAGAACAATTAGATCCTATCAGGCTGGACACTAAATCTAAGAAAGCGGCCTCATAGTATGTTCTTAACTGAGGCAGCGCTAACCCCCCTAGAGCTGTTGGTAATTGTATCACATTCAATTTGACTCTTGGAATTTTCTTACTCCAGATGAACTCCCTTAATAGGATGTCGATTTCCCTAAAATATGACTGATTTATTTTAATCGGGACATAAGTAAATAGAAAAATAAATAGCGGGAGTATGGACATTTTAATCAGTGAAACTCTACCCAGTATCGATAGGGGGAGTAATGTCCATTGTTCCAACAATTTCTTAATCTTACCCTTCAGTCTTAGATAATTTAATTCAAATAGCTGCTGATACTGTTTAGAAACATATATCCCCAGATATCTTATAGGGTCAGTTTTTGCAGCTTGTGTCCTCAAACAGGGTGGAAAGAGTTCAAATCAGTATTAAGAGCTAAAACTTCGGTTTTATTGGTGTTTATTTTGTACCCTCCTATTTGTTCAAACTCCTTAAATTCCCTCAAAACTGTTTCAAGGTTTTTTCTAGTAGGGATCAAGTATAAAATAATATCATCTGCAAAGAGTTTCAGCTTAGCCATACCGGGAATCGGTGGTTGGATAGCAGCATTGTTTTGTATTTTTAATACCAAGGGCTCTATAAAAAAGGTAAAAAGCAATGGCGAAAGCGGGCAGCCCTGCCTGGTTCCACGGTTAATATTTATGGTACCTGCACGATTTGAGTTTATTATAACCTGGGCTGTAGCTCCTTGGTAGATATTTCGTAACATAATAATCATCTGTGCAGGAAACCCGAACCGACCGAAAGTGATAAAAAGGGTTCTCCAGTTCACAAGGTCAAAGGCTTTCTCCGCATCGACCATTAAAATACTTGCCGGGATAAAATTTGTATTAAAATAATCCAGAGCGTGTATTAAAAACTGGGTATTGGCCGCCATTAATCTGCCTGCTATAAAACCAGTTTGATCTGCATGGATTATTTCTTGGGCGGCAAGTGAAAAACGTTCTGCCCAAACCTTCATCAAGATTTTATAGTCGAAATTCAAAAGGCTTATGGGCCTGTATAAATTCACATCCTCTGGATTTTTATCTTTTTTTACGAAAGAAACGATTATTGCTTCTTTGAAAGCTGCAGAAACGGCCCGCCCTTTTTTATAAAGTTAAATAAATTTCTCAATGGGATCGTAAGTTCCTTTAAAAACACTTTATAAAACTCGATTGGAAAGCCGTCTTGTCCACAAGCTTTCGCCCCGGCTGTAGATTTAATGGCATCTGAGATCTCAATTTCTCCAACTTCCATTGCCAGTTTATCAATCCGTTCCTCTGAAAGTTTGGGAACATTCATGTTTAAAAAATAATTTTGGATTAATTCCTCCTCCACTACATATTCAGTAGAGTACACCTGGCAGTAGTATTCAGTGAAGGTCTTGGAAATGGTACTGCCATTAACTACTACTTGATCTGTCTGAGGGTCCCGAATCTTAGATATTATAGCCGATTCCTGCTTTTTCCTAGTGGAATTTGCCAGGAATTTGCCGATTAACTGGCTTTCTTCGTAGACCCTCTGTTGGAATGTTTGTGAACTACACACTTCCTCTAGAATAAAAAATCCTTCAATGCAGATCTTGCCTGCTCGTATTGGTTTGGGAGGAGTTGAAGCTGGAGAGCATATTCTTGGTCTACTTCAGCTTGCAGTTGCGCTATCTTCGTCCTCCGGGAATTAGACTGAGCAGCTGTGTAAGCTATTATCTGACCACGAGCTGTTGCCTTAAACCCTTCCCAGACCGCGAAGGGGGCTGCTGTATTCTCATTAATCCGAAAGTATTCCCGAATCCACTCCCTAAACTTCTCAACCCAATCCTCATTTTGTAGAAGGAGACGATCCAGCTGCCACCTGGGACGTTCCATACCTCCTCCCCCAAGCTCCATATCAAGCCCAACATAGGCGTGATCTGAAAAAGGATTACAGCCTATGGTGGCATCATAAATCTGAAGGGATCTAGAGGACAGAAAGAAATCTATTCGAGATGCCGTCCAAAAATGGTATGAATAACAAGTATAAAATTCCTTGTCTAGATTGATTTCCCGCCAAGGATCCACCAATTGAAATTCTAGTATGAGGGCTCCCATTATTTTTTTTGTATTTGGTTTTAGTTGTTTTTTATTTTTATTCGAGGTGTCTTTCCTTATATTCTGTATAAAATTAAAATCCCCACCAAATATCACCTGCCCGGGAGCTCCTAGCAATAAATCATTGATTTGGACCAGGGATGCAGTATCATCTGAGACAGGGCCATAATAATTTATAAAGTTGAACGTTTTTCCTTGTATCTTGGCTGCTACCCAGAGCCACCTCCCCTGCAGATCCCGGTGCACTTGCAGAAATTCCCAGGGTAACTTATTCGAGAAATAAATAGCTACTCCGCTAACCGCTAGGCCTGAAGATGCAAAAAAAACTTTAGAAAAGACCTTGGGTATAAAAAGTTTAGGGGAATTAGATTTCAAGTGCGTCTCTTGTAAGAACACAACTTAGGGATTAAAAGAAGATAACCATCTAATAAGAGCGCCATATTTCTTTTTGTTTAGTATACCATTGGCATTTACTGAAAGGATCTTACATTTACTATTTTCCGTCATTAATTCTTATTTGTGTTATTTTATGAAAATTCTGAACCTTCTGCTCCTGCTCATTTTTCTGCTGTGAAACCCACTCTCCCCCCTCCAAAAAGAAAAAAAATACCCCCCCCCTCGAAATGCGGAACCCCCCCAACCAGCCACGCCGCCCGCATTTCAACCCACCCAACTGCCCTTATGGGTGTCGTGGAATTACACCCTGAATGACCCCCCGACCGCCCCCCCCAGCAATGTTTTAACAACTAAATGGTTGATTTACTGGCCCGACTTGTACCTGCCCATACAATAAATCTAGAATCTAGAAAGTTTTAGAATAAATATTCAGTGAGACAAATCCTCGAACTAGGATCTATCCAGACATTAATACCAACATCACTAGTCTAGGGCCCATCTCTCCTACCATGGATGATTCTGTATATATATACATGTTTTAAGTGCTAAAATTTACACCCTGAGTGGCCCTATGGAGCCCTAGCCCCAACTTTCTTTTTAACCTATAATTGGTTGGGTGTTCATCCTCAGCCATGTAGCCACTCTAATAATTAAAGCATAGGCCGTGGAATCCCGCAGAAGTTGGCCGTCCTATCTTATACGGAGTAGGGAGAGGTACCCTTGATATTGCCATTAATAATCCTATCTGCGTATGGATATTCAGATATTTGACCCAGTAGAAATCTCCTTAGGTAGAGCCTGTGCTTCATCTAGGTCTGAAAACATAAAAAACTTCCCTTTAACTAAAACTCTTAGCTTTGACTGCTGGGCGATTGATGCTTGAACACCATGTGCTTTAAACAAATGAAGAATTTTGACAAATTATTTTCTCCTGCGTGCAGCAGCGGCAGTCATGTCTGAGAATATACAACACTTGTTGGTTTCATCCACAACAAACTGTCTCTGCTGTATTGCTCGTGACAGGATCCTTTCCTTGATCCGGAAATCTGCAAAGTTCAGTAAGATGGTTCTTGGAATCGTGGAGTTGGAAAAACGTTGTGCCGGGACTCGATGAGCTCTTGTAATTGTGAGGTCGCCCTCGAAATCAGGCAGGACATTCTGCTTGATAAATGTGCTGACCCATTGTACGGGTTGGGAGCCTTCTATTCCTTCAGGTACCCCGACGATACAGAGATTAGATCTTCGCGAATGGTTCTCAAGTTCCTCTAGTTTGTTCTCGAGGAAGTTTTTTCTGTTTGCTGCCTCTTTTGCCTCTCCCATTACCACATTCATTTGGTCTTCCAAGACAGATATTCTGGTTTCCGCCTCTTGTGCTCTAGCAGGGAGCCCGGTCATCACTTCTTCAATTTTCCCCAGCCTCTGGTGCAAGGCGGCAATTTCCATTTGCTGCTCCTTTTTCATTTCACGTATTTCCTCTAGGATTAAATTCAGCATGTCTCTGATATCTAGTTGATACGCCCCCTTAGTCTCCATATTCTGGCAGGAATTCCTTAATAGGTCATCAATATCTGTGCTTGTGTTTCCCATCTTGGGATACGCCAGTTCAAAAGCCGCGTCTGACACAACCTGTTCTTGAGGTCGATGGGACTGGGACTGTGCAAGAGGCCGTGATGACACCGAGTCTGTCGAGGTTTCGCCCATGCCTTCACTGCCTTTGTTAGCTGGAGCTAGCAACTGAGAAGGTTTTGGACTGGACAGAGACAGAGATTTTGCTGGAAGATTCGGGGAGGTTGAAAGCCTTGAAGGTGTTACCGAAGCTTGTCCTTGTACTTGGATCTGATCCTGCTGCTGCTGTCGCTGGATCTCTGGATGTTCAGTTTCAGAATACAGTTGTGCTGGTGCCTGGCCTCCAGGGGCTGAAGATCCTGGGATAGTCGGCGCGATCTGACCTGCCTCCGGGAGAGAGACATTAGAAGGTTTTGGGGCTGTTAGAGCTGTTGGTGTTGCCTACGCCGACAAGGAGGATTGGAGGTGAGGAGACTGTAAAATGGCTTTCTTTATGAATAAAGGAAACTCCTTTTTTTCTTCTAACCCTTTCTTCAAGCCGTCTTGAACTGGAGTATTTAAAGCGGTGATTCCTTCTGCCCGCTCCATTGAGGTATTGACTTGATCAGCCGCTATTGCCAATAGCTCGGGCTGTCCCTTCGATTGGGAAAAGACAGAGATGGATGGGAGCTCGTCTTCTGAGCTTTCGAGAGTGGTGTCGTGGTTAGGGGAAATGGAGTTATTTCCTTTTTCCTTTTCTTTGATGGCTTGAAGCGCGGCTTTCTTTGCTAGCGTTTGGCGAGTTTTGGCTTTAAAACCGGCCATAGCCTCTGCTTTGCTAGATTTGCCAGCAATATTCCCCTCCTTCTGGAGTTTACCCATTCTCACTCTCCTGCTTTCCCCTTCTATGCAAGTCGAAGTCTGGACGATTTAAATCACTGTGCTCTCTTTATAAAAAAATAAATAAAAAAAAGGGGTTTATTTCGCTATACCCCAACTCTCTCCCAGTCCTTTTCAGCTCCTCACCTCCTCTCTCCTCACCTCCTCTCTCCTTGCTCCTCCTCTTGTGCTTTTCTCAACTCATTCAGGTCGCCTGCTTCAACAAGGTAAAGTATATTCACTTTCGCCTCCCGCTTCCATTCTCTCACGCTCCGGGACAGCCACCCGGGGGATAGGTGCACACCGTCTCCAAAGCTCCATTCTCTACTCAGTTAGCGTCGCCTCTTCCACACGGCGAGCCGCCGAGAACCGCTCGCTCCACAGTCATGGGGGGACAAAACTCGCATCGCCGGCAGACCGCACGTAAACCCAAATTAGTTGCCGCCGCCGTCGATGCAGCCCTCTCCGGCTCGCAACTTCGTCTTGGTGCTGCAATCCGCCCGCCAAAGCCTACAGCCAGGTACACGCTGCCATTGCTGGGGGTGGAGCCATGAGTCACCTGTGGCTACTCGGAGGCGTGGTCCTCCGTAGCCATTTCCCAGCCACGTCACACTTATCATTTCTCTTGAACAGATGGAATACAATTGATAAATGATTTTGAATTCTAGACAGCATAGCTTAAAGTGGGCCTGATTCTTTCTGTACAGTAAATTATGAGATGTCTGTCCTTTGATATGTAAATTACCTACATGATAGTTAGGAACAGCAGTACTAAGAATGTTGTAGTAGTAAAATGTGATGCAATGTCGATTTTGTATATTTGGGATTGTTGCAGAATTACCTGAAATGTATTCTTTCTTAAATTGAGCATAGTGGTAGTCTTTGAGAGGCACTTTATAATTTGTGAAGGAGTGTTGTAGGGAAATATTAAGACACAAACTCACAACATATTGGGTCTAAGGATAAGAATATAGTTATACATGAAATATGTTAAAGGTACTTTGAAGGTAAGTCAAGTGTTGGCGAAATGCAAGTTTGAAGAGATAGCCATCAAGTCTTTGTCACCATTGTAGCAGGAAGTCATGATTATCATCTACTTTAAGCTGCAAACAGTTCATAACAGTAGGACAGTCAACTCAAAATTAACAAACCAGAAGTAATATTGATTACTTGATTAACTCAGAAACATTCATGCAACCTACAAGCATTTTGCTGTTAAATTAACATAAAATCCACTTAGGGTCAGCTAACGGGATTCAATAATTGGACTTACTGAGAGGGGAAGATAAAGACTTAACAAAGGAATTAAAATCAACTTTAACCTAAAAGTATTAACGAAGATGGAAATTCTGGAAGTTGCAGTAGCAGACGTCAGGTTTTAATATTGATTGTAGTTTAGACACATAAAATGTGACCATAATAGACATATCAGAGGCTGTTTCATTGTTGTCAAATCATTGCAGAGTGTTCCATAAACAAAATATGATCTTTAATATTGTTTGCGGAAAGAAGTTAGTATTGGTATAACTGAATGATTAGCAAATTCCTGAAGGATCCCTTTGTTACTATTTCTGAAGTTTAAACTGAATGTTGTTAAAAGGCAGAAGCTACCCCTATCATTGTGCTAATGAGTTTCTTTAAAAGTGAAGCAGTGACAACGAGTTGCATGACAAATTATCAAGTACAGCAAGTGATTTAAAGGGGATAGAAAATAGTTTGTGGCAGGTGGTAGGAAGTTGGGGACCACTTGTTCCCTAGGTATTATTTTTGGGAGAAATTTAGCTGAAAAAGATTTACTTGTCAGTTGGAACATACCATAGTTCAATACAAAGCATCTTTAACAGTTTCATCAGTCACATCTTTTTTAAAGTAGTGTAGTTTATTTGTGTTCCACCTATATGAGTATATAGCTTTAGGACTCATAAGCCCTGAGTCCTTCCCCCTTTTGTTATTGAGTGGATTTCTTCAAATGGCTTCACAGATAAAGCAGAATAAATGTTGACATGGCCACAGCAGAAGACTCCGGGAAGTGTCACTTAATGATTTTTACTCTCAGGAGTATCACCGTAATTTTCCAGACATGAGTGATTAGGGGCCACATTACAATGACGGTCAGACAAGCGCCCAACCACCATCGCCGCGGGCAGGTGAATGGCCGTCAATGTGTTGGCGGTCACGCCTGCCCTGTCACAATATGACCGCTGTGCAGGCAGCAGTATAAGGCACTTTGCAAACATCCATGCACCATGTGCCAGGCAAAATATGGTGCCTGGAATATGGACCATGGATGTGTGGGGAGCACCACATGTGTCTCAATGGCCACTTAGCAGTGGCCCACAGGGACGTGGGCCCTGCTTGGGGCCCTCAAAGTCTGCTTCCATCAGCCTTTTCATGGTGATGGGCCTGCCATGAAAAGGCATTTGGAAAGGGACAGCGTGATCCTGACGGCTGTGCCTGAGCAGGCACCACCTCCATTCAGGATCACAATTCTAACAGCAGCCCCAATGGGATCAGTAGATCCTGTCAGAGTCGGTGGTCCATTCCCTGAGATTTGAGGGTCCGACTGCCAGCATCATAATGTGGTGGTCAGCCCGAAGGGCTGTCTGTTGGTAGGACCGCCACCCAGAACCTGTCGGTGGCAGTCCCACCATCACCCTGATGATGCCCTAAGTTGTTATATGTTTGGTGACTTTTGTCAATGAATTAGATTGCTTCAAATACCCAATTAAAAATGGGTGAAAAGATCCAGACATTTGACACACAATCCCACTTTACACTGAGTCAGAGCCTTCAGAGTCTCACCTGGGTGCTGCAAATGGCTTGCAAACTGCTATGGTGACACTGCTTAACCACTCTCCTGAATGACATTTAAGAAGCATTAGAAGACAAGTTTCCCATACTGGAAATCACCAGACATCTTGAATTGCTTTAAAATGACTTCAGTGCAGTTTCTGCTTTCAAAGCCCATGACTCTCCAGTAAAGTGTTCTTTGTTGAAACCTATCGATTTGACATGGAAGATGTTATTTCTCAGTTGGACGTTAAAGGGGAGTTCAAAATCATAGCGTTTAACAAAAGAGACTTACTTTTCAGATAAAGTAATTGGATTACAGTACATGTGAGTGTGTTGCAATGATGTGAACTCCAAGAAAAAATATCAGTCATTAACACGCATGCCTTTATCACGCTTTTCGTTACAGTGGTTAGTTTACAATTTTAATAAGAAGAAAGTTTTTTGCTTTCCTAATAACTTTAGCACTGTTTGTTAATCCACCTCAGCTCGTTCCTGGAAGGTTTCTTGCCAATCAGTCAAGAAGGCACCAACAAAAAGGGCAGATCCCAAAATTTGTAACTCCTTTGTAATTCCCTTAAGAAACTTTGCTCTCGGATACAGAAAAAAATGTCTGAAAGGAACTACACCAAATATGGGCCCTCTGAATGACTGAAAAATGATATGTGGTTTGGCATCAGTGTGGGTTTGGACTCCTGCTTTGCATGGCAGAAGATGCTGAGCAGCATGGGGTTGGCCACCCAAAGCAGGGTTGGGCAAAGGGTCTGCCCTGAAACCAGGCAGTGCAGCCAACACCCCGTGGCACATGGCCAAAAGCCAGAGGCCGCTGGCCAGGCTGTGCGGCCAACACCTTGCTACAAATGGTCAGAGGCAAATGCGCAGCATGGGAGTTGGATGCATATGAACAAAAAACTCCCAAAACTCACCGGAAAAAAATACAAAGATTAAAGTGACGTTATAGCTAAGTATGGTAGTAAGATAATATTTTACATTCAAACAATGCTAGAATTTCACTAAAGGAACAAAGGTTAAAGTGACATTATACTTACATGCTATAAATAAAACAAATAATTAACATTTAAAAACCAAAGAGTCACTGAAATGAATCAGTTTTAGTTGACTGAGGTAACTATAACTGTCAGTTTTAAATGTCACATTGATGTTATCAATAATCTCATAGAATATATGAAGAGTGATATTATATGTGAGGTCATAAGCAGTCCATGGCGTGGGTGTGACTTATAGTTACTTCAGTTAACTGTAACTGCTAAAAAAAAATTAGGTTAAAATGTGATGTTAAAACTGACATTTTCACGTACAAAGTCGCTGTAACCTTTTGTTTTCCAGTCAATTTCTAAGTTTTAAACATAAAGTAATATTTTATTACCACACATAACTATACTAACCCTCACTGTGCATATGCTTCGGCTGAGCATGGCCAGGGGTTGACCACAGGGCCAGGCATTTGGTAAGTCCCTGCCCCCAACCCCTGCTGGTGGCCAACCACCACAGGCAGCCAACTCCCTACTGCACAACATGGGGCTGAATGCAGGGGCCTGGCTTGTGAGCAGACCCTGCACCCGACCCCCCCCATGGATGGCCTCCATCATAGACAGCCAACTTCGGCCATGCATGGCATGGGGTTAGTGGAAAGGCCTAGCATGAGGCTGGGCCCTGCACCCAACATCCTACAGGCAGCCCCCCTACTGTGCACATCTTTCACAGTACACCGCAGGGCTTATCCACAGAGCCAAGCACACACATGTGGCCACCACAGACACTCATGCCCTCCTTTTTTTAAATGATTTTCTGATCACCCTGGACTCTCGCTGTTGTTCGCACTGGCTACCAACAGAGTCCCTTGGGATAGGGACCCACCTAATAATTTCTTTTTTTAACTTGGTCCCTCTGGGACCCCCACACAAATTTCAGGGGATCAGAGTACTAGCCCAATTATACTATAACTGTTTTTCATTTTCAGGACACTGGGATTGGGTCATCTTGTCCTGTAATGGTGGACCCAACATCTCTCTTCATGTTGAGGCCAGCCAATCAGACTGCAAGCTCCTGAGGGACTCATGGGAACCTCTCACTCCTGCAAGAGTGCGATGGCCGACGAGACAAATAACCTTCTGGACCAATCATATTGTTCAATTTTTTGAAGTTGCGAGGCTGAGGGACAAATGCAGGAGTACCATGTATTCAACCATCAAGATAGCTATACATTTTCAACCTTAATTCCTCAAAACCACTGAATGGATTTACACCAAATCACAAAAAGCATGCTTTATGGGTAGTGAACTAGCTTGCTACCAAAGCCAGTGGAATTGTGATTAGCCATTTGGGCAGTAGCTGTCTAAAGTTCCTATGGGAAAGTGCATGGGGAAATTGTACTTTGGTACCATTCTTTTTTTTCAGCCCCTACTTGATGGATCACCACAAAACTTTCAAGATAGAAGCTGAGGATGGTGAACTTTATTTTGGAAAGTTTCATTAAGATTCATCAAACAGCACCAAATTTTTAGCAAAGCAGAAAATGCCTGAGACTGACCACTTTTTTACAGGAAGGGGCCATGCGGCCCCCCTCCCTGGGCCATCATGAGAACCTTGGGACCTCATCTACCGGGGCTGAGCACTTTATTTAGGAGGAGGGGGGCATGCGGCCCCTTCCACAGTCCATCACGACGCTTCAGAGAACTTGCGCTGAGAACTTAATTGTTGATGGAGAGGAGGGCATGCGGCACTCCTCCGGGCCAGCAGGAGGCCCTGGAAATCCCATCCCCCAGGCCAAAGCAACGGATACTGTGGGTGCCCTCCTGGGACACCCACAGCAAAATCTGGCCATGGGGATGTGGGGGAGGCCCATTGCCCCTGCTGGTCCCCAGTTTGCACCATTTGCAGTGTGGTGGAAGACAGCAATAGTGGTTTGAGCTCACCCAGTAGAAACATGTGCTCCCTGCCTGCAAGCGCGTGAGCAGGGAGTGTAAATTAACCCTGCCCATTCTCTTGCAGGCAGACAACTGCAGTGTTCCGAGCGTTGGGGTCACCAGGACACTTCTTCCATTGGCCCTGAGGAATGGGGTAACTTGGACCAGTGAATGGCAAGGGCCACCACACCCCCTTCTCAAAAAATACTTAGGTCCCAGGGGATGGGGTTTCCAAGACCCATGCAAGACTCAGGAAGGGGGCTCTATACCCCTCCTCAACAAGAAAAATGGACCAGGGGATGTCGGCCCCTGGGCCCTTGAAAGGTTTGGGGAGGCAGGGACGCATGTCTACCACCCCCCAAAAAAAACTGCACAGGGAGATGGGATCCCTAGGGGTTGTGGTCCCCAGGGCCCTTAAGTGGTCAGGGAGGGAGGCCCCATGCCCCCCCACCCCAAAAAAGAAAAATCACCCCAGGGCCCTTAAGTGGCACAGGTAGGGGGGCCATACACCAGCCCTCTTCTTCCAAGAAAAGAAATCAGCCCATGGGACGGGGTCCCCTGGGTCTATAGAAAGCTGGGGTGGGAGGTCACACACATCCAAATTAAATGCTGGCCCTAAGGGTTGGGATCTTCTGGGTCTATAGAAGGCTTGGTGGGGGGGGTCACATACCCCACTCCCCATAAATATCTTTTTTAAAAAGCAAACTTGAACATGAAATGAGCCAGGTAGCTGTTCATTTCACGTTTACTGCTCCAGGTCGGGAGCACTCCATAATTCACTGCAAGTGCTTATTTTAAAATATTTGTGGGATCACTGTGGTGTCCCTAAAATGGGCAGGGTCATCACGAAGTATGTTTTTAATGTTGTAGAGGAGTGTAGAAGCCCACAACAACATTAAAAAATGCACAGTAAGTCTTGTGGGTGATTAAATTCACAACCCCAAGAGAACTTTCCATATTTTTTCAAAGCACGCCTAACTCAGTTTTATGCTCTTCAGGTGGAGTGCAGAGTCCCCTTAAGGTTGGTTATACAGGCTGCACTTTGTTGCTTGAAAAATGTTAAAGAAAGACTTGAGGATGTGCTGAATAGTTTTAATAAAGCTTTATAATTTTTTTAATGACAAATACTTTTTATTAAACATTGAACTGTGTGAATGAATGAAATCCAAATGTCATTATATTAATAGACATTTAAAAAAAAGACAATACAGGAGCTTTATAATAAGCCTGGGCAAACCTCGCAGAATTTCACTCTGCGGAATTCTGTGGAGTTATCAAAAAAATCTACCAACGGTCGGAAAATGCTTGTCCTGCCATCCGTGCTGCACATTCCGCACTGAAAATCAGGGCTTCGCCATTTTGTTTTACCTGCTTCTGCCTAGCTTCTCCTGCCTGCTCTTTCCCAACTTTTCAATCCTACCTAATTCACCGCCATCTGATCACCCACCTCCCAACCCTGACTTTTATTAACTTCTTTTTATTACTTTCTGTCTTTCCTTGTATGTATTTACATTTCTGTGTGTGCTTTTACATGACTTTTTGTATGTGACTTTTTGTTTGCTGTGTTTGTTTTCCTTTCCTGACCTGTCCTTTGTCCTCCTCCTTTTTCCCATCCCAGTTCGATTCCCTCCTGCTCCACGCTATGGCAAAAGCAGGCATTGCGAGTGCCACCCGCACCCCCTGTGGGCAACGTAGTAATGTCATCAATGATGTCATTTGAGATATCATCAGTGATGTCATAAATGATGTCATAGAACATGTCATGAGTGATGTCATATGTAAGGTCATAAGCAGTGCGGATGCAAGTTATAGTTAGTGCTGCTCACTATAACTACTGAGTTTTTGTGTTCTCTTTTTAGTTCAAAATGTTAATGTTGTCCCTGAGAAATTCACCTAACTATAAAGTTACATTAACCTTTGTTTTTTTCAGTGAGTTTCTCAGGGTTATTTTTTATTTTTTTAAAAAGATCTTTTTATCACACCTTACTATATTGTTTCTTTAACCTTTTGTGTTTTCAGTGAATATCTAGTTTTTTTTTAAGCAAATTAATTATTTTTGAGTATATGTATGATAGAATAACTGAAAAATATATCCTGTGCGCGGACATTATTTTGAGAAGGAATAGCTTTGTATTGTAACATAACAGGTGTGCGTAGTAGGGTGTGGGAATGGACTGGCCTCTCCTTTCAGATCTCTCTCTCTGATGATGGGTGGTGCAGTAGTGAGTGGGGATTGACTAGCCTTTCCTTTCAGACTTATCTCTCAGATGCTAGGTGTTTATGGTAGGGTGTGTGGATAGACTGGCCTCTCCTTACAGACCTCTCTCTCAGATGACAGGAATGCAGAGAAGGATGTGTGGATGGACTGGCCACTCCTTTGAGATGTCTCTCTCAGATGACAGTTGTGCATTGTAGGGTGTTTGTGGTGCAACTGTCCGCTCCTTTGAGTCCTCTCTTTCAGATGATAGGTGCGCATAGTAGGGTGTGTGGATGAACTGCCCTCTCCTTTGAGAGCTCTCTCTCAATAGACGGGTGTGTGTAGTAGTGAGTGGGGAGGTACTGGCCTTTCCTTTGACAACTCTCTTTGAAATGATGGGTGTGCGTAGTAGAGTTTGTGGATGGACTGGCCTTTCCTTCGAGACCTCTCTCTTAGATGATGGGTGTGGGTAGTAGGGTGTATGGGGAGTGACTGGCCTCTCCTTTGAGACCTCTCTTTCAGATGATGGGTGCGCATAGTACAGTGTGCCCACCCACCCGGGCAGATATCGGCCCCAGGAACTCCATCCCCTGGGACCTGGCATAATTATCAGGGGAAATGGGCAGGTGGCCCACCTTCCCAAGCTGATTATTGCCCTGTGGGCCCCATCCCCTGGTGCCTGCTGACATTTTACAAGGAGAGGGCGGTATGCAGCCACCTCCCCGGGTTGATTCCAGCCCCAGAGACCCATTCACCCAGAGCCCGGAGAAATGTTCAGGAGGAAGTGTGGCACTCGGTCCTCCTCCCTGAGCCAATTTTGGCATGGTGACCCCATTCCCTGGGGCCCAGTGGCTGTTTGCAGGAGAATGGGGGCACATGTCCCACATCCCCAGGCCAATTTTGGCCCCAGGGACCCCATCCTGGGGACTGCTGACATTTTGTAGGGGCAGGGGTGAGGGGGCACCCTGCCTCCCTTTCCGAGTCGATTTCAGCCTTGGGGACCCCATCCCTTAGAGCCCTCAAACTTAAAGGTGGGTGCTCTGGTGTCCACCCAGAGCAGCCACCATAGTCTCGTTGGGGGCCACAGGGGGAGCCCCAGGGCCCCTGCAGCCCACTGCGAGCAGCTCCTACTGCTGCTCCCTGTGGGTAGGAGTCCTCTTTTGGTCTGTTTCCCTGCTTGCATTCTGCAGGCAGGGAAACAGACCAAAAGTCAGCTCCCAGCATTTTTAAAGCTCCCGCCAGCTGGGAGCAGACTTGTTGTTAGTTCCTGCTTGGCAGGAGATTTGAATGTGCTTCCACCAAGCAAGAACAAACACAGGTTTTCCTGCCTGCGCTGCTGCTGGAAGGGAAACTGGTATGTCCCGGGGGTGGTATCCCCGGGGACATAGCATCTGAGCCGGTCCGGGGATGGGGTCCCTGCAGCCCTTAAAGGCTCAAGGAGGGGGGCCGCGTGGCCTCCCTCCCCATTTACTTAAGTTTAGCAGCTTCAGAGGTATAGGGTCCTTGGGCCTGTAGAGGCTCGGGGAGGGGAAACACTTGGCCTCCTTACCTTTTTAACACATTTTGGCCCTGGTGGGTGGTTCTCCATGGCCTTTAGAGGCTTGGGGAGGGGAGCCGTGCAGCCCCCTCCTTCATTAAAGAATTTAGCCCATGAGATTGGGTCCCTGTGGTCTCGAGAGGCTCAGGGAGGAGGGCCGCCCGGTGTCCCTCACCTTTTTGGATGATTTTCCCTTGGAGATAGGTTCCCTGGGGACTGTAACTAAGGAATGCAGCCTGGCTGCCATTTGTTTTTCCAATCCCATGAGAGTCTCGCAAAATTGCAGTATTTTCTGCTAATTTATTTTCTTTTTGGCCCCAGGGGGTCCCTTTTGGTCCCCATATGAGACCTAGGGTGTCAGGGAATGCCTGCCCCTGCATATCTTTATTTTTTTACAACTTCAGCACAGGGGACTAAGTCCCCGAGTCCTGTAATGGCTGCCAGCAACATTTTTCTGATGTTGCTAGCAGCCAATCAGAGTGCTCACATTCGTGGGGGTCTGAATCCTGCGGGAGCAAGATGGCCCACGGGAAATAAAGCTCCCTGGGCCAATCAGAATGCTCTATTGTTAAATTGGTGCTCCCATGAGAGACTCTCAAGACTCTTGCGGACCCAACTGCCTAAATATACAATTATTTTTTTACCTTACATTTTTCAAAAACTATTGAACACATTTTCGACAAATCACAAAAAGCACAATCTGTGGACCAGGATTTAGCTTCCTGTAGAATGTGGCGTAAATCCGTTCAGCAGTTTTTGTTGTAGACCATCTTAAAGAAGTCTATGGAAAATGCATGGGTATTTAATGTTTTGGGAGCACCCTTTTTTCTTGCCCCCTACTTGATTGATCACCCCGAAACATTCCAGGAGAGAGCTGAGGTGGAAGAATGTTTTTGGGAAAAGTTTTGTGGCGATTCGTCAAATGGGGCCAAAGTTTTTAGCAACACAAAAAACTAATTTTGTATGGAAACACTGATTTAACTATAACTACTCAGTGGTGACCGCCACTGGCTAATATATATATATATATATTTATATATATATATATATATACATATATATATATATTCCTTTTGAACAAAGTGATCGCACTCTCAGGATAATTGCAATACCAAGGCTTTTATTTGCCAGTAACGCGTTTCGACTGTCAAAGCAGTCTTGCTCACACACTGACATGTCGGAACAGCGGCAGTTTTGAATACACAGTCATGCAAAATAAACATAGGACAATCAAGTATGTAACATCAAATGAATGATACAAGTCAAGTCACAGTGGCATCCATTTTGGAATGGTCACGAAGGCTATATGTATATTGATTTCATACACATTAGACAATGTTTCTTTCATAAAGAAAGCTTCTCAGGATTCTGAAAATTGCAGTTAATTAAATATGTGTGAGAGAGGGTAATTGTACTCATTAGTCTCTAAATTCGTGTTATTGTATAAACGCGTCCTATATCTACGCGTGTTCTCCCCCGTAGTAATTCAACAGTCACTCGTCGTTGCAAACTCTCCAATTATGGTATGCATCTGTTTCTGGCAATAGTGCCATGTTTCCATTGCACCGAGAGAAATTGAACCAGGCGCACGAGCTCATAGTCACGTGTTGTGTATACGGACAGTATGCTAATAAAGTTTGTAACAGTGTAAGATGAATAATAAAGGTGCTCTAGTGGCTATCTAACAGGCTTCTAACCCTAATCACTGTTCCATCAGGATTGATGTACATATGTAGTCAAGGGTGTCTGAAAATTAATCCCCATATATGTTATGTATCGAGCTATGTATCGAGCGTGATTGGAGAGTATTAATAAACCGCAACCAGTGACTTGACAAAAGGGGACCTTATACCCATATCCCTATTCATGCGCCAAGTGGCCAAGTCGGGAGGAAAGACAACTTCTTCGATCCGGTTTTATCAACATGGGTGACCAGTACAATAAATCCTGTGTATATCCCTGCGCTGCGACTCACCAAACTATCCACTGGTATTCCCCTCTCAAAGTGTCATTAAGTGCAAATATGTGTAAAAACTTATAGATTGCTAGTGAAATTCGAACAAACATCAAGTCACTGGATGATGTCATCAGTGATGTCATTTGAGATGTCATCAGTGATGTCATCAGTGATGTCACTGACCATGTCATGAATGATGTAATATGTGACGTCATCAGCAGTGCATTGCGGGGGCGCGAGTTACATTTAGCTGAACTAACTATAACGGTGGAATTTCTATGGTTTTGTATGAGTGAAATTTCCAACTAACTATAACGTCCCTGAAACCTATGGTTTTTTCAGTGAATTTCCAAGGTTTTTTAAATGCTAATTTCTAACTATAACGTCTGTAAAACCTATGGTTTTTTCAGTGAATTTCTAAGGTTTTTTAAATGCTAATTTCTAACTATAACGTCTGTAAAACCTATGGTTTTTTCAGTGAATTTCTAAGGTTTTTAAATGCTAATTTCTAACTATAACGTCTGTAAAACCTATGGTTTTTTTCAGTGAATTTCTAAGGTTTTTTAAATATTAACCTACTATTCTGCTATTTGTCATTAGTACTGTTTTTTCTAACTTTTCCACTACAGAAAAGAAAATAAACTGTAAAACTGTTGTGTAATGTAATATATTTCAGAAATTACAGTGTTACTTATCAAATAATACAACATAATTTAACATTTTGAAAACATATTTTTGTCCCTTTTTCTGCTGTTTTCAGATTCTACTTAACTTCACTATTCACAGTGATGTCAGTGTAGTATCACAAAATCAGAAAAATAAGGGGAGAAAGAGGGATATGCTAGGTCCACCCTCCAAAAATGATCAAGAATTACAAAACACCGAAATCTCGGTTATGGAAACCTAGCCAGTTTTTTCAGAAAATTAAATTTACTAATATAAGATTCAGAAAAAATAGTTAGTAAAGGAAAAATGTCCTTTCTTGAGTCCCCTCACTCACCATGGTTTCCCATGGTGACATGCTTCATCATAGGGGCCATCCCAACCCGCTACGGGCTGAGGCGTGCTACGACTTGCGACACTACGTAGGAGCACTACTTGTGAGTGACTATGTGTGGTGCAGTGATGGGGGTGGAGTGGGTGAGACTAAAAATATCTAGCTAGTGGGCAAAAAGAATTTATTCAGGCTCCTAGCCGATATATTAAAAACGGGGTTGGTCGCAAGGGTGTCTGTTTTTAATTAGTCAGGGGTCCCTAGTGAACGTCAACTAGTTTCGAGCTACCCCAGTGCTCTTCTTCAGGACAAACAGGGTCCAGCCCTGTTTAGTACCACTCCAAAGTGACCTAAGGATAGGAAAAAATGCTGCAAAATACTAGCAGGCAAGATTTAATACATACAGTACTTTGATCACGTAGTATTAATTATGGAGCAACAATGTGCTTCATGGTCTGAGAGGGGCTGGAGAGATCATCGCCATTGAGAATGAAAACTGCTCCGGCTGTTGCCTGCTTCCCTCCCGACCGCATGGCAGAAAAACTGGCTAGGTTTCCATAACCGAGTGGTCAGTGTAGTATCATCATAAACAGCTGGAAAAAAAAACAATCAACTAGATTGTTAGAAAAAAAACAAATGACTAATTCTTCCAACCACAATACGAAATCAACACAAATAACACATTCAATAATATTTCCAATTTTTACATCTTACCTTTACTCTGTAGTTTCTGTTCACATTTTTCCCCAAGGCCAAATAATGTGTAGAATTTTTTTCGAAATCATCCAGTATAAATTCCTTAAAGCATCTTCCCATTTTCCCTCTAGGCCGAATAATGTATCTAAAATTTTTGCTTAAGAAATATCAAGTATGAGTTGGGTAATTCATAAGTCAATATCGATTTTATTTCCAAGTGTGTATCGTTGCAGTGACTCCAACCAATATTACATTTTAAATATACAGTATAATGTCCACATGTGGTAGTAGCTCCAGCATGGAAAACAATAGCCAGTGTTGCGAATGTTCTTCCAGAAATAGATACTTGACTAGCAACAACATTTTTAATTTTCGTTTCCACTTTTCTTCCATTTGGTCTACAGCGTTGTAGCATTAAAATGACATATTTTCCATATCTTTCTAGGCATAATGTAGATAACATTTCTGATTGACAACGAGAACATTTCATATCATGATTTGCTTCTTTTACTAATTTCGGATAAGGTACAGATTTGCCATCAGGTATTGTTAAATATAGAAATCGTTCTCTGTCAACTATAGTACTAGAAGTTATTGAACACTGTTCACATTTGTGATCCCATTTGTAACTGAGTCCAAATAAACTCTCAATCTGGATTCCTTCATCTTCTAATACTCCAAGCATAACCATCAGAAACTCTTGTGCATCTTTTTTATATTAGGACTGAACGTTAAAGATCCAGTACATATGTCCAACAGTTGTCGAATACCAGAAGCAGTATGGATCTTACATCTGTCAGTTCTCAATTGTTCAAATAAAGTATAAAGTGCAGAACATAATCTTTTTTCCTGACTTTCCATAATTTCACCATACAGATCTTCTAGATAAAATATAACGTTTAGAATAACATTACCATAGCAGTTGACACCAGAAGCATTTTCTAATTGGTATCCCTCAACATCATCGCTTGTTTCAATTTTCTGTTTCTTTGCATCTTTTCTTTTCTCTTGAATTTTTTTCTGCTTTTCAACCACACTTGATTCATCAACATGTTTGCGTTTTGAACACACAGCACGTTTTTCATAAATAGGATATTCACCTAAAGTTGGTGCATAAAGTCTTCTTAAACGATTATGGGGCATATCACCAACAAACTGCGATAAACATCGCAGAGCACTTAGCGCGAATTTGATTAACGTCGGCTATCGCCGGATTTGATCGCCGAGATAACGCGTTATCATCAACGCTTATCTCCACGGCGATGGAAAATCCGGCGATAGCGGCAAAATGAGGGAACATCGCTGGAAATCCAGCAATTCAACTACAGCGCTAAGGGAATCCTTGGTGATAGGGAGATGTGGACTTAGGCTTAGAATCCACCTCCCTTTATAAATATAGCTAAGTCTGAAATTTTGCAGACGTTAGCTGATGGCGATAACCGCGGTTAGCGCGGCTTTTAATATCGCTATGGGTGTTCTGGGTCAGCTTGCTGATACAGAGTAGTGCAGTTAGCGATATTTCCCATGCTGTTTAGAGAGGAAACGCCTTCTTTGCATCTCATTAGAGATGCGATGCGAGGCGTTAGAGGAACGGCGGCTGACACAAGGAAACACGCGCTGATGCCTATTAGCGTGTCCTTGCTAATAGTGAGGTAATTCAATCGCCGCTTTTCGGCCGAAAACGGCCGTTAAAGCGGCGTTGTTGGCCTCGATAATATGCCCCTCTATTCTCTTACACAATTTACATCAGCACTAACCTTGTTTTCATCGAAATCAATTAAATACAAACCAGACAATGTTCTAACTCGAGATAATGCAATGTATGCCATTCCCTCTTTAAACACAGTTCTTCCAACATTTACTAAAGCATTATCTACACTTAAACCTTGACATTTATGAATGGTTATTGCATATGCTAAACAGAAAGGAAACTGTTTTCTACGAACATACAAGTCTTTTACCAGCAAAAAACGTACAGCACAACACCCAATTTGTTTCACCTCTGCAATCTGATCAAATTTAATTTTCAAGAATTCAATTGCATTTCTGTTTTGATATTTTACAAATTCAACAACTTTCCCTATTGCTCCATTCACTAAACCTTGTTCTATATTCAAATTACGCCTCAAAATTACCCGACAGTTTATACATACATCTAAATCTTTTTCTAAGCCAGCAGTTTTTGATACAGACTTTTCCAAAGAATCCAATTTAGTCTGTAGTTTATTTGAAAGAAGAATTGTTATTCCTTGATGCTCGATTTTATCAATAGCTTCAATGTGAACTATTTCTTGATTTTCCAATTTCAGAAGCTCTTGATTAAATGTATAACACTCTTCCAGTGTAGGCATTAAGCAAAGTATTGACTTTTTTTCTGCAATGTTCTTGTACAGTACTCCTGCTGGTGTGTTTTCAGTTGTAAACAAGTTCTTTAGTAGACGACTTTGTAAAGCTTGTTTACCATGTTTGCTTAGAACACCAATTCTTGCATCTTTCAGAATATTTCCATAATCTTCATCACTTGCTTGTCGCATATTCTGAGTGAGTTCTTTATATTCAAAATTTACCCAGAGATTCACATTTCCAATACTTCCCAAAGATTTCCTAGTGTCTTCATGTAGAAGAGTTTTAAAGACTGGTTCTCCTTTTACAGGAGTTAGTTGTAGCAGATCTCCAAATACATTTAAATGTTTTCCTCCAAAGAGAACGTCGTAATCTGTTTTTAATACCTGTTGCATTCTTAAATGCACGAAAGCAAGCATTAAGTTTGAGACCATGCTCACCTCATCAATAAATAAAAGTTTCATCTTCTTCAGCACTCTTGACACTTCATAAGAAGCTTCTCCAGATAACTTCTGATATTCTAATTTATTATCATGCTCAACTGGTAACATTAGTAATCTATGCAAAGTAATTCCTTTAACATTGTGCGCAGCTAATCCAGTTGGAGCTGTTACTACACAAGATAAATGTGAACCAGTAGTTTTTTTAAGATAACTGGTCAAAACTTTAATTAAAAAACTTTTACCCGTTCCAGCTTGACCACTGATGTACATCAGAATAGGTTTAAATGATGAACATACACATTCCTTTTTTTTCATGCAACAAACCATGTTCTATCTGTTCTCTCACTTGTACATATATTTCTTTCTGTTCAATATTTACTTGTTCTTCTAACTTTTCCAATGGAATATTCTCCTCTTGTGCTTGTTGCATTGCAATTTCCACTTCATGCATAGCAATCGCTGCTTCATTTTCCACTATTGGTTGTCCAAGTGGATCTTGACTACATGGACCAGAACTTTGAGTATCTTGAGAACTTTCATTTGCAACTTCAGCTGTAATAGTCTTTTCCTGTTCAACTTCATCATTCAACATTTTTAAATATGTAGGAAAAATTGAACATGCAATGCTATCTTTACATGCGTTAAAAGAATCTTCGTAGCAGTCGAAATCTCCAAGTAATTCACTTTCGGTACGCCATGGTTTGAACAGTTGGAGAAGTGCTAAATAGTAAAATTCTCGCTTGTCTGGAGTTTCACAACTGAGTTTCTTGTGGTTGATAAGGTTACCTTTTGTGTGTTTTACTAAACATCCATGACATCCAAGTACTGCATATTTTCCTTGTTTTAAATTCTGTTTAACATTTCTTTTGAAGCTGTAATGTTGAAGTACTTCATACAGACATAGCTGTTCCAGATGTCGACTCCTTTTCGGATAGTATGTATCCAACATATTAGTTTTAAGAATTTCTGTACTGTCTGGTTCATTTGCAGCTAAGTATTCAATTTCTTCTAATAATTTCAACACTCTATTTCGTGAGCAGGCAAGACCTAAACTTACCCAAATGATCCCTCATGATTTTGAATATAAACTTGAAGAGGACAAGCGGTCTGAACATTCATACGATCCAATTTCTCTGTGGGAAAGCATTTTCAAAGTAAAGCTGTACAATTTTTTGCTAAGGCTTTTCTCTTGTGCAATTTCTTCCCATATTTGTTTCATCTTGGTTTTTTCTGATTTCGTTATATATGATGTAACGTAGCGTGCAACAGCAATTGAGTTGTCTGCAACATACTGGATGTCCATATTTGCATTCCACATTTTTAAAATAACCAGATTGTAGTCATTCATATACTTTGACAGTTCTGTTCTTTTCAAGTTGTAGGTATTCTTTGGAAATTTGCGAGTTATTGTGTGCCTTACAGAAGAAAAAAAAGAATTTACTCTTCCTTTAGAAATTACTGGACGTGGAAATCCAAACCGACACTTGGTATAAAATCTTCGTTTAGACTTGTATTTTCGTCGGCAGTACTTTCCACAACGGTGACTTTGGAAACGTAAAACTTGCTGTCTCAAGCTTCTATCTCCTCCTTCTCTTGGAATCTCACATGTCACATACTGTTCAATGAAAGACAATACTATTTCATCTCAATCAGTTCCAAATTTAGGTGCATCCTTGATCCACAATAGCATATGTATATGAGGAGCACCTCTCGCTTGGTACTCCTTTCTCCAAAAGAAATTGGTAACTTCTCCAAGAGGTGGATTCTTTTTATTGCAGATGAAAGACATCATAGCTTGAAACCTATGATTAAAATATCTGCACACATTTACAGGATCCAAAGAACACAGTTCTCCAGGTGTCTTCATTTCAACATTTTTTAAATTGGAATTTGCTTCTCGTAGAAATTCAAGCAAAACTTCCCATGCATACTCTGCACAGCTAAGTGTCACAAACCATGTTGGTGTACCTAAGTTCCGTAACATACACTTCAGTTCTCCATGACGACGATACCAATACTCATTTGTTCCTCGTTGACATGCCATCAAATTAATTAACTGTGCTTCTAAATTTTCATCTGTTTCTTGAACTTTCTCCACAAATTCTTTCACTAAAAGAAGTGATTGATGAACTCCAGTTTTCAGTATGTGGTTCACTGCATAGGACAGAGAAGACAGATCACTTTTAAACAAAAGGTGAAATATATATGGTATACACTGCCGGAATCTAGGATCTTCAGAGTATAATCTTGTTGAGCGATATTCTGAAGCTGGAATACGTACAGGTCGGTCATCATATCGTCCACCTTCTCCAGTAGGAAACAGCTGTGGAAAACAACGAGCTTCTAAGCTTTTCTCCCATACACTCATTGGAGTTCCCTTTGCTTTTTTCATTTGAAATAACTCAATACTGTTTCCTATTACTTCTTTTGAATGTAGAGGACATATTGTGTAATGTTCATAAATATCTTCACTCCTTGACTTCTCCACTTTCTCTATGTCACCACTTGAAATTTCAGATTCATCTTCCAAACTTATTACCTGTTGTTCCACATTTACACTTTTATAATAAATATTATTCTCCACAAGATATAACGTAGCCTTTTGAAGTTTTTTAACATCCACAAATTCTTGCCATATTTTCCGACTCTTTGTTGGTACTCCATTTACTAGAATGACTACTGCTTCATTTTCATCTTTGTCTCCACCAACAATTTCAATATTTTTCTTAAAATCCAAAGGTAAGTACACTACTCTTCCTTTCAGCCCTCTTTGTAAGTCTGTTGATGGCAGATTACCTGTTTTAGGCTCCATGCGAATTATAGTTTGAAATGGATGAACAGATTGAATTAGAACTGACTCATATGTATTCAAATCTGCCAGTTCCTCCGGAATAGCAACTAATTCTAACTTATTATGGACTGCTCTAGCGGGCATTTTGTTCTCTTCTAATTTGTTATAACAATATTTACAAATATGTTGATCACTGCCTAACTCAAATTGACCTTCCACTAACAAGTAAGTTGCAAATTCTTTCCATTTATCATTATTCTTCTTTTCAGATTTCAAATACAAATTAACATTCCTAGTTTGAATTTTATAATTAGTACGTCGACAACAAACACAAACATAGTTTGGAATTTGAGAGCACACTATGTTAAACTTTCCAATTTCTTCTTCAAACTGATCAATTATAATCACTTTCCCATCTTCTTCAACATCTGTAATTGTCAAACTTTCACTTTCTATACACTGCTCTTCTGAACCAAAATATCGGAACTGAATATCATCACACTTTTTTTGTACATCTGATAAAGAACCATGTAAAAGAGCTGTATTTAGTTCACCTAAACATAATGCAGGACTTTTTACATAGTACAGTTTCCTTACAAACTTCCGCATTTCTGAATGGTGTACTGCTAACATCCTTAAGTGATGAAAAACACTTTTCCACACTTTTCTTGAAAGACAAGCCAGAGAATGCCCTTGTTTCTCAGTATATTTTCTAACATTACAAGGATCAAGTGTTTGTAACAACCTAATCTTCTCTTTTCCACTTTTCTGTGTATATTCTCGTAACAAATTTCGCATTATATCAATAGATTCCTTTCGAATACTACAAATACTGCTACAACCCCACTTATACACAGGAGCTTGTGTGCGTTTCCCTTGCACTTCTTCAGCTATTAACTGTTCTGCACTAATAGTAACCATTTCCTCTTTTGCAACAGGACAACCATTCTGAACTTCGTAGCAACGACCTCCAGTATCAACTGCAAATGGTAAACTATTTTCTTGGAAGTAACTCTCTTCATTAAAAAAAAGGTTCACTATTAGATGTATGTTTCCATTTTCCACTGAAGATTTTACAAAAGTTGCTTCTGTTCACACGTCTTTTTTTTTACTTTTGTCTTTCAGAATCTTCATTGTTTTATCCAACACTTTCATCCTCTTCAAAATGAAAATGAATATTTTTTGTTTTAACTTAAAAGCAATATCCACTATGCTTTCAACACGCTGTTTCTGTTTCAATTGCAGCACTTTCTTTTTATATTTGCGGCATCCTTTTATTAAATTCTGAATTACTCTATTTCGAAAAACTCTTTGACGAATTTCTTGAAATTGTTTTTGTCTACGGGTAACAAATACTCTTTTCTTATCATGTTTTTTTTTGTTGCAATTTGAAGTCGAAGTCTGCTTCTCCTTACTTGAAATTTTTTTACCTTTCCTTTGTGCGATGTTATTTTCATTAAATGTTCGTAGTACTTTTTTTAGAAATTGTCTAGTGTTTTTACCAGAAGAAACTATTTTTGTAGTACTCTGATTTTCTTCTAATGCACATTTTTGACTTTTCTTTAAGTAGATTGCCTTTTTGTTTTTCCTTTTTTTTCAGTTCTTCTAGGCATTTTCAATTTTTAATCCAAACAAAATAATTTTCTGCAAATGAAAAAAAGTTTCAATTATTTGTTATATCTGTTCAATATGTCAAAATAATCACATACAATTATATAAGTTCCAGTGGCGGCTTGCAGAGGAAATGCTGCATGGTACTAGAGCGGAATAAGGGAACTGTAGGGTGGTAGGTAGTGTCATCCGACATACAGCACGTATTTATTGAATTATTTAGATTCACCTTCCCATTTTATATGTGACTCCACTACCTCCTACTTTTCCCCTCGCCCCCCCCGGCCCACCCCCCCATCCCATGCACCCCACCGTCCCACGCCACTTCCTCTGCAACCAACTACAGATAACTTTGTAGATACTATTTTGTAAAATTGTTATCTGTATACTTAAGAGTGATATTCTCAACTAAATGGCACATGTAAACGTTACCCTTATTAGTTTAACACTTCTATCGGCAACTTAGCAAGCATAACACTGCACCATATTAGCAAAAATATGGTACAGGCTTACATTTCATTGTGGATGTACATAAGCAAGTACAGATCAACTGTTAGACAGCAACAAAAACCACTGACATGGAGATGGAGAGGGGGGAAAGATTAAGGGACATATTTACAAGGAGCCATCGCCGAATTAACGGCACTTTATCGCAGCCAAACTCGTGATAAATTTACCCCCCCATTCACAAGCCGGTGTTAACAGCCCACAGCACCAGTATACCCACGATAGCAGCCTCAAAAAACATCGCCACAGACAACCCTCGCAAATATCGCTAATGAGATGCAGAGTAGGCATTCCCGTGACAAAAGCCGAGACAACAGCACACCTCAAAATGCACAGCAACCAGCCACATCCCCGATAAAAACACAAAACGGGCGATAAGGCGCGTTAGCACCAGGAAATTTACACCTGCTCTGACCTGGTGTAAAGTTGGACGGCAGCCAGCACCACAAAAGGAAGCACAGCCCAGGGCCACATCCGAAGGGCAACAGATGCCATGGAGCAACTCATCATGCGGCCCGGACACCCAACAGGGCCACAACACCCACCGCCAACACCCCAGGACCCCATCCCACACCCGGAACACCCCCACCCCCCGGCACCACCCCCAACACCGGACTACGAAATTGCACACCAACACCACCAACCCCAAAACAAACATCTTGCCTCATGTCGCACAAGCAGCAAAATAAACATACATGCCTGAACAGAAAATGGAGAATCAGTCATACAGCAATGCAACCACCAACACAAAACACCACACAAACAAAAGCAGAAACAACCCCTAGGATGAGTCCTAGCTGCTCCTACTGGACAATCCGTAGCACACAGCCCGGTAGACCAAATCCATGACAAGATGGTGTGCCATGCGCAGAACAAACGAAACAGAGGGAGAGAGCAAGGGAGAGAGACGGAGTGAGATAGCACAAGCAGCGCAAGGACAAATGGGCACCTGGCTCCACATGCCAACATATGTGTGTGCATCGCCATCCGTACACCATGAGCCCAAGGCCGTGTCCCAATCTCAGCGCCAAAGCCACAACACATTCCCAAAACGAAAGTAGTAGTGAGACAAACATCAGGGATGAAAGCACCATTGTCCCAATGCAGAAGCCGGGAGGACACCTGCACCTCTGACCTTGGTCCCGAACGCACCTGGAACACCCTCATAGAGATACAATGGCAGATGGGGATGACTCCCACACCACGCATTCCGCAAATAAACCATCCGACTTATCCACAGCCCACACATAGAAGCCCCTGCCTGTGGTACCCCCGCATGGGAAGGCCTTGACACCCACGGAAACAGCAACCCATGTCCCACAACGTTGCACACACATTCAAATTATTGCTCAGAGCTGTGGCATATCCTCCACACAACAGCCGCAGTCCAGAAGAGTGCCTGTTCACGAGACGCACCAACGCAATGGCAGGCCATACCGGGCACATGCACAACACCCGTCACGTGGAACAGTACCGTGCACGTATGCTGCATTTACTGGGCGCACTGCCACTGGCAGTGCTGCGGATCAGTTACAGGCTCAGCTTCCGCATTGCCCACGTCACCTGCGTCCAGCCCTGGTTCCACTGCCGAACATGCACATTCGAGTGTCCCATGGATCTCTGCCTATCCAACACAACTGTTGATGAATTGGACTATGACTTGTGTTTGCGCCCCTGTTGGATCACGAACAGGAGTGTAACCGAGACAGCCGTGCATGGGATGCCTTGACATACTGCGTATGTATTGGTAGTTGTGTATGGGAGATGGCAAAATTTCTCGTCTGCAGTGACCACATCAAGGCGCTTCCCTATTGGGCTGTGTTGCAGATGGGTGACACGGCGTGGGCTGAGCACACCTGCCCGGACCACCTAATGGATTGGCTCACCCTGGTATTCCTTGAACACGACAACGATGTACTATTGGAACACATTGCACATGAAGTTGCACGGGCATTCATGGACGAGTAACTACGTACCTGCAGCCACATCCTATTGCCACCCACAGCACATGGCCCAACAACTTGTTGCACAGTGGGGATTGCTCACATATCCCACCAAAACAGAGCACACGTCTCCCGTCGGTCGGGCTCTGGATGCATGTGTGTGGAATAACGCGTGTGCACACACACCTGTCCAAGGCAACGCAGGTCCATGGTCCGAGCAACACAGCATCGTTTTGCAACGTTGCCAATTGGGACACACTGCTGGGTGAGAGCACACACATGGTGATGTAGCACGACATGCGAACCTGTCGGACCCTCGCACCTGATCACTGTTGGCAGAGCAGACAATTGCCGCACCCCGGAGGCAGAGCACCATGCAGACCCCACGTACAGTCAGTCGTGCCCCCTCACACGGGGCACTGTGCAGACGCCAAACAACACATGACTCGTCAACAAGGCAAGGTGGGCTGTGAACGTTGCCATATGTGATCAATATTGTCCATTTGAGCCCCAACATCATCTGCCCCTCGACATGTACCCATGCTGCGTGTAAGTGTCTTAAGCATGTCCGTGCCTGTTGTGGCCGTTGCCTCATCCGTACTGACACGCACATGCCAATAAAGCCTATGCCACTCCACTGGTGTCTAACTGTGAGGTGTGTTGTAAAGATTGTCCACTCGTGTGCCACAATGAGCCTCATCCCAACACAGGGAAGAACTGACTGTTGCATGTGCAATGGGGGTGTATCCCTTTGGCAAGCTCCGCCTCTGTGAGCCAGACATTGTTTTAGCATAGGTGCTGGACGACATCTGATGCAGCCCCATTACCTACCCAGTCTGATGTGCCAAGGGCACACAGCCATGCAGCCATCACCCCGCCATACACACCAGACACAGAACGCGTATGAGGGGAGCTTTGTACCACATTGCCTTGATTGCTGATGTTCTGTGATTGCTATGTGTGTGGGCTGCATTGTGGGAGAATTTCCCCTGCACCTCTGATTTCATGTAGCTTTCTCCCCTTCAGACGGGATGCCTTTGGATTGTGTGCTTTTCGGGGCCTGTTTTGCTTTTCACTTGGGTGATGTGTGCTTGCGGACTTATTTTGTGGCCTCGTGCATTGTTGGTCTGCTGCGTGTATTGTAAGGATTGGGTTGTGGTTGCACATGGACACGTCGGAGTGTGACCTGCTCCTTTGAGGATGTGATCCACACTTGGCTCCGTCCATCTCACTTCGTGGGCCATGTCATTTTCTTTGTGCAGCTCCTATGCTATCCGAAATGCAGTGTTACTTGCATAGTAAGTGTGGGTCACGGATCTGCTGGTTTGCTGGATTCAGCATATGTGCAAGGGTAGGTTGTGATATTGGTGATAGGGGGGTCACTCTGTCCACATTGTGGATGGGGGCCTACTTGGCGTTTGGATGTGTGCTGCAGTGTGCCAAGGCATTCAGGGACATGTTCAAGGGTCATTGTGGGTGTACTGTGTGCTGCACAAATCAACGCCGTATCTAATTTACAAAACTACATACTACTTTAAACATAACAAACTATACTGCTTATTTTTTACCTCTATACCTTACTCCTAAAACCATGTAATCTTTCAAACATATGTTACGTCACTTTTGTACCATTGAAACTGATTACGACCTTTTATTTACACTACAGATCCCATGAACATGCTAATATAGGTATAAGGGCTATTTTCATGCTAAATAAAGCTCTCTTACTTAATTTTTCTAAACACTACTGTTTGTTGCACAAAATGGGGATGACACATGAGGAGAGGAAACGGAGGTGTAATCCCTAAACTTTTATTGTACCGTTCCTTTAATATACGTATATTGAGGGTTTTAAGTGGGATGAAAAAAAATGCGGATGTCTAAAAGGGGTAGCAGTGTTCAGCACCGGTAACACCCAGTCCACTTAAAGTCTTACGTATATTCAGCACAGAGACACGCCCTAACAATTTTCATCACTTATAATCACAGTTAGTTTACTAGTGTGAAAAAATCGTATAGAAAATTTACTAAGAACATTTTTAATTGTTTTTTATCTCTCACACATTTATAAAATATCTCTTGTAAAGAAACGCCCTCTCCACCTTTATTTCGTACGAACGAGCAATAAATAATACCTTTACCAGCATCTAGTCACTAACTACTAACACTGTGCACTGTACCCAATTGTAAAGCAGAAATAGTGTTTAGATTATGTCTTAAAGTATCATCAAATGATTCAAACTATGCATACATACACAAAGCAACGTGCAAGTTTACTTTGTTCATTTACTCTCTATGTAATCTGTGCACATTCTGAACGGGTTCGCAGTATATCACCTGTTTTCACTTATACTCAAATGTACCTTACAGTAAAAAAATGACATCACAACCTATGCATATGTAATATTTCCTACATCATCCAGTGCATTTTTATACCATTGAAACTGATTGCAACATTCTTTATATAGTACAAATTCTACCAATATGCCAATAAACCTAGAAGTGCTATTTATATAATACAAAAAGCTGTATTAGATTATTTTTATAAACAGTACTGCTGGGGGCACAAAATGGTGCTGCAAGGTAGACAGAGTAAATGAAGGAATAATTCCAAACTTTTTATGTATCGTCCATTTACTATACGTATATTAACACCTTTAACTGGGATGAAAAAATTGGCGGCTCTCTTAAAGGGGTGGCGGAGCCTACTACTAATAACACCCGGACCACTTAAACGCCTGCGTATATTCAGCAAAGGAACACACCGTGAGAATTACTATCACTAATAATCACATTTACTTTACCACTGTGAACAAAATCGTACAGAAAATATACAAAGAACATTTTCATTTATTTTTTATCTCTCACATATGTAAAAAAAATGACTTCTGAAGAAACGCTCCCTAACAACTTAGATTTCCTCAGAACACCCAAATGCAAAGCCTCGCAGTACCACACCAGCCTTGACTGACATTGAAATCTACCTCTCAGTGTAAAAAATGAGACCACAAACTGTGCACATAACATTTCTTCTTTTTTTTCCATCTCTGTTAACTTAATAAAACATGAATTTTCCACTGTGACCCCTTCTCCACTATTTCCAGACTGAGCATAATTTCCAAACGTGCGACATTCTGTTTATCTCACCGGAATAGATATACAAATCGAAATTAACGCTACATGGAATTTCCAAACCCATAAAGGGCTATATATTCACAAGAATGGCGATAACATTATCGCTGCTTTAACGGCAGGAAACTGCCGCTAAAGCGGCGATAATGTTATCGCTCGTCTTGAGAATATGGCCCACAGTCTTTTACAGATAACAACTTACACTTTTTCTTTGCGAAAACTCCTAAACATATATAAAGTACTTGTTTAACAACTAGTTACACATTATGCATATTTTAGAACCAATAAAACACCAGACTTTACTAACACTATGTTATTTAGAAATAAAAAATACTTGTAAAATTAAAAATATCGTCTCAAATACTTAACCACTACTACAAAACACATAACACACCTTCTTAATTTCTAATTTACCTTCGTAGTTGGTATGCAGACTTCAAATCTCACAAACGCATGCAATTCTTTTCTTGTCACACAGTACATGTAATGCACCGCTTTCATCAAGAATGGAACCAGTAATGGCACAATTTCCCTGTTGCTCCACACATAAATACATGTAAAGAACAAATCAGAATAGTTCCTTTTTTTTTTTCGATTGCAAAACCTCTCTTTATTGGTTATTTTTGAAATTTCCATATAAACACTTTTTTTAAGGACACATACAGGTGAAAAGTTCAACGTATTGTATCAACACTTTCTAGAACATTCTACGACATGTGCAGGTTAAAAGTTCATCATTTTTTTAAACCAACTGATATTTTGTTTTGCAACATTTTCTCCAACATTTAACGGCACGTGGAGGTCAAAAGTTCACCATTCTTTCAAGTTTGAACTGCACCTTCCAAATACAATTAGCAGGTGTGGTTGAGCTGAGCAAATTTCATCCTATAATATGTACTCCACGTATAAACTGCTTTTTTATTAACCAATCACAAAGATGATTTTCATCAAAACTAATATACACCCTACTTTTTAGGACACAATACATTTCATCTCCCAATCGGTTAAGGTTTTGTATGTAAAAAAAAAAGTTGTTCCCCATGTTTAAACATATCTCTCATTCTACGAATGCAGTGCATGAGCTACGGACATTTATCTATATCTTCTAGCCATACCTTCAAAATGCTAGTGTGGATTGTAGGACATAGCTATGTTTTCTGGTGCAAGAGGTATGCAGAACAGAGACGTATTAACTTAGACCTAGGTTTACAAAATGTGCACATTAAATGGTTTGCACAGAGAGGATTGAAGTGGCACCAATTGCTCCCTTTGGTTAAAACCTGTTTGCATCTCCAACACCCTGATCTCATGATTGTGCACTGTGGTGGTAACGATCTAGGCACATTGACTTGGGTAGGTTTGGAAATGCTTATGAAGGACACCTTTGGACAATTGATGTTACTTTTGCCTCAAACTGTCTTTGTATATTCCAATATATGCCAAAGACAGAAGTGGAAATGGTCAAACCAATTTTGTCATAAGATTGAAAATCTAGGAAGAATGTCAACAAAGCTGTGTCTGCATACCTCAGAGACCATAGAATGGGGTCGATCTACAACAACAACATACGTTTTGATATGGCTGATATCTACAGAAGTGATGGAGTACACTTCACAGATGAGGGAAACCGAGTTTTCCTGATTAACCTGAAGCTGTGCATTCGCACTTACATGTAGCTCCAACTAATAAACACAAAGGCTCTTTTTAGAGCTGCCTTATATTCCCAATTTCGGCTCGCAGAGTGTCAGCTGCGGTTCGGCTAGCAGAGGGACCCCTGCGGGCCGTTGGGCAGGCTCGCAGACGAAGAGCTGCGGCCCGTGGGCTCAGCTCGCAGAGGGAGACCTACGAGCTGTTGGCTCGCAAAAGCACAGCACCGTACTGGCTCGCAGAGGGAGAGCTGTGGTCTGACTTGCAGAGGGAGACCAACGGGCCAATAGGCCTGCTAGCAGACACACAGCTATCAGTTAACGGGCTGGCTCACAGAGATACAGCTGCGAGCCCTCCGAGCTGCAACCCGACGGGCTAACTGGCAGAGGGAGAGTAACGGGCCTACGGGCCTGCTAGCACAGACACAGCTACGAGCTAACGTGATGGCTCAGAGAAGTAGAGCTGCGGGCCCCACGACTCGCACACACAGAGCAGCGAGCTAACGGACTGGCTTCTAAAGGCATAGCCGCAAGCTGGTGATGTGGGGAGAGGGAACGTGAAAGCGGTATATCGCACACACAGAGCTGCGGTATATTTTTAGTTAGAACTACGGACCTACCACTCACAGACACAGAGCTGCGACCCGACGGACTGGCTTTTAAAGGCATAGCCACGAACTGATGATGTGGGGACAGGCAGCGTAAAACGAGCTAACGAAGTGGCTCACAGAGGTAAAGCGGGGGAGGGAGCGTTAAAGAAGTATCTCGCACAGACAGACCTGCGGGATATTTTCAGTTTTGCCTCGCAGAGGTAGAATTACGGATCCGATGCCTTTTAGAGGGAGAGATGCGAGCTGACGGACTGAGTCACAAAATGGCTTACAGCTCGCAGTCGCACAGCTGCGAGCCGACGGACTGCCTTCTAAAGGCATAGCCGCGAGCTGGTGATGTGGGGAGAGGGACCGTGAAAGGGGTATCTCGCACAGACAGAGCTGCGGTATATTTTTTGTGTTGCCTCGCAGAGGTAGAACTACGGACCTGATGCCTTGTAGAGGGAGAGTTGTAAATAACAAAATGGCTGCCAACACTTCCTAGTTTCAACAGTTCACAGCCAATAAGCCGCAAGCTCGTGCTCGTAACGCCTCAGCCAATCAGATGTCAGAATTCTCAAATATCGATATCTGGAAAATTTGATATTTCTCAAAAACTACTGAACGGATTTACCCCATTTAAACAAAAGCGTGCTTTCTGGACCAAGACCTTTCTCCCTGCCAAATTTGGCGTAATTCCGTTCAGCAGTTTGACCTGTAGCCTTGTCTAAAGTTTCTTATGTAAATTGCATGGAGAAAACACGTTTTGGGACCCCCCTTTTCTCTTACGCCCCCTTGACGAATCCCCCCCAAACTTTCAGGATAGGAGCTGACCTGAAAAGAGGAACTTTTTGGAAAATTTCGTAAAGATTCGTCACACGACGCCAAAGTTATAAGCACATCAAAAAATGCTTTTCCTATGGAAACGTGGTCCTAACTATAACTATCTACTGGCGACCGCCAGTAGATTATATATATATATATATATATATATATATATATATATATATCTACTGGCGGTCGCCAGTAGATAGTTATAGTTACAACCTATTATCCATAGGAAATCCGCGACATTCTATTTGAAATAACTCTCTTGCCGGTTGACGTATTTTCGCAAAATTTTCAAACTTTGTGGCCCGCTCTGGTCCGCTCCTACCCTAAAAGTCTCGGGGGGATTCGTCAAGCGGGGGCCGAGAAAAAAGGGGGGTCCCAAAACACGTTTTCCCCATGCAATTTTCCATAGGAAACTTTAGACACGGCTACAGCCCGAACTGCTGAACGGAATTACACCAAATTTGGCAAAGAGGTAGTTCTTGGTTCAGAAAGAACCCTTTTGTTAAATGGTGTAAATCCGTTCAGTAGTTGCTGAGAAAATCAAAAGTAAAAAGATAGTGATATCTATGGCCGAGTAGGGTCCGCGTACCCTCCCGATCACGAGCTGCATGTTAATTGGCTGTCAGCTGGCTGTCAACATTCCGATTCAGGAAATGTTGGCAGCCATTTTGTCCCTCGGTAGAACCGAGGGACAGAAACAAGTGCGCAAAGCGCACAAAGGGGGCAGGGTAGAAACACCCTGACCCCTAGGTTTGCTCAGGGGTCCCACAAGGACCCCCTGGGCAAAAAATAAAAAAATAAAAATGTAAAAATCGGCAGGATGCGCTCAGGGTGCGCGAATCCTGCCGAAAAAAAAAAAAAATTGAAGCGCGGTCTCCCGCGCTTCGATTGTATTTTGCCCCCGGGTGGCCCAAGTCCCGGGGGCATGGTGGGGGGGGATAATTTAATGTGTGGGGGGCCTCAAAGGGCCCCCCAAGCCCCGGGGACCGCCACCCCCGGGGCTTTTTTAAAAATGGTGCGGGAGGGCTCTGAGCCTCCCGGGGCTTTTTTTTATTAATTAAAAAACCTGTGTGGGGGGCTCCAGCCCCCCACACGCCCGGGGACCGCCACCTCCCCGGGGCACTAAACATTTAAATATGGGGGTCCGTTACGGACCCCAGAGCCCCGGGGACCACCACCTCCCCGGGGCTGTGAACTGAATGGGAGGGGGCCGCGCGGCCCCCTCCTGGAGCCCTTGATGGCCCTGGGGACCACCACCCCCCAGGGCCGGCTCCTGCAGTGTCCCGGGGTGCCTACCCCGGGACACTGCTGTTTGCAATGACAGGACGGGAGCCTCGCGGCTCCCGTCCTGTCATTGCAAACTGCTTTGGATATTGGAAGAGAGAGCAGGGAAACCTGCTCTCTCTTCCAATATCCAAAGCCGATTGCTTTCCACATGGGGAGCAGCATGTTAGCTGCTCCCCATGTGTAAGCAATGCCGGCTCCCGTAGGACACGGGGAGCCGGCGGGACTGTGGGGGATTGGGGACCCCCCACAGTCCCCAACGAGAGGGCCAGCCCCGGGGATGGGGTCCCCGGGGCAAGTAGTGGCTCGGGAGGGGGCCACGCGGCCCCCTCCCCAAAAAATAAAAAAATAAAAAAAACGGAAAGGCCGGCCCCGGGGATGGGGTCCCCGGGGCCTTAAATGGCCTGAGGAGGGGGGCCACGCAGCCCCCGTCCCTACGAAAAAAAAAAATCTAGGCCATGCCCCGGGGATGGGGTCCCCGGGGCCAATACAGGCCCAGGGAAGGGGGCCACGCGGCCCCTTTCCCGTTTTTTTTTAAATTTGTAATTTAAAAAAGGGGTAAGGCCCTGGGGGATGGGGTCCCCAGGGCATAAAAACTGGAAAAAGGAAGGGGGGCCACAGAGCCCCCCTTCAGGGGACAATATTTATTTATTTTTTTTAAAAACGATCGGGCCCGCAGGCCCCGCCCCCTTCCTTCACCACTCTGCAAACGCGCCCCCTGGCACGTTTGCAGAGGGGGAACGAATTCCCCTTGAATACTGGGGGTCCCTGGGGTCAACTAGCCCACCAGGAACCTCCAGTATGCGCCAGGGGGCTGCCTTGCAGAGAGGTGTACAGAGGCCACGCCCCTTTTACACCTCTCTGCAACGCAGCTCTGTGGCGCTTTTGGAGGTATATGGTGGGCTAGTTGGACTCCGGGGACCCTCAGGATTCAAGGGGACTTAATTCCCCAACTTAAAACACGCCACGGTGCGCGTTTGCACAGTGGTGAAGGGAGGGGCGGGGCTTCAGGTGACATGTGTGCAAACAGGCCCCGTGGCGCGTTTTAAGATGGGGAATTAAATCCCCTTCAATCCTGAGGGTCCCTGGGGGCCAACTAGCCCAACAGGTACATCCAGAAAGCGTCACAGAGCTGCGTTGCAGAGAGGTGTAAAAAGGGTGTGGCCTCTCTACACGTCTCTGCAACGCAGCCCCTGGCGCATATTGGAGGTTCCTGGTGGGCTAGTTGGCCCCTAGGGACCCTCAGGATTCAAGGGGACTTAATCCCCCAACTTAAAACGCGCCACGGGGCGCGTTTGCACAGATGTCACCTCAGGCCCCGCCCCCTCCCTTCACCATTGTGCAAATATTCTTCTAAAATCATCCGAAATACGAATTCCTATTTACTCACCTGTTATAAGGAGAGACCTCAGTGCTGCATCTTTCAGCCCAGTACTGGTCCTGAAAAGTAATTTTAACCGTACTTACCAGTAACTTGAATTTCCTTCCATAGGATATCATTGCCTGCTTTTTGTTGAAAAAGTTTCTAAGTGTTGATTTTTGAAACATACAAATATTCCTCTAAAATCAGCCGAAATACGAATTCCGATTTACTCACCTGTTATAAGGAGAGACCTCAGTGCTGTATCTTTCAGCCCAGTACTGGTCCTGAAAAGTAATTTTAACCGTATTTACCAGTAACTTGAATTTCCTTCTATAGGCTAACATTGACTGTTTTCACTTGGAAATTCTTCTAAGTGTGGAGTTTTGGAACTTTATAATATTCCTCTAAAATCAACCAAAGTACGAATTCCAATTTACTCACCTGTTATCAGGAGAGAACCCAGTGCTGCATCTTTTAGCCCAGCACTGACCCTGAAAAGTAATTTTAACCGTACTTACCAGTAACTTGAATTTCCTTCATAGGCTAACATTGACTGGTTTCACTTGGAAATTCTTCTAAGTGTGGAGTTTTGGAACTTTAAAATATTCCTCTAAAATCAGCCGAAATACGAATTCCGATTTACTCACCTGTTATCAGGAGAGACCTCAGTGCTGTATCTTTCAGCCCAGTACTAATCCTGAAAAGTAATTTTAACCGTACTTACCAGTAACTTGAATTTCCTTCCATAGGCTAACATTGACTGTTTTCACTTGGAAATTCTTCTAAGTGTGGAGTTTTGGAACTTTATAATATTCCTCTAAAATCAACCAAAGTACGAATTCCAATTTACTCACCTGTTATCAGGAGAGAACCCAGTGCTGCATCTTTTAGCCCAGCACTGACCCTGAAAAGTAATTTTAACCGTACTTACCAGTAACTTATATTTTCTTCCATAGGAATCCATTGTCTGGTTTTCAGCAGAAAAGTTTCAAAGTGTCGATTTTCACAAACTACAAATATTCCTAAAAAATCGCCTGTATGACTTAAACGCATTCTTTCAACTGTTTACAGGAGATGCACCAGTGCTGGATCCAGGATCCAACACTGAGTAAGAAAAAGTAACGATAACAGTTTTTAACTTCTAAGTGAATTTCCTTCCATAGGATAACATTGGTGATTCTATGAGAAAAAGTTTCTAAGTGTGAACTTTTAAAGTACAATAATATTCCTTAAAAATCACGACTGTAACCAAAACGCTTTTACTCAACTGTTTACAGGAGATGTCCCAGGACTGAATCTAGGATCCAGTCCTGTGGTTAGAAAAGTAATCCATAAAGTAACTAATTGCATTTAACTAGAAATTCACATTGAGCTGAATGTTGCATTGTGTTTGAAAATGTGTTGCCCATTGCAACAACTGTAACTACTGTACTTAAAAGTCTATTGCCTATGTGCAAAGTATTTAAACTAAAGTAATTCATTCTGAGAAAGTATTTTTTGTAATGTAATGTATAATATAATTACAATGTAATTTAAAAAATAAAATATTTTAAAAAAATTGTTTCTAAAAAATTTGGAAATCAGTATGAAAAAAATTTATATAACAATTAATACATTTAAAAATTGTCATTTACAAAACCTTTGAAATTCACTGAAAAAACTGTAGGTTTCAGACATGTTATAGTTACAAATTAGCATTTAAAAACCTTTGAAATTCACTGAAAAAACCATAGGTTTCAGGGACGTTATAGTTACAAATTAGCATTTAAAAAACCTTTGAAATTCACTGAAAAAACCATAGGTTTTAGGGACAGTTATAGTTAGTTGGACATTGCACTCGTACAAAACCCGTGAAATTCCCCGTTATAGTTAGTCCAGCTAACTATAACTCGCGCCCCGCAATGCACTGCTGATGACGTCACATATTACATCACTCATGACATGGTCAGTGACATCACTGATGACATCACTGATGACATCTCAAATGACATCACTGATGACATCATCCAAGTGATAATCTGATGCACCTCCTCACACCCCAATATAACCTTTGATACACCCACTCTAAATTACAGACTGCCATTCGCAAAACCATAGACACTCCAACACCAATAACTACATACCCACTCACTGATTCTTAGGTCTACACACACATCCACTCACTCACCCGTACAGTCACTCATACTTACGGTCACTCAGTACAGGACTATCATATGCACTCATACTCCTATATAGACACTCAAACACCGCCACTCATCCATAGAGGTACTCACACACCTAGTCAGTCATGCAAATAATTAAACACACTACCATTTACTCACCTATACAGTTATACACACACCAGCTCACTTACTCATACAAATAGTAGCACATTCTTACGCTCTTATACAATCACTGATACAAGCACACACTCATCCATACAGCCACTATCACAATCACTCACTCTCGCTTATAGCTATTTATATACTCCAACACACATATATACTGCCTTTCACATATGTAGTTACTCACACATGTACCACTGGGACATACATTCACTCACTAACACACTCTTACACACACTTACCCACCCATACAGTCTATCACAGATGCACTCTTGAAACCATCCACCCAGTGAATCACCCACTCACACATCTATGCACAGAGTTGCACACACCCCTCCCACACAAACACTCAGGCACCCATACAGATACTCAGACAAGCATTCAATAACTCATATAGACACTCATGTAGCTATTCACAAACACATGCAGCCACTTACACAGCAACAGACAGACGGATACAGACATTCACCCAGTTTAGTCACTAACCCATGCATTCAGTAAGATACGTTAAATCACTCACTTATAGAGTCAGTCACACACCTACTAAATCATCCATACAGACACTTACACACCCACTCATTCTTCAATACGTCTTTTCCTATATATATTAAAAATATGTAAACTTTACAGAAACACACAGTCACTGGATGATGTCATCAGTGATGTCATTTGAGATGTCATCAGTGATGTCATCAGTGATGTCACTGACCATGTAATGAGTGATGTAATATGTGACGTCATCAGCAGTGCATTGCGGGCGCGAGTTATAGTTAGCTGGACTAACTATAACGGGGAATTTCACGGGTTTTGTACGAGTGCAATGTCCAACTAACTATAACTGTCCCTAAAACCTATGGTTTTTTCAGTGAATTTCAAAGGTTTTTTAAATGCTAAATTGTAACTATAACGTCCCTGAAACCTATGGTTTTTTCAGTGAATTATATATATATATATATATATATATATATATATATATATATATATATATATATATATATATATATATATATATATTCCAACTATCCTTACTGCATAAGGAAATGACGACGCCGTGTTCTGGCCAAAATATATCCTTTATTGTCGGCTGAATTGGATGCGTTTCGCCTGTCCCGCAGGCTTGCTCACCAACAAAATACATAAAGTTTCAACCATTTTTAAATGCGGTGATTGTGCGACATGTCACGTGACAAACTACAAACAAAGTGCATTAGAAAACAGACTCGTAGTTTGTTAAAACTCTTTCAATTTTTAACAATAAACACCAAATTTCCGTTATTGTCAAACTTCAGTTTTAGAGCTTTTAAATTTGCGATCTTAGCAAAACTATAAAATTATATTCACTAGATCAAATGTTTTATAATTAAAAATTAAAACCACAATATTGTACCCAGAGACTCGAGGCAAATCTCATTTGCCCTCCATCTCTATTTGAGTAATAATTTATTGCTCTTTCAATCTCATGAAGCCCAAGTGGGCAAATTCATATCCACGTAAAATACATTTGGCTCGAATTTACTGTACAATTCATCCCTAGTGGGCTAAATGGTCCTACATGCCAGGATAACCCTGCAGTATCTTAGAACCACCTAAACTCTATACGAGTCTGACCTCCAAAGTGCAAAGTGTGCTATTACAAAATGTTAAAAAATGTTAAAAACCATGGTTAAAAGCAGAAATTTCAGGAGAGTATAATAGGGAAGCGCTGCTGATCAAAATTACATATTTACAAATGGGTGTGCAAATCTTCTTCCATATTTAGACCTGATGGAGTTCTTGTGTCTAATTCAAGTATATAACATGATTCTAATCTTCTCAGTTTTTTCTCTCGGTCACCTCCTCTACTATTTGCTGGTATAGAGTCTATCACAAAATACGTTACTCCCTGTGTATTCTTATTGTGATACAATTCGAAGTGACGGGCCACTGGGTATGTTTTGTCGCCATTTTTTATGGCTCTGAGATGTTGTAACACCCTTTTGTGGTCAGGAAGAATAGTGCTGCCCACGTACTTCAGGCCACAAGGGCATTGAAGTACGTAAACGGCAACGTCCGTTTTGCAGTTGTAATGGCCCTTTATTTGCTTTTCTCTCTTAGATAACCCCGGTTGGTATGTGGAGGTATTCTTACCATGCATACAGGCTTTACACTTTATACACTTTGTAAAGCCTTCTCTTCTTTTTAACCAGGACGAGTTGGTGGCTGTTGGCTTTTTAAAAGGCATCATATTGCTAACTAGTGTTTGTTTTAATGATTTGGCTCGTCTAAACGTAATACTTGGACGTTTTGGAACTAGTTTGCCTAAAATAGGGTCGTTACAAATGAGGTGCCAATGCTTCAATAAAATATTTCTTACGCTGGTGTGTTGTCTATTATAGGAGGTAATTATTCTACATTGATTCATGTTGGACTTCTCTTTCTTGAGCTTAGTGGTACTTGTATTGAAAAGGACCTCTTCTCTTGTTTTACCTTTCACTTTCCGAACAGCTGACTTAATACAATGGTCTGTATAGCCCCTAGAACTGAAACGTCTCTTCAGACAATCCAATTCTGCGTCTAGGGTTTCTGGTTCACTGCAATTCCTCAATGTTCTTAGGCACTCCCCATAGGGGATGCTCTTGATTAGATTATTGGGGTGAAAACTTGTTGCGTGAAGCAACGTATTGCCCGCTGTTGGTTTTCGGTACAGCTTTGTATGCAGCTTACCATTTTTCGCATAGACCATTAAGTCTAAAAAGTTGACTGATATATCGCTGATCGTACTCGTGAACTTCAAATTAAGATTGTTATTCTGCAGCTTCTTAATAAAATCTTTAGCTGATTGTTCTGTACCTTTCCACACCATAAATAAATCATAGATATATCGACTCTAGTGTAGAATGTTAGAGTGGCATTCTTCTTGGTACTGGGCCTGGACCAACTGCTCCTCCCACCAGCCCATATGCAAATTCGCATAGCTGGGGGCGAAGCAGGTGCCCATCGCTGACCCACAGATTTGATGGAACAGTTCTCCGTTAAACAAGAAGAAGTTATTTTTAAGACAGGTTTCAACCATCACCAACAGCATTTGTGTGTGTGCCCACAGTTTTAAAGGTCTATTGCCTAGATAGAATTTCATGGCATTCAGTCCATCATCGTATCGAATACTGGTATATAGTGTTGTCACATCTATTGTAACCAGTAATAAATCATCCTCCCACGGAATATCGTATATACGCTTTAGAAAATCTCCTGTATCACGTATATACGATGGGAGGGTTCTCACTAACGGAGCTAAAAAGGAATCTACAAATTTTGAAGTGTTTTCTAATGCACTTCCTATTGCAGAAATGATGGGGCGCCCTGGGGGGTTGACCATGTCTTTGTGAATTTTAGGTATTAGATAAAACACTGGAGTGACTGGCTTATTGATTTTTAAAAACATGAATTCCTCTTGCGATATTATACCTCGTGTATACCAATCATGTAATTGCAGATTAAACTGATCGTGACTATTAGTCATAATCTTTTCAGCAACCTTAACATAATTGAGGCGATTATTCAGTTGTTTGTATGCCTCATTTAAATACAGTTGTTTACCCCAGAGGACAACATTTCCTCCTTTATCTGCATTACGCACTATACAGTTAGCATTAGAAGACAACTTAACAACCAGCGCATTATACTCCTTTTGTTGCTGCGTGAATATTTTATTCTTGACACTCGTGCACTTTTCAAGGTTTTTAAGATCATTTATGACTAGTTCATTGAAAACATCAACAGAGTCCCTAGGTGTCATTGGAGTGAATCTTGAGTTCAATCTGAACCTTGTTTGATCACTTGCCGTGATATCCAAGCCTTCCTCTCCTGCCAATTCCATGGCTTGCTCCCTAGAGCTTGTATTTTGCGCACTGTCCACATTGGTAGGGGCATCACTACCCTGCTCGAGACACCTGAGATCTAACAGCAAATTCATGTCATTCACCCGCAATCCTTCATTGGAGTTTTCACCAGAAGCCAGGTTAGTGGCTGGGATTGATGATTCGTGGCTTTGATTCTGATTTAATGCAAAGAATTTTTTGAGTTTAAGTGCTCTAGTAAATTTGAAGGTATCCACTGGGTCTTAACATAGTCAAAATCTGCTATCGGGCAGTATGATAGACCTAATTTCAAGATATTTTTTTCTCTTTCTGACAGTGGAATGTCCGTCAGATTTACAATGCTAGCTTCATTTTCCACATTCAGTTCTTTATCGTTTTGTTCTTTGATTTGTTGCCATAATTTGCATTGCTTTGCTCCCTTGCGTCTCTGTTTCCTCTGCCTCTTCCTCTTAGTGGACCTGGATTTGCTGCTGTTGGTCTTGGGCGGAGGTTGAACCTCCGCTCTTCTTGTAAAAAAACAAACTCGTCAATAACTGATGGAAACATTGCTGCATTAGGCATACTTGGACCTTCATCGCCCTCTACTTCCACATCTGAGCTTTGAATACTACTGAGTTCCGACTGTATCTCTGCTGCTGGTTTATTTCCTACATTCATCCTTTGTCGGCGCAGATTTTCAAATTTTTTAGCAAAGGTATAGATTTGACCTCGCTCGTAGTCATTTTTGTCACGTAGGAATTTTTGTGCCTTTCTTTCTTTGATCGTTGTCTCTAACTTCCGAAGGCGGTCCTGCATTTCACCTTTAAATTTGACAATGACATCTTGTCCCGACTCCTTCTCCAGCATGCCCAGTATTTGCTCAATTTCCTCCATAATTTTCTGGCGATCAATGTCAGCATATTTTATCAGTATGGCTAGCATTCTCCTCGAGGATTCCTGATTATTCTCGGCCCATTCGCGAAGCATATTAGGGTTGGGATCTTCATAAGTTGGAGCCACCAAGATTCTTAACCCTCTCGGGATACGCTTGACTTCTAAGTAGCGTTGGAGAGACTTTGATTCCCACCATTTTGAAAGTTCTCCACGTTTCAATTTCTCTAGCCTTTTAAGCCTGGCCATGACATCCGATACCTTTTCATTGCCAGTAACAGCTGCCACTTTCTTTGCCGTTGTTTGTGTATCGTTAAATATCAAAAGCGCTGCTTCCTCCCTCTCCTTCATTTCTGCAGCCGACATATTCGTTAGGTTTATGGTAGTTACCTCCTCCCGGCCAGAAACTGTCAGCGTCTATTGCTTCCGAATGGATTATAGAAAACGTTATTCACTGACTTTCCCTCTTCCTTCTCCCGCTACCGTCACAGCTCCTTACCTGCAACTCGGTATCGCGTTCCGCGGGTCCTTCGACTCTCCGGTTCCCGTCCCGAATTTGCAGGCTGGTTTTCTGTGTAATACTTGGATGCACTGCTGCTTTCCCAGTTCTTGCGGTGAAGGGGGGCGACGGTCAAGGAAACTGCCCACTCGTTGCTTGCTGCAGTCTTCCGCTCGCCTGAACAGAGGGCGCGTCGTCGCTGCGGACCCACCAAGCCCAGTCCGATTAAATTCCAACTATCCTTACTGCATAAGGAAATGACGACGCCGTGTTCTGGCCAAAATATATCCTTTATTGTCGGCTGAATTGGACGCGTTTCGCCTGTCCCGCAGGCTTGCTCACCAACAAAATACATAAAGTTTCAAACATTTTTAAATGCGGTGATTGTGCGACATGTCACGTGACTCGTATAGAGTTTAGGTGGTTCTAAGATACTGCAGTGTTATCCTGGCATGTAGGACCATTTAGCCCACTAGGGAGCCGAATGTATTTTACGTGGATATGAATTTGCCCACTTGGACTTCATGAGATTGAAAGAGCAATAAATTATTACTCAAATAGAGATGGAGGGCAAATGAGATTTGCCTCGAGTCTCTGGGTACAATATTGTGGTTTTAATTTTTAATTATAAAACATTTGCTCTAGTGAATATAATTTTATAGTTTTGCTAAGATCGCAAATTTAAAAGCTCTAAAACTGAAGTTTGACAATAACGGAAATTTGGTGTTTATTGTTAAAAATTGAAAGAGTTTTAACAAACTACGAGTCTGTTTTCTAATGCACTTTGTTTGTAGTTTGTCACGTGACATGTCGCACAATCACCGCATTTAAAAATGGTTGAAACTTTATGTATTTTGTTGGTGAGCAAGCCTGCAGGACAAGCGAAACGTGTCCAATTCAGCCGACAATAAAGGATGTATATTGGCCAGAACACGGCGTTGTCATTTCCTTATGCAGTAAGGATAGTTGGAATTTAATCGGACTGGGCTTGGTGGGTCCGCAGCGACGATGCGCCCTCTGTTCAGGCGAGCGACGGACTGCAGCAAGCAACGAGTGGGCAATATATATATATATATATATATATATATATATATATATATATATATATATATATATATATATATTCTCCAAAACGAAGTTGCCCCCAGAAGAAATACACTCGCAGCCGGTTTCTTTCCAGGAGAAAGCTGTTTAATGGATTCCTTTCACCCAGCATGCCTGACGCGTTTCAGGCCACCGCCCTTCATCATAGGCACTCCGTGATGAGATTGACAAAACTTACTAACGGACAAACCCCTTCATTTATTTCCATTTTTCTCAGGTGAGTTCAAAAGGAAAGTGCCAAAGATTTATGGGATCCGTAGTTCATAGTATAAAGCCCATGTGGGCTGTCATCACCACAGTAACCTGGCTGAAGTACTCCACAAAGAACAGCTTCCTTTCATTCAAAAGTCCTGCTGTGCCACTCAGTGCCTGCCCCAATAAACAGGCTGTAGCCCCGCAATTAAATCCTGCGGTGGTGCATTTCGCGACCGGGCCGGCCGCATTTTTGTTCCAAAATGAAGTTGCCCCCAGAGAAATGCACTCGCAGCCGGTTTCTTTACAGGAGAAAGCTGTTTAATGGTCTTCTTCACCCAGCATGCCTGATGCGTTTCGGGCCAACGCCCTTCATCATAGGCACTCCGTGATGAGATTGACAAAACATACTAACAGACAAACCCCTTCTTTTATTTCCATTTTTGTCAGGTGAGTTCAAAAGGCAAGTGCCAAAGATTTATGGGATCCGTAGTTTGTAGTATAAAGCCCATGTGGGCTGTCATCACCACAGTAACCTGGCTGAAGTACTCCACAAAGAACAGCTTCCTTTCATTCAAAAGTCCTGCTGTGCTACTCAGTGCCTGCCCCAATAAACAGGCTGTAGCCCCGCAATTAAATCCTGCGGTGGTGCATTTCGCGACAGGGCCGGCCGCAATTTTGTTCCAAAACGAAATTGCCCCCAGAAGAAATGCACTCGCAGCCAGTTTCTTTACAGGAGAAAGCTGTTTAATGGATTCCTTTCACCCAGCAAGCCTGACGCGTTTCGGGCCAACGCCCTTCCTCACAGGCACTCCGTGATGAGATTGACAAAACTTACTAACGGACAAACCCCTTCTTTTATTTTCATTTTTCTCAGGTGAGTTCAAAAGGCAAGTGTCAAAGATTTCTTGGATCCGTAGTTCATAGTATAAAGCCCATGTGGGCTGTCATCACCACAGTAACCTGGCTGAAGTACTCTACAAAGAACAGCTTCCTTTCATTCAAAAGTCCCGCTGTGCCTCTCAGTGCCTGCCCCAATAAACAGGCTGTTGCCTTGCAATTAAATCCTGCAGTGGTGCATTTTGCGACCGGGCCGGCCGCATTTTTGTTCCGAAAAGAAGTTGCCCCCAAAATAAATGCACTCGCAGCCGGTTTCTTTACAGGAGAAAGCTGTTTAATGGATTCCTTTCACCCAGCATGCCTGAGGCGTTTCGGGCCAACGCCCTTCATCATAGGCACTCCGTGATGAGATTGACAAAACTTACTAACAGACAAACCCCTTCTTTTATTTCCAATTTGTCTCAGGTGAGTTCAAAAGGCAAGTGCCAAAGATTTATGGGATCCGTAGTTCATAGTATAAACCCCATGTGGGCTGTCATCACCACAGTTACCTGGCTGAAGTACTCCACAAAGAACAGCTTCCTTTCATTCAAAAGTCCTGCTGTGCCTGTCAGTGCCTGCCCCAATAAATAGGCTGTAGCCCCGCAAATAAATCCTGCGGTGGTGCATTTTGTGACCGGGCCGGCCGCATTGTTGTTCCAAAACGAAGTTGCCCCCAGAAGAAATGCACTCGCAGCCGGTTTCTTTACAGGAGAAAGCTGTTTAATGGATTCCTTTCACCCAGTATGCCTGACGCGTTTCGGGCCAACGCCCTTCATCATAGGCACTCCGTGATGAGATTGACAAAACTTACTAACGGACAAACCCCTTCTTTTATATCCATTTTTCTCAGGTGAGTTCAAAAGGCAAGTGCCAAAGATTTATGGGATCCGTAGTTCATAGTATAAAGCCCATGTGGGCTGTCATCACCACAGTAACCTGGCTGAAGTACTCCACAAAGAACAGCTTCCTTTCATTCAAAAGTCCAGCTGTGCCCCTCAGTGCCTGCCCAAATAAACAGGCTGTAGCCCCGCAATTAAATCCTGCGGTGGTGCATTTCATGACCGGGCCCGCCGCATTTTTGTTCCAAATCAAAGTTGCCCCAGAAGAAATGCACTCGCAGCCGGTTTCTTTACAGGAGAAAGCTGTTTAATGGATTTCTTTGACCCAGCATGCCTGACGCATTTCGGTCCAATGCCCTTCATCATAGGCACTCCGTTTATTGGGGCAGGCACTGAGTGGCACAGCGGGACTCTTTGAAATGGAAGATATTTTTGTTGGAATATACAAGCTGAGACAGTGGAACCCTACAAGGAACTAGCACCTGACCTGCTATCCCTATTTATTATACATGTGTTGGGAAGTACCCAAAACTTGCGTGTGCACACTGTAAACGCACCCACTGTCATGGTGCAGTCCAATACTGGTATTAACAATGTTTAACATAAGCAAAGAGTGCACCACTAAAAGGTAAACAATCACACAGCAAATTATCCAATCCGTGTCCAAAGATGTTTCTTCAAATTCTTCGTTTATAACGATAATTTGCTGTGTGATTGTTTACCTTTTAGTGGTGCACTCTTTGCTTATGTTAAACATTTTTGTTGGAATACTTCAGCTGAATTACAAATTTTTGGTTATCGTGGTGGTGACAGCCCACATGGGGATTATTTTGTACTACGGATCCCAGAAATCTCAACACCTGCTGTTTTGAATTCACCTGAGAATGAAAATAAAAGAGAGGATGTTTTCCGTTAGTACTTTGTCACTTTCATCTTAGAATGCCTCTGATGAGTGCGTTGGCCTGAAACGCGTCAGGCATGGACTTGCTGGGCAGAGGAATCCAATAAAATGCTTTCTTCTCGAATGTAACTGGCTGAGAGTGCATTTCTCCGGGGGGTAACTTCTTTTTTGAGCAATAAGGCGGCCGGCCCGGTCATGAAATGCACCACCGCAGGATTCAGAGCGGGACCACAGCCTGTTTATTGAGGCAGGCACTGAGTGGCACAGCGGGACTCTTTGAAATGGAAGGTATTTTTGTTGGAATACTTCAGCTGAATTACAAATTTTTGATTATCGTGCTGGTGACAGCCCACATGCGGATTATTTTGTACTACGGATCCCAGAAATCTCAGCACCTGCTGTTTTCAATTCACCTGAGAATGAAAATAAAAGAGGGGATTTTTTCCGTTAGTACTTTGTCACTTTCATCTTAGAATGCCTCTGATGAGGGCGTTGGCCCGAAACGCGTCAGGCATGGACTTGCTGGGCAGAGGAATCCAATAAAATGCTTTCTTCTCGAATGTAACCGGCTGAGAGTGCATTTCTCCAGGGGGTAACTTCTTTTTTGAGCATATATATATATAGGATTAGCTCAGCGCTATCCTTGCCGAGCTGTAAAATGGCCAAAGCCTTTTACCACTCCAGGCACAGTATTACAGCTTTGAATTGATAAAATACCATTTCAAGCCGACCTGTATTGAACAAAAGGAACCCCTGACACGTGTTTCGCTCTCATTAGAGCTCTTCAGAGAGGTATAGCTTTGTCCAGACACAAGGGAGCACCCAGTATAAGTCAAAACAGTATTACAAAGCTGTAATACTGTGCCTGGAGTGGTAAAAGGCTTTGGCCATTTTACAGCTCGGCAAGGATAGCACTGAACTAATCTATGCTTAAAGACTTTGCTGTAGACATGGTAAAAGACGTTGTCCCTTTCTATCTCAGCGTGGATGGCACTGTGCTAATCCTATGCTTAAAGACTTTGATAGAAAAGCACACATTTGAGGTGAGCAAATTTAGAGTGTCGCTGCTGTTGAGAGTGCTCTATACTGGAGCTGCTTTCCACCTAAACTTGAGAACTACCCAGAGTTCTCTGCTTCTTTTTTGCATCTATATATATATATATATATATACACTGAAAAAAATAAAGGTCACAGGAATGTTATAGTTAGGTTCAGATTTCACTCTTGCAAAACCAGTGAAACTCAGCAGTTATAGTTACCTGAGCTAACTATAACTTCTGCCCCGCAATGCACTGCTTATGACCTCACATATTACATCACTCATGATATGGTCAGAGACATCACTGATCACATCACTGATGACATCTCAAGTGACATCATTGATGACATCACAGATGACATCATCAAGTGAGTGTAAGTATTTTTAAGAGTTTATTGTAATTAAAAATATATACTAACCTACTACAAAAGTTAAATTAGTATACAAGGTGCACTGCCACTGAGTGATACTACTTCTAACATATATTATGTGAGTGGCCTTGGTGACTGTATCCTTGTGTGTATGGGTGTGTAAGTGACTGTATTGGTGGGTGAGTGAGTATGTCAGTGGATGTATATGTGAGTGGTTGTATGGGTGGGTGAGTGGGTGTGTAAGTGACTGTATGGGTGAGTGAGTGGGTATCTGAATGGCTGTATGAGTGAGTGACTTGGTGTGTAAGTGGCTGTATGGATGAGTGAGTGGCTTTTTGTGTGGGTGTTTTGTTAAGTGAGTTGGTTTGTGAGTGGCTGTATTGTACAATAAGTGTCTGTGTGAATGGATGTATGGGTGAGTGAGCGTATGTGTGAGTGATTGTATGGATATGTAAATGCGCATGTAAGTGGTTGTGTGGGTGTGTGAGCTCTTGTATGGTTGAGTGGGTTGCTGTGTTAAAAGGCTCTATGGGTCAGTGAATTGCTGTGTGAGTGGCTGTATAGGTGAATAACTGAGTGTGTGAGTAGCTGTATGGGTGAGTGTGTGGCTGTGTGAGTGGCAGTATGGGAAAATTACTGGTTGTATGAGTAGCATTATGGGTGAGTGAGGGTGTGAGTGCCTATATGAGTGACTGATTGGGTGTCTCAGTGGCTCAATGGATGAGTGAATGGTTGTGTGAGTACTTGTATGGGTCTGTGAATGGGTATATGAGTGGCTGTGTCGGTGTGTGAGTGGGTGTATAAGTGGTTGTATAGGGGTGTTAGTGAGTGTGAAGTGCTTCTGTGGATGATGTCATCAGTGATGTCATGAGTGATGTCATTTGAGATGTCATCAGTGATGTCATGAGTGATGTCGTTGACCATGTCATGAGTGATATAATATGTGAGGTCATAAGCAGTGCATTGCGGGGGTGAGTTATAGTTAGCTTAGATAACTATAACTGCTGGATTTCATTGGTTTTGTTCAAGTGAAATGTGAGCCTAACTATAACGTCTCTGTAACCTTTGTTTTTTTCAGTGAATTTCTAAGGTTTTTTAAATTCAATTTTCTAACTGTGATGTCTCTGTAATCTTTGGTTTTTTCTAGGCCTGGGCGTAAAACTGCACTCTGTTCATGGAGTTTGTGGAATTTGGCAACTCTCTGTTCTGCGGAGAATGCCGAGTTACCAATAAACTCCGCACTCCACAATGGACCGGAATTTCTTTTTTTCTTTTGGAGTGCGTCACATCATTTCGTGAGTGCGGGGAGTGTGACGAGACTTGACGGGTGCTCACCAGCAGCCGGACAACCCTCAGCAGCCAAGGGGAGTTCATCCCCCAACTCGTAGTGTGCCAGGAGGCCCCTTTGCTGGGTGGTTGAGAAAGGGGGTGGGGCTTCTGATGAGGTCTTAGCAATCGGGCTGTAGGGGACTTACTTGTTGCAACAATGGGAATTCTTGGCCCCAGACGACCAAAGTTTCCATAGGAAAAGCATTTTTTGTTTTGCAAATAACTTTGGTGCTGCTTGACAAATCTCCACGAAATGTTTACAAAGCTTCCCCTTTTTAGTTCAGCTGCTGTTCTGAAAGTTTCAGGGTGATCCGTCAAGCTGGGCCCAAGAAAAAAGGGAGGTCCCAAAATGCATTTTCCCCATGTTATGTCTATGGGGATTTTTCATTTTTTGAACATGACTACATCCCGAACTGCTGAATGGAATTACACCAAATTTGGCAGAAAGCTAGATGTTGGTCCAGTAGATTTTCTGATATCTAACTTACAAAAATATAGATATCAGAGGATGCGGATCCTACTAAAATTTGATTAGCTGCCAACACTTCAACCAGGAAGTGTTGGCAGCCATCTTGGGACTTGGCTTGAAGCCGAGTCCCAGAAAAGAAGTAAAAAATAAGATATGGGGGCAGGGTAGGAATACCCTGACCTCCCAGATATGGTGAGGTAAAAAGCATTTTTTTTTTCCATAGACTAGCTGGTGGATCCACAAATCCACTGCAAAATTTAAAAAGAACTGAAGTGTGGACTCCTGCGCTTCATTTACTATAGGCCCCCAGGTGGGCCAGGGCCCGGGAGCATTATAAAACTATAGGAGGGGGCACAGGGGGCTGCCCTCCTCTGGCTATTCTGGCTATTCTAAGCCCCGGGGATCACCACCTCCCAGGGGCAGTCATTTAATATATTCTCGCGGCGGTCACATGCCTGGATGACAATGCAAACATATGTTGCCCTACAACCAGCAGCATATCTTACTTTAACTTATCCTGTGTACCTAAAGAAAAAGTAACTGGCTATTCGTCTAGGAGTACTGCCGTCCTTAGCGGACAAACCATCTTGGAGATATTAAGGACATAAAACATGCAGGCTATGTGGCGCCCTTAAGGAGGATTTTTTGCAATTTGGTCTGCATATGTCCCGCATTAAGGAAAGCACGCCTCTCTCTGCTTAAACGCACCTTCAACGAGAGGGGGATTCTTTCCTGCCGAACGGCAATAATGAGGAGCCTTGTCCTACGGACACTCAGTTGATTTGTAACCTTTTGAAATGTTTGCAATTACATGACAAATTACTTAAACAGGGCATCAAGTGCACAGCGCCAGAAGGAGTCAGCGGTTAGTATAGCGATAAAACAACCAGATGTCTGAGGACAGAAGACAGCTATTGGATTCTTTTAAAAATCTGGGATTCTGGTACCTTGTATAAACAGAAACAACAATCCAACTTGCTACTTTCACGCACAATGACACTTTACAATAACGTAATTCAGAGACAATGACTACTGAAGAACAATGAAATGACAACACCTGAGTTGTTAAATGGTTTTTAGTATATGTTTTATCTCTGAAAGAACAAAGTGAACTTTTTAGAAATTGACAAATAGGAAAAGTAACTATGAAGTATTTTTTCCAAAAATCGTTTTATTATCTTGAATTATTGTGATGTTTTTTTATTAACTTATAACAATAAAATCAAATTGAATTGAATTGCAGATTGTCATAAATGCTCCATCCCTGACGCAGTCTGCGGCAGAGGCGCAGCCACGCAAGTTTAAAAGCCCCCGTCTGGATGGAAGGAGCGCTTCGCGTTCTAGCTCTAGCGAGCGTTCCTTCACGTCTGAGGTCTTGTTTCCATTTCCGGATCACTGCAGCTCCAGTCTTCTTGTCACCCGACTCCTCGCGTCTGGTTCTTCTTCTCACTCTCAGCCCTTCTCACAGTGTTGCTGGGCAGGGAACCATCTCGCTCTCGTTTTGGCTCGCAGTGTCCTCGGTGGGGGGCCCACCTGCAATTGCAAAAAGAAGACCACAAACAATCACAGTTTAAGGCAGTAACGCGCATGCGCTTACATGCACCATTAAGGCATCTAATATGGTTAACTAAGCATATACTTATCTGAAAGGATCTCCATGGCAAAAATGGGCATCTGCATTTCTTTTGTGGTATAATTCCTGGCTGTATTGAAGCATAACAGTCAGCATTACGAATTCCAGAGTTGAAGGTGATAAGATTACGTTAGCCTGCAGATTTTTTGCAGATTTTTCTTACTTATTATTCATGCCTATCTTAGGGGTCGGAGATTAGGCCTCTGTTACTTTTGGACTATGTGTATTTTTCTATCTTCCCTACAATGGTAAGCATATTTCAGTATAATCAGTATAGTGTACTCTAGGTAATTCTCTCTCTGTTTATAATTCAGGTTTGTTTAAGGCAGAATTAATTGTTGGCTCTTGACACACTTCTATTGGACACTAGTGGAAGAGGGGAACAAATCAGGTAGATATTATTGATGTATGTGTAGTGGTTGTCTACTCCTTTGTTTCACAATATTTTGAGAGTAGTCTATTGACGATACTTTGCTCACAGGATTACAGACGTCTCCAGTGACGAATCCTTGATGCCCAGGCCGTGCCGAGAGACCCTCTTCAGTTTTTCTCCTCCCCTTGTTTTCCCTCTTCCCCCTGTACACTGGTCTTGCTTTGACTTTGGTGGGCGGACTATGTGGTAGTGGGAAGTTGGGACCTACTCTTCAGTCTCCCGCCTCTCGTTCCTGTGGAAACTTGAGGTGAGCCTTGATACAGTCATTTAATTATAGGCATGGGAGCCTTGTGCCTCCCCGGGGCACAAATGCCAAATTAAAATAACGCGGAGAGGTCCTATGATCTCCCCCGAAGCCCCCGGGGACCGCCACCTCCCCGGGGCACAAATGTCAAGTTAAAATAATGTAGGGCCTCCCCCACAGCCCCGGGGACTGCCACATCCCCGGGGCAAGTCTTTTAAAATAAATATGGAGGTCCGCAGCCCCAGGGACCACCACTACCCTGAGGCTAATTTAACAAAGGAAGGGGGCTGCAGCCCCTCTTGTGGATCCCTATATGACCCTGGGGACTGCCACCCCCAGGGTTAGCTCCAGCAATGTCCCAGGGGGCCCAACCTCGGGACATTGCAGTTTACAATGGCTTGGTGGGAGCACTGCTCCCGCTAAGCTATAGCAAACTCTCTGATTTCAGCAAGTGAGAGCAGAAAATGCTCTCGCTTTATGAAAGCAGAGCATGTCTATTTCCCTGCCTGCTGTGCAGCGAGCAGGGAAACAGACATTGCTTTGAGACTCAGGGAGCTGCATATTCAGCAGCTCCCTGTGTCTCAAAGCAATGCTGGCTCCTGCAGGAGGCAGGGAGGCAGCAGGGACTGCAGGGGCCTTCAGGCTCCCCCTGGGGTCCCATTGGTGAGTGGATGCCCTGGAAGCACCCACTTTAAATGGGCAGACCCCGGGGGATTGGGTCACGGGGCCCAATTCGGCCTAAGGAGGGGGGCCAAGCAGCACCCCATCCCATCTGAAAAGGGCTGGGTCCCAAGGGATGGGGTTCGCAGGGCAGAAATCGGACTGGGGAGGGGGGGCCACGCACCTCTCCTATTTAAAAAAAGTTTTAAATGGAAAGGGCCAGGCCCACAGGGATGGGGTCCCCAGGGCCGAAATCAGCCTAGGAGGGGGGAATGAGGGCCCCCTTCCTTTAGGAGAATAATTTTTTTTAAATGAAAGGCCATGCCCTGGGGGTGGGGTCCCTGGTTCGAAATCAGCCCTGGAGGGGGGCCGTGCAACCCGCTCACTCTTTTAAAAAAAAAAAAGGGGCAGGCCCTGGGGGATGGGGTCCCCGGGGCCGAAAATGACCCTGGAGGGAGGACTCTTGGTCCCCCTCCTTTAAAATAAAAAAAATGTAAAAAGAAAAGGCCGGGCCCCGGGGAGGTAACAAAGGTTACAGGGATGTTATAGTTAGGCTTAGATTTCACTCGTACAAGACCATAGAAATTCAGCAGTTATAGTTATCTGAGCTAACTATAACTTACTCCCCCACAGTGCACTGCTCATGACCTCGCATATTACATCACTCATGAGATGATCAGTGACATCACTGATGACACCACTGACACTCATTACAGGACTCAGGGGCATGGCCTTGCGTCCTGAAAATGAATGAAAAAAACATAAAAGGGGGCATGGTAAACACAACCTACCAACAGTGGCATATGGCAGTCCCAAGGCCTCTCCCCTCCACAATTTATGGACAAGGACAACAGGGTGTGGCAGGACTCCAGGTCATGGTCCTCATTGAAATGCATAGTAGGGAATGCCAAGTTTGAGGTCTACATAAATCAGCATGTATACATTTTGCTAAATGTTCAGAAAGACAGTGGTATGTATTAACTGCTTGCCGTTTTATACTTAATTAACTGTTTTTCAGCTAACCATCTACTTGAAAATGAGCAGGACGGTGTTAAGTCATTGTTAAAGTTTTGTGGTTGTTACCAGTCTAAGACGTCCCTTGGTGATTTCAAGTATACCTCTATCCTTTTAACATCCTTGCTCTGATTAGAGATGGAGACATTTCTGCACAGTTCCCAAAACGTCCCAAATATTATAAAAGCATATGCATGTGCTAGAAATATGCCAGTGAAGGAGCAATTTGTTTCACCACAAAATACAATGGTTACAAAAAAAGATTGTTTGCCTTTGAAACGCCCGTGTTTATTTTTCAGCAATTTAGGTTTTATGCTGTTTTTGAAACCTTTTTATGGAGCACATTATTTCACTGAAGTGCTGCGCTCAGTTTTCCCGACTGATGTTCGTAGAATGTATTCCTTTCAACATGAGAGCTTTTACTTCTAAAATAGGTATACGGATCACCACATGAAAGTTGTCACTTGAAAATAAAAAGGCACTAAAGGTAGCTCAAGTAACATTATCAGTTATTTAAAAGTAGCTTATAAAAGATGAATATTTCTGTGTTTCACTAAAGCCTTTAAATATAAAAGAGATATGAGACCATATCTGACACCATCAGGCATATTATATTAAAATTTATGAACAACTTCATCAAAAACCACTTTCCCTCTCCTGCACAGAGACAGATTTGTTCTGACATAAACGTTACATGGCTGGTTGCAGCCTCAGATTAATGCGAGGACCCTGGCGATTCCTTTTAGACGTTATTTTGTGAAATAATACCTGTCAGCTGCTGCCTGATCCCAGAAAAAGGGGCAGGTTTTCCAGGTCATCCCGCCATCTGTCAGCTGAAGCTCATCTGTCCCTCTACATTACCACCTGATCTGCGCTAACAGGCCTCACAGGGAGGCCTGCTTCATGGGCCTAGTGGGAACCAGTGAAAGGGACGGCGCGAGGACATCACCTGTGATTTGGTGATTTAATTATCACTGGAGTGATGAAGATGCGCGCGCACAGACCCACATGCTTTTGAATACACACACGTCTGGCCCGTGATTTTTGTTCTGTTCTGCTATCCAAACCAACCAAGGCACGCGTAATTACAGTTCTGGCACGTTCATTCAGATTTTTTTTTAATCATATGGATTTTTATTGAAGGAAAGAAAAGGCTCTTATGTTTAAGCATACGATGAAGGAACAGTTCTTTTTCTGCACCACGGTAGTGTGCGTTCTTGGAATCACAGTGCAGTGGTTTGTGCCATGAATAATGCCTCTGTTGCTTATTATAAACATGCATACCAGAATGTACTGCTATTTCTACCACTTGAAAGTCGAAAACCCAGAGTAACAATAGTTGTATAAATTACCTATGCCAGTACGTCAGGCACTACTGCATAAAAATAGGAAAATGTACCCCATTTAACCGTTTTGTTAACAGGAAATGGAATAAGCGGTATTTATATTAGGCATACATGGAAACATGGTTTAGTATTATTTTCTCCACTTTTCAAATGTGAAATGTGGGACCATATTTGAGGCTAGATTATTGTGTCCCATTTGATTAAATTATTGATAAAAATAGTACAGATTTCTTCATCTCCTTTTTTAAGGAGTTTTTAGAGTTGTGCTGCTTTGTTTAAATTCACGTAGCCTCAGTAAAAAAATGTTTTATATAACTTATAGCAGTGGTGCCACAACTCGTATCCTCGGTTTGGACCTGGTGCAGAATTTTTGTAATTTTGCCTGTTTGCCCTATTCCGTATTACATAATTAGACAATGGGTGCGTACTGTATTTACCCTAGTGCAAAGTTTCTGTAACAGGGACACAGGCGGTCGCCCATAGATTTAATACGGGAAGTTATCACAGAATGAAACGCAGCACGAAGTGTAAAAGGTAAAAACGAGATGGAAAAGCTCTGTAAACCTCCGTGACTGCAGGCTCTCTCACTGTCACTGAATCAATACCGCGTACAAAAGTTATTGCAGGTCTAACCCTTCTCACTTCAAAGCTGCTTAGCCAGTACGTAGTATTAATTCCCTCCTGTACAAAAACGTTCTTGATAATCACTGGGCTGAGGGAAGGATTTAAAACTGGAACAGCAGATTTCCTAATAGATTACAGAATATGGCCGTGTTATTTCAGGATAAATCGGGATAACTGACTTGAGAGAATATGTTAGCCTTGTTGGTCCATGCCACGTGACAATAAGGTGAAACTCAATAACAAAACTCATATTTCCGTCCTTGGAGTTGATTCTGAGTAAGAAACTGAATGTTAAATGATTAGATTGTGTATTTGTTTTCGCAGTGTGACTCGCATATTCGACTAGAGCAATTGTGCACGCAATACAGTACGGAAAATAACGAAACGTGATATTTTTTTGTGCAAAAACCCCCAGCTGTACTGAAAAAACACTCGTTGGTGATGGCTAATGATACAAAGGCACGAACAAAGGACACATATGACCTTTTTCGATTTGGAAAATACTGTTTTCGATAAAAATGTAGGGGCATATTACCAAGGATTTCCGATAATTATCGCAAAGCGCGCTTAGCGCTGTTTTTTATTGCCGGCTATCGCGCTGGATTTCATTGCGGAGATAACGCGTTATTATCAACGCTTATCTCCAAGGCGATAAAAAATCCAGTGATAGCGGCGAAACCCAGCAATAGCGTGAGAAATCCAGCGATAAATTCACTGCGCTAATGAAAAGCTTGCTAATAGACAGGTGAGGACTTAGCCTTACAATCCACCTCCCATTGACAAGATGGTTAAGTCAAGTTTTTATCAGGTGTTAAATTCCAGCGATAATCGCGGTTAGCGCAACTTTTTTTATCGCTTTGCGGGCATTGATAATAGGGGGAAGTTGTGTTTGCGACCGTTTGCAGTTGCTTTTAGTTGGGAACGCCTACTTTGCATGTCATTAGCGATAATTATCGCTGACATGCAAAGCGGCAACAAAACGGCCGCTATCGCCATTAAGCTGTCGCTAACAGCTTTTAGCGACAGCTTGCTAATAGGGCGATAAAAATATCGTCGCTTTATCCGCAAAAAGTGCAGCTAAAGTGGCGATACTGCCCTTGATAATGTGCCCCATAGTACTTTTGAATCAATGATAGATGTATTGGTGTTTTCTTATTGGTGTGATTTGTAACACTCCATGAAGGATTTGACTGGCAAGTCAATGGTGTGATTGGTTTAAAACTGCTAATGTCGGATCCCTTATTTGTAAGTCTCGTCTACTGGTGGCAACATACCTAGTTTATCCATTAAATACTTAGAGCGGGCTTTGGACTGTCTTTGGTCATGATCGAATGGCTTGCTTGTCTATCTCAGTTCCCTGCTCTAGATTTATTAATGTTCCTTCCTTTTCGTGTATTGATCCCATCTAAGGAGCATTTCATACCCAGTGGTACAGCTAGGTTGGCATGGGCCCTAGTGCAAGCAAAGTACCTGGACCCCCCTCACTAGTGTGACAGCTGGCCTCGACACTCCTCAACAGCCTTCTACATATTCTGTATCTACCATATGAAAACTCACTACCATTCTCATACACACACTATTAAATTTCCACTCCCTGCACCGTATTACAGCAAGTTGAAGCCATAATCCTAACAAATCTTACCAAAGTCAATAGATTTGGCCCTTGTAAAGTGCCTGCACACTAAGACATAACATGTAGGGACCCCGCACTCTAAATAATGCACTCACATAGGCACACCCATCGTGCAGCACTCACACAGGCACAAATTCTGACCTGTAGACCACTTACCCTGCACTCACAGAAGACAATATTAATCCTGCAATCACACAGGCACCCCCTCACAATGCGTTCACAAAACATGGTGGCTATCCTACACTCACACAAGCCCACTCGTAACGCACGTACACCACTCAATAGGCAGGAGCAGGGTTGGGACAGATGGTGGCTTATGGTGCATCAGTGCACTAGGGCGATTCTAAGCTGTTGAGGTAAGATACACTGAAGCCTGAATGTCCACTGATGTTATCTAATCTCCCATCAGCCATGCCTGGACCAGCACTGCAGACTATGTGAGTCTGATCATCATGGACATTTGCAGGAAAGAGTCTTTGCATCAAATAAAAGTCACACTTGCCTTCTAACTATAAGGTGGTAGTTATCTTTGCAGAAGAAAGAAAGAAAGAAAGGAAGAAAGAAAGGAAGAAAGAAAGAAAGAAAGAAAGAAAGAAAGAAAGAAAGAAAGAAAGAAAGACAAAACTGAATGTGGAGGGCATGTCCGTCAATAAAAAAATTAAAAAAGTAAAGCTTCACACTAGTCTGCCATAACTGAACAGTAACAAATTATAGAGTAATCAGAATATTGTTTCAAGATTGTGACTTGGTTTTGAAGCTTGTAGCAATGATTCCTGGTGCTCTGCATAAGAAAGTTGTGGTCCAATATCAATTGCAGTGGAGCTGCTGGCAGTGTCTTAGCTAGGTTGCCATGGGCCTTAGTGCAAGAAAAGTACCTGGACCCTCTCACTACAGTGACATCTCAGTCTGTCAGCTGCCCCAGCACTCCTTAAACTCCTTCTACATATTTAGCATCCGCCATATCAAAACTCGCTACCATTCTCATACACACACTATTGTATTTCCACTCCCTGAACTGCATTTCTACAAGTCAAAGCCATAAACCTGAAAAGCATTGCTAAAGTCAGTAGGTTTGGCCCATGTATAGTGTATGCCCACAAAGACATAACATACAGAACCCTACACTCACACTGCTGCCCTCCCATAAGCACACCCCTCATGCTGCACTCACACAAGGATATGCCTCATTCTGCACTCACACAGGCAAAAAGTTTCACCCATAGACCACTTACCCGCCACTTACAAAAGACAATGTTACTCCTGCATTCACACAGGCACACTCCACAGAATACACTCACAAACATGGTGGTTATGCTGCACTCTCACAAGCACACTGCTCACACACAGGTACACCGCTCAATTGGTAGGAAAAGAGTTGGGTAAGATGGTGACATAGGAGACACCGGTTCAGAATCTGCTGCATCGGTCCACTAGTGTAATCAGTTCAAATCTGTGGAGGTAAGCTACTCTGAAGCTTGAATGTCCATTGACATCTAAGCTTCCATCAGACATATTTGGACCAACACTATGTGAGTCTGGTCTTTGTGGACATTTGCAAGGAAGAGTCTTGGCATTCAGAAAGTCCCCCTTCATCTACTAGTAACAATGCAGTGGCTTATTTTCTATTGCAAAGCAAACACAAGGAGATGATGGACGGAGCACTGAAGCTTTTCAGACACTCACCCCCAGTCACAGATCTGGGTTGAATCCATCATCGTTCTTTAGCTCACTTCGCCACCCCAGTTCAGACACAGCTATATGCACATCAGTCTTGACCCTGTGCCTCATGGGAACAGTCCAACCCGAACTGCCAAGCCATGTCTTCCCTGGACCGGAAACAAGCATACTGGGACCGGTTTCGGGCTAACAGCCCTCATCAGCCAGGCTAGCTTGAATCCAGTGGCAAAGTGAGGAAGGGACCCACGTCTGGCTGATGAGGGCTGTTAGCCCGAAACCGGTCCCAGGATGCTTGTTTCCGGTCCAGGGAAGAATTGGCTTGGCAGTTCGGGCTGGACTGTTCCCATGAGGCACAGGGTCAAGACTGATGTGCATATAGCTGTGTCTGAACTGGGGTGGCGAAGTGAGCTAAAGAACGATGATGGATTCAACCCAGATCTGTAACTGGGGGTGAGTGTCTGAAAAGTTTCAGTGCTCCGTCCATCATCTCCTTGTGTTTGCTTTGTTCGCCCTAAGTTGGCAGGGTATGCCCAGACGTGGGTCCCTTGCTCACTTTGCCACTGGATTCAAGCTAGCCTGGCTGATGAGGGCTGTTAGCCCGAAACCGGTCCCTGGATGCTTGTTTCCGGTCCAGGGAAGACATGGCTTGGCAGTTCGGGCTGGACTGTTCCCATGAGGCACAGGGTCAAGACTGATTTGCATATAGCTGTGTCTGAACTGGGGTGGCAAAGTGAGCTAAAGAACGATGATGGATTCAACCCAGATCTGTGACTGGGGGTGAGTGTCTGAATAGTTTCAGTGCTCCGTCCATCATCTCCTTGTGTTTGCTTTGTTTGCCCAAAGTTGGCAGGGTATGCCCAGACGTGGGTCCCTTGCTCACTTTGCCACTGGATTCAAGCTAGCCTGGCTGATGAGGGTTGTTAGCCTGAAACCGGTCCCAGGATGTTTGTTTCCGGTCCAGGGAAGACATGGCTTGGCAGTTTGGGCTGGACTGTTCCCATGAGGCACAGGGTAAAGACTGATTTGCATACAGCTGTGTCTGAACTGGGGTGGCAAAGTGAGCTAAAGAATGATGATGGATTCAACCCAGATCTGTGAATAGGGGGGTGAGTGTCTGAAAAGTTTCAGCACTCCGTCCATCATCTCCTTGTGTTTGCTTTGTTCGCCCTAAGTTGGCAGGGTATGCCCAGACGTGGGTCCCTTGCTCACTTTGCCACTGGATTCAAGCTAGCCTGGCTGAGAGGGCTGTTAGCCCGAAACCGGTCCCAGGATGCTTGTTTCCGGTCCAGGGAAGACATGGCTTGGCAGTTCGGGCTGGACTGTTCCCATGAGGCACAGGGTCAAGACTGATTTGCATATAGCTGTGTCTGAACTGGGGTGGCGAAGTGAGCTAAAGAACGATGATGGATTCAACCCAGATCTGTGACTGGGGGTGAGTGTCTGAAAAGTTTCAGCACTCCGTCCATCATCTCCTTGTGTTTGCTTTGTTCGCCCTAAGTTGGCAGGGTATGCCCAGACGTGGGTCCCTTGCTCACTTTGCCACTGGATTCAAGCTAGCCTGGCTGATGAGGGCTGTTAGCCCGAAACCGGTCCCAGGATGTTTGTTTCTGGTCCAGGTAAGACATGGCTTGGCAGTTTGGGCTGGACTGTTCCCATGAGGCACAGGGTAAAGACTGATTTGCATACAGCTGTGTCTGAACTGGGGTGGTGAAGTGAGCTAAAGAATGATGATGGATTCGACCCAGATCTGTGACTGGGGGTGAGTGTCTGAAAAGTTTCAGCACTCCGTCCATCATCTCCTTGTGTTTGCTTTGTTCGCCCTAAGTTGGCAGGGTATGCCCAGACGTGGGTCCCTTGCTCACTTTGCCACTGGATTCAAGCTAGCCTGGCTGATGAGGGCTGTTAGCCCGAAACCGGACCCAGGATGCTTGTTTCCGGTCCAGGGAAGACATGGCTTGGCAGTTCGGGCTGGACTGTTCCCATGAGGCACAGGGTCAAGACTGATTTGCATATAGCTGTGTCTGAACTGGGGTGGCGAAGTGAGCTAAATAACGATGATGGATTCAACCCAGATCTGTGACTGGGGGTGAGTGTCTGAAAAGTTTCAGCACTCCGTCCATCATCTCCTTGTGTTTGCTCTATTTTCTATTGCAGGCATCGAAATAAAGAAAAAAATATCGGTGAAAAGGGGTAATAGTTCTAGATTTATGCTGACTAGTATTAGTTCATTGGCAGTGTTGATTTCCTACTCTGTGAGGGCAAAACCCCTAATCCCACAAATAAAAAAAATACTTCAGTAGGGTAGAGTATACAAATCTCAATAAAAATGATAAACGTGTTTTGATAAACCTTGAGTAATATAATGGTCAGAGATTACATAACAATTGTCACATACGTTTATTTTAATGCAGTTGAAAACAAATGAAAGCCTTTATTTGATTACGAGATAGAAGAGATCTTTGGCCAACCAACACGTGTTTTGCCTCTCAATGGGGCGCAGGCTTGGGGCTTTTTTTCAAGGCTGCTTATGTATTATCAATTACAGAATTACTGGAATTCCATTTATGTACTTATGTCAGATATAGGAAAAAATAAAACTAGAAGCAAATGATAAATGCAAATGAACATTACATTCAATTAAAAAGGGGAGACAAACAAGAGAACATTCATAATTATAAATATTGTTGGAAATTGGGTTACTGGTTGAGAGGAGTGAAACCCTACTCAAGCAGAAACCACAATTCTTGCCAGGCTGAAACACAAGCAAACCCCAAATTAACCTGTGCTCAACCCTCTAGTAGCTCAGCACAAATGCAGTCAAGCTTAACTTACAGGCAATGTGAGGGCGTGGCCACGCCGGTGAACAAGATGGCCACTCAGTTGAAGCTCCGTCAAACGCAGCCCTTGATATGTTGATTTGGGTCTCCAGAGGTGTCCGAGGTCATCTGGTATGCGATCTCACCCACTGTGAACAACCGTGGCACGGGATGGCGTGCTTCTTTGGCCTGCAGCACTAACAGAACTGCTGGTCGGCCCATAAGCATGGCGGCCCGGCACTTGCCTCAGTTATCCCACAGCTATAGGTGCTACGGTGAGCCTGAGGCACAGGGCTGCCATGCCTCGCTGGGCTGCCCACGGCACTGCTGCCTTACTGATGGCACCCCCCCGTTGCAGTGGGATCACATCTGGAGATACAGACAAATACACCAATAAGGCACTGCAGAACCCGGACCATGCCATGAGGACCTGCCCACTGCACAGTAATCGGACCAGGTGGTAAGGCACATGCTGCAATCCCTCACAGGCTGTAGACCTTGCACTGCCCCACTGCCACTATGCCCTTGGAACTCACTTGCTGTCTGCAGACTGAGCTGCGGCTGCCGCCACATCACCCTCAGCCCTTCCATATTGACACATAGTATAATGAGAGTAAGATGTATTGATGATGTTTATGATGAGATACCATCTACATACCCTGTACTACTATTAATGAGTGCTGTGTTGTTTTTGTGTTAGTTGAAAAAAATGCAATAAACATAATTAAAAAAAAACTTTCTGCATTCCTCAAAGACCGCAACATGGGCTCTATATACAGCAGCAATTTATGCTTTGATATGGGCAATATATATAGAAATCATGGAGTTCATTTCACAGAGAAAGGCAACAGGGTGTTCCTCAACACCTTGAAAGACTGCATCCTGTTTTATGTGTAGGTTTCCTCTGCACACCATAATCACGCTAATGCTCTTTTCAGAGTGACCCCTTTTTAATTTCTTACTCAGATCTGTGGATCCATCGCAAATCCACAAACCAAAAGAACAGATTCAATACAAAACACCACATTTAGGATTCGTGATGGATCCACGAGTCTGTTCCCAACCAAAAGCACTCATTTAAAACAAAAACACATTTAATACAGTGGGCATGTGCGTGGCTCTATGAGTGGATGTATTATAGATGTTGTGGGTCTGTGTCTAGATGATTGAATGTGTCAATGGGTGTGTGAGTAGCTGCATGGCTTTGTGAGTGAGTGTGTGAGTGGCTGCATGGGTGAAAGAATGAGTTGTGGGTCACTAGGTGTGTCAGTGCTTGTATAGGTGTGTGAGTGGATGTCTCAGTAGCTGTATTGGTCAGTGAGTGGGTGTGTCAGTGGCTGTATGGGTCTCTAAGTGGGTGTATGAGTGACAGTACAGGTCTGTGAGTGGGCGTGTAAGTTGTTGAATGAGTCTATGAGTGGGTGTGTGAGTGGCTTTGTGGGTCAGTGAGTGTGAGTGGCTGTATGGGGCAGTAAGTGGGTGTGTGAGTGGCTGTATGAGTATGTGAGTGGCTGTGTGGGTCAGTGAGTGGGTGTGTGAGTGGCTGTATAGATCTGTGAGTGGGTGTATGAGTGGCGGTATAGGTCTGTGAGTGGGTGTGTGAGTGGTTGTATGAGTCTGTGAGTGGGTGTGTGAGTGGCCTTATGAGTCTGTGAGTGGGTGTGTAAGTGGCTGTGTGGGTTGGTGAGTGGGTGTGTAAGTGGCTATGTGGGTGTGTGAGTGGGTGTGTGAGTGGCTGTAGTGGTTAGTGAGTGGGTGTGTGAGAGGTTGTATGGCTCTGTGACTGGGTGGGTCAGTGGCTGTAGGGGTGTGTGAGTGGGTGGGTGTGTGAGTGTCTGGCTGTGTAATCAGGAGTGTATGTCGCCTATGTCTCTGTGAGTGGGTAAGAGTAGTTCTGTGGGTCTACATTTTTTTTATTTGGCACGGGAACCGTGGATCTGCTGCAGAGTCACACGGGGGCCACACTGAGCAATGCAATAGATCCGTGAATCCCTGCACATGGGAAAAAACATTTTTGGGCAATTTCTTGCCCATCAGGGATCCCTCAGGGACCCCTCTATCATACCCATGGGGTCACGATATCTCTATCCTGAGCCCATCAATCAGTTTACACTTCAATTTTTAGGCCCCGGGACCATGCCCCAAATGATAAAATGGTGGCCGAAACTTTTGAGTCAGGTTGTGGACAGCCAATCACGGGATTGCTGTTGGAGCAGCGGATTCGTGAATCCGCCATGATGGATCTCCGAAGGATCCACATCCCTAGATATCTATAAATATTTTTCCTTTTCATAACTCCAAAACTACTGAATGGATTTATAATAAATCACAAAAAGGGTTTTTTCTGCACCACGAGCTAGCTTTCTGCCAAATTTGGTGTAATTCCTTTCAGCGGTTCGGGCAGTAGTCTTGTCTAAAATCTCTATGGAAAATTGCATAGGCAACTCAAAAGTTTTTACCCTCCCCCTTTTTCTCAACCCCACTTGATTAGCAAACCAAAAACAATTAGTCTATGGAAACTAAATCCTAACAATAAATACCTATTGGTGTCCGCTAGTAGGTAATATATATATATATATATATATATATATATATATATATATATATATATATATATATATATAATTACCTACTGGCGGTCGCCAGTAGATAGTTATAGTTAGGACCTATTTTCCATAGGAAATCCGCAACATTCTATTTGAAATAACGTTGGCGCCGGTTGACGAATCTTCGCGAAATTTTTCAACTTGTTGGGGCGCTCCGGTCTGCTCCTATCCTGAAAGTCTCGGGGTGATTCGTCAAGCGGGGGCGAGAAAAAGGGGGCAAAAACGCGCTGGGTGCGCGGATCCTGCCGATAAAAAAACGAAGCGCGGGCTCCCACGCTTCGTGGTTAATTGGCCCCCGGGTGGGCCAAGTCCCGGGGGCATGCAGGGTTTATCGAATAATAACATGGGGGGGCCTCTAAAGCCCCCCCAAGCCCCGGGGACCGCCACCCCCCGGGGCTTTAAACAAAATGGTGCGGGAGGGCTCTCCGCCCTCCCGCAGCCCGGGGACCGCCACCCCCCGGGGCTTCTTTTTTAAAAATAAATTACCTGTGTGGGGGGGCTCGAGCCCCCCCACATGCCCCGGTGACCGCCACCTCCCCGGGGCACTAAATAATAAAATGTGGGGGTCCGTTTTGGACCCCCGAGCCCCGGGGACCACCACCTCCCCGGGGCTGTGCAAAGGTTGGTAGGGGGGCCGCGCGGCCCCCCTCCTGGAGCCCTCCATGGCCCTGGGGACCGCCACCCCCCAAGGCCGGCTCCTGCAGTGTCCCAGGGTACCTACCCCCGGGACACTGTAGTTTGCTATGGCAGGACGGGAGCCTCGCGGCTCCCGTCCTGTCATAGCAAACTGCTTTGGATATTGGAAGCGAGAGCAGGGAAACCTGCTCTCGCTTCCAATATCCAAAGCACATTGCTTTTCCACACGGGGAGCTGCATGTTAGCAGCTCCCCATGTGGAAAAGCAATGCCAGCTCCCGCAGGACGCGGGGAACCGGCATGGTCCGTGGGGGAGTTGGGGTCCCCCCACGGACCCCAAAGGATAGGGCCAGCCCCGGGGGATGGGGTCCCGGGGCAAGTAGTGGCCCGGGAGGGGGGCCACGTGGCCCCCGCCCCCAAATTATTAAATTAAAAAAATTAAAAATTAAAAAAGGCCGGCCCCGGGGGATGGGGTCCCCGGGGCCTAAGGAGGCCTGAGGAGGGGGGCAACGCAGCCCCCCTCCATAAAAATAATTTTTAAAAAGGTGGCAATGACCCGGGGATGGGGTCCTCGGGCCGAAATTGGCCACGGGAGGGGGGCCCACACGGTCCCCTTCCCGTTCCCATTTAAAAAAAAAAAAAAAGGGGTCAGGCCCTGGGGGATGGGGTCCCCAGGGCCCAAAATAATTAAAAGAAGGGGGCCACACAGCCCCCTTTAAAAAAAAAAAAAAATCCGGCATCGCGCCGGAGGCCACCCCCTCCTTGTCAGCACTCTGCAAATGCGCCCCCTGGCGCGTTTGCAGAGGAGGAACAATTCCCCTTGAATACTGGGGGTCCCTAGGGGCCTACTAGCCCACCAGGAACCTCCAGTATGCGCCAGGGGGCTGCGTTGCAGAGAGGTGTTTTACACCTCTCTGCAACGCAGCTCTGTGGCACTTAATGGAGGTAGCTGGTGGGCTAGTTGCACCCCAGGGACCCTCAGGATTCAAGGGGAGTTAATCCCCCAACTTAAAACGCGCCACGGGGCGCGTTTGCACAGTGGTGAAGGGAGGGGGCGGGGCTTCAGGTGACATGTGTGCAAACAAGCCCCGTGGCTTCAATCCTGAGGGTCCCTGGGGGCCAACTAGCCCACCAGGTACCTCCAGTAAGCGCCACAGAGCTGCGTTGCAGAGTGTTGTAAAAAGGGGCGTGGCCTCTGAACACCTCTCTGCAACGCAGCACTCTGGCGCATACTGGAGGTATCTGGTGGGCTAGTTGGCCCCTAGGGACCCTCGGGATTGAGGAGGAATTAATTCTCCAACTTAAAACGCGCCACAGGGCGTGTTTGCAGACATGTCACCTCAGGCCCCACCCCCTTCCTTCACCATTGTGCAAATATTCCTCTAAAATCAGCCAAAATACGAATTCCGATTTACTCACCTGTTATCAGGAGAGACCTCAGTGCTGCATCTTTGAGCCCAGTACTGATCCTGAAAAGTAATTCTAACCGTACTTAACAGTAACTTGAATTTCCTTCCTTAGGCTAACATTGACTGGTTTCACTTGGAAATTCTTCTAAGTGTGGAGTTTTGGAATTTCATAATATTCCTCTAAAATCAGCCGAACTACGAATTCCGATTTACTCACCTGTTATCAGGAGAGAACCCAGTGCTGCATCGTTTAGCCCAGCACTGACCCTGAAAAGTAATTCTAACCGTACTTACCAGTAACTTGTATTTCCTTCCGTAGGAATCCATTGTCTGGTTTTCAGCAGAAAAGTTTCAAAGTGTCGATTTTCACAAACTACAAATATTCCTTAAAAATCGCCTGTATGACTTAAACGCATTCTTTCAACTGTTTACAGGAGATGCACCAGTGCTGGATCCAGGATCCACCACTGAGTAAGAAAAAGTAACGATAACACTACTTACCTGCTAAGTGAATTTCCTCCCATAGGATAACATTGGTGATTCTATGTGAAAAAGTGTCAACTTTTAAAATACAATAATATTCCTTAAAAATCACTACTGTAACCAAAACGCTTTTACTCAACTGTTTACAGGAGATGTCCCAGGACTGAATCTAGGATCCAGTCCTGTGGTTAGAAAAGTAATCCATAAAGTAACTAATTGCATTTAACTAGAAATTCACATTGAGCTCAATGTTGCATTGTGTTTGAAATTGTGTTGCCCATTGCAACAACTGTAACTACTGTACTTAAAAGTCTATTGCCTATTTGCAAAGTATGTAAACTAAAGTAAATCATTCTGAGAAAGTATATTTTGTAATGTAATGTATAATGTAATTACCATGTAATTTAAAAAATAAAATATCTAAAAATAAATAGTTTAAAAAAATGTAGTAAATCAGTATAAAAAAATAAATATAACAATTAATACATTTAAAAATTGTCATTTACAAAACCTTTGAAATTCACTGAAAAAAACCATAGGTTTCAGACATGTTATAGTTAGGAATTAGCATTTAAAAAACCTTTGAAATTCACTGAAAAAACCATAGGTTTCAGGCACGTTATAGTTAGAAATTAGCATTTAAAAAACCTTACAAATTCACTGAAAAAACCATAGGTTTTAGGGACAGTTATAGTTAGTTGGACATTGCACTCATACAAAACCCGTGAAATTCCCCCGTTATAGTTAGTTCAGCTAACTATAACTCGCGCCCCACAATGCACTGCTGATGACGTCACATATTACATCACTCATGACATGGTCAGGGACATCACTGATGACATCTCAAATGACATCACTGATGACATCACTGATGACATCATCCACGTGATAATCTTATGCACCTCCTCACACCCTAATATAACCTTTGATACACCCACTCTAAATTACAGACTGCCATTCGCAAAACCATAGACACTCCAACACCAATAACTACATACCCACTCACTGATTCTTAGGTCTACACACACATCCACTCACTCACCCGTACAGTCACTCATACTTACGGTCACTCAGTACAGGACTATCATATGCACTCATACTCCTATATAGACACTCAAACACCGCCACTCATCCATAGAGGTACTCACACACCTAGTCAGTCATGCAAATAATTAAACACACTGCCATTTACTCACCTATACAGTTATACACACACCAGCTCACTTACTCATACAAATACTAGCACATTCTTACGCTCTTATAAAATCACTGATACAAGCACACACTCATCCATACAGTCACTAACACAATCACACACTCGCTTATAGCCATTTATATACTCCAACACACATATATACTGCCTTTCACATATGTAGTTACTCACACTTGTACCACTGAGATATACATTCACTCACTAACACACCCATACACACACTCACACACCCATTCAGTCCATCACAGATGCACTCTTGAAACCATCCACCCAGTGAATCACCCACTCACACATCTATGCACAGCATCGCACACACCCCACCCACACAAACACTCAGGCACCCATACAGATACTCAGACAACCAATCAATAACTCATATAGACACTCATGTAGCTATTCACAAACCCATGCAGCCACTTACACAGCAACAGACAGACGGATACAGACATTCACCCAGTTTAGTCACTATCCCACGCATTCAGTAAGATACGTTTAATCACTCACTTATAGAGTTAGTCACGCACCTAGTAAATCATCCATACAGACACTTATACACCCACTCATTCTTCAATACGCCTTTCCCTATATATATTAAAATATTTAAACTTTACAGAAACACACAGTCATCAGTGATGTCACTAACCATGTCATGAGTGATGTAATATGTGACGTCATCAGCAGTGCATTGCGGGGGTGCGAGTTATAGTTAGCTGAACTAACTATAACGGGGGAATTTCACGGGTTTTGTACGAGTGAAATGTCCAACTAACTATAACTGTCCCTAAAACCTATGGTTTTTTCAGTGAATATATATATATGTATATTACCTACTGGCGGTCGCCAGTAGGTAGTTATAGTTAGGACCTCGTTTCTATTCAAAAAGCGTTTTTCCTTTTCCCAATAACTGTAGCGCCGGTTGACGAATCATCGCGAAATTTTCAAAACTAGTGGCTCGCTCCGGTCAGCTCCTGTCTTGAAAGTTTCGGGGTGATTCAACAAGCGGGGGCCGAGAAAAAAGGGGAGTCCTAAAACGCGTTTTCCCCATGTTAATTTCCATAGGAAACTTTAGACAAAGCTACAGCCCGAACTGCTAAACGGAATTACACCAAATTTGGCAAACAGGTAGGGCTTGGTTCAGAAAGAGCCCTTTTTTTAAATGGTGTAAATCCGTTCAGTAGTTCCTGAGAAATTAGAAAAAGAAAAAAGTTTTGATATCTGTGGGCGCGGTGGGTTCGCGAACCCTCCCGAGCACGAGCTTCATTCTGATTGGCTGCCAACACTCCAAACCAGGAAGTGTTGGCAGCCATCTTGTGACTCGGTAGAACCGAGTCACAAGAAAACAGTAAAACAAAGATAAAAAACAAGAATAGGGGGCAGGGTAGAAACACCCTGACCCCCTAGGCCTGCTCCCACAAGGACCCCGAGGGCCAAAAAAGCATTTTTGTTTTATAATTTCAGCGGAATTCGCATTGGGGTTGCGAATCCCGCCAAAAATTTTAAAAAAATGACACGCCGGCTCCCGCGCTTCATTTTAATGAGGCCCCCGGGTGGGTCAGGTCCCGGGGGCATTGCCAAAAAAATAATAGCAGGGGCCCGCGGGGGCCCCCGCAGCCCCGGGGACCACCACCTCCCCAGGGCTATGCTGATTATGTGCAGGGGGCACGCGGCCCCCCGCAGCCCCGGGGACCGCCACCTCCCCGGGGCTTTTTTAAAATACAATGAGTGGGGGGTCCCACCCCCCCACGCTGTCCCGGGGACTGCCACCTCCCCGGGGCTTTATCAATTGTATGCGGGGGGCACAAGCCCCCCAACAGCCCCAGGGACCGCCACCTTCCTGGGGCTGTGTTAATCTAAAAAAACAACAAGTGTGGGGGCAAGAGCCCCCCACACGCCCCGGGGGCCACCACCTCCCCGGGGAAATCTTTATTTAAATGCGGGGGTCCGTTACGGACCCCCAAGCCCCGGGGTCAACCACCTCCCCGGGGCTTTAAACGTTGGGAGGGGGGCCACGCGGCCCCCCTCCTGGAGCCCTTGATGGCCCTGGGGACCGCCACCCCCCAGGGCTGGCTCCTGCAATGTCCCGGGGTGCCCACCCCCGGGACACTGCTGTTTGCTATGGCAGGGCGCCCTGCCATAGCAAACGCTGCTTTGCTTCCTTGAAGCGAGAGCAGAGAAACCTGCTCTCACTTGAAGGAAGCAAAGCAGAATTGATTTTGAGCAAGGGGAGCTGCATGTCAGCAGCTCCCGTTACTCAAAAGCAATGCCAGCTCCTGCAGGAGGCGGGGAGCCGGCGGGACCGTGGGGGCATTGGGGCTCCCCCCACGGTCCCCAACACAAAGGGCCGGCCCTGGGGGATGGGGTCCCTGGGGCCAGAAGTGGCCCAGGAGGGGGGCCACGCGGCCCCCCTCCATCAATAAATAATTAATAAAAAATAAGAGGCACAGCCCCTGGGGATGTGGTCCCCGGGGCCAATAGAGGCCTCAGGAGGGGGGCCACGCAGCCTCCCTCCTTAAAAAATATTTTAAAAAATAAATAAATTGTGGCCATGCCCCCGGGATGGGGTCCCCAGGGCCAAAATTGGCCTCAGGAGGGGGGCCGCACGGCCCCCTTGCCGTTTTAAAAAAAATTGGGGGATTAAGTCGCCTTCAATCCTGAGGGTCCCTGAGTGCCAACTAGCCCACCAGGTACCTCCAGTAAGTGCCACAGAGCTGCGTTGCAGAGAGGTAGTCCGAGGCCACGCCCCTTTTTACACCACTCTGCAAACGCGGCTTCTGGCGCACTGCTGGTGGGGCGATGAGGTCCTCTTGTGTCCTGAGGACCTCAGGACACAAGTGGACTTCATCCTCCGAGCAGCAGTGCGCTAGAAGCCGCGTTTGCAGCATGGTGTAAAAAGGGGCGTGGCCTCGGAACACCTCTCTGCAACGCAGCTCTGTGGCGCTTACTGGAGGTACCTGGTAATGTAATGTAATGTAATCGTTACTTATAAAGTGCACTGTGACCCAACGGGTATCCTGGCGCTTAGAGACGTAGGAACTGTCAGCATCAATCTAGCGCGGGGGGACCAAGGTGCAATAGGAACAGGAGAAAGACAGATGTTATGCTCTAGGATAGAGCCAGGTCTTTAATTTCTTTCTGAACTGTAGTAGGTCTTCCATCTGGCACAGCTCCGTAGGAAGACAGTTCCAGAGCCGTGCTGCTGCAACACTAAAAGCACGGCCTCCCAGTTTTTCTCTTCTGATCCTGGGTACTTTCACCCAGTTGGCTGAGGACGAACAGAGGTTACGAATGGGAGTATACCAACCAAATTTGTTCTGCAACGGTTTGGGCCCCATACCGTGCAGAGCCTTGAATACAATACAGAGTGATTTAAATTGGATCCTCTGCAGTATTGGGAGCCAGTTGAGCTCTGCAAGGGCCTGGGATGCAGAGGCCCGCCGAGGTCTCATCAGAGCCAGCTTGGCCGCCACAGTCTGAATTCTCTGTAGTCTTCCAATTAAATACTTGGGGGACTCCAGCAGCAAGGCATTACAATAGTCCAGCCTGCTCATAATGACACTCCTTACCACCAATGCACGTGCCTGTGTTGGTAGCAAAGGGAGAATCTTCCGAAGTACCCGGATAAGGGAGAAACTACTCCCAACAATCTTGTTAACTTGAGTTTCCAGGATCAATTTCTCATTGAAACCGATTCCCAGGTTACGAACCGTCTCAGAGGGTACCAGAGGTGTATCAGAGGGGATGGGCCAAAAGTCGGAAGGAAGAGAGTATGGCACTTTCCCACTAGCACAGCATAAAATCTCAGTTTTGTCTGCATTAAATTGCAGAGAATTATTTTTCAGCCAGTGAACCACGTCCTGCATACAGGCATGGAAATTATCTAAAGTGGTTGACTGATCCCCCTCCAGGGATAGAATAAGCTGAGTATCATCAGCATAATTCACCAAGCCGATATCGTAGGACTTAATGACAGCCAACAAGGGGCGCATATATGCATTAAACAATATAGGGCTAATTGTAGAACCCTGAGGGACCCCATGTCGAATCCCGGTGAACTGTGACTGAAAGGGGGGTAGGGCTACTGCCTGACGTCTGCCAGACAGATATGATTGAAGCCACTTCAACGCCACACCCGCCACCCCAGCTCCCTCCAGCCGTGCCAGAAGGACATTATGGTTGACTGTGTCGAAAGTGGCAGACAGGTCCAGCAAGATCAGTATAGCTGATTGTCCCCTGTCTGCTCGCATTCGAAGATCGTCCAGCACAGTCACCAAGGCAGTCTCCGTCCCATGTCCTGGGCGGAAGCCGAATTGCACATCCTCCAGCTTATTATTAGCCTCCAGGAACTCGGAGAGCGCTTTGCTGACCAAACGCTCTATGATCTTCACTGGATAAGGTAGGAGAGAGATTGGCCTATAGCTTTTAAGGCAAGCCGGGTCAAGTGTGGGTTTTTTCAGAAGTGGAGATACAACTGCTTGTTTCCAGCAGGACGGTACCGACCCGCTGCACAAGGATTGACTGCACAACTGTCTCAGAAGTGGAAAAAGTTCAGAGCCCAGCTCCTTCCAGACCTTATGGGGAAGAGGATCCAAGGGTGACCCTGAGGAGACACCTAAAGCTGTTTTATTAAAATCCTCATCAGAGGGTATAGCACAGTGATCTAGAAGAATCCTCTGATCCGGTGGTTTGTTCGCCCCTTTCCCAGCTTTCCTGCATATCTAATGGTGGCCCACTAACCCTGCCATCAGGGCTATCCACTTCCAGCCCTTCGATAATTTTACAGATCTTATCTTCGAAGAAGTCGGCCAAACTATCACAAAGTTCTTGTGTAGGAAGGACCTTATTTTTTGTACATTCAGGATTGGCGATATCATTCACAATTTTAAAAATACTCTTTGTGCTATTTGGTGCCTTCAAGATGATGTCTGTAAAATATTCTGCTTTAGCAGAGGCAATTTCTTTCTTATTACTTAAAATTGTCTCCTTCCAAGCGGCCTTGTCTTTATCTATATACCCCTTCCTCTACCTCCGTTCTGCCTGTCTACAGCCCAGTTTTAAATTTTGCAGTTTTTCACTATACCATGGGGCGGAAGGTTTGTGTACCTTTTTGACCATTTTTAAAGGGGCAATCTGATCAAGTTTATTGTTAATGTGTAGACAGAAGGCCGCGTAGTTTTCCTCCACATGTTTCCCAGCGTCAAAGGACCCTGCAAGATGGAATACCGGGGAAACTGTTGCTTTCTTTAGCAGACCATTCCAGTCCCTACTAAGAAAACTCTTAGCCTCCCTGATGGCAGGACCATTCTGCTTAGAATTGTACACACCAAATTTAACCAGATGATGGTCGGACCAGCCTACCGGCAAGATCTTCTCCACTCCCATGGAGTTTTTATCAGCAAAAATCAAATCCAATGCGTGGCCCCCCCCTGTGTGTATGTTCTACAATCCATTGTAGCAGATTCAGGTCAGCACAAGATTGTATGAGATTTTTATACCCGGAGTCCAAGCTCCCGTTAGCCCAGAGATTAAAATCCCCCAGAATAAGGAGTCTACCATGGAAAAGAGCCATATTACTAAAAACATCAATTAGATCTTGCTGTTGGCGATGACTGGCTACCCCTGGAGGCCTATAGCAAAGAATGCCAGTCAGCACATTTCTCCCATGGTCTTTTAGTGAGAAGCCCATTAATTCAGCACCTTCCACCTCATCAATATCCAAAGGAGAAACATCCCATGTCTCCTTGAAGATAATCCCTACTCCTCCCCCTCTACCACTAGATCGTGGCTTATGAAATGCTTTATGCCCCTGAAGACAGGACAGGCCCAGCTCCAAATCGGACCCAGGGTGCGTCCATGTCTCAGTCATAAAAAGCAAAAGACACACAATTGATGGACGGAATGCAGAACAAATCAAAACATTCACCCCCAGTCAAGAGATCTGGGTTAAATCCATCATTCTTTTGCTCACTATGCCACCCCAGTTTAGACCTGGCCATATGCAAATCAGTCTTGACCCTGTGCCTCATGGGAACAGTCCAGCCCGAACTGCCAAGCCAGGTCCTCCCTGGACCGTAAACAAGCATCCTAGGACCGGTTTCGGGGTTTCACCCCTCTTCAGCCAGGATAGCTTGATTCCAGTGGCACAGTGAGCCCAGGACCCACGTCTGGGCATACCTGGCGCACTTAGGGCGAGAAAGCAAAAGACACACAATTGATGGACGGAATGCAGAACAAATCAAAACATTCACCCCCAGTCAAGAGATCTGGGTTAAATCCATCATTCTTTTGCTCACCATGCCACCCCAGTTTAGACCTGGCCATATGCAAATCAGTCTTGACCCTGTGCCTCATGGGAACAGTCCAGCCCGAACTGCCAAGCCAGGTCCTCCCTGGACCGGAAACAAGCATCCTAGGACCGGTTTCGGGGTTTCACCCTCTTCAGCCAGGATAGCTTGATTTCAGTGGCACAGTGAGCCCAGGACCCACGTCTGGGCATACCTGGCGCACTTAGGGCGAGAAAGCAAAAGACACACAATTGATGGACGGAATGCAGAACAAATCAAAACATTCACCCCCAGTCAAGAGATCTGGGTTAAATCCATCATTCTTTTGCTCACCATGCCACCCCAGTTTAGACCTGGCCATATGCAAATCAGTCTTGACCCTGTGCCTCATGGGAACAGTCCAGCCCGAACTGCCAAGCCAGTGCCTCCCTGGACCGGAAACAAGCATCCTAGGACCGGTTTCGGGGTTTCACCCCTCTTCAGCCAGGATAGCTTGATTCCAGTGGCACAGTGAGCCCAGGACCCACGTCTGGGCATACCTGGCGCACTTAGGGCGAGAAAGCAAAAGACACACAATTGATGGACGGAATGCAGAACAAATCAAAACATTCACCCCCAGTCAAGAGATCTGGGTTAAATCCATCATTCTTTTGCTCACCATGCCACCCCAGTTTAGACCTGGCCATATGCAAATCAGTCTTGACCCTGTGCCTCATGGGAACAGTCCAGCCCGAACTGCCAAGCCTGGTCCTCCCTGGACCGGAAACAAGCATCCTAGGACCGGTTTCAGGGTTTCACCCCTCTTCAGCCAGGATAGCTTGATTCCAGTGGCACAGTGAGCCCAGGACCCACGTCTGGGCATACCTGGCGCACTTAGGGCGAGAAAGCAAAAGACACACAATTGATGGACGGAATGATGAACAAATCAAAACATTCACCCCCAGTCAAGAGATCTGGGTTAAATCCATCATTCTTTTGCTCACCATGCCACCCCAGTTTAGACCTGGCCATATGCAAATCAGTCTTGACCCTGTGCCTCATGGGAACAGTCCAGCTCGAACTGCCAAGCCAGGTCCTCCCTGGACCGGAAACAAGCATCCTAGGACCGGTTTCGGGGTTTCACCCCTCTTCAGCCTAAGTGGGAAGGGTATGCCCAGACGTGGGTCCCGTGCTCACTACGCCACTGGAGTCAAGCTATCCTGGCTGATGAAGGCTGATAGCCTGAAACCGGTCCTAGGATGCTTGATTCCGGTCCAGGGAAGACATGGCTTGGCAGTTCGGTCTGGACTGTTCCCATGAGGCACAGGGTCAGGACTGATTTGCATATGGCTATGTCTGAACTGGGGTGGCGTGGTGAAGCAAAATAACGATGGATTAAACCCAGATCTGTGACTGGGGGTGAATGTTTGCCAATGTACAGCATTCCGTCCATCATCTTGTGTGTTTTGCATTTCTCCCTAAGTGGGAAGGGTATGCCCAGACGTGGGTCCCGTGCTCACTACGCCACTGGAGTCAAGCTATCCTGGCTGATGAAGGCTGATAGCCTGAAACCGGTCCTAGGATGCTTGATTCCGGTCCAGGGAAGACATGGCTTGGCAGTTCGGTCTGGACTGTTCCCATGAGGCACAGGGTCAGGACTGATTTGCATATGTCTATGTCTGAACTGGGGTGGCGTGGTGAAGCAAAATAACGATGGATTAAACCCAGATCTGTGACTGGGGGTGAATGTTTGCCAATGTGCAGCATTCCGTCCATCATCTTGTGTGTTTTGCATTTCGCCCTAAGTGGGAAGGGTATGCCCAGACGTGGGTCCCGTGCTCACTACGCCACTGGAGTCAAGCTATACTGGCTGATGAAGGCTGATAGCCTGAAACCGGTCCTAGGATGCTTGATTCCGGTCCAGGGAAGACATGGCTTGGCAGTTCGGTCTGGACTGTTCCCATGAGGCACAGGGTCAGGACTGATTTGCATATGGCTATGTCTGAACTGGGGTGGCGTGTTGAAGCAAAATAACGATGGATTAAACCCAGATCTGTGACTGGGGGTGAATGTTTGCCAATGTGCAGCATTCCGTCCATCATCTTGTGTGTCAGTCATAAAAAGGGCATCTAAATTATGTGACTCTAACAGTAGCTGCATCTCCACATAATGCTTAGGTAGGGACCTAACATTAAGGAGGCCACAACTTAGGGTGTCCCTCTTAACAAAATCTGATGCTGGCCCTGCCATTTCTGCCAATTTAATCTCCCCGGCACCACCTCCCTGCTCACCTATGGCCCGTAGTGATTCACTCGTGTAGCGGAGAACTAACTTCTCAACAGGATTCCTCTCAAAACCGGCAGCATGGCTGGCGCTGTGCGCTGCCGGTGCTCGGACGGGCGCAGACAGGCTTGCCTTTGGTGCGCCTTCGGCATGCCGGCGGCGCGGTCACGCCAGCGTGAATATTTATAGCCAGTGCAGAAGACTAGAAGGCTGATCCCAGAGAGTACAGCGGGCCCGCTCTAACAGGCGGACACCGCTGAGTCAGGCACAAGTAAGAGAATAGTACGGGATTTTTAAAAGCACATTTACGAGGGTTTTAAAAACACAATAACAAATTTTGTATTTTAAAAGAAGTGCAAAGGATGCGGCTAGTTGGCCCCCGGGGACCCTCAGGATTCAAGGGGTCTTAATCCTTTAACTTACAATGCGCCAGGGGGTGCGTTTGCACAGTGGTGCAGGGAGGGGGTGGGGCCTGATATAACAAGTTCACAATTTTGCTGTGTGGGACTTACTGGAGGTAAAAAAAGAGGTAGTTGGCCCCCAAGGTTGACGTTGGGGGCTAACTACCCCTCCTGTTACCTCCAGTAAATCCCAAACAGTGGGATTGCTAAAAGGTGTTTGGAGGCCATGCTCACCTTTCTCCACCACTCTGAAAACGAAACTGCTATGTTATAGTTAGAAATTAGCATTTAAAAAACCTTTGAAATTCACTGAAAAAACCATAGGTTTCAGGGACGTTATAGATAGAAATTAGCATTTAAAAAACCATTGAAATTCACTGAAAAAACCATAGGTTTCAGGTACGTTATAGTTAGAAATTAGCATTTAAAAAACCTTAGAAATTCACTGAAAAAACCATAGGTTTAAGGGACGTTATAGTTAGAAATTAGCATTTAAAAAACCATTGAAATTCACTGAAAAAACCATAGGTTTCAGGTACGTTATAGTTACAAATTAGCATTTAAAAAACATTAGAAATTCACTGAAAAAACCATAGATTTCAGGGACGTTATAGTTAGTTGGACATTTCACTCGTACAAATCCAGAGTTCAGCTAACTATAACTCGCGCCCCCGCAATGCACTGCTGATGACGTCACATATTACATCATTCATGACATGGTCAGTGACATCACTGATGACATCACTGATGACATCTCAAATGACATCACTGATGACATCACTGATAAGCCTGGGCGTA